>CM032431.1:6080814-7280814 GCA_019049465.1 Dryas iulia moderata
CGGTGCTGTGAGGTTAGTTGGGATATTTTTTGGTTATAGTTCTTTTAGCTACATTTCTGTCTTTGTTGTGTGTCTCTATTTTTTAAATTATGAAGAAAATGATTACATTTATGATTAGATTCTGATTTTAATTAAATTTATTCCCTTGTAGTTATTATAAAATTTGAATATAGCGGGGTAGTCTAAGAGTACCTAGATTCTAGCCCTTAGCTCAAATTCCTTTTGGTTTCAAGGCCGACTTCGACGGACCTTAACTCCGCGTTTCGTCCTGTTCACCGGAGCGAATACACTAAAGTAATTAAATTTTGATCATTTTTTCGATTGGGAATCAAACTCCCTACTGATCTTGATTGCAGTCAGACTAATATTGAAGCCATAAAGTGCTTAGCCGTATTTATTTATGTTATAATTCAATATACCTTTGTTAGTCTAAAACGCGGACATGAATATATTCTCCAAAATAAAGGTCCATATGGAAATGACCGGGAAATACGATATTCGCTTTGACTGCGTACATAAAGTTATTTAAATGATTATGTTTTCATTTGTTAACATAATATTAAAAGCCCACTCTCAATTGTGTTTTGCAAAATTCGTAATAAGAAAGTCATGAGATACTTTTACAACACTCATGAGTATGCTTTTTTACGACTGTGTATATTAAAATGTAACTAAAATGGCCGACTGAACAAATATTTTCAATGTCTTTATTGAGAAAATAAAAAGTAAACACTTCTTTAACTCGGAGGAAAAGTGGAGAACAAGATTAAGAGAATACTTGACACCAAGATCTCTCTGACTACACTGCTATAAGGCTATCGTGGAATAGTGGTAAAGCGTCTGAGGGAACGCAAAATTGGGTTGTGGGTTCGAATCCTATACGGTAAAACGATCATAATTTAATTATATTACAAATATCTCCACTCTCGTGAACAAAACAAGCCGTGTCGTTAAAGTCCACCGCTCTGTGTTAAGCGGAGAATTTCTCTATTACGGATGGAAAGTCAAGAATCTTGACACTAGCCTCTCTATGGCTCACCAGTTATGCGGAAAAACCTGACGCTAATAATAGTCTAAAATTACACAAATTAAATTGCACCTAACTAAATCCTTAGTCAAAGGAAAGACGACTTGTCATTAATCAGTATTATTCTTAGTTAGTAGTAGTTAATTGTTATTAGTAAACACACAGGGGCACAAAGTGTAACGGTAAATGCCTGGTTGTGGGTTCGATTCCCATTTGAGGATTAAAATATTTAATATTTACATTTCCTTCGCTCTGGTGTCACAATGCGTCCAGGAATCGTCGGGAAATGTGGGGAACGGAGTGTTTTAGGTTCCCTCTGTCTATCTTACTGTGTGAGGGATACTAAAAAATACTTGTAACTTGTAAAGTAAAATAATAAACATAATAAATAATAATAAAACACAATCAAACATAAAATAACAAAGAAATTCTAGCTTATAACAAAAGGCGTAATTCAGTTACTGATTCTTAAGGTCAGGACCTCAAACATTCAGTTTTTCAGTTAACCTAACCTACCTTTAAAACACACATACACAACAGAAGTAAATTTTCAACTGATAATTAATACATTTTTTAAAATGCAAATTTTTACCAAAAAATAAAATTTCCAGAACGCTCTATACATGGTGGGAGGGGCTGTAGGTTTCTACACGGGCGACATCCGACGCCTCGGAGACGACCTCAGCGCGCTCAAGCCCACCATGATGCCGGCGGTCCCGCGCCTCCTCAACAGACTGTATGATAAGGCGCAGAATGAAATATCTAATTCGAAAATTAAGAAATTGCTGTTTAATATGGCGTTGTCTGCTAAGGAATCTGAATTGAAGAGGTTTGTTGATTTTATAATTTAATTAAATTTTTGTAATAACTTTTTTTAATGGGTTGAAATTTTTGTATGGGACTCTAAATGAGTATGGCTGTTTTATAGCTCTGGTGATAGGTAAAGAATTTAGTGTTAACGCGCTTCTGTCTCTATTTTTCGACCATTTGATTCTCTTAAAAGGTAGTGGAGGGTGGAAAAAGGCAACGTCATGTTTTATCTTATAAAATAAATTAATTAGATATCGTCAGTGTAATTAAGGCGTGCCTGAATAAATAATACATGATCGTTTCTATCTTTACTTTAAGAATTTTACAAAAAAAAAGAAATCTTAATAATTTGGTAGTAATTAATACTTTTTAACATTTTTGAAGTGTTATTCCACACTTAGGAAAATTGAAAAAGTCATTTAGAAATAATATTTAATAAATAGCTTTTTTCTTGCCAAACGTTGATCGGAGAATAATCTTTGGGTAGCAGAAATTTGTAAAAATCGCTCTACAGAGATGCTAACAACAAAAATAAGTTGTAATAAAGCGAATTTCGATGCAACTGGTAGTAGGACGCATGGCCTACCTAACCTTCCAGGTGCCCTGAAGGCACCTGGAAGGTTTTCAGGAGGCGCGGGTTCGAATCCCGCTGATAAAATCCATCTCAAACTAAACGGTCTGTTCGACCATATATACATACCGATATTAACCCTCCAACACTGAACAGGGGTATAATCCGGAGCGACTCGATCTGGGACAAGCTGGTGTTCCGCAAGGTGCGCGAGGGTCTCGGCGGGCGCCTGCGCATCGTGGTGGTGGGGTCGGCGCCGCTCGCCGGCAACGTGCTCACGTTCGCGCGGTGCGCGCTCGGCTGTCTGGTGAGTCGGCTATATTATTGTATAAGGAGCTTGTATCGTTTTATTATTGATCAGAAGTGTTGGAAAAATGGATCTACTCCTTAACTATTAGGAAAGTTGAATGGAAATAGAGGACAGGTAATATAACTATATTACTATATTAACTATGGTTAATGTAACTATATTAACTATGGTATATATAGGTGGTATAGTATATATAGGTGGTTGTAATAAAATTTATTTTACGATTGTAATTGTCACCACCAAATGATGGTAATATTCAACACGCTCTATTTCGCGTGCTGAATATGATTAATGTAATTGCTTAAAATATTCTGTTATGTTACTTAAATGTTACTTAAATATATTTTCACGTGAAATTTAGTCAACGTTTTAATTTAATCAAAAAGCTAAAGTTTAAAATATTTATAGACCTTGTTTTCACTTCTCGCTTTTTCCCATGTAGAAGGGTAGTCAAAAAGAATATAGTGTCAAGACACTCCGAGATTCAATCAAAAACGAGTAGCGGACGACGCGCTTTAGTGTTTTACGAGAGCGAAAAAATGAAAATAATTAGATTATGATTTTTCCTCCTTCTGGGAATCGAACCCCCACTCAATCGCTATTACAACCAAACTGTTCCACTGTGTCGCCATCCATATACCTGCCTATATATAGATAATCCAATTTTAAGAAATGAAATAATTACCGGGTTAACCTTGACAAGGTCAAACTCCTAAATTGCCCTTTACATTAAAGATAACCTAATATAATATAATGGATAATATTACTGTGATTAATTGGATCTTTGACGCAAAATCCTTAATTACTATAAACGTTATCGTTTCATATAAAATACTAAAAATAACATTAAATTAAGGTTTTAAACGATTAGTTCGCTATTTATAAATTAATTGAGGGCGTTGCTACTGGCTATTTAGCTAATAGCATTCCTTCCAACATTTTTAGAAATAGAAAATTTTCTTGTAGACATTATTGCTTACATTATCGTTTTATTCAAACTTTATTGTTGAATTATTATTTTAATTTGCTTTCTTCTTGAATTGTAATTGTTTAGTTTTTAATTTATGGATGTGTAAATAGTATATGGGACTTCATTAAAACTGTATGTTATAGAATGAATATCTATAGCTACTTAAATCGATTTTAATATGTTTTGGAATCTTTCTTATTGTTGAACTTGAAGTATTGAAAATTATTTCCACTCTCATTTCTCCGCCTGATGACAAGAAAAAAGGCAAAAAATTGAGAATGCAGTGTCTCGCTCGACCGTAGATTCTCTCTGACTACAATATTAACGGGAAGCGAGAAAAAGCGTAAAGCTCTAAGCTCGTTAATCGCCTATATACAAATATTTTCATGGACATAGCAACCAAATTATAACACAAAATCTGAATCAGCCATAGGATCACTTAACTATAATTAGCACAGTAACACGAACCATCGACATTTAATATACAATTACTCAAATAGACATCGCAAAATAGAAATCACATGACTGACAAAATAAACTTTGAAATTTGATTTAAACTAATATGCATTTCAACCTTCATCCATCGGGGCATCATATTCGTTATAATAATAAACTAATGCAAAGTCAAGGTTATTGACATACGAGTATTCGCTTCCTGAGTTATTCAAATTTTGCACTTGTTTGTTTTTCTTGATAATATCTATTTAGAAGTTACGTTATACGTTGGCGTAATAGCATATTTGCTTTGGATTGACTGGGTATTTGGATTTCCTTTGGTAATATTATTTTTGGTTCATTATTGAAATTTATGTTTATATTAGCTGTGCATTTGACTTCATCTACGCAAAATTTAACAAAACAGATAAAATTTTATAATAAATGTAGTTTAAATTGCTCTTTATCTGATATAATTTTGCCAGTGAAAGTCTAGTCAAAATCGATCTAGCCGTTTTAGAAATTAACAGAAACATAGAAACACAAAAGTTATAAAAATGTTATATTAGTATATATAAATGTACACAAAATTTAGTAAAAAGCGGTTCTTTTAATATTACAAACAGACACTCCAATTTTACATATTTATATATATTATGATGATAGATTTATGAAGTAAATAGCTAAGACGAGCTTTTAAATATGAATGTTTCTTAAAGAATTTACGTAAAACTAAATCTTTCTAAAATGTTTACGAATATTATTTTCATATTATGAGCAATTTAGATTATATTTATGTGCAGTATGATTTATGAATTACTTGTTTGAAATTCTGTTGAAGTATTTAGTACTTATTTACCTCTAGGAGAGTCTGGTTATTTTTGGGAAACAAATAACCCCATTTATTTAAATTTTATTACTTTAATAATGAATTATTGATTTAATATAATTATTTTGTAATATTAAAATTGTTTTTAACATATAGCCACACGTTTCATATATTAGTATCTAATATCCATTCCAGTATAAACCGCTAGCAGCTAATGTTATCACTTAACTTCTGAACCTATATTACGCTAATACGATAATTTAATAATATTCTCAATTAGATAAATTTATGGTTAATAAATAATAATTAATATAAACAATTCCAACATCCGTTCTTGATATTTTTCCGTTTTCATCTTCTTGTTTGGCCACGGTGCGGAGTTTAACAGCGTATGACTTTACACGTAATTAAAAAATAGCAAAGTTTCTATTTTTATCGGAAATTGTAAAGCAGAGTGTGTTGACATTACGTTCTCTCTGACCACCTTCGTGTGTGGAAAGAAGCGAAAAGATGCCAATATTCTTTCTCATGTAATTTTTTTTATCCACTCATAGAGCTTCAATAACAAGGTCTTACTGTAAACTAGAAACGATAAATATTTAATTATATTAATAACACACTCGTTATTTATTGTCAATATATTTTAAACATTGATAGGTATACCACATTTAATTAATAAATTTTGTTAATATTCTAATGAAATCAGATAAACTTTTATGAAATCCAATATATTTGGCAGAATGTACATTGAATATTAAAATCTATTATTATTTATTTTAGTAATTATACTGCAACACTATTATTCTAAATGCAAAGTGGCACTAGTCACGCCATTTTTACACTTTACCTATTTGAAAATATATTAAATAAAAATAACTGATAACATATATTATGTGTTTTAATTCAGATCGTAGAAGGCTACGGACAGACGGAATGTACTGCGCCGGTGACGCTCACGGTGCAGGGCGATCACGTTCCAGAACACGTGGGCCCTCCCGTTGCTTGTTGTAAAGTCAAGGTGGGTATTGTTTTTTAGAAATTAATGGATTTTTTAATGTTATGGATAAAAACATGTTGGTTAGTGCAGTTCTTTAATTATAGCGCTTCGAATATGTCAATAGAATACGTGTCATTTCGACAATGTCACGTTATATGGGGAAGGTATAATTGAAGAGTTGTGTTGCTAGCCTTATATAGGTTTGGATGGCGTTGACTTGATTTCTATTCCTTGGTTGTCATTTATTCTTACGAGTTTCCCCGATTTGTCCTAGTTAAGAACGCGTCTAGATAATTTCCGAGCATGATTATAGTTGTAGTTCGGTTTTTGATCAAAATAATTTTAGCGTTGATTTAAATTCAGTGTTTTTATGCTTTGTGGTATTGTAAGAACGGTAAGATGCTGCCAATACTGCTTTAAAATTTTAAAAATCTTTAGTTACAATTGTATAAAATAAATTAAAATTGATTTATGATTTTATAACTATTATATTTCGTTCTATTAAGTAACTTAAAAATACACTTTGTTTAAATGTCCGGGTTGTGGGTTCTGAATTTTTTTCATGTCCGAAATGTTTTCACGGTTGGTTTAAAGATTTTTGAGATGGCAACCCTAATCAATAAGCATCATCACGCTTTTTCCTGCATAGGTAGTCAGAGAAGACGTATTGTCATCCGCTTTCCACTTTCCGCCGGAAATTGAGATGTTGCGTGTTCAGTGGCGAAACTCAACGTCTAATTAATAATAATAAAATATTTCTTTTCAGTTATTTCATTTTTTCCCGTATAGAGGAATTAGTATAAAGAAATTCATTTTTATTTTTTTCAAAATGAAACACAAATAATAATATATTCTTTGAATATGTTGACGTGTGTAGCTGGTGGACGTGCCCGAGATGGAGTACTACGCGGCGCAGGGGCAGGGCGAGGTGTGCGTGCAGGGCGCCAACGTGTTCCGCGGGTACTTCAAGGAGGCCGACAAGACGCGCGCCGTCGTCGACGCGGACGGCTGGCACCACACCGGCGACGTGGGGAAGTGGCTGCCGGTACGATACTATATCTACTATTGCCTACTATTATCTATCACTATCTACCTCAACCTACTACTGCCTAATACTACCTACTAATATCTACTATTACATATTACTTTCAACTAATTTCTACTACTGCCTACTATTATCTACTACTATCTACCACTACTTATTGCTATGTACTATATACTTCTACCTAACCTAACTACTACTATTTACTGCTATCTACTACTGACTACTACTATATACTACTGTCTGCTACTATCTACCACTACCTGTAGAAGGTATTGGTAGATGATAGTAGATAGATAGCGGTATGATACTACACCTACCACTACCTACCTATTGCCTACTATTTGCCTACTGCTCTTGTTTGATTTGAAATGACTTACCTTTATTATCATGTATATATCGCACACAGCAGTGTAGGCAGAGGGACCCTAGTGTTAAAACACTTCGTTTCCCACGCGCCGCCGAATCCTGGAGGCGTTATAAGTGGCGGAACTTAATGCCGCGCTTTGCTTCATCACCAGAGCGAAGAAAACTCTCTGGGTTGCAGTACATATATCCACTAAAATCTCACTGTGTTCCTCTTTGACCGCCACTAGCTGAGGCTACTGGTACTGCCGGTCTATCACTACTACTACTTGTCTATCACTATTACTACTTGTCTATACTATATAAATACATAGGAATATGTATCGTGCCTTTTTAATAAAGTTAGGAAACAGTGGAAATTTGAAATTGGGTCGCTTATATTTTCTGAAGTTAATACTTATATGATTAACGAGATGCACAATGGGACAGCATCTAATCGAAAGCAGCAAACGAAGTTGGTAGTGGGTTCGATTCCCTCTCTAAAGATTGATTAAAATTCATTAATTTTCAATTCACTAAACAAGATATAAAGCACACCGTTAAGTTTCACCACTCAATACGGAATGTCTTGAATTCAAATGGGATGTTTTAAGTTTATTTAAAATTATGTATTTTATTTACAGAACGGTACCTTAAAAATTATCGACAGAAGAAAACACATTTTCAAGTTGTCGCAAGGCGAATACATAGTTCCTGAGAAAATAGAAAACATTTATATTAGAAGTCAATACGTCGAACAAGTGTTCGTTCATGGCGAATCATTAAAGGTAAGATAATATTTTTTTATATAACGCTTAGAAATCAAAATAATAACTAATGCTATATATAAGTCTGACCTGCTTGTTATAGACAAAATTGACATTTGAGATCGAACATATATGTTCTTATAATGATAAATAAATATATATACTGGGTACTTACCTAGTATATATATTTATTATAAATATTATGGTCGTATCATAAAAAAGTCATTTTTTTTAATTCTAACTACGTTATATAATGATTACTAATTGACACTAAACAAAAAATGACTTCACTTAGATTTTAAGCCAGCATATAAATAGTAAAAAGGAAAAATATAATGGAGAGTAGAATGCCTGTATGTAAATACACATTAGAGTATCTTCATCATGTTTCATCTTTGTCTAAAATAACAAATATGCTAAGAGTTGATTTAATAATAAATTTATTTAATTTCGGGAAGCTGCTAGAGAATATGTATACATGTAGGTACTACATTTATAAGTTTATAAAAATAATAAACCTATGTGTTGTTTCCCCAGTCATGCGTAGTGGCGGTGGTGGTGCCCGACGTGGACGTGGTGAAGTGCTGGGCGCTGGAGACCGGCATCGAGGGCACGTTCTCCAAGCTCTGCGACGACGCGCGCGTCAAGAGCGCCATCCTCGACGACATGCTGCAGTGGGGGAAGAGCGCCGGCCTCAAGACCTTTGAACAGGTATCATGTGTTTTTGAATTTTTTAATGTTATTTGCATATTGAGAAAATTGATTTTTAAAAAAATATTTTTTAAGGATTTTTCTGAAATCGTAGTGGGATAGTGTGTGATTGTAATTGTGATTGGTTGTGAGTTCGATTCCCATTTGAAATCAGAGTAATTAATTTATTTTCATATCTCCACTCAACACCTTCCTTCCGATTACCCAACTGTTAGGTGGAAAAAAGCGTGCAACTGTGGTAAAGAAATATATACATATTTAAGTAAGCTAAATTATTAATCTTTTATAGTCATATTAGACATTTTTATTCTCAAAACTATTTATTGCCTAAATTAGCTTCTAATAATTAAGTAATCTCAATCAATTCTAAGTTTATCCTAGATGTTAAATGATATGATAAATTTATTGAATTACGAGGTAAATGAAAAAATGCAAATAATAATGATGTTATTATTGCATTTCTTTATCATGAACACACAACAATACATATAGTATAATATAAGCAAAACTAATAATAAATTATTTTTCCACAGGTTAAAGACATATACCTACATCCCGACCCGTTCTCGGTACAGAACGGTCTCCTCACACCAACAATGAAAGCGAAGCGACCAGAAATAAGAAATTACTTTAAACCACAGATCGACGACATGTACAAAAAACTCGAATAACGATAACTTCTTTGAAAGTATTTTATATCTTCATATAAAATAAACCGACAGTTAAAATATGCTAACGCAAATGGACGCTATTCGGTACGTCTAACGAACACATTATAATGCAAACGCTTTAAATAAACTTTGTAACTTGATATAATCATATTATTGTAATATTAAAACAATAATCTTTCTTAAATATCGATTTAGGAAAGACTTTGACTTTTTTATGTCATAAATAAATTGTTTAACGATTCTATTCAACATATACACAAAAACTGATTTTAGTTAAAGAAATTTATAACAAAGATGGCGACATTTTGTACATAGATAATAAATAATCACAATTAAGACCTCAAATGACATAAATTAACAAAAGCAGACGCCATCTTGTTTTGTTTTAATTAAATAACAATTTTCGTTAAAATTTTATTTCAGATTTTAATAATAGTTATTAAATAACAGTCCACAATGAAGCACCAGTCTTTATACTATATATAAAAAAAATGTCAGAAACTACATATGTTATATTATTGACAATTTTACACGTCTGTTTGATTTTTGTAATTCATAAGGAAATATTGTAATACAATGCTTTTAGGTTTTAGTAAATGAAACAAGAGCTATACCTATATGAAGTAAAATAATGTTTGTGAGCTAGAATTAAAGAAAATTAAATAGTTCGAAACATAATTTACGTATTTAGTAACATTTTTAAGGTTATAATTTATCTAAGTCACTTCTTAACAGAGCCTTTATAATAATGCTAACGTCAAAAGTACACTCCCGCCAAAAAGTTTTCTAAATTTTTATTTTATTAGAAATTAATAATATACTGGAGAAGGCAAATAATCGGTTTAGAAAAAACGAAAATACTTTATATATCCATCTCTTTCTAACAACAAGAAATACTATCTTCTATCTCTTTTTAATTTGACTTCTCCATTAGAACACAAAGTTGAAGGGTTTAATATAATAAGGGAAGGGTTTAATAGAATAATAGCATTTCAATTTTTTTTTTAACAAAAAATAATTAACCATTAATTTGAATTAAATATCACTTTTTTAATTAAACCTTTCAATTTGTTTATCAAATACTCTATAAGTGTAGAATATCTTTAGAGAAAAGATCAAAAACTTATTGTAGTTAGTTACGTTATTAGTCGATACAATGGCAATAATTAAAGGAACAATCGTTTCTTGTACAGTCAATTATTCATTCAATCAATTGTATTCGGTTAATTTATATATTCCTTCGAGTTATTATTTTAGTACAATAGGTTCGGAATATGAGGTAAAAGTGGTCTAACCCATATTTTGCTGACTGACTAACTAAACTGACATAACTGACAATTAATATAAACATTTATTCATATAAAATAAATAAAATTACTTATTACTAAAAAATGCGTACTTATATGTATTTTTTTTTAATAAGAAAATCTAATGTCAAGACACTCTGTTCATTATTTAGACATTGTGTATTAAATATTATTATTTCACTATAATAAATAACACATTTTATCATTTATATAAATATTAACATATCATTTTCGTCATAACATTATGGGTTCGGCCACTTCTATGACAAGACAATTGGTTTAAAGACACGTTTAACATGGCGACCTTTAGACAGCGTATTATAAATTTATAATATACCAAATATTACATAATCGAAATGAATCAAACAGATAACATTGTTGTGTCGGACAAACTAATGTTTGAATAATAAATGACAAATAGGATTTGAAAGCGTTGGACGTCAGTGAAAGGTTAAGCCGTTTATTCCAGAGGTGAGCAACCTGCGGCCTGCTAGGTGTTTATTTATCTTATATAATAGATATATTCTGCTGCTAATTAATGTTTCCTTTCAATATGTATTATGATTGCGAAATACATATTGGATTTTCATTCTCTTCTTAATTTTTTTATTTGAAATCATTTTTTTTTATTTTTCATGTTTTTGTTATCTAAAGTCTATAATATGAATATTATAATAGCTACTATTATTATAAAAGATGTGACTTTGATCTAATAATCTTTTTTAATATTTCAATAAACCGTTGCTAAAAAGGTTGCTCATCCCTGGTTTATCCCAACAAAATTTAATTCATTTCACTAAATGTCGCCCATTTTTTTAATCTTTCTTTTTTTCTATACTTAAATATTTAAAAAAAAACATATTGTTATAACATGACGCCGTAAGCAATTTAGTAGGCAAATGTACTTTACGACAATTTTATACGCTAATTGTATTAAGCAAAATGTTTTTTAGAATTACTTTCCTTTTCGTGTGTTTACGTTAAGTATTTGTTAGAGGGCGAATCTCGTCTATGGGTTGTGTGCTTGAAATGAGATTTCCACAACTAGGAATATGCAAAATGTCTATTGCTCACTGAAATATGGCTGAATAAACAAAAAATATATATGGTCCAATGTCTTATATATAATACAACAAATGATAGTATCTGAATTTAAAATCATGGTCGTGGGTTCGATTCCCACCCGGAGTGATGATATTTTCATTTCTCCGTTCTGGTGATATAAGACAAAGCGCAGCGTAGTTCCGCCATTTGACACGCAATGTCTTCGTTGATTTCGGGCAGAAAGTGATAGGGTTGGGTCAGCTAGATGACCAGTTGCTTAAAAAAATTGATTTTTTGGACATTTCAAACATTTTATTTTTATTATCGTACTTAATATTAACTAAATATTTTAGTCCAATGTTTAGCTAATAATTGAATGGTATTTACTTAAATTTAAATCTATTGTGATTTTTTTATTTTATATAGAAACAACAATTAACTAATTTAAAATATGTTGAACTAATGTGGGTTTGATGCAAAATATACCTACAGAATGCAAATAAGCCAGTTTCAGTGGGAAACAGATAATAAAATGTAGGTCAAACTATAGCACCGTGTAGATAATTTTGTATTCTCTATTAATTAATTAATTAAGATTTGTGCTTTGAGCAAACGTTACGATTTCAAATTGTTCAAATCAAAATTTTGTTGTTATTGGTGCAAGTTGTACTACGATAATTTATTTTTAAATAAAATTTTAAAAATATGCTTTTTGTTTTATTTTTGTTGTGAAATTAGCAACCTATTCCTGTGTTTTGTAGAAATATTCGTTAAATTGAGTAGCCTTAGTAGAGACGTGGCAATGTTTGACTGTAAGTGCGATCGGTCGTAGGTTCGATTCGTTTGGTGGACTGATTATAGTTTAAATATTTTCGCTTCTAAGTTCTATTGAACAAGACAAACTGCGGCGTTGAGTTCCGTCACGAAACACACAACGTCTCGAATTCGAGAAAGTGGTGGACGAAGTGACTTTACAGTTAAGTCCTATCTTAATATTCCGCCATGCGAAGGCAGTGAAAACAGAAAATTAATATATAATGATAATGAATTAACTGATTTCTGAGGATAATATTCTGTTGGTAAAAATGACGTCATAATGAGTCATAATAAATCTTAAGTAACTAATATTAATTTGTAATATTATCAAATTGATATAATACCTGTATTTATATATTACAGTATTTTATAAACATTATAAAACCGGTAGTTTTTTTGTCACATTTAGGTATAAATTGTAGACGTCAAAATAGGTAATCTTACTTTCCAGTAAGTAGTCAATCACGTGAAAATCCGTTTAGTTTCTTCATAGATAAACGCATAAGCGATAAGCCGCAAAAAACATTTAAATAATGACGATATTGGTTTGATGGTTTCTAATATAAAAAAAATGAATGAGTTGTTTCGTTTCGCGAAAAATAGATATTAGATAGAATATAGTTTACTCCCAGCTCCACTATTTTTTCAATATAACAGGCCATAGTGTCAAGACTCTTCGTTGTCCACTTCTCGTTGAAATAGAGACTTTGTATATTAAGTGTTGAAACTCAACGCAGTGTTTAACGCCTTATCATACCTAGCACCAGAACCAGTTGCTTACAATATATTCTATACATATTTTACAGTCTACCTACGTACATAAATTTAATGTCGCGAGAAGATTAAAAGTGTTCTAGATGCTTATTGACATTTATAATAAAGAAGTTTTCCCTGTTCGGGCTAGATATTTAAATACAGAACAAAAAAATGTCTTCAAACATGGAGGATAAGTAAAAAACCAAATAAATGGTTAAGTTTTTTTGTCTACCCACAAAATATGGAAGATGCATAAGAAAGTTAAACTATTTAAATAAAAGACAACATATAAAAATGTAATCTAATAAATTTAATTATTTTCGAGTCGCTTATTTATATTATCGTATTTATTAAAATAGCTTCACGTTGTATCCCACACACTGCAGGGTAGGCAGAGGGAACCTAGTGTTAAGACACTCCGTTCCCCACTTTCCGCCGAAATCGGAGGCTTGCGTGTTAAGTGGCGGAACTTAACGCCGTGCTTTACCTCAACACCAGAGCGAAGAAAATGGAAATATAATTTCCACTCCTTAAGTGGGAATCGAACCCACAACCAGTCGTTTACAGTCACACGCTTGTGCCACTGGGCCACGACTGGCCACTTATTTATATTATATCGTATTTATTATATCGTACTCATATGTATATAATATCTTTATAGAAATAGTTTAGATGCACTTTATGATCCTAACCATACCTTTTTATATATCTCTTTCGTCATCAAATTCGTCATCACTCGCTCCCGAACAAATTTCCTACTTAAGTTCTTTCTTAGTGTTTCTGTGAAACTACCTACATTAAAGTCTTCGCCGTGCGTTGGCTGACAAGTCAATGAATAAAGTAAATATTTTTATGTACTGACTTGATGACATTTAAAAAGATCTTTTTTTTAATTATAAAACCTACAGAATTAAAATTAGGTATATGCAAGACATTTTGGTATAAGATTTTCGTGATTCTTTGCCTTCATTCTTTCTTTCGCTTATTGTGTGGTGGAAAACCAGCTTTCTTCTCCTAAAAAATAAACAAAAAACAATACTTATTAGATAAAGTACAGTAACATCTGTTTTTATTAACACCTATCCTTCAAAATATAAATTCTACTTCATAAAATAAAAAATTAAATGTCTTAAATTACGTTATACTTACTTAAAATAAATAACTTTAATAAATATATGCATCAATTTATAATATCTAAGATGAACCACATATGTACGTTGAAGAAGGAAGTCTGCGCGTTTGGTCGACCCTCAGGCAATAATAATCTGTGATAACGTTTGCTATTTTTATCTCCTGAATCAGTACGCAGATGACATTTGTTCAATGAAATTACAAAGGTTTTGAATTTCAAGTTATTATCTTTATGCATTAAATTCATATTTTTGATTTGATTTCTGTGTTATAAGTTTGTTTGAGGAAATAATGAGGCAGATAATTTTTTTTCTTAATATTTAAAATGTAATAAAATAGTTTTAAAAAATTTTCTTTCTGAAAGGATAAAAGCTACGAATTTGAAACTCAATACCATGAATTAGTCGTGCAATTAAATAAAGTTCCAAAACCGTATTTAAATCGTTTTTATTGGTGTGTACATGTTCTTATGAATAAGTACTAGTTGTACAAACAATTCATTGAATCACGATGTTGTGTTTTTTTAAATTTCCTTTAAAAAACTGAATAATATCGCTATGTAGGTAAAGGAAATTAAATAGTAGCTACATCATGTTTTAAATTTTAATCTAGATGCTTATCGACATTTATAATAAAGACTTTTTCTCCGTTCAGGCTAAATATATGAATACAGAACAAAAAAATGTCTTTAGACATGGAGGGTAAGTATAAAACCAAATTATTGTTTAACTTTTTTGGTCTACCCACAAAATATGGAAGATGCATTAAATTAAACTATTTAAATAAAACACTAGATATAAAAATGTTTAAAAATCTGTAATGCCTAATCACTTTTTATTTAATAACTTCTTCAAAATGAACTATTTCGCTTTACGTTGCATCCCGCATACAGCAAGGTAGGTAGAGAGAACCTAGTGTTAAGAGAAACCGTTCCCCACTTTCCACCAAATTTGTGAGGCATTGCGTGTTAAGTGGCGGAACTTAACGCCGCGCTTAGTTACGCGCGCGAGTATTTACATAGTATAAATTTTACTCATGCTTTACTTATGGCAAACTTAAATAATCACATGACCTTAAGTGTTATATATAAGTGTAATATCATATTTACAAAATATAAAAATATCATAACAACAAAATTGAATTTTATAATCTGACAAAAACTATTCGATAATATTTTATCATTTATCGCGTTAGTTTTTGCGTAAATGTCACGACGACGTCGGAAGATATTTTTTTACATATTATATAATTTAACATAAAGTATTTATTAACTGGACTGTCTATTGTATTTTGTTTTATGTTTTTGTCTATTATATTTGATTTTTGCATGATAGCTAGATTGAACTTAGTGTTAAACTGTGGTTCTGCACTTGCACGTAAAGCCAGGGTATTTCTTGCTTGGTGTTGCCGGAATAGGGCATAATATGAAATGAATAGAAATATAAATTACCATGATACTATGCAGAGGACGTTATCTTACTGCGCCACCATCATCATCTCATTGCATCCAATGCATTAGGATGAGTTATATATATTTTAAAATAAAGCATACAGAATCATTTAAAAAGTTTTTTTTTTATATTAATAACAAATTATCTTTATCTCTTCCCCTTCATTATCGATGCTTAATGCTAAATATTTTTTCATTTAATAACCGTGAGTCGAAATTATACGCAACACTTATTTGGCATTCAATGTACTTTAACTATGTTTTTCGTATTTTATTTTTACGTAATTTTTGTTTTTTTAAAAAACTTAGTAATTTACATAATAGACGCACTAGATCATAATCTCTTGTTATCTGTTTACTTGCAAGAAGACGTCATAAGAAATCCTGTATTTTTCTCAGTATTTTCAAGTCATATATTTCATTGGACTTAAATATTTCATAACGTCACTACCATTAACAAAATCAACCAAAAATTTACATTACTGTTATAAAGATAACTTATGAACGAGTTTGGAACTCGTTTTAAGCAGATTTTACATACTATTATTAGATCTCATAAAAGACACTTGACTTATCTAATTGTATTAAAGGTCTTAACATCTGAATCATGATTTCTGAAAGCGGATGTTTAAATTAAAATGCGACTAATATATATATAAAAGTTTAATAGAATAACCTTATCTATATAATTATATTAAACACTTTTTTATATAATACAAAAAATAGTAAAATATATATGAAAACATAAACAACTCTAGAAAATAGAATTTCTAAAGTATAAAATAAATTATTTATTATTGAAAGAATTGTATCCACAACTAATGCAATTCGTGCAATGACAATATTTGACAACTGTACCACTATGGATTCATACTTTTAAAGAGACAGTAGCGACATCTAGTGGCCGATAGCTGCAATCTGATTTTATAATTTGTTTTCAACATCATTTCAATTTTAAATATAGACTAATAACAACAATAATTGG
This sequence comes from Dryas iulia moderata, assembly GCA_019049465.1. Taxonomy (NCBI): domain Eukaryota; kingdom Metazoa; phylum Arthropoda; class Insecta; order Lepidoptera; family Nymphalidae; genus Dryas; species Dryas iulia. The sequence goes on from CM032431.1 coordinate 6,097,789, forward strand.
GTTATCAATTTATAGCTTCATTATATGCTATTATATGCAAACACACGTCGTAATAAAATCAATTATACGAACTACTGCGCTTTTATAGTTATATATTATTTTTTCATATACCTATAAAAAAAAAACATTTGTGAAAATATTACCTTTATAAGAGTAAGTAACCAAAATAATTTAATAAAGTTAACATTTTTATGGGCATTCTCTAGTAATAAACTATTCTTAGAACAAACACGCGCTAAAAACAATAGACAAGCAAGAAAACGCAATAAATAGTCGAATCAAATATAATTGAGTGTTAAACAAGTAATTTCTAGAAAGCAATAAGTATGTGGGTAACATCAAAACGTTGGGTAAATGACGTAAAGTTGGTGCACATTCATTCATATTCACAGCGCGGCGTTTTTATTTATACCGTATACCGCTTATCGGAGCATCACGCTTCACGCCGGGCTTACATTCTGCTTAGTTGCCATACGGGCAGCGAGGTAGCTACTCGTGTTCTGCCTCAGCGGCGTCGCCTGTCGCCGCTACGTGACCTTGGCGCAACAGTACGTCGCTCGTTGGCCGTGCCAAGATATGTCTCCTATCCCTAAACTATGATTATATCCCGACAAAGTACCATCAAAACGGGAACGCGAACACCCGCGCGCGTAACCACGGTGACACCTGTCAAAATGTTGTGACAACCCAATATAACCTCAACGTTTAGAGTTATATTTTAGTGAAAATGAACATTTGGAAAATGAGGAAGCTTCTACGTGGTCCCGGTGAGAAATACTTTCTATATAACTATTTACGCAGCCGTTTTAATTTTTAGGTTATGTCATGTACACAATGCTTGCATTGTTTTGAAAGCCGGCTCCACACTGGGGACAACAGTCATTTACATTGCAGACAAAGCCGTGATCTCTGCGCGGAATCTAAAAATAACTCGCAGAGTAATGGCGGTTAGGTTAATCAGCGGTTTACTCTAAGTTAGAATAACTTGGTGGAGATAAAATAAAACATTATTTACCGTTTGTGCGTTAACAGTCGTAATGGAATCATGATCTAGCTTCGTGCAGTGTTCTGGCTCATTAATTATTATTTCGCTATTAATTTACTTTACTGATGCCAATTATGAGTTTATTATTGCATCATTTACGTCATTTATAAGTTATGCTTATATGCTAGAAACTGTTTTGTCTACTAAAGGCAATTGAAATACGTATACAGCTAATCAAGAACCGGAAAAAGATCACTTTTTCTGTCATTCTTAGTAGCTCTCGGAATAATCTCACAAATTGAGTCACTTCGAAATAGATTCAAACAGGAAATAATGTTTAATATTTAATTATTGCTATACTTTTTACTGTTATACTTAGCAGTAATATTATTACGAAAACCACTTAGCGGAGAGTAAATTCCTTTTGGGACATGTTTTGCATGGGTAATAACAAATTGTTTTACTATAAAATGAATTAAGTAGTAACCATATAGAAAATTGTTAAAAGAATTGTTGTTTGTTTTACATATCGTACAATTATCAGGTTATTATTTTGAATGACACTTTTTGCGATAAACAATCGCCAACATTGCCGATTTAAATAAAAAAAGATAGTCAAGATACTGTTATCCTAGCGATAAATGCATTTTATGTAACAGACCAAAACAAAATGGATTTTAAATTATGAAATTTATTACTTTATCATTTCCTTATTTATAAAACAATACATCTTAAACACAGGAATTAATCAATGCCGGTTCATGTTGAGACAAAACTGTAACGAAAGATAATGTTCGTGATTCTGTTTAAAATAGCAAAATGTATCTATAACCTCAATAGAATTGTAAAAAAGCATATATTATAAATGTGAAAATTTGGCTGTTTTTTATGTTTTATGGCTAATCTATCAGCTTGATTTGAATGTAATTGGGAATGGAATAGCTGAAGACCCAGGGTCAAACATAGGCTATGAATCTTCCCTGGGAGATAGTTGACAATGCAAGATCAAATATAGGCTTCCTTTTTCCGCTAAATAGTTAAATAGCTGATAATGGCGGATAAGAAACTTGTATGAAAAATGTAAATCGCTAAACTTAATTGAGAACGCGGGCCTACGAAATTATGAAGCACCTATAGTAGTATAATTCACACGGGCAAAACCGTGAGCTTATAACTAGCAAGTATATAGATATATTATTATGTCAATAATATATTAAATATGAGTGGCCGTGGCATCCGCTTTGACAGGCCGAAATTTTTCTATGACGTCAAGATAACACGAATATACGAGTATGTATTGATCTGATCGCGATATGCAATAAAAATTTGCTACTATTAATTCCATGCGGTGATTTACATAATATTTTTATACCTCCCGGTGTTGAATATCTCTATCGCTTCAAACGATACTTCAATGTCAATAAAATGCAATAAAATGTATACGAGGAGTTAAAAGTTTTGAATATTTTAATTTTAAATCTTGATAAATAGGTCATGCCTAGTTAATGGTTTCTTAATTTATGTAGATAATTACGAAGCGTAATCTATAATATTAATATTACACGAAAGGAATCTATCTCGACTATTTTTAACGAAAACAACGCGAACAGTGGAGTATGTGATTTGTTTAATATTTGTATGAAGAAGTGCAGAAAGTCATTATTCTTCGTAATGCAATTTGCACTTTATAAAATACTTATTATCACTTTAAAAGTTCAAACCAAAAGACACTTTTATAAAAGTGTCAAACGTTGCTAAGGCAACGCCTATTTTACGCACTAATTCTCAGTACATATGTACGTACTTCAAAGTCTAACTCATTTTGTTATCAAATGGGTTAGACTTTCTTAATAATTTTGTAAAGTCAGAATATATTGATAGTCCTTGAGGGATCAAGTCTTTCACTTTCTTAATATTAAATTTTATTTGTTATTATATTCGTTCAATTTTGATTTTAAACAAAAATCATGAAATAGTTAATATTCCTGTCAACAATTATAGCGATTATATTTAAATAAGTATAACCTGTACATGACATCATCTATATTGTGCATTTAAACTTGGTCATAGTAATAACTTCGATTTCTTAGTTTTAGTTCTCACCGTCACTACTTGTTAAGGAAAATCCTTCCAAGAAGTATTTTATGCGGTCCTACTATTAACTTCGCATACACACTTAAAATAACAGAAATTGGAATGAGTTACATTAGAATTGGTCTACCAATCTTTATTACAATTTCAAGGTTTAACTAAAATATTAACAGCACAAGGTGAGACGATTTTAGTAATAAAAGTTCATTAAATGTCGATATCATGCATCTATTTATAAAAATTTTTCTTTTACCTAGGTAATTGGGGAACGTAGAAGTGGGGAATGGAATATCTTAACACTAGGTTCCCTCTGCCTACCCTGCTGTGTGCGGGATACAGCGTGAAGCTAAAAAAAACCTAGGTAATTGGAATGAACCTAGTATCAAAGCACTCTGTTCTCTTATTTTTCGTCCGTATTCGACACATTCCGTGTTGAGAGGCAAGATTTAACGTCGCGTTTTGTCTTGTTTACGAAACCGAAGAAAATAATTAAATTATGATCATGCCACTGACTGGGAATCGAACCCATAACCAATCGCGTTTACAGGCGCTGTCCCATTACGCTATAAGAGACTATATAAACAGAGATCTGAGATAGTGAAGCCAAACTAGCATACGCAAGAGAAAGTTTTATTTTTCTGATTATTTTTGTCTCATCGTCGGCCATTATGAGTTTGTTTACGTTCCATCTTTTATCTGAGGTCAAGCATACATCTTCGGTACCCTCACACACTTGAAGTGACAACTAAATAACCAATATTATTAAATTACATCTTCAACTAACTATTGAAATCAAGATTTATGAATTACTATCATTAAGATGTCGGGGGAGCGACTAACTGTAAACGTGGGTTCGATTCCCACACGAAAAATATTTAAATAATTGTCATTTTTCCGCTCTGGTAACTCAAAGGGACTCGTTAAGATTTGCCATTCGAAAGGCAAAGTCATTATTTCGGCCATAATATGGAGAATGGAGTGTCTTCGCACTACGTTCTCTTCAACTATCCTAGAAAGGAAAAAGCGTAGAATTGTATTATTCGAATTATAAATGACTGATCTATCATTGACTTATAACTAACAATTTTTCATTGAATCGTTTCGCAATAATCTATTAACCTTATTACATTGATTTAAGACGATCGCGTGGCATTAACAATTTAAATATAAAAAGAACGTGACAAAATACGTAATACTTAGTAGATTGCCATTTCAAAAAAATATTAACTAGGACAGGAAACGTGAAAGCCCCGAATTTTGTGCAGAACATGTTTTCTAACTTAGTCGGTTATATATATATATATATATATATATATATATAGTTATATATATATATATATATATATATATATATATATATATATATATATATATATATCTATATATATATATATATCTATATATATATATATATATATATATATATATATATATATATATATATATATATATATATATATATATTTGATCTATTGTCAAAACCAGACTAAAATTTCAAAACCCCCGGCACCATTTAAGCTTAGGACAAATCCGGGGAAAACCGTGCTGATGGCAGCACTAGTGATAGAGAACGTATCTAAATCTAAATGCCAAACCAACATCGTTAATTTGTAGTGCTATTTCAATTTAATAGCTTTGAGCTCTAAATTAAATTAAAATTTAATGTTAATTACTTTTGGTGGAAAGTTTAACATTGCTTTGGTATTTTTAAATAAACATATTCTTGTTGTTTTTTCTGTAAACAAGAAACCTTATCATTTATATCTACCTCATTTTTAATTTCCGGCCAAACTGAAATATTGTATAATGCAATTGAACGCGACTTTTGCACTAATAATACGGCCAAATCCGAATATAAAGATTACCTTGTAAAATTAAATGTAAAGCTAAATAAAGTAAAAAAATATTTAAAACGAACTGTACCCACGACTAAGCCCGAGTGGAATTTAACATAAAATGTATCAGATTACAATTGTTAAAAACGTTATTTTGGTATACGTAACATGTGCATTTAGTAAAGTTGTTAATAATATTAGAAACAGACATACTTTACTTGCATAATTTTCACCAATATTACAGGAGACAGTAAAAAACTGCATTTTGATTATTAAAGACCCCATTTAAGGCATAAAAAAAGAATACTCATCGAGTAATAATAATTATTTTTTGAAATAGCCATTATCCTGTTCCCTGTAAAGTTGGTACAATACCATACTAGTGGTGCTGTTACCTTGATATCTTAAGTTTTTAATATCACATGCATGGAAGGTAAAAAACAAACCACTAATCAAAAATGATTGATTTAAAAACGTATAACTTTTAGTTAACCTAATTCTAGCCAATCAATAGTCGTCTGTCGCGATGAATAATGCAAATATGCAAAAATTGAATGTAATTCTTTAGTCTGTACGCGTGACGCGGGTGAAATAGCAGCGATTCGAGGTACAAGCGTGTGTCGAATGACAAATATGACAATACATGTATAACAGTCGATTATACTGAAGATTAGGAAACACTATGCGGATCTGAAATGCATGGTTAAAATATTAAAAAAAATCCATCCATTAAAAGAAGTAATAACTTGTAAACATAGTCGTGAAAATAATGGTAACAATTGGGCAGTTTTTGTTCAGGTTCGCATTGTTTCTCTCAAGGGTAGTCAAAGACAAATTAACGTAAAGACACTTCTCTCCGCTTACCGCCCGAATTTAAGACATTTTTGTTGAGTGACGGAACTAAAGTTTTAGGTTTTAGTACTTAGAGCGCTCTAGAGCAGAGAAATGAAAATTAAAAAAAAAATATAGTGGACAGTGGAAAACCGAGTGTCTTCACATTAGGTTCTATCTCGCTACTTTGCTATGCGGGAAACATCGTGAAGCTCAAAAAATATGTGAATAAAATGTTTATATAATGTTTATATTGTGATAATTTCTCAATTTGAAACCATCACAAGTGCAAACCACGCGACCTTCCATCGTCCTGATACAACGTAATATTGCAAAACAATAAGTGTGACTTAAATTTAAACAAAGAGTGAATATTTTTTTTAAGCTATTGTTTTGAAACGGCCAAATAAGATATATACGTACATATATGTATGTAAAGTCCTATAGCACATGTTAAAACGTTTTACTTCAGGTGCATTTGGGATTGCATTAACGGTTTAATTTCAGTGAATCAAATGTTACAAGAAATCAAAGATTTAATTTCAATGGATCAAATGAATAACCAAAATAGAAGTCGTAGTTTTACTATAAACACATCGTGAAATCGTTTTTTTTAGTATTCTAAATAGTTCCTAAGAACGTTAAAAATTACATAATAAAAGATATTGGCTAGGAAATATCTCCAAGTGTCATTTTATAAAGAATTGAAGACTATCATATAGGCAGCATGCCTCTTGTGACTGCAACGAAGGACAGTATGGTAGGACGAAGGCAGTTTGGCACCTAGGGTACCTAGAGTAGACATCAACATGACTACTACTGATGATGAATATATCGTGTCAGTGAATTTCATAACCAAACGTACAGTAAAATATTTCCATAAAAAAGTCGATTAAATAAAAAAAAAATACTAAAAGACCTTGTTTATATGATTTCTTTACACCATTTCATAATTATTACTGTAATTAATAAGAATCAAAACAAATTACTTCTACAATACTATGCATTGTTACATTTTTATTTATATCTCTATAAATGTTATCTAAATGATCATTTATGAGGAGGGATGCGTCGTATCTGTTGTAATAGATTAAATAAACTAAATATAAACTTACTTTTCAAAGAAACAAGATATAGTATCTGACAGAAATTGATGTATGAAAGCAGGAAATAATCACTTTAAACGTCTCTCTAAACCAATGTCTATTTCAATCTTGACATTGTCAAGAGAACTTAGTTAAAACCATTTATAGTGTGCATCGCTTATAAGAAATTAATTACGAAATTACTATAAAAAGAAATTAAATATTTATGTATATATATAAAGTGCGCTTTAGATAAATCTAGTTTTCTTTCAGTCTTTTCAGTCACACGCTTTTTCTCTTATAGTAAGTATACTGTGATTCTCTGTTCTTCACGATTCGATCCAAGTCGGTTGCGTGTTAATTGTCGGAACTCAACTCCGCGTCTTGTTTCCATACCATAATGGAGCAATCAAAAATAATTAAATATAATCATTTCCCCGAGTAGGCCTCGAACCCACAACCATGGCGTTTATAGTCAGATTTGATGTGTTTACGGTATCATCGATTCATTCTTTTTTTTTAGCTTCACGCTGTATCCCGCACACAGCAGCGTAGGCAGAGGGAACCTAGTGTTAGACATTCCGTTCCTCACTTTCTGCCGTATTCTGGAGGTATTGCGTGTTAAGTTGCTTTGCCTCGATACCAGAGCGAATAAACGGAAATATTAAATATTTCGACTCCTCGAGTGGGAATCGAACCCACAACCAGTCATAATTTGTGCCTCTGCGCCACGACTGGCCACATTTTCATCATAATCAAAAGGGATATGTTATATTTTAAAATAAATATTGTAGTTTTTGAATATAATAAAAAGGTACCTATAACACACACTAAATAAAATCAAATTAAATATTCTTGATCGAGAGTCCTACCTGTTTACGTAATGTGGCAGCTGGCCAAGTAAAATTGGCATTATCCGTTAAATTTGGCTCAGTGACAGATTTTGTTCCTATCAGGACATAAATTGTAAAATTAATGCGTGCATTGACGTTATTTTGTTATATTTCATACGGTTTATCCAATTAAATTGACCAAATGTTTAATTTATACGTAAATCTTATAAAAATACAATATATAAAATCTTCTTTTAATATTTTAAAATGTGGAAACACTAAAAAAGCAAATTGACTTTTATTTTCTTGATATATAAATTAATTTTCTGTATTTTCTCTTCATTCTCTGTTGGTAATCTATCTCATCTTAAAGGTAATCTCTATCTCATCTTAAAGGTAATCAAGTCTCAAAGGTAACATGATTCTAGTGCTAGGACTTATCATTTAAACGGAATATTTCTGTTACTTGCGTAGTAACTGATAGACAACGCACAGCCGAAGTTACCAGATGTAAAAAAGTTTATATTTGATATATAAGTTCCTTGAATCTTTTTCATATTACTACTTATACTATTACTAAGAATAATATAAAAAAGTCAATGAAGTCCTCGCATTTTCCAATCAATAAATACATGTAGGTTGTATTTACGATAAGTCCCATAAAATGATTCATATATGTTATTTTAATTTAATATAATTTATTTTGTACGCAGTAGAAATAGGCTCGAGAAGTTAACAGCCTAATCTGTCTATTATACGAAATCTACTAAAGGCTCGTCGGATCCGTGGATAGTTTAAAAGATTCTTCTCTAGTAAAAATAAATCATTATTATGATAAAACAATCGTCATGTTTAATTTCATAATCATGTTATTTTAATATTGCATTGTAATAATTAATTAATTATTTATATAGTTAATTATAATTTGACATTGTCTTTAAAAATTGCAAGATAAGAGCGATATACGAATAAGTACATGTAACGTTATCTTGTAAATAAGTAAAAAGTCATAGTGAGACTCCAAATTTATTAAACTAAAGCAGAGAAATCAATAATTAAATTATAACATTCCTTTATTGGGGGCCAGTCGTGGCGCAATTGCACAAAGTGTGACTGTAAAGCGACTGGTTATGGGTTCGATTCCCACTCGAGGCGTGGAAATATTTTATATTTCCATTTTATTCGCTCTAATGTCCTAGGCAAAGCGCGGCGTTAAGTTCCGCCACCCAACACGTAATGCCTCCAAAATTCGGCGGAAAGTGGGGAACGGAGTGTCTTAACACTAGGTTTCCTCTGCCTAGCCTGCTGTGTGCGGGATACAGCGTGAAGCTAAGAAAAAAGGAAATAACATTCCTTAAAGTGGAAATTGAACCTGTAACCAATGGTGATTACACAGATATTTCCACTGTGCTGCGATACGATAGCCTCTAAGTACAAATATTAAACTTAACTTTTTGTATACAATGGTAAAAATATTCCAATAACATAATGATTTATGGGAAAGAGAACACTCATTTATATTTATGAAGGTTTTCTACGCCAGGTACATAATAATATCAGGTTTATCAAATCCAACTAACTATTGAATGTAAATTTATCAATCCGTAACAGAGTTAGCATGGTCCAATGGTTATCTTGCGTAACGTCAGAGGACGCGATTCTAATCACGGTTAGAATATGAATATTGATTGAATTTGTTGCTGCCCGCCAGTCGATAGAAATAGAAATTTTTGTATTCATAAAATAAAATTTTATTTGTCTTATTTTTTATGCAATTTTACGTTTCCCGCATAGCAGGACAATCAGAAAAGACCTATCAGACCTGTCAGACCTGTCAGAAAACTCCGTTCTTCATTTTCGCCAATATTCATTACATTGCGTGTTAAAGGACGGAAATCTATGTGGCGTATAATAAAATGAAATTCACCTGATTAAGAATCGAACCTACATCCCATCACGTAGACGCTTAGACGTTGTCCCATTGCGCTGCGTTGGCCCCATTTTTTTTTTTTATTTATTTTATTTGATTTAGATACTAGCTGAGATTAATAATCTTATATAATATATGAAGCCCTCGTGGCGTAATTGGTGCGTATCCGACAGAAGCCGACGGTTTATAGGTTCCAATGACATTGCGGTGCAGTGGTTTGTTCCTTTATGAACCGCTTGTAAAAACAGGGTAAATATGTTTCTTTGTCTTCCTGTCTTTCTTCCCAAAAGCTGTACTATATTTGAAGTCAAATAAATTATAATATACTAGCGTCCCGCTCGCGATTTCACCCGCGCTAATTATACTTCTATATATTATATAGTTGTTTCATTGCCACCATTTCGGGGGAGATTTTAGAAAAATATATACAGTAATGTTTAATCCTGTGTTTTCGTCTGTACTTATGACAAAATTCGTTACATTTTTTTAAATGGTTTAGACTTTTCATACAAAATCTGATTTCAGCCCCTTAGGATTTTGATTATTGAAAAAAAGGTTAAACTAGGATTGTCTATGCATCATTTACTATGGATAATAAAAGAATTCTTTTAGTTTAGGTAATCGGTAAATATATACCACAAATTTTCTTTATAGAATAAACTTTGTATAATGCACTTAACAAGTTACAAACACTTTTTATGCTTCTATCAACTACTTTAAGAAAACACGATAGTTAAAGGCAAAAGAGATACAAAAACATCATTTCAAGCGCTATCTAGTAAATTCAATAACGGTAGATAGAATACATAAAATTGCACTGTTATTTGACGTGATATTATTGAAAAGTTTCAAGGTAAAATATTATACACATTCTATTTATAAAATGAAATACGTCTTTAAAGACGTATTAAAATTATTTTAAAATAAGTAACTAAATATTGGCTGAGTGATATATGGAACTACCACATTAGATATAGTATAGTACTGGTATATGTACTGTAACCTAACCTAAGGAAATATATTTTATGTTATTAGTTCGTGCTTATTTCAAGAACTTGCTTTTAAACATTTTTAAAGTATTATTCCACACTTAGGAAAATTGAAAAGACGTTTAAGAAAACGTATAAAAATTTGAACGCAGCGGGATTAAAACTCGCGCCTCCTGAATACCGTCAAGGCGCTCTCACCGCTTAGGATGCTTGTTTTAGCTTGACGCTTTAACCCGCCTAGCAGGGTGGGCAGAGAGAACGTGAGGTTGTAGTCAAGAAACGGAGGGCGTTTTCTATTTTCTCCCAAATCCGAGATACTGTTTCTGGTGTACCTATAAAATGTTGAGTAGGGGAATTGAATCTACATACTATCGAATTTAGCTTCAGATGCTATCACGCTAAACTACGATGGTCCTTTCGCTTAAATATAGGTTTTCAATTCAATTTTTTTTCTTACACTCATTATTTTTAGGTTTTTGAAATCCAAATTTCTTTATATATTGAATTGGAATTGTGTAAATTAACATTGATTACATAACTTATATATTGCAGTGACTTTGAGTTTGAATCGCACATGAAAGAACAATATGTAGCCTATCAAATTGGTGAGGATATCATGGCACATGAAGAACGAGTCTATGATATGATGGCTATGGGTTACCATTCAGTTAAGAAACTTTATCCCTAGTTAAATGAAACGCTGCCTGCACCCTTCTGTAATCACATCAACTTCTTCATGCAAGCCCTCCCCAGGTTCTCAAGCGATTTACGCGACCTTCTAGTATCATAGATACAATGTTATCGAATGTCAACCGAGGTCTACCCTACCTTTATTTCCGCTCACCTTTACTTCGTATATAATATGATATTTTGATTCTGATTTACAGAATATAATTAAATTGAGTGAAAAAAATCAAGCCCTATATGGCATATCTATAGGAATTTCTAAGTATTATATTAATTTTTCTTCTTAAAATTTTCAAAATAACTACTAATAAAATATTTTGAAGCTCTTGATAATACTGAAAATTTGGTACTTATTTCCTAAAATCATTTCAAATTTTTCAAATTTTACCGTGTTATGTTTTAAATGTTGTTTGATCTAACACGTATCGGCCGAGAGAACGTTTACGTTCACTTTTATTTATCTTACAGCGTTTCTCTGATCTTTAATATCGTAGTTATGTTTGGTTTAGAATTTAGATTACTTCTAAGCGATGTTACATCTCTTATGCTATTTCGTATTAACAATTTTATTAGTCATTTATTTTATTATAGAGGTGTAGGGCGTAATATGAGAAGAATATCTTTTGTAGATGTATAAAGTGTCTATATGATTTTTGTTATATTTATATTTTGATTTCATTGCAGTAGGTATATAGTTCGACATTCGACCTTTTGTATTGTAAACAATATATATGGGGACCAAGAAGCTTGAAGTTTAGCATAGATAAGGTTTATGTGGAAAAAGAGTGGACACTAAGATTTTTCATAATAATATATTAAAATATAGAAAAAATCTAATTATAGATATTATCTGTATTATCTTGTGTTTGACTAAAACTGTAGTTTTAGTTAGACAAATCTGTTGTTAACGCAAAGTGCATTTTGAATATAAATGGAACCACTAACTGTTATGTTATAAAATATTGAAAAAAAAAATATAATTTTATTACAAAGCAATAAAGAAAAAGACACTTATAAAAATTTGAAAACGTATAAAAATTTGAGCGCAGCGGGATTCGAAACCACGGCTCCTGAATCCTCCTGACCGTCCAGACGCTCTGACCGCCAAACCGTGCGTTCTACTACCAGCTGCGTCGAAATTCTTATACGCTTTATTACACCTTATCTTTGCTGTTAGCATCTCTGTAGAGAGATTTTTACAAATTACTGCTACCCAAAGATTATTCTACAAATAATAGTTTGACAAGAGAGAATGTTATGTATAAAATACTTTTAAACATTTTTAAAATGTTAGGAAAACATAGGAAATTGAAAAAGAAAATTAGAAAAGTGTTCAAAAATAAAGAATATAAATCAAATTTAATAACAATAATCTATTCAATAGATGTAATCTATAATAAAGTAGAAAATCACAACTATTTTAATATAACATATACTCGTAAATCATTACCTCTCAATAGACTACCCAGTATTCAAATAAAGGACGTGATCAACATACAAAATAATATCACCGATAAATTCCACCCAGTTTTATTGTTTGTAAAATACTAACTAAGTATATAACAAATGCATTTGCATTTGCGACCTTGATCGAATGCATTTGCATAGCTGACTCTTGACGTTAATACTTAATAGCAGAAGCGACTAAACGTGCACTCCTGTTAGTTTATCTATTCAAATTTTGCTCCAAATCGATATACCTACTAATGTTTTTTCCATTACGTTTTGAAATTATATCATCGAATATATTTATTTTTATCTCTTTTATGTTCTACAAAAATATGATATTACAGTGAAATGTTAAAGCCACCCTGGTAGTTGAAAGCTAATTGTAAACGTGATAGTTGTAGATTGAAAATGTGTTGGAGTAGAAAATTATATTTAAATTATTTTTTGTCTATCTTCGATGTTTAGATATGGCAAAGCGTTAGGCACAAGCAACAAGCAATGTTTCTAAAATTAGCTGAAAATCATAAAAGAAGTGGCTAAATGCTGCTTTCGCAACAAGAAGGCGATAAGTTAAAAAAAATATTGAATATTGTAGATTATGCTACTGTTATATAGGAAAGATCATAAGTATCCTCCATTTAGAGCCCAAAATATCGAGACATTGCAAAATAAGTTGCGGAACTTAACGCCGCGTTTTGTCTTAGTTACTAGAATAATAATGCCTATAATATATCCCCCGAGAGAGAATCAAACCCACAACCAGAGCGTTTACAGTTATATGACATTTATTTTTTTTTATTTAAATAATGTTTAAAGTACATTTATTGCATTCTTATATACTTAGTCTTTGAATTAACCCTAATAAACTTGTAGTCTTCTCTAGAAAGTCAGTTTTATTATCATCAGGTATAATAGTGTATTGCCTTTCTACTTTATCTAGTAAAGAAGTGTTGTTTTCGTGTTCCACGAGATCATGAATACATAGTATGATCTGTTATCTGCAGTTTGCTCTTGATGTAATATGAGGATGTCGCAGCTCAGGTCATTGCGCTTCAAGTATTTATTTAAAACGACCTTGTAAGGTAATGGTTTTCTTTTTTTTAATATTAGAAATAGGTAAGCAAGGAGTGTTTATATTTATAAATATGTGTTGCGTTTTTAGCTATTGCATTTTATTCTGATTTCTACCCAATGTAGGTACTTGATTACTAATGGGGCAAATCTGATAAAATTAGGAACTTAGACAGGAACTAAAACGATCGAAATCTCAGATATATTAGCAATAATTACATAAGCTAAACTTAAATGCTCTTAAATAGTCATATATAATTGTTACCGATGTCAAATAACTAAGAGAAATGAGATTTTTTTAAAATAAAAGTACAACATGTATAAATCTAATTTAATATGTATAATTCTTATACATATTAATGTCATCCATACTAATATTATGAATGACAATGTCTGTCTGTTTAACTGTTACGCTTTCATAGTTATTTACCGGCCATATTTGGCCGGATTTTTTTAAAAATCAATATTCACAAGGTTGAAATGGCTTCGCTTGACTGATTTCGATGAATTTCATCAGGAAGATATTTGTTGGTGCAGAGTCAAACATAGGCTACCTATATTATTAAAACCAACTAATGAGCTGAAATTGATGATGAATATTTGCAAAAAAAATATAAACCATAACCAAGAACGCGGGCTATCGAAAATATGAAGCTGCTATAGTTGTGTAGTTCACGCGGGTGAAGCCACCAGCGGGTCGCTAGTATAATAGATTTTGTAGAAGAATGTACTTGTTAAAAGCATATATTTTTTATTCGATAATGACCTTTGACTATATTCAACGCTCATTAGTTATAATTCTGTAGTAAATTAAAACGAGCACCAACTATTATTAAACCATTAAAAATATATAAGCGTTGACGTAAAGAGAACCTATTAGTGTGTTACCGATAAGGAAAAGCTTCTACATACGACAGTTAACTTGCTAGCTTTCTCTGTATATTTTCATAAGAAGTGGTAGACAGTTGTATGCATTAAGGAACTTGGAAACGTTAGTTGGAAATATAACGCTAATTTATGAACTTATATTAAATGTACTAGCAGATGTATATAGCAGACTTATAATTCGATCAGTTTTTTCTATTTATTTTGGCTTTGCACGGCGTTAAGTTCCATCACTCCGAATTCGGCGGAAAGTGGGGAACGGAGTGTGTTAACACTAGGTTCCCTCTGCCTACCCTGCTGTGTGCAAGATACATCGTGAAACTAAAAAAAAATAGCTTTGTTACTAATAAATGTCCTTTTGTGTCTGTTTACTTATACCGCTTAGTTAGTTAGCTTTTGACATCTAGGATACAACTAGACAAAAGAAACATAATGTAAAGTCTTTTTGGGGCGCAGGAGGAGAAAAACAAGCATATCGTTCTCCCTGTGGGAATCAAACCTATTGACCATCGTGTTTGCTGTCTAACGTTATTGACTGACTGACAATACAATGTACAAAACTAACTGCTACTAGGAAAGCTGAATTTGGCATATATGTTCATTAAGGATTCTAGGGGAGCGCTAAGAAAGAATTGCTGATTCTCAGGAAGAGTTCGGGAAAGAACGAGATAAAGAGGGTTTTACATTTTATAGACCACGCGAACGAAGTTATTGGCTGCAACTAGACAAACATGTACTTTTGATAACGTTCTTGAAACGTCAAAATTGCATTTTACTTGTTTAATAATGCAAAGATTATTACTAACTTAGACTATATAAATTTAAATCAATGTTTAAACACATAATTCTGTATCTGAAACATATGTAACATGTGTATTTATATGCTGACATTATCCTTATTACGTCCCGAGTAATAATAAAATATCAACGGACGTGGTAATAATCTCTGGAAGCTATTTTCGTTCATCTATATTTAGAACATCGTGTAAATATAACCAGTTGAGTGTTCGACCAGTTATCACACAGACCATACTCAGAACTATTTTAAGATTTAGTTGTCCATTAATTTACATAAGCAGGATTATTATGTGTAATATATATTTTATTCTATGAGCTGTTTCTTAAAAAAATATATTCTTTATCTAAAAATGATTTTGTTAGTCTAAGTGGTTTCATATTTGATATAGCACTCTTTCTTGCCAATCGATTGTACTTCAGAATTATGTAAGATTTTTTTTTAATTATTTTTGTTGGGAAATTATTACATTATTTTTTTTACCGAAAGGTTTTCGATGTAGCTGTTTAGACTTCAGTGATCAAAGTGGTTGAACCGTCCAAGTTGTTTGTGTTTTACGTTTTGGAAACCGTATTAGCACTTTCCATTTAATCAATTTTTTACACCAAAAACACCTTTTCTTTAAGTAAACGATGAACGTCATTAATATAATTTGATTTTGCGAGTGGGATTCAGACTCAGAACCATCTTGTTTGATTTAACTGCACATAGTAATTGCGTCATTCTTACGAATTATATGCAGATACATTATTATCATAACCTAAATTAGAATTCTATTTTATTTTATAAACGCCTCCAATAGATTTTACAAGTAATATTTTCTAACATTTGTATGAACATAAATGAACAGTACCTACATACAATATATTATATTGGCTTAGTTGACATTTCCCTTTATATATAAAGTGGTATTTCATTAAAATAATCTATAAATGTATTAGATTTAATTGTATATGTAATCCAGTTTCTCATATATTAAAATAGTACACGTTTTGCTTGAGAAATGTTAATTTTGTTATTTTATTACAAATAAATAATTCATTAGATTAATATACTCGTATAAATATTAACGGTTTTACGCAAATTTACATTTCAAAATTTGAACCAGTTACGGTCGACATACAAAGCAAATACAGCAACTGACTATGTTCCACAGTTATTGAATATTTTTATTTCAAATTTACAGAAACTACATAATAATAAAATATATAATAAATAAATAATACATATCTATCATGTGAAAAGTGGAAAACGGAGTGTTTTGGCACTAGGCTCTCACTGATTACTCTGCTATTTGGGAAAAGCGTGAATGGTAATACCATGTGTTTGGAAATGCGATTGTAGATTGTATAAAACAATATGAATTATGCCACTATTACAGGCCACTAGTTAGTTCTTAATGTTTAAATAACTGTCTAGATCAAAGGCAGGCAGGGTCCGGAGAGGAGATCCGAATTATGGGAAAAGTGCGTTTTGTAAAGAAAAATATTTACTTAAATTCTAAATCGTTTCATTTTTTGCATGGATCAATATTTTAAACCCGTGAATATCTGACATGGTTGTACAAAGTCCATACAAACGACGTTGATGTTATTGTGGCTGATCTATTTAGGGACACAATATCTCGACCCGCGAACATATGGCAGATTGCTTGAACTATAACAAACGTACGTTAATGACATTTTCGTGCGTTGTATTCGGCAATCCATCTTCACATTCAAAAGATATATAAATTGGCAATCGTGTTATATACATAGGTACCAATTACATACGTGATGGTTTACAATAGATGGCCTTGTGTTTTGTGCGAATTATAGTGAGCATAAGAATTGCCAATGCTAGAAGATAGATGTTGCTGATCATGACTGCGAGTTTAAGATTCGTGGGTTTTACTAAGTTATAACATTATTAATTTTTTCAATATATTAAATTATAATACTTATATTTAAATTTATCCTTTTTTTTTAGCTTCACGCTGTATCCCGCACAAAGCAGGGTAGCCAGAAGGAACCTAGTATTAAGATACTCCGCTCCCCACTTTCCGCCGAACTTGGAGGCATTGCGTGTTAAGTGGCGGAACTTAACGCCGCGCTTTACCTCGACACCAGAGCGAAGAAAATGGAAATATTAAATATTTCCACTCCTCGAGTGGGAATCGAACCCACAACCAGTCGCTTACAGTCATAGTGCTTATGCCACTGGGCCACGACTGGCCACACTGTTATAACATTATTGAATTTTTCAATATATTAAATTGTAATACTTATATTTACATTTAACCTTACTTGTTTAAATCGTTGATATTCTTGTATGAACGATGGAATGAGGTGGTTCATTGCAATTATAATAAAATATAAATTATTTTTGGTTTGTAAGTTAAACAAAACTTAACTAAGCTTTGTTTAACTTACAAATCAAATAATCTAACTAGATTTGATTTAAATTCGTAAGATATACTGAAGGTATATCTTATAGATATAATTAAACAGACGCTCACGCTTACTCCCAAACTGCACAGCAGGATAGTCAAGGACTACACTTCGCTTCCCATTTCTCCACTTTCCGCCTAAATTCGTGACATCGTGTCTTGACTAGTGGAACTTACCGCCGTGCTTTTTTCTCAAATACCAGAGCCCCCGCTCCGGAAATGAAAATAATTTAAATATAACTTATACCTCGCAACCAATTGTGTTTACTGTTAGCTACTGTGCTGGCCTTCTCTCTCGGAACCTACTAAAAATATTTTTTTAGAAACGTACTAAGTTTTAACACGAACTGATGTTCTCAGCGCTGTTTTTAACTTTAGACCAATTAGTTAGACTGCAACTCAAAAATCAGGTAAAGACTAACATTGTACGCTTTTAAGTTTTCAATTTTATTTTTATCAATATATTATTTTGTAATGTTGTTTCTATAAGGTCGATTTGGTTCATTTCGTTGTTACTATGCTATAAATAAATGAAATAAAATCAATAGAATATTTAAATATCTTGAAGGTTATTAATTGATTCACGTGTTACGTGTTATATTATACAGCTAATATGTAACTATTCTCAAATTAGACAAATAGTCACATATATGCTTTTATTATTTTCGACTTTAATTACCTAAGTCATAAATATTTTACGACTTGATATTGAAAAAAGTAAGATTTATAAAAAAGGAATGGCTTCTGCATATTAAATAAGTAGCTCAGAAAGGTCGAATCTATCTTTGCCTTACTAATTTATTAATATTTTATAATCAAACATAAAGGAAGACAGTTACAGTAATAGATTACTTGGGAATCGACTTTGTAAGATAAGACCACAGTGGCACAGTTGAACAGCTTCAGCGTAAAATTGTAAGTTCGGTTCTTAATCGGGGGAACCTTTCTAAGTAGTAATATAAATATATTTATTACATTTATTTCTGCGCTCTGGTTTTTAACTATGTATTTACACTCTGGTAGTAGGGAGTACGCATAGCGTTTAGTTCCGCCACCTAGTACTACAAGACACTACAATGTCTTGATTTTTGGGTTAGGCAGAAAGTGGAGACTGAAGAGTCTCCACTTTCTGCCTAACACAAGATTCTTTCTAACTACCATTCTGTGCAGAAAAAGTTTCTGCACTGCAAAGATTCTGCACCAACTAAAAGTATTTAAATTTTAGTACAATAAATGTTTTAATTCATAATTCATTTCATTTACATTACCTAAAATATATAATAATCTACCTGTTATAAAATTCATCTTTGTAAATACAGCTGTGACTTGCATTTTGCCATTCTCGATGTCATCTTTGCATGAAGTAGGTACTTTGCGAAAACGAGTGAGATATTTTTAGTACGTTTATGTTCTGACATAAATTTTGAAGAAAAAACATTCACAAATTTTGCGTAAAATCTCAAATTAATGTGAAAACGTGATTTTACGATCACCGGGAACGGAAATCACGAGGTCAATATTCTAATATTTACTGTTTACCCTCAGAAAAGTTAATTTGTCTTTGCCTTTTAGTTAGCGGGTAACGCTTACTTTTTACTTTTTGATATGCAATTTTATTATTTTGAAACCATCGTGGCGGAGTAGGGCAATGTCTCGTAAAACAATGTAAAACAATTGGCTCGATACCATTCGAAGAAATATTCTACTTCGTTTTAATTGTTCATATCGATCGAATGAAAATATTTTAATGAGTTTCATTTCTCTCTTTTGGTAAGGCAGAGTGCGGCGTTGTGTACCGCCATACACATGCAATGTCTTAATGTCATCTCTGTCGAACGTGGGATGTCTTGACAGTGAGTTTTCTCTGACTACCCTGTAATATTTGAGAGTGAAACTGCTTTTTTATTATTTTGTAAGTGCCTAATGTATTTTTTCTAAAGAACACATTACTTACTTAATGCTTTTAATTGGTCAATTAATATTTTTATGTATTAAGAGCGATTTTCAATTGAAAAAAGGTCTTAATAAAACCATTAAGTTTTATATTAAACACTAATAACTAATTAAGATTATAGAGATATGATTAAAAGTGTTTGGCGAAGACGTCTCAAATTATAGTATTACTCGTAAATTACTTTTTTAGTTTACCCACACGTTTCACACCTTTTTGATTATAAGTCTAGGGAAGGTATTTTTTTGGTTGGTTCGGAACTGGAGATGTGACATACTAATAACTTTAACTTTATAATCTACTTATAATAAGATTATGAATAAATATTTTCAAAAGTTTAATAAAAATTGTGTACACACACATAAAATAAAGAAAGAAATCTTAAAAAAAATATATACATACAGAGACATATAAAAACAAAAAAGAAAAAAAATCGTAAACACGTTTAAAAAATCCCATTCAGCTTTAAATGTAACTACATTTGTGAACATGACAGCTTGCCGACGGATTTCTTTGACAAATTTATTTAGTATTCGTATCTTAAATTTTCATTCTCTCCTTGAGAAGGCGTTATTGATATCTCGAATTCGAACTTACTGGCTGAGTGTATTGACACTACGTCCTCTCTTTCTGTCATACTAAATGGAAAATTACTTTTTTTCTCCATCTCCCAAAAGCTAGTAATTAAAATGAAATTTCTAAATAACGAATTATCTTCTATGACGTAACAATAATTGATACCTACACAAGTAAATACAATTGTAATGTCTATTGGTAATATCAAAATAACTGCTTTTTACTAAATACATATGTATTATAACTCGAACTTATACTAAATTATATTTTTTCCAATTTTTGACTGTATGTTTGTTCTAGCCAATCCTTGAAACGGCTGGACCGATTTTGACAGGACTTCTACAGGCATATAGCTAATGTAATAAGGAGTAACTTAGACTACTTTTATTTTATAATTATGACTTATTAGTTAAATCCAACGCGGACAAAGTCGCAGGCACAGCTAGTTACAAATAAAACGTCTATCTCTATTATACTTTCGGTGCGGAGGTTGTTTAATAACGTTACGTTATCAATATCAGAGCAATGGCCGTTCTCGTGGAACCGGTTACGCCGAAATCTTGTTTTGATATGCCCTCTGGCTCAGCGCACTTCAAGCGTTGAAATTTATATATTTATTTTAAAGTGAGCAGGTACTTTTTTCTTATGATAAATTGAAATTCTAGCCTTTGATATATGTAATGTGTTTTTATTCAATGACTTTAAAATCTTACAATTTTTGTTAAAGTAATTGTTATATCCAATTAAAGTATTAAATCGTCAAGGTAAACAAAACTTTCTTTATTAAATAGCTTTTTGCACTGGTGTCAGTATGGTCAGTGTAATCAGTGAAATAATGTTCTTAAATTTATTTCAAAGAGACCATCGTGGGGCCGATGGGGCAAGTAGGACAGCGTTTGACTGCAAACTCGGTTGTTAGGTTTTCGGTTTCCACATGCACGACTACATATTATTTTCCTTTAGCTGCTTCAGTGCATAAAGCAAAACACGATATTGAGATGCGCCAAATAACAAAAAAATCTTAATTTCAGGTAGAAAGTAGAGGATGTAGAATATAGAGAATGGAGTGTCCTGACACTAGGTTCTCTCTGTTTTAAATATAATAAAAAAAATGTTACAAACTCACTAACACAACATTTTGTAGCGAACGATTGTAATGCAGATTAGTTATTTGAATAGCTGAAGTTGTTTCAAAATTAATAAATATTGGTTTAGATTTCAAATAAAAGAACGTTAGAATAACACATTTAATATTAGCATTTCTTTTTACGTATATGTAACTATGAAATATTGTAAGAACTACATACTAACTTTTTCAGTGCAGATTCGGCTGCTCTCTTAGCGCAAAGCAGGTTAGTCATAGAGAATCTGGGGTCAAGACACTCCGTTTTCTTCATCTTCTTGATTGATTTATCTTGATTTTTCTTTGCTTGCTGAGTGGTACAACTCAACGCCGCACCTAGTCTTAGAAAAATAAATTTTATACTAATATTGTAATAACTCCTAATAATTATTTTTTGGGATAAAATACAGAAGCTCTATAAAAAAGAAGCTTCTGGTAAAGAAATATAAGATTTTAAGACACAACCGTTTTAGAATACGTATAAAAATTTAAACATTATATACAAAGAAGGTGTGAAGTTTTTTAAGAAAACTGGATTAAGTTAGCAATTAAATGGTCAATTATAACCCCAAAAATAAAAGAAATTCCAGTAATTTGTATTTTATGTATTAAATATACGGATATCGTTTTAATATACTCGTAACCTTTATCATCTTAACATTTGTTATTTTCCTTATGAACATTAAACGTTGTACGTAATATGTGAATCACAATCATTATAAAAAACTTCTGCTAAATAATTTGCAGGTTGTTTACAAAAATATTCAATTTTTGTCTGTCGTAATGATATTTAGCTAGAAAAAAAGGTTCTTTTGTATGAATTTTAAATTTATTAATTTTTTTTTAGCTTCACGCTGTCCCGCACACAGCAGGGTAGGCAGAGGGAACCTAGTATTAAGATAGTCCGTTCCCCACTTTCCGCCGAATTCGGAGGCATTGTGTGTTAAGTGGCGGAACTTAACGCCCCGCTTTTCCTTTACCTATATAAAATGGAAATATTAAATATTTCCACTCCTCGAGTAGGAATTGAACCCAGAACCAGCCGTTTACAGTCACACGCTTGTGCCACTGGGCCACGACTGGCCACAAAATTTTGATAATTATATATTTTGGAAATTGTTTACAAATTCGAATGCAAACGGAATTACTCTATTCGAAATTCTTATATGCTTGTTACAACTTTGTTTTTAGCATCTCTTTAGAGAAATCTTAACAAATTTTATAAAAAGGTGATTCTACGAGTTATCGTTTGGCAACAGATTGGCAACAGAGGCTATTTATTTAATATTTTCAACGTTTCAAGAATATTACTTCACATGTAGGAAATTAAAAAGCTTTTTTCAATTGTTTGAAATAACACTTTTAAAATGTTATTGATGATTTTTTTATATATTATTTTTTTAATTATTTAAATGTTAATATTTTTTATAGACACTTCTTGTTATGACACACGCGCAGTACCGATTATAGCATTTTCTTATCTCCCAAAGCTATAAATAGACGCGGAAAGATTAGTTCTACGCTACAATAAAAATAAAACGATTCAAATAATTATACTATTTGAAGATAACGTATGTTTTTTATTTATTTCTTATGAGATTTTGTTACTTTTCAAATGTTAATAAGTAGCAAGTTAATATAGTTAGAAATCTTGGCTACTTATTAATATTAAATACAAACACATCATAATAATTTGAAGGCTTATAAACCTTTTAAAAATATATGATTTTTTTTAAGTGTATCCTGTACAGATTCCTGTAAGTACGTCTGTCTAAATGTTATTATGTAAATGGAAAAATCATTTTTTTAAAATCTTGTTAGATTTAATAATAACCGTTCAGTCCTTTATTAATAGATGATTTTAAAACGTGTAAATCTTTAAGAGAAAATCATTAATCTTCTTTAACGATAATAAAACATTGCGAGAAATTTGTAATTTATGCATTTAAAAAACTATTAAAGTAACCTATCAAGGATGCTATAAAATATCATTATATACTTATTTTCCTATTTATAGAATTTTTATGGCCGTATTTTTTTTTATATTAATAAATTTAATCATTTATAATGAAAATGCCACCTATGGAGTATTGGTTAAACAGACAAAATTGTAAGCTATTAAGTTTGACTACTTGTCGCTAGATGGCTCTGGCAATTATATTGGTTAAAACTACTTTAAAATAGTAAATGAAAATGTCCTTATTTTTTTCATTAAATGTTAAAAAAAGGAAAAACAAGTCGAAGGTTGTAACTTTTTTGACACGCACTATTCAATTTAAAAGAAAATTTATATCTATGGAGGAAATAGTCACGGTTGATTGAAAACGTTTGGTTTTTACTTGTTACAACTTACAATTCCTCATTCAAATGTTTTACTAGTACGATCGAACGTATTGATACGCATAAGCAAGAGATTCTGTAGTGCTTTATATGATAGATGCACTGTGGTCCAAGTTAAAGAAGATTCTATTTCTCATGTTAGATATTATTATTGTTTTAAAAGTTGTAAAACCTTAAAATATTTTAAGTGGAAAAGATATAAAAAATTTAACGCAGTGAAATTAAAATTCGCGCCTCTTAGAAACCGTCCATGAAGCAACGCATGGCTCAGGCTTAGAAACGCAACGGTCAGAACAATTGGACGATTTTAAGAGACACGGGTTCTAATCCCGTTGCGTTCAAATATTTATACGTTTTCTAAAAATGTTTTTCATAATCAAAGTGAATACATAAAACTGTATAATAATTCTAAAGTACGTAAAATAGTTGTCAACCGTTCATTTTTTGAGTTAATTACTCAATTATTATTACAATTTTCAGCCTCCAATTTCTATAGTTACATTTAAAGTTACTGCTATAATCGTTAAAATTAAAGTATCAAATTGTAAAGAACAGTCTGTTATTTTGTTGCATTTCGTGAGATTCGTGATAATTTAAACATCTTGTTAACACGTGCATGTAAATCTGAATACATTTTTTTTATTTTCTCACGCTTACCGCTTTACAAAAAATGTGGAAAGATACAAAAATTAAATATATAGAATGTATCTAAATTTACATTAACTTTTTATACGAAATTCCTTCTTTGTAATAAAAAACAGGTATATTTTTTATATTAATATATTTTTCTGATAAAGATTATATCTGAGTAAGTATTTTACTGACCTTATACTATTATATCTAAAATTAAAAAAACTTTTTTGCTCCAACTTTATAAAAATAAAACTAAAACTGTCATAAATGATTAATCTTAAAATCCTTTAAATCTTCGAATTGCACATAGGTATTTCATGTAAGTCTGTCTAGCGGGTATCAGACGTTGATCCGAACATAGATCATTGTAAGATAAGTCTGAGTCGTTAACATTGTTTTAAATTCACACACTTTGCCATTATGATTCATCTTTCTACGTTTTAAGTTAGAAAGAAATGTTGCTCAAAATTTTTATAAATAATATTTAAAAACTAGTGTCAGGAATCTCCGTTCTTCACTTTCCGTACCAATTTGGATATTGCAGTGTTAAGTAGTGGAACTTACGCGTAATTGTGTGTTATGTCATACCACCATAACTTCTAAGTAGATTATATTATAAATAACTATTTTTTATTACTTCATTTTTTTAAGTAAAGAATATATTTTAATTAATTTAACACATGAAATAAAGTATACTTTCTAACATATACATTTCTCTTTTAACAGAAAAAAAAATACAATAAATATGTTCAAATATTTTATACTTATTTCTTTTAAACAATGACTCCCATAAATTATTATTAAAAAAAACTAATAATTATTATACCAAAATCCGCTGTCGCCTTCCACTTAGACCGCTTGTCAAGTGGTTAAAACTAGTAAATATGACTTGGTGCGCCTGTCGCCTGTTCAATATAAATTTATTGTCAACCCGCCATCGCTACGCGCGCTCGTCTCGTATCCTTAGCCTAAGCCTGGGAAATTTAAACACGCGCGTGTTAAAGACGTGTTTCGAGTTAAAAGTCAGTGTTAACACTTATAAAAAAATATAAAGAAATCATTCGAAATCACTTGCAGTGTTAAGTGCAGTGCGATAACTCTATATCACGTGGACCAATTTGTAAGGTAACATTATATGGATTAATTATTTAAATGAAATTGTCATTTCGTATAAATCTTGTTCAGTACTCGATATCGAATACTTGATTAATTGCACTTGTAATACCTCTCATTAAGCGAGTCATATATGTAATGCAGAAATTCCTTGATTACTAAAGGTTAACAATTAAAATTTAATTATTTTATTAATATTTAATAAAGATTATCTCAACAGGCAGTGTTATATACAAAATATTATAGAATATCCTTATTATTTCTAAATTTATATAATTAGTATATAGTAACATAGTAATATACTACTACTACTATTGAAATATACATTATAAAATTTAAAAAATTGAATGAAATGAGGCCGCATCGTGTGTTAGCGTTTTGGACAATGTACCTACTTGATGGTTATGGGTTCGAATTCCAATTGGGGAAATTATTATATTTAAATTGTGTTTATTGTATTGCGTTGACTTCCACCACTCAACATGTCTTATCTCGGATTCGGGCTTTAAGTGCAGATCATAGGGGGAAAAACCGTGAAGCTGAAAAAGAAAGAATCTATAGATGTTCATTTTTGCAATTATTCTTTTATTAATTTTAGTCTTCAATAACAATAATCTAAGGATAAATCAACATTCGTTATAATCTAATGCAGAAGTCACCTTACTTAATACAAAAATGTTCATTAATTACATATTTCTTAAAAGAAACATTGGTAATATTACAATTTAAAATCTAATACATAGTTTAGTTCCACATCGATATCGTTCTTATATCCAGCGATAATGATATTTTTAATCACTCGACAACTACAATTAAGTTGTAAGGTCAATGGCCGTTATCAACTGATTTCAAATACACTGATTTATGATATTAATTGCAACTAGAATTAATCTTTGAATCGATATAAAATATAGTATCACATTAATTTTTTTAAAAAAGTAGTATGTAGTAGTATGTAGTAATAGTCTACACCAAACACACAATTTAATTTTTTTAATATTTTTTATATATTAATTTTAACTGCAACTATTATATAAAGGCCGTCATAGCACAGTGAGACAGCGTCCGCGATGGTTGTGGATTCGATTCTCACTCGCGGTAATGCTTATATGTTAATTATTTTCATCTCTTCACTCTGGTATCTAAGGCAAAGTGCGGTGTTGAGTTTTGTCACTTAACATGCAATGTCTCTATTTCGGGTGAAAAGTTGAGGACGAAATGTCACTAGATTCTCTCTGACTACTACTTCCTATGTAGGAATAAGTGTGAAGCTGCTACTTCTTTTTAAATTAAACTATAGCCTACAACTTAACGATTAACTTGGTATAATAGTGATGTAACAAATTTACGTTATAACGTGATTAGACTTTACGTGATGTTTACAGGTTTATTTTTTGTTCGTTTACTTAGAATATTTTTAGTATTTTGAATAATAGTTAAATGGAGGTGATCTCAAATTTCACCTGGTAAGTCATACAATATTTATTTCTATACATAATTAACAAAAAAGTGTACAATTACCTATATCTTTAAATACAATAAAAATGTAACTCTGATTGTACATGGTACAAAATGTATAAGAACAATTATTATTGCAGACATTTAGCAATATAACAAATATTTTTATTTCTTTTCATTTTATCTGTGCGTATGTACGCGCTTATTTCAGAAACAGGTTAACTGATTTAAATGTATTTATGGCTATTGCATTTTGGTAACTTTACCTTAACATTTACTATTTATTTTATTTTAATTGGTTCATAAATAAAAAAGTTAACATTTTTTTTTGACAAAACACCTATAAAAAACTGTTTTATTAATTTGATTTAAACTTCAATTTCAAAAACGCAGGCAAAGCCACGAGCTGGTCGCTTGTATTATAATATATTCTCGTGCCTTATAATATAAAAGAATACTATGTAAAAATATACGTTTTGCCATTTTAGTTTCACCTCATTAACTACAATATATTGTTTATTTATATACAATGGTAATTATAAGTTATTATCACATTGTATTTAATTATACAGTCGTGTTCTTGTTATTTGTGTATATTATTACGCTTTATTAGATTATTAGCATTACAGACGCTTAAATAGAATTTTGAATGACTTAAGTTATTTACGGTACGTAGGTATGTATTCTTAGAATATTTTATATATTTGTATCAAAAATAACTGAAAGGTTTTAATAAAAATATATGATATATAAAAATAGTTATGTTTTATCTGTGATTATTTGTCTTTAATTTATAATCTGGGGGAGTAGTAAAAAAATGATGTAGGAATATTTATTATTTATTTGTCGTAATTTTAATTAAATACCTGCTTATTTCTTTAAATAATTTAATTTTTATATATATTATATGTCTGTTTAGGTGTTTAATTTATAATCTATGTAATTAAAATTTGAACAAATTCCAAAAAATATATTCTCATTTATCTTTCTGTCGTCAGTGTCTATTTTTAAGCTCTTATAGATAAATGATTTGTCTTAAGCAAGCTTCCTACATCAAAGTATACTAAGATTACTAAATTAAATACATAAATATTGAATAGGTCTACTAAGCAATTTAGTTCTTTTCTAAATATATATAAATATAGTTTATTTTTCTGGTGTTAAGATTCTTCGTTCCCCTATTTTCGGCCGAATTACGGAGGCATTGCGTGTCAAGTGGCGGAACTTAAAGCCTCGCTTTGCCTCGGTACCAGAGCAAAGACAATGGAAATATTTCCATTCCTCGAGTGGGAATCGAACCCACAACCAGTCGTTTGAAGTCACACGTCTGTGCTACTGCGCCACGACGTACAAAATATATAGTTTAAGTATAAAATCATCATATTTGATCCTAATTAGAAGTATCTCGTAGACCTGTTGTCTCGTAACACACATGTTGCAACCCGTTTGACACTTTATATAAAAGTATATGTCAAACATATTGTAGTGAGAGTAATACTTATTTGATTATTTTAATTATTGCCTAATGGTTTGTTATAATTTTAAAAAGTGGGTTTTTGTACTTCTCCTGCGTAAAGACATTAAATATGTATATGAAATTTCGTACTGCTCTTTTCGTATAATATATTGAAGCATTCGTGGTGCGGGGAAACAGCCTTTGACTGTAAACGCGATGGTTGTGTGTTCGATTTCTACTCAAGTAAACGATTACATTTAAAGTATTTTTATGTCTTCGCTTAGGTATACAACATAAAGCGCCGCGTTTAGTTCCGTCACTCACGCAGTGTTTCGA
Organism: Dryas iulia moderata; assembly: GCA_019049465.1. Classification (NCBI taxonomy): domain Eukaryota; kingdom Metazoa; phylum Arthropoda; class Insecta; order Lepidoptera; family Nymphalidae; genus Dryas; species Dryas iulia. The sequence goes on from CM032431.1 coordinate 6,126,670, forward strand.
TTTCGGTTGAAAATAAAAGATAGAGTGTCTTGTCACTAGGTCCACTTTACTAACACCGCTTGGCGAGAAAAGGCGCAAAGACTATAATTATCATTACAAAAAAAAAGTACAAAGATTTTCCTTCACGTATTAACGTACGTAATGATACAATACATCACTATACGGATAGACATCACGCGGTTTCAATTATATGTACGCCGCTAAACGACTACAGCGTATCATTGTTTTTATTTACTTAAGTACTGACAAACATATGATTGTCAGCGACGACGTGTTAAATGTCAAAAATATTAATTTTGAAGTCATCGTGACGTAATAGCTACAGTTTTGATAGAAACAATGGTTGTAGATTTAAAACTGGAGTAAAGAGATGGTAATTTGTACAAAATCGAAGTATTATTTGCTCAAATGGGCCAGCCAAGCCTCAAATTACCCTCCCAGATTGTCAATGAACATAAAAATGTCAGTATTGTCAGGCTTGAAAAGCAGTTCTGCCGCGAAAATGGCAAGAAATGAAAAGGTGCAAAAGGTGAAAAAATAAATGATTTTGTTCATTTTATTATATGAATAACTAGTTAGGCTAACTAAGCTAGCTAGGCTACCTAGTTATACTAGTTTACCGCTCGAAATCAAAATTGGCATATAGAAACAACATTGGTGTTGCGTATAGGAACTCAACGTCTCTGTTTGTATTATGTACCTTCTAGAACGGAAAAATTAAAATAATTTGAATAAAGTTATTCTCACAGTGGAAATCGAACTCACAAGCATCGCATTTTCAGCGCCACGATGGCCTCTAACGAACATCTTAATGGTGAAATTTCATTATTCTTTTTTTTTTAGCTTCACGCTGTTTCCCGCACACATCAGGGTAGGCAGAGGGAACCTAGTATTGAGACACTCCGTTCCCCACTTTCCGCCGAATTCGGAGGATTGCGTGTTAAGAGGCGAAACTTAACGCCGTTATTCTTTGTAATGCATGTTATGGCCGTAGTCCTTTGAACTTCACCGATTTCTTTTAATTTTAACCTTTTCAGTCTGCCTCTGATAAGCGCATGACACAACAATAAATTCTTATATGGCGCTCCAGATATTGTTATAACACTTAATGTTTATTGGTTGATAAAAGGATATTTTAGCGTACACTTTCAGCATAAGTGTTTTAAGCAATTATAGCAATCAGAAGTGTGAAATACTTGTTAAAGTTATAAAAATTTAATAATTTTCTACATAAAATTTATCTTAATTCGATAAAACTTTGGTATGGAATTTCAGGTCACTTGTAATTAAGAGATAATTCCTAAAATATTAAAGTACAGTTAAAATGACCATTAAAACCTCAAATATCGTTTAATGTTTTAACATTAACTTAAAATTCTTAAATAAATAAACAGCTTAACGCTTTTTCTCGCTTAGCAAGGTAGTCAGAGACAACCCGTGTCAAGTGTCAAGGCACTCCGATCTCCACATTTTTGTCCAAAACGGAGACATTGCGTGAGAGTAGTAATAAAAAAATAATAATTTCCTCCATCGGAAATTGAACCCACAACCGCGTTAACAGTCAGATGCTGCTCCACTGCGTCACGATGACATCTAAATATATAAATCCTTTTATTAAAATACAAAATATTATTAATATTAAGTCATTTCTGTACATAAGTTCATAAATATGGATGTAAGTACTCATACCTATATTAAAGTACACATATCGCCTTGACCGATAGTGTACCAGCTTAGGCCAATTACACGCTACAATCCCTGCACTATGACATTTGATACACGCACGAGATAGGATCAAGCGAATAACAATAATAACATACAGTACTACCGTCATGGTAAAGAATTTGATTTAAAAGGTCAGTCTTAAAGACTAGTTATTAACTATAAGTTGACACCCTCGTGGAATAAACAGTTGATATGTGTAAGGTTGCTCTGTGGTGGAATATATGTATGAGCCATTCGGTGTAAAATTCAGTAAATTTTGTAGTCACACCCAGAATTTATTAATTTACTGAGGATTATTTTTTTTATTGTTCTTATTATTAATTCTATATACCGTTAGATGCAAACTGTATAATTATAACTAAGTTTTTAATTTCCATTTTCTTCACTCTGGTGTCGAGGTTAAGAGCGGCGTTAAGTTCCGCCACTTAACACGCAATGCCTCCGAATTCGGCGGAAAGTGGGGAACGGAGTGTCTTAACACTAGGTTCTCTCTGCCTACCCTGCTGTGTGCAGGGTACAGCGTGAAGCTAAAAAAAAAAAAACTGTATAATACTAATTTGAATTGAGTTAAAGTTATTTCTTATTTTGATTTAAATCAACAGAAGAAAGCAAAAAGATTTTTAAAGTTATACTTATATGTATTTGTCAAGACATAAAGACCACCGCGCAAGATATAATATACATTAGACGTTTCTTTTTTTGAACATTTTATTGATATTCCAACATACAAATATGGATCTTAGCTAAAAGTGGCAATGCCGCTTTTGAAAGCTGGCATAAATTTTGGAATCATAGAAATTGCTTATATAAAATGTTCTAGAATAGCATAATGATTAAATAATCGAAGAATAGAAGTCTAAAATTGTAGAAGTGTGAAAGTGGAGAACAGAGTGCCATGGTGCTAGGTTCTATCTTGACTATATTGTTATGCGGGGAAAAGCGTGAAGCTATGTATTTAAAAAAAAAGAAATTTATAATTTTTTTTCAGTCCTCTCCCAGTATTTCATCTTATTATAATTTTAATTTAAACTAGCGAACCGCTCCCTCGACCCATATTTGAGGCCCTTTTGAATTCTCTAAACTTATCGTTCGATAACTCGTAAATTCATAAGAAAATATAGCCTTAAATTCCTGAATAGTGTAGCTTTCTGATTGTGAAACAAACTACATATTCAGTTCAGTATTTTCGAAGATTAGCTCTTAAAATAAGAGTAACAACATTTTGCTCTTGATTATATTAATATAGATATATAAGTGCAGGTATGTTATTTCAATGCCTACTTAGATATATTACCTAATAAGTCCCAGGAAATACCGAATGAATTGACGGATGGGCTCAAACTACTTCAAAGAAAAGTAATTGTACGTTCGCTGCTTGCTTGTATCAATGAAAAATAAATATCGAACTTATACCCATTATTATTGACTTTATATACGACAGTTATGCCAAAATTTTACATAAAAAAGTTGCTATTCAAAATATGTTTAATATAACCTAGACATATAAACCGAAATACTTTTTATTTAATATGAATTCATTGAAGTGTAACCACACCTTCTTATAAAGAACGTCATGTGATGTAAGACAGTCGGTATAAAAAGTGACCTAGCTTACAATAAAGAGTAATATGTATATGTAAGTACCTACAGCTGTATAACAATTATTGTTAATTTTAATTAAATATTTTTCATTGAGTATTTATTACAAATATTATCATATTAAATAAACATTAATTAATTATTAAGCTATTTTTTGGTATAATTTTAAAACAATCTTAGTTAGGCCACTTTACCTTAAACAGCTTCATATGTCATAGTCATACAAAATATCTGTTATTTGACCAAATTACCAGTTTAAGACGCGAAAGGTGAATTAATCATTCAGTATTAAACTCATGCCACCCGTAAGTCTTTACTTTTACGTATTTCATTCATATGTGATTTATTCGGTCGCCGCCCAGAAACACTTGTTCTTGATATGATCGTTATTTAATAGTGCTTTTAAATTGAGAATATTACATATTTTTGTATCTTGATGAACTTTAAGTCATATTCTTTATTGAGAAACTTCAATAAAGTCTGTATTAAATAATTCTTTTGTACAAAATAAGGTCTCATTTTGTGTATTCGATCATAATATATCAAAAAATTTAATCATACTGCCACACTCATAAGTAACCATCAACAAGTCAGATCCATTTTTTAAATTATATCAATGGCTTTGTTGAAAGGTCTTTTTAATGCCACTGAGTACGCAATGTTCATATGCGGAATATACGGATGCCGGAGAAAGATGGTTGTTCAGGACTCGATTCCTAATCGTGAGAATATTCCAAATATATTATTCTCACGATTAGGTATCGAGTCCTCAACAACCATCTTTTCAGTCGAACTGTCCTATATTAAATAGTAATTTAACAGCCAAAGTAGATATAATTTACTTAAACTTTATAGTATTCCTAGACGTTATATTTTTGATATTTACATATTATTATGCAAAAACCATAGATAATCAAAAAAATTAAAAAAATACTATAACGACTAATTAAAACGCATTCAAACTGAGCAAGCTGCAAAAGGGTTGACGACCTCCACAATCGATATTGATTGATACAATTCTGTTTTGACAGTAGATTGATTCGGTTAAAGAAATCGTATACACGTCACGTGCCCAGTACAAGTTGTATAGAAATGTGACTGCAGTTGTAAGGTCAAAGCTTTTGTTAACATTTTTTATATGCACTTTATTGTATATTATTACGATTTTACCCTTTTTTGTGTGTTTATGTTCCTGTCATACCTTGTGTGGTATACAAAGATAAAACGTAATATAACTTTGAATTGCACTTCTCGTCGTTAAAAAAACACTATAAATAATATAATGACCAATATCGGGAACGTGATCGTATACGATTTCTTTTACCGATTCCATTGACGGTTATGGATGGTTCTTATGTTATTGAACTAAGGAAATGCTTGTATTTTAAAAATAAATAAATAAGTTGTACATTGTTAAAAATTGATACCAATACAAATTTTAAGCGTTATCGCTAAGATATGTTACATTTTTTTAACAGAGACTCATACGCATACGAACTCATAACGCCAGTTAAAAATTTTTCTCATTATTCTTGTTATCCTGGCAAAGATGATATGTTCCTACTATGAAAATTTTATACCGTCTAAATGTATAAATGTAAAATAAATAGATACTTATAGGAAACCAGCATCAATTCAGAGGTATCAGAACCCGCCCCTCTTGAAAACCGTCCGAGCGGTTCGACCGCTAATCCATATGTTCTTTCGAAAAGTGTTAATAACACTTTCAAAAGTCATAATAGTAAAAATATACAAATATATGTATAATTTTGACTTATAATATACGTAAAAATAAAAATTGATACAAAAATATATAACATTATAGATACATTTGAACGGAATTACTGCAATATACTAAATAAAATTCAACCAATCCCAGAGTTATATAATCTAATTACGAAGCTATATTTGTATATGACTGGCATTCACTATAAAAGGATGTCAATATAGATTCTATGTGAAATGTAGATTTTAAAGGTTAAGCTATGCCTAAAATAGACTAATGTAGAGAAAAACGATCCAAATGGCATGATATCAAGAGTAAATCAGTGTTATATGTTACGTATGCATATTAAACAAGCTCTTTTATTTTAGGGCTATGAAAATAATAATATTTTAGTAAGAAAATAAATAATTTGAATGAGGCTGTTGTGGCACAGCGTAAGCGTCGTAGTTGTGACTTCGATTCCTACTCAGAATAACGATTTTATTAGAATTTTATTTAAATTTAATTATTTATTTCGCTTCGATAACTCAAGATGCTATGTAGTCGGGCAGAAGGTGAAGGAACGGAGTGTCTTGACACTAGGTTTTCTCTACCTATGCTGATAAGCTTAATGTATGATAAAAAAATATATAATAAAATTTATTTTAAAATATACACTTTTTATGAAATCGTACAATCGTACAAAGTTCAATGTAGCATATTTGCATATATGAAAACTAGGTTGAAAAATGGAAAATCTGGATAATGTATAATATCTATGTCTGTCATAACTTTGGATTTCCTGGAAATCGAAAAAGATAAAGATTTTTACTTTGCCTTATAAAAAAATAATAAACTTTGTACATATGTCGATAATAACTAGCATAATAGTATGTAATTAATAATTTTATTACTGAAAAAAATAACTTTAAAATTTACACATAGATGTTAACCCTAACTTGTACCTTAAATTGGTTGACCTGAATGCCATCATTGGCCGCTCTATCTATGTCTTAAAGTTGTTCAATTATTTACACTGCATCTCTACGGAAGCGCCTTATTTAAAGCAAACTATGTAATGTATGTAATGTAAATATTTTTGTCTTGTAAATGCATATTTTAAAAAAAATACTACAAAGGAGACTATCGCGGTGCAGTGGAACAGCGTCTGACTAAAACACGATAGGTTGTCAGTTCGATTTTCACTCATGTATGTATTTTAATTTCTTGGTTCTGGTAAGGCGGAGGGCTGAGTTGAGCGCCGCTCTCAATATGCATTTTTAAAAGCCTTAATTGCTCGTTTAAATACTGTAATTATATGTTTGGTTTAATGTATCCGTGTAGTTTTGTTTATTCAGCGTGTCGGTTGACACATAGAACTCCTCTTTCAGCCGCTTCCAGTCCTCTTTATTGAGTCCTTTTCTTAATCAGGTAACCAGGCCCCTCCTATCACTTTAATATTGTCCATCCACTTTTTTGCTTTCGTAATTGATCTTATATCTTCTGCTCTTCTTCGGTCTTTCTATTAAATACGCATGTCTTAAATATAATCAAATAATAAAGGTGGAAAGTACAGAAAGGATTGACTTGATATTAGCTTTCTCTCTAACTATCCTGATGCGGGAAAAATCGTGAAGCTGAAAAATATATTTTTCACTACAAATAACATCTTATTGCTTTTGTAGACGTAGACTATTATAATAATCGACATTTTATAACATCCAGAGACCCAAATATTGCTTAGACATAAGGATGGAGTGAAATTTAACATAGATTTTGTTAACCCACCCTTAAAAGTTATTCCATAATATTTTTTTTACCAAACAAACTTTAAAATTAATTATATGCTCAAATTTTACTACATTATTTAAAAAGTAAGCAGGTATTGTATAGGTGAGAGACAATGTTAAAAACTTGATAGCTTCTAGCTTCTTGTCGCTGTTTCAGACACTCCCTTCTCCATTTTTGCCGAGACATTGCGTGTTAATTGTTTAACTTATTTAAACACAAACACTGATGTCACTAACGTTTTTATTAAATACTCTACTAAATTAAAATCAATTGTACTATTCTAAACGCCATTTCATTTACTGTATACGGGTAAATAACATAATTGAACATATCACAACTCGACTTTTGAATTGATATAAATTGAGTACAAGTTATAAATAGCTTGGGCTTGCATAGTAAAAATAAACTGCGGTTTATTAGTTTTAAGTGGTAGCTTATGTTTCTTAATTGGTTCAACGACTGTTTAACCCTTTCACGCTTGGTATAGTATTACGGTCTTAGTTAAGAAGAAAGTGTGTTTTATTTTGTTAAATGATACATTAAACTAAACGTTTGAATATCGATATCAGAATTTAACTGTAGTTTCATGACAAAGTTCATGTCACAAAGCTCAAGGTAGTGCAATTGAAGTATAAAGTATATAATATAAAAATATTATAACGTTCTAAATATTTCACGTGTATAATCTATAACTATAGTACTATTATCTATATATATAATAAAAGAGTAGAAAAGTCAATTCTGTACATGAAAAATTTCAGAAAAATTTTAATTGGGTGCGTTAATATATCGATAACAGAGGCCAAAAATCCACTCAGTAGAATTTTTGTCTGTCTGTCTGTCTGTCTGTCTGTTAATTTGTTCGCCAATCACGCAAAAAGTACTGGATGGAAATGAATTAAATTTAGCATGGTGGTAGCTTATAGTCCAAAGGTACATATAGGATAGTTTTTATCCCGATTTTCCATGTAGTTTTTTTGTAAAAAATAAAAAACCGATATAAGTAAATCATTTGTATAATGATATCTACCGGGTAGAAATTGATGAATTTTTGTATGGAGTTAGCTTAAAGGGTAGAGCAACATATGGGATAGTTTTCATCCTGATATTCAACAAAACTCTCACAGAAAAATAAAATTAAAAAAAAAACATTCAAATTATGTCGATAGTTCACAAGTGAAGCTAAATTTGTTTCAATATCACTAAATTAAATAATTATAAAATAAAATAAGCATAACATTAATTAAAGATACATTTGACCGGTCTATAAAACTTTATATAATCTATATGACAGCAGATGTCACTACGTTTTCTAGAACGGGTAGCGCCATTAGTTAACATTGTACTAGATATATCCGTACTCATTAATATTATTATTATAAAAATGCAAAAATATGTATCTCTTCTATCTGTTATGTTTTCACGGGTAATTTTACTGGCCCGATTAAGATGGAATTCGTAAAGAAGATTGTTGAAGACGTAGGGTCAAATATAGCCTACTTTTTAAAAAATCAAACCCTATGAGGTTGAAACAGTGGATGAAACTTATGTATGTTTAGTGTATAGTGAGAATGAAAGATGATGAAAGTGGTAGTTCACGTGGCAAAGCCGCGAGCGGGTCGCTAATAATAAATAATTTTGTTGATTCGATTTTTACGCAATGTCTCGGATTCGGTTGGGAACTGGAGAACGGAGTGCCTTGGCTCTAGATTCTCTTTGTCCTGATATGTGGGAAAAAATAATTGGAAAAAAGAAAGATAGATAATACTTATAGTACAAGTAAACATTAATATTAATAATATAAATCCACTCTCTTTTTCGTTTTCGTCCATCACTTTATATCAGTAAAATAAGCCAAAGGCGGAGAGCAAAATGATTTGTAGTATAATTTTTGTAGGTACTATAGTTTTTTCTGTCTCTTAAGTAAATTTAAATATTCTATTTATAATTACTCTAAAGCTTGTAATAAAGTCCAATCCATGAAATACTATTCCCCAGTAGCCATATCTCCTTTTTATTTAATACATCGTAGTCATTAATCTATTAACTTCAGACTCCTACGTAATTGATAAGTACACAACGTTCTCAATATATGCAGCACACGCACCGAGGTCTGCTAAAGGATTAAATAACAAGCATAATGTATTGTAGAATTTTATATATAGTGCTGTGTTCTAGATATTTCTATGGGATACTTTTTAAAATCTATTTTTAAAATCAAGTAAATCATTTGTTAGAAACATGATTGCGATTGTGAGGCAACAAATCTTTACTAAATTTTTATTATTTTGAAATTTTAAGTAATCTTATTGTGTTTTAAGTGTATATGAGTTTAAGGAGTAGTATGAGTAAACTAAAATACAAATTTTACAGTATAAAATAAGAAAGGTATCACTAGAATTTTAGAATGATTGTCCTGACAGAACCAGGACAGCGTTTGCTTGCGTCTTAACAGCTAAAGGCGCTTGGTTGTGGGTTCTATCTGGAGTCGAAGTAATGATTTCATTAAATTATATTCATCTTTATTATATATGCTTTGGTAATACAAATCCCGGCGTTAAGTTACGCCATTCGATACACGACGTCCGTGTCTTGAACATAATGTCTTCTCTGACTAAGCGTTGAGCTACAATTTTTAATTATTAAATTATTGAAAACACTACCGGCCTGTTCGCGGCCTCGCCGCGCGTACCACATAACTGTTCCGCAATATTGCAACCATCGGGGGTGGATATTTGAAAAATAAAGAAGCGTATGTTTAACCTTCGATTATATTCACTCCAAAATTCATTACAGTCAGTCAAGCAGTTTAGGTTTTTCATATAAAGTCTCATCCCCTATTTCAACCCTTCAGAGGTAGATTTTTGAAAAAATAAGTAGCCTATGTTTGACCCTAGATTATTTACTACTTTGATTCTAAATTTCATCGAAATCGGACCGGTACATTAGCCGTGAAAGCGTAACAGACAAACAGACAGACATTTATAATATAAGTATGGATTAAAGAATGTATCAACAGGTGCTATCGATATCAATATCTTAATCACAGGTTAAATATCTTGTCTACATACTTTACTTTGTTGAGGTATTTGATTTAACAACAGAATTGCTAATATATATGTACCTACCCCATGTAGGTTATCGTTCTTGCAAAATCTGCGAGAATTGGAAATTTTTCAAGGACCATGCTGGATTCCCACCAGAAATAAAGATTGATTAATCGGGTATATTTTTGGTATTTAAAAATATATATAAGAAAACCCAACGTTTCGAACACTATAGTAGTCCGCGATTACCAAATCCATGTAGCTTTAAATTTAGAACCTAATATAATTATTGGGGTTAATATTTTCGTTTTCTTCGCTCTGGTACCGAGGCAAAGCGCGGTGTTAAGTTCCGCCACTTAACACGCAATGCCTCCAAAATTTGGCGGAGGAAAATGGGTAACGTAGTGTCATAACACTAGGTTCCCTCTGCCTACCCTACTGTGTGCGGGATAGACCGTGAACCTATAATTATTTTGATGTTTGTTACACTAACGTGAGGAGTTTTCTAATTTAATTTCATTAAACCGATGATAACAACATAAATATCTTCTTTGCAAATCATACTTTGTATGAGAAAATTTACTATTTTTTTTTATAAAAAAATATGTAATATTAATATTTGAATATAAACTAGCTTTGGAAAATAATTTTAATTTCCTTTATTTCTCATAAAATATTATCACCTGTAAACGTCTCATATTCCGCTATACTTGAGTAAAACGAAAATAATAAAAAAAACTTGACGATCTTCACAGCCAAGGTGTTTTAGTCAAATGTAGGCCATGTATTCATACATAGATTCGCTATCTTTCAAATTTATTGTAATTTACGCGACCGGTTTTCAGCGAAATTACACATGATTAGAAGTAATGAGTTTTTAAAAGTTTTTATGGATCATTAAATATATGTGTATTTACGTATATTTACGTTAGTTTTTTTTATATCAACAATTTTATTATCAATTAATAGTGATATATCAGTGAGCTTTAATTGCAATATATTAAACGTTACTTAATACTTTATTTGAGGTAATAACAATTAATTTTGCAAAATATGCTATAAATAAAGTTAAGCAACTTGCTTTTTTATATGATGGAAAATTTGGTATATAAAATTATTACTATTGACTGAACTTGATTAAATTATGGTTATAGAGATATAAAAAATAATAATACATTTTTTTCATGTACTACAAAATGTCGAAAAGAAGGGACTCTTAATCCCCTCTAATTAAATGTACTTAAATGTATGTTAAGTAGAACGCATAGCTCAGTGATGAGAGCGCCTGGACCATATTCAGGAGGCGCGGGTTCGAATCCTGCTGCGTTCAATTTTTTATACGTTTTCTAAATGTTTTTACCATTTTCCTAAGTGTGGAATAACTCTTTAAAAATAAAAATGTTTAAAAGTATACATTTTTTTTGTTTTCGTGTAACTTTAATTGTTAACATCTTTAACTCAGTATAGTTCTGTTCCTCAATTATATTGTTTCTAGGGTATCAGTTGAACACACATATTTCAGTTACATTCGCTTCCGAAACGACTTGGAGTAATAAAGAAGCCCTAAGAACATATTTCCAAAACTCGTATAATAATTTGAAAAAAATAACGATAAAATTTACCTTTTTCAATCAAAAGTATCAGAAAAATATAGTTTCATTCCAAATCGTCTCATTTTGATAAAACTACCAAGTAGATGATACATAAACATGGGTAACTATACCATAGTACATTTTTATTTCTACGCTTGGATGTCACGAAACAAAGCTCCATTACTAATTAAGTTGATATAAGAGTGAGTTGATAAAAGAGCGAAGTAAATGGAAATATTTAATATTTCCATTTTCTTCGCTCGAACTAAAGCGTAGCGTTAAGTTTTGCCACTTCACACGCAATGCCTTCGAATTTGGCGAAAAGTGGGAAACGGAGTGTATTAACACTAGGTTCCCTTTGCCTACCCCGCTGTGTGCAGGATATAGCGTAAAGCTATAAAAAATAATAATAAATATATATTAATAATAAAATAATAATGTTATTCATAAATTTGAGACTTATAGTGGCTGTAGGGTAAAATGAGATCGTCGTAACACAGCGTCAGACAAATTGCGGCGTTAAGTTCTACCACTTAACACGCAATGATATGTCTTGTCTTAAGATTAGATTCTTTCTGAAAAAAGTGTAAAGCTGTTATAATTAAAAATACGTAGTCATCCGTACAAATATTTAAACTATTGGAATATGTATTTTATAGTATTTATAATACATTAAGCTAAATATGTAAATCTAGTAAAGTACATATATTTCATCTTGCGTATCAACAAAATTAGAAACTTCTACATTTATATAACTCAATTTCTAATGACGATATTTAATTGGAAAAATTAATAAACGCGCACATGACCCAAGCCAAGACCCAAATCTAGGATCTCATTATTTACAACCATTAACCAGCTACAAAACCTGCAATTATAAATGTTCTAACGAGTTTATACCAGCATAATATATTGCAGATAAATCAAAGTTTTAATTATTGGAACTTATAAATTATGATGATATGAGTATCTTAAATCTTAATACTTAACGACGATGCTGTAATCGTAATTATTATTTTGAAGGTTTTAAATGGTAATTAAATGATTAATGCATTTAATTATAATTTAAAGTTATTACAGCTTTTTCTCGCAAGTCAGAAAGAATGACAGAGAGTCATATAGAAACTATTGTCCAAAGATTTCATTCCCTACTTTCCACTCGAAATCGAGATATTGCGAGTTAAGTGGCAGAAGGGGCTAGTCTTGGCACGAACGTGTCATAAACGACTGGTTGTGGGTTCGATTCCCCCGAGTGGAGTCGAAATATTTAATATTTCTATTTCTATCGCTCTGGTATTAGAGGTAAAGCGCGGCGTTAAGTTCCGCCACTTAACACGCAATGCCTCCGAATTCGGCGGAAAGTGGTGAACGGAGTGTCTTTAAACTAGGTTCCCTCTACCTACCCTGCTGTGTGCGGGATACAGAGTGAAGCAAAAAACAGAAAAAATCTCGGGTAGGAATCAAACCTACAATCATTGCGTTTACACTACGTTCCACTGCGCCACTAAGGCCTCAAATTAATCACTGATTAATGCATTACATTAATTTAAAGCAACCGCTTGTACAGAACAAGTGTTATAAATTTTCATGTAACACTTACAAATGATTTCTTAATTTATAAAAGATCTATTGATAGCTTAATTAGATACGCATAGAGAGCGTATTATGAAGTGTGATGTAATACAGTTTCATTTGAATGTTTTAAATTAGAGAGAATAAATAATCTCGCTTTTAAAATTTGTTATAGATAATACATTTTTAAGACGATTTGTTTAGGCTAATAAATAACATTCGAGTGTCTGTTTATAATATTAAAATAACTGCTTTCTATTACATACATAGGAGGTATAGACGGTATAAATACAAACGGCATATGTATACCAAAATAAAACGTTTCTACAAATTTTGTACGGAAAATCTTCGGAACGGCTGGGACCGATTTCGTACTTAAAAAGTATATAATTTCTTGCAATTATCGCTGAATGTCTCTAAGAAAATTTCATAAATATTAAATTTACGACTAAACAGATGAACGAGTAACGTCCGTAACAAAGAAACCTTGAAGTTAGTGTCAAGACACTTCTTTGTCTACTTTTCACCTGAATTTGCAACATTTGAGAGGGGGAAATCAAAATGGTCGTTTTATCAGAGTCGAAAATTGAAAATAATGTAAATACCAAAATATCGCGTAAACAATAAGACACTGTGCCATGAGGTTATATTAAAATACTAAAATAAAATACTTGTTAAGTCTTGGCACAAAGTGTTACTAAAAAGCAACTGATTGTGGGTTCGATTGCCACTCGAGGAGTGGAAATATTCAATATTTCCTTTTTTTGCTCTATTGTCGAGGCGAAGCTCGGGGTTAAGTTCCGGCACTTAACACGCAATGCCTCCAGAATTCGGCGGAAAGTGGCGAACGAGATGCCTTAACACGCCTACCGTGCAGTGCGCGGGATATATCTTGAAGCTAAAAAAAAAGAAAAAAATCCTTATTAAAAGCTCAGATCAAACAAAAATAATGAAGCCATCAGTCAAAGATGACTTGATAACTGTAAACAAGTAAAGTTCATGTCAACGTGAAATAAACTACAATTTTTCACATTCATTTTGATATTTACTTAATTAAATCGATTTTACTTTCACAATATTTTACATACATACTGTGTTGATTATGTTTGACAAGTCGCTGAATAAGATGCATATCTGAAACTCAAACTGTAGGTTCTTTTTCGTGTTAACAATCTTTCACTCCAATTAATTTAATTTGGCTAAATTGCACTGGCGACTTTTGTCCTTAATTTTTTATGCAAACAATATATAAAGTTCAGGTATTTTTTCATTGACATTAATTATATAATTGTATGTGAATGGTTTTATGTATTTCTTTTTAAATGTAAGATGACATTTATCAATTAAGAGGTAAAACTTTTTTGGAGCATCAATAAATAAAAAAACTTTCGGAATTAAACATGGCGTATGATTATACTGCGGCCACTGTGCCTCAGTAGACCGTTTCCATACAAACGCGGTTGGTGGGTTCAATTTTCGGGGAAATTAATATATTTAAATTATTTTTATGTTAAGGAGGGACAGAGAGAGAGAACCTAATGTCAACACATTTCGTTCTCTCCTTTTTGACTGAACCTGAACTTAATGCTGTAATTTAACTTGTCACCTAAGGAGTAATGAAAATAATTCAAATAAATCATCCCGTCGAGTGGGAAAACAATCCATAACCATCTCGTATAAAATCTGACGTATAAAGTATATTATCATTATCGATTAATATAGTTCCATTTATTACGTGTAATAAAATTAAAATAAAGAACGTAATATAAACTTGCTACTTGTATACACCTTAACAAGAATCTCAGACATGCGTGTTCAACACTCATTAAAGAAACATATAGTAACAAATAAAATAATATATCTTGATATAGAGGTATAGCAAATCAAGACCACAATTTGGCCATAATGACTTAAAAATGACACGGTTACTGAGATTGCCATTCCACACCCTTCACACTAGTGACCTTTTGTTTCATCTTATATGTTTTAGTAATTGTGTGCATATGAGATACAACCGACCGCTCGCGGCTTCACGCGCTTATACTACACAACTATAGTACCGTCGTATTTTCGACCGTCCGCGTTTTCGATTAAGTTAAGAGGCTTATATATTTCATACAAATTTTTATCCCCTGTTTGGGAACTGGTTGTGGCTTCGATTCCCACTCGAGGAGTGGAAATATTTAATATTTCCATTTTCTTCGCTCTGGTGTCGATGCAAAGCGCGGCGTTAAGTTTCACCACTTAGCAGTGCCTCCCAATTTAGCGGAAAGTGGGGAACGGAGTGTCTTAACACAAAGTTCCCTCTGCCTACCAAGCTGTGTGAGGGATACAGCGTGAGGCTAAAAAAAAGAACTTCCGTTTGAGCCCGGTTTTGAGAATTTGGTTATTTGAGATTAGTTATATATTAGTTATTTGAGAGGTTGGTTTTTGAAAAAAGTATTTTAGTTTTTGAAGTCTCTGTTTGACCTTGCATCATCTTCATGAGAAAACTTAAATAAAAATGGATCAAACGGCATAGATTTACAATAGACATTTACATCTCCTATTTGAGTACATAAGAAGTTGGTTTTCGAAAAATAATAGCCCATGTTTGACCCTAGGCCTTAAACTATTTTAAAATGAAAATTAATTTCAAAGTCCGTCCAAATCGGTGTATCCGTGAGAGCCTAAAAGACGGACAGACATACTTTCGCATTTATGATATTAGTATGAAGTATGAATTTACAAACTCGATATTATGCGCCCACCGGAACTGTTAACAGTGACACCCACTTTTAAATGTAGGATAAGGTTATGTATAATATGGCATTGTAGTTATATTATGTAGAGTAGAAACATATAAGTCGCCTTGTAATTATAGATTTACATACATATTATGTGTTGAATGAATATTGAATAAGTATAGCTTTATAATAAAGGAAGATGATTAATAAACGTTATATGAATTCGTAAAAGTAAAACTTAATACGTTTTAATATGTATTTTGCAAAGTAATAGAGCAGACTGACTTTTAGCAGGACTGGACTTGGGAACAAAATATGTAAAATTTGATATGTACTTGTTATAGGAAAGAAGCAGGAAGTCAGGATTATTATAAGAAACATTTTTTTAAAAATAATCTATGCCTGCATTAAGTTGATAAAAGCACTTCCATACATTGGATATACTTACACTTTTCCACGAAGTGATATATGTACATACTCCCAAGGCAATCTGTATCTTACGCGTAAACGGATCTACCAATTATTATTAATAATAGTTATTAGTTGTATTTCCGAATGAAGGGAAATTTTACCGGTCAGACGCAGTCAAAGGTCAGAGTTAAACTAGTAATTAAAGAAATTTATAAACTGTAAGAAAAATGTTATTATTTTTTTGTAAAAAAATGCTTGAAATTATATTCAAATTCATGAACACAAAACCGTGTGTATAATAAGATATTTGTTAAGTGAGCTACGAAGATGCCTTCGAGACTAAAACATAAAAATTAGGACACGGTGAGATTCGAACCCGCGCCTCTTGAAAACCGACCAAGCGCTGTGAAGCTTATTTTGTTCAATTTCTTCTAATTTCAAAATATTCTAAGAGTGTGAGTAACTTTACAAATATTACAGTTTCTGTTTTATGAAGTAACAGGTTAAATAATTATTTGTTTTATTTGTTATTATTCACCGATATATAATTTATATTTTAAACTTACTTTAGATCGTACACTCGTTCTTTATATATTCGTTATAACAATTTTTAATTTAATAATAATTGAAAGTAATTTAAGCAATATTTATACTATTTTAAACTATTTTATTGCAAATTCGTGGATCTGAAACATTATGAGTTTGATACTTTTAAACATTTTTGAAGTGTTACTCCACACTTAGGAAAATTGAAAAAGACATTTAAAGAAAACGTATAAAAATTTGAACGCAGCGGGATTCGAACCCCCGCCTCCTGAATACCGTTCAGGCGCTCTCAGCACTGAGCCATGCGTTCTACTACACGCTGTGTCGAAATTCTTCTACGCTTTATTACAACGTATTTTTGTTGTTATCATCTCGCTGCGTTCAAATTTTTATACGTTTTCTTTAAATGTCTTTTTCAATTATGAATTTGAATTTAATAAATTTATGTTAGTTAATCACGTCATGGAAAAGTCACTATCCATGTTCGGCTTTATCGAGACGGAATATTTATATCTTATATTTATTCGGTTGCTAAAGAAAATATATTAGTTAGTTTTGGCCATTTGCCTCGTTCGTCACCTTTGCATCTTTTAAGTTCGCATTTATTTATACAGATGGTTCGAGCTTTTGATTAAAAACGAATTCCTCAAATATACTTTTCTACGTACATATGTTATAGATATAATTTAGTGATAAAATTATTAAACCTTTTTTTCAGCAAGCTATTTTTCGTGCAGTAAGATAGGCAGAGAGTTAGGGTCAAGACGTAGATCGAAGTTGATATATTGTGTGTTGAGAGACGGAGCTTAACGCTGCGCTTTGTTTTACTAGAACAGATAAATAAAATTTGACATAATCATCTCCTTGAGTAATCGAACTCGCAACCAATTTTGCATTTTAGTAAGTCGCTGTTCTACTGACTCAAAACAACCCAATAGTTTAGTAGATAATAAAATGCTTACGATAAGTGGTCATATTGATATGTGCCCATATCAATTTGGGATGGTTAGTGGAGCACGGAGTGTTTTGACTCTTAAGTTCTCTCACTCTGACTGCCTTGTTATGCGGAAAAAGCATGAAGCCGTTATTTTCATTTTATGTTTGATTTATTATATTTGTAATTAGAAAACTATGTCTGGTATTAATAAACATGACTAAATGACTTTATACTTGCTTACTACACTTTTTGTTTACGTCCTGTCTTGGTCAAGGCAGACCAACATTACCTTAACACAAGAGAAGTTACCTCTATTTAACAAGTGATAAATGTTTGTATAATATTAATATTAGAAATATTTTTTACAGCTTCACATTTCTTCCCGCATTGTTATGCGTAGCTGTAGCCGCGCAGTTGAACAGTGTCTTACTATAAAAGCGATGGTTATGGATTTGATTCTGACCTTGGAAATGATTATATTGAAATTTTCATTTCTTCTAGTAACTGACATTGACTTCTGCCTCTTAACACGCAAAATATCTCGATTTCGAATGAAAAACGGATACCACAATGGAGAAATAAAAATAATTTATTTATTACTCATTTCCTCTAATGCGAATCGAACTCACAACCAATGCGCTTACAGTCATACGCTGTCACACTGCGCCACGACGGTCTTTAATTTTTTCTACTCTTTCATAGAAAATCTACATTTATTTTAAAGTTAACAGTAGTAAAATGATTTAACAAGTCATTACATTGGACTACGTTACAAATTAACAAATATGACTAACTGATTCTAAATATAATCACACAGATATGGTCAATATGGCGGCTCATTAGAGTTTTCTTGGTAAGGATAAATGTAGTTCACTATTTTGTTTTATATATACGAGTACGTTCCTCCAGCTTTATATTAACCTTCTTATGACTTTTGAGTAGATTATATTATTGAAGGTAGTCTGATTCATTACAAATTTCCAAGACTCAATTAGCTTTTTGCACATATTATGTTGACTTCATTCGGAGCCTTGGTACAACATACCAGTGGCGAAGTGTCCATATAATACGATTCCCATCGGCTTACTTTTTGTAATTTTTTCGTCCAGGGATCCTAGATTTTCGATATTTTTTTTAGAGTCGTCTTACCTTTACAAAAATTTCTATATATTTTTTATAGTATTTTTCGTAATTTATATTTCTTATATTATTAGATTATCATTACAGGTTATCATACAATCAAGTGGTCAGTCAATTGGCATTATTTTTAAACATGAAATCTTTTACTAACAAAATTAGAACAATCTAACTAAACCTACTACGGGTTAACCTTTTGAAAATCCTTTGTTTTTGATAACGTATAAAAAATAATTTAGCGGGTTCTCTTGCAATTTCAGTAAGCTGGTAAATGGATGACTAGAGCGTTACGAAAAGAGTAATCGGGAGAAATGAGCAGAAATCGAAAGGGAGAAAGATAGAAAGAGAGAGTTACGTTCCTTATGTAAAAAGTTTTTTATACGTTGATGTTTTAAATGACCGCAATATCTCAATTTCCAGGGGAAAGTGGAGAACAGAGTGTTTTGTCACTAGGTTCAATCTCATTACCCTAGTACACGACAAAAGCGTGAACTTAGTGTTTAAAATAAAATTTTAAAAAATAAATCGTTGCGTAATATAATTAATTCTTTATATATTGACCTCATACATTGTTTATCGCTGCACCACAATCATTGGAAACCGAGTACAGGCGGATTTTTGCGGTATACCCCGACGTGTCGCAATACGCACTTAACTTTAATAGATGACTGTGCCTGTTCTTGATACATTTAAATTCGCGAGAGAGATAAAAAAAATCATAGTAATTTTAGTAAGAAAAAACTTTTCCTTGACTTAGATATTGGTGATCACTAACTTTGTTTTAAATTTAAAAGATTATATGTGAAATGTTTACATTTAAAGAGTATTAAATAATACATAGTAATTGACATAGTACCTGTTGTAAGTATTTTGCAGTCTTTCTTTATAATAAATCAAATATAAGTATTAATATTAAATAAAACAATACAAAATTAATAAAATGAGACTATCTTGACTCGCAGTCTGACTGTAAACGCGATTGATTGTGGATTTGATCCCTGGGGCAACACTTTATTATTCATTTCCCTACTCTGGTTATATGAAGAACGGCGTAGAGTTGTACCTCTAAACACGCAACGTCTTGATTTCAATCGCAAAATGGGGAACGGAGTGTTTTAACACTAATTTCTGTCTACCTTAGGCGGGAAACCAGTGAAGCTATTTAGAAAATTGAGTATGATTAAGTACACTGCGTATACTAATGTTTATTTTATCTTGGCGTTTATTTTTATATATCTCCTTATCTACGTACTTGAGTGGATCTTGCACTCCTCCAACCACATCGATACACATGTCAAAGGAAAATTTATGCACACGTGCTAACGTATGACAGTTACAAAAATATTTTAGAATTAAAATTAAAATTAAAATATATTACAAATATATTAAAATTACCTAAATAATAGTAATAAAGTATTATTTAAACACACACTTTTATTTTTTTCTGCTGAATATTTTTCTTTGTGTCATCTATTTATCATATACTAGCTCCGCTCACGGCTTGGCCGCGTGAACCACGCAACTGTTTCGTCACATTGCAACCATCGGGGGTGGATTTTTGAAAAATAAAGTAGCCCATATGTAACCTTGGATTATCAACTATATTTACGCCAAAATTTCTTTATAATCGGTTTAGATTTTTCATATAAACTTTCATTTCTTATTTCAACCCTTTAGAGGTAGATTTTTGAAAAAATAAGTAGCCTATGTTTGACCCTGGACTTTTTACGAAAGTATCATTCTAAATTTCATCCAAAACGGACCGGTACATTAACCGTGAAAGTAAAACAAACGAGCAGATATATACATACATATAACGCTAAGACACGGCGTTGGGTTCTGTTACTCAACACACACTAGGCACAAAACGGAAGGTCTTAACATTAACTTATCTCATTACACCGTGCCAAACGCTGGAGATGCAATGATTAGCTTCACACTGTATCCCGCACACAGCAGGGTGCCTACAGAGGGAACCTAGTTTTAAAACACTCCGTTCACCACTGATGACTAGGTAATTTAATTAATTTATAAAAAAAAAAATTCTGCAAAACACTGTGTGCTATTAAATAGCACCAGGAAGTTCGGATATGTGGGTGATTTCCTAAAATTTATTATTTCAACAATATAAAATACGTGATATACAACTTGTTTTTAGGAAACTAGTTTAAAAATAGTGAAACAAACATTTGAAACAGATGCTACATGTAGCACAAGGTACTGAAACAATTTACAATTATTATGCTTCACGCTTTCAGTTTCGTCAAAAAGAACCTAGTGTCAAGACACTCCGTCCGTGTTATTAATATTATGAAAAAAAAAATGTTTTTTTTCTAAAATGTTAAAAAATGATAATTATAAGACATTTTTTGTTCTTGTTTTTGCTACATTAAAGCGTCATTCAGTAAGTTTCGAGCTTACATCTTTGACAGAAACATTTATATTTGTAAATACTTATAATAAATATGAGAATACAAATACTACCACGAGTATTTGTTTTGATTATTTTGTGTCCTATAGGTACTTTGGTTCAATAAATTAGTAAAGATAAGATTGGGGCCAGTCGTAGCGCAGAGGCACAAAGTGTGACTGTGAAGCCACTGGTTGTGGGTTCGATCCCCTCTTGAGGAGTGGAAATATTTAATATTTCCATTTTCTTCGCTCTAGTGTCGAGGCAAAGCGCGGCGATAGGTTCCGCCACTTAACACGCAATGCCTCCAGATTCGGCGGAAAGTGGGAAACGGAGTGTCATAACACTCCGTTTCCAATTTCCCGCTGCTTACCCAGCTGTGCAGGATACAGCGTAAAGCTAAAAAAAGTAATGACAAGTAATATTCATCGCGCCTTACACACTAACTTGGTGCCTTATATTTACCGATATCATTCTATTTGTCAATTCTTGACTAAGATAAGATAGTCAGCATCATGTGGTCATGCGTAAATCCAAATCATATCAATCAGGTGATCAACACTCTAACAAGACGCAAGCGTGTTTCATATTCCTATATCACTGATAATGCAATTTACACTGTTATATCTTAAAAATCAATGTATAATATTATAATAAATAATTTTATACGGACTTAAGCGTATACGATAAGGTTTTTCCTCTTTGATGCATTTCATTTTGTTATTGTTGTCTTATTTACTTCGCAGTCTGCATTCATTTTAGAGTGGTAAGAGACAGAATTTATTGGAGTGCCTTATCTTAGCAGACATTATACTGTAAATATTAGACAAAAATATTGTAAATATAAGCATTTTTACGGGGAAATTCAACCTATAACCTTGACGTCTATAGTAGGTTCTCACTTGCATGACGATAGCGGTATTTTATTTAGAACGTCAAAGATTGAAATCAATTTTGAAATTCTCCACAGTGGTTCTCGTATTCCAAAAATAACAAGATAAAAGAAAACAAGTATATCTATTGCGTCAAATCAAAGAAAAATATCAAATAAAATAACATAGTCATGTTTTAAAAATATAAGCTAAAAATATGTTTTTATCCATAAATAAATAGGTAATGTTAGTATAGTAAATGTTTTTTTAATTAGTTCATTATAGAAAGATTTTTTAATCCATATAAAATATGTTTAATGTGGCACACTATCTTTTAATAGTATTAAAAACTGGTAAAGTATTAAAAATTAATCAACTCAATTCGGCTTAATATAGTTTTACGCTTTATCCCGCATAATAGGGAAGCCAGAAAGAGCCTAGAGTCAAAACACTCCCTTCTTGTCTTTCCTTCCGCATCCACCGGTTATCAAATTTTGGTGAAGAAAATTGGCTTAAACTGTAGTGCAGTTTTGTTCTAATTGTTTCACATGTTTTATATCTTTTTTTTTTCCTCTTTATAATTATTACATTTTTTATTTATAATTATTGTATATAAATATATAGATAGGTGTATATTTATATAGATAAACATGTGTTATCGAACAAAAAATATTATTATAGTTTTACGCTTTATCCCGCATAATAGGGAAGCCAGAAAGAGCCTAGAGTCAAAACACTCCGTTCTTGGCTTTTCTTCCGCATCCACTGGTTAAAAACATTTAGAAAATTAGCGTAAAACTGTAGTGCAGTATTGTTCTAATTGTTTCGCATGTTTTATATCTTTTTTTTTTCCTCTTTATAATTATTACATTTTTTATTTATAATTATTGTATATAAATATATAGATAGGTGTATATTTATATAGATAAACATGTGTTATCGAACAAAAATAAATCACAAAGCAATAGACAAGCCTAAAAAGTTATAGATAAATTTATTATTAATTTATGTAAGATAAAATTCACCTACTAATACATAATTTGAAAATATTTATTTTGACAAATGACAGATAATACAATGAGAATTCATTTGCAGGGCGTCACCGAGGCACGCGGGGCTGACGGCGGATAGGACGGCGTATCACTTCATCGCCCGGCCGCGCTCGCGTCGCACGACTCGCACGCACATCCCAAATCAGAAATCGAACTGAAAGTGACCGATATTATAAACAGTGCAGTGTTTAGAACACGTGAACCTTAATAAACCAAGTGAAATCAGCAGTGATTTCGTAAAGTGCTCGGTAACCGAGTGAATGCGCGTGTGTTTCGATACCCTTTGCTTTGGATCGTCACAGCGAGCTGCTGGTGACGATGAGCCGAGGGCCGTAGTGAATACAGGAGGAGGAGCGCTTACCGTGGCGCCCACAGTCAACGGCGATCGACGTGCCTTAGACGAAACGTATCGAGAAGAATTAAATGGTATAATGGGGACTCCTAGCGCGATGAATTCAGATTCAGAAAATTGTGTTGCTAATGCAACTGTGACTAGCGATATGCAGCCCCTAGTTGAGAGAATTAGGGAGCTTGAGGCGTTGCTCAAGCGTCGCGATCAAGAAATGTTGGAGTTACGCTCGCAACTCGATAAGTTGCAGAGCGTGTTCCCCTATCAGCAGTATGCGAGGTCCAGAGGCCCCAGAAAACAGAGGGCCCAAGGTATCTCAGCAGAACCACAGACGAGCTCGTCTCTCCAAGACCTAGCTCATCAGACATTCCCAATCTACGACAAAAGTGAAGGGTAAGTACTTTTGGACTTTTTTATAATTATTCTAGGTAACTACTGGAAATGAAAAAAGAATTTATTAATTTACTCCGCCTATATCTCGAAATACTTTAAGGAATTAAGTAAGCAGTTTTTTTAAATAGGTATATAACATTTTTGATATGCAAAACACCAAGTTTCGCATGTTTATGTAGCGTGCCATGAGGCCGTATAAATTACTCGTATACACTAAATTATTGTTATTTAGCTTAGTCTTTCAATACCTTATTTATATTATCCTGAAGCTATCTCACAAAAAACATTAATTCCAGGTAAATTTATTTTTACACATATGAGTTATATATAGTTGGGTTTCTTCTTCTTGTTGTTTGTTCCATATAGGAGCGTATATGCTAGGCATCATTTTTTAACACGATAGTGTAACTGTTGTCATGTTAACACTAGAACACCCTAAGTTAAACTCGTATCCTAAACAGATATAACATTATACTATACTAGACTGACCAAATGATGTGGTTATAGGTTCGATTCCCACTCGGGAGAACAATTATATTTTAATCATTTTCATTTCCCCGCTATGGTACGGAAAAGTTTGGCGTTAGGTTCCACTTAATACGCAATACCTTGAATTCGAGAGCAAAAACGATTGTCTTGACACGTATACAAGTCCTCTAGGAGAGAAAAAAAATAAAACGTCTTAAAAATGTCAAATAATATTCCGTAAAGTATTACTTACTTACATTGTCATATTACCTTCTCAATCTTTATATTATAGCTCTTACAAAACACACATGGCGATATTTAATTGGTTTTACGTGCAATGTCAAATAATAAATGTTTATCATATCAAGATGTAATTAAACTATAGGAAATCAAGGGGAAACATGACACAAGATAATTGCCTTAAAAGGTCTGCATATAATTCCTTAATACCTGTCATTTTTGTACAAGCAAAAAGATTAAAAAAACGTCGATCCTTTAACACAGTTAATAAGAAAGACCCATGTCAATGCTTAATAAGTACCTGTAATATGTTATTTTCTTTGTATCTTCGCTTCTTTCATATAATGCAGGAAAGACAGAGAAAACCTAATGTTAAGGCACTCCGTACCCTACTTTCCAAAATCAATATATTGTATATTGAGTGGTGGAATTAAACGGTGTCTTTTCTTGGGTACCATAATGGAGAAACGAAAATGTTATAAAAAATAACATTTAGAAAACGTATAAAAATTTCAACGCAGCGGGATTCGAACCCGCGCCTCCTGAATACTGTCCAGGCGCTTTCACCGCTGTGCCATGCGTTCTACTACCCAGCTGCGTCTATTTCAATTTTCCTAAGTGTGGAATAATACTTTAGAAATGTTTAAAAGAATGAAAATGATTTCAATTAAGCATTCCCCAAAGTACAAATCGTATTTACAACACTCAAGGTATGGAATTCAGGCTTAAGAAATAAGAACAGTGTCTAGAAACTAGGTCTTCCCTTTTCAGAAAAAAAAATGTTCCTTTTCAGGAAAACATGAAATTAAAATAATAAAGAATAGTCTAGGTAATTAAAAAAGATTAAGACGCGTAAAATGTAAAATTATATCGTAACACAATCAAAGATCTATTTATGTCACATTATCTATTTATACAATGCAAATAACAATTCATATAATCACTTAAAGAATGCATGATTACTACTGCGAGTATATCAAGAATCTATATCGATATTCATCGTAATGACTCTAATAAGACGATGTTGCACAGATAAACGTGTCCGTCTGACATGACATATATATTTTTAAAGTTATAATCTTATTATTTTCATAATTTAGGCGAAATATAATTTAATATAAAAAGTCATTTGTGCATAGCAATGTAGTCAGGGAAAACCTAGTGTCAAGATATTCCGATCTCCAATTTACATCACGTGTTAAATTCAACATCGCTCCTTGTCTTCCCAGAGAGAAAAATAAAGAACATTTGAATATAATCATTATCTCTCTTTGAACGGGTTTTACTACCTTAGGAAGGCTATAAAATTCCTTACAACATTTTTGCTACGAAATCTACCTTAAATCAATCAAATTCTTAATCAATATTAACAATAAAGTCGATATCTGCACAATTATTCCATTCAGACAATTACACTTGCTATTTTACGTATTACGTATTTTAATAGATTTTATTTATAAGTGGTATTAATATCAACTTGTGAAGCGTAAACAATATGCATTGATGATAAATAAACCAGTCCAGTTAACATAATGATGAATAATTGTTATATAACACATATTTAATTGTTATGTACTATATAGTTATATAGAGGCCACTGTGCAGTGTTACAGCGTTTAACTTCGATTCTCACTTCGATAATTGACACATATATATTTGAGCGGCGTTCAGTTACGCCACAGAAAATGAAGAATAGAGTGTGTCTTAAAACTCTTTTTCTCTTTGGCTATTTTACTATGTAGGAAAACCCGTGAAACTAGTAATTTTTTTACAACGGTCCAAGTAAATATTTCTGACTTCATTTTACTTTAAAAAATATGGGTTTATATCCTTATAGAAAACGTATTTGTATCATAAATGCACTGATAAGTCGCACTAAGCAACACAAATTTTCTCTAAACTTTAAAAAAACAATGAATGTTACCAGTTAAAAAAAACGAATAATAAATTAGTATTATTAAAGTATTTCCAGAGAGCAAATTACTGTAATAATTGAGGTGCTATCGTCAAATAATACTGAGAACTAATTTTTGTAATCAAACATAATGTACCACTTAGTTGCATTATTCGTTTAAACAACGCTGAAAAACTTAATTTTCTGCTATAAAGTTATAGTTAGAGATATAATTAAAATAATTTTATACGTAATTTGGTGTCGCATATCTATTGAAAGTATTCCAAGGTGTTTGACGCCAATATTATGAACAAATGAAGTATGAAACCATAAACAAAGTAATTTTATGAAACTATTTTAACCCGATAATGAAATTTAAGTGTTTTTTTTATATTCGAAATCTGATAAACATTTTAGAAAACCCTACACGTCTTGAACAGTTTAGTAGTCCGTAGTCTAGCACAAGTCGAGTCGGTCTTATTAAAATCATTTTAGAAATATTTTTATGTTCGCATCAAAATTCCAGCAGGTCTTTAACTGCATATACAGATTTTAGTACAAAATAATTGATATTGTTAATTTGCAACCAAAATTTGTACAATTCTCTCTCTTTTTTAAATGAGTATGTTGTAACTTCGATATCTCTTAGTCTTATTTTCATATTTCTCCATTGTTTTAGCTCCACAATGTATCCACACAGCAGGGTAGGCAAAGCGAACCTAGTGTTAAGACACTCCGTTCTCCAATGCCTAAGGACAAATATTGCTGTTCATTAAACCATGGAATAAAATGTAGATAATAGGTTTTTACTGCAAAATTGTGTAATGAAACAAGATTACACTCACAGACATTACATAATTTTATAGTATTTATATTTTGCTAAAGTCTTTTAATTGACTCATAAAAACAACAGCATTACTTTAACGAGCGCCTTTAAGGATACCGACTGGAGCTTGTGCATATCTCGCTATACATAAATATATTGAGATGTAATTCATTTTAATGTGATATACGTAGCTATTAAAATTTCATAATATTTCAATCGTAAATATAAAGTTGCCCAATTACATTATAACAAAATGAAATAAATTATTTTCAATATTGTAGCTTTTCATGAAATTGTAGTGGCGTCGTTAAGTTCCGCCACTTAACATGCAATGCCTCCGTATTCGGTGGAAAGTGGGGAACGGGGTGTCTTAACACTAGGTTCCTTCTGCCCTGCTGTGTGCGGGATACAGCGGGAAGCTAAAAAAAATAAGAAAAAAAATGTAGTGGCCAATTATTCCTTTTTTATATTATTTGTTACATATGTATATACGAGTATATTATTTGTTACATATGTATATACGAGTAAAAAATATCGTACGAAGCAAAGAGCGACGTTAAGTTGCCTCGGGCATTGCGTGTTGAGTGGCGGAAAGTGAGGAACGGAGTGTCTTAACACTAGGTTCCCCATGCCTATCCTGCTGTACACGGGATACAGCGTGAAGCTAAAAAAATCATTCTAGCGAGTGCAAATCGAAGCCGCAACCAATCGCTACTACACTCAGGCCTTACTACTTATGAATATTAATGACTATACATATACATATTTTTAAATACATTAATCTAATTATAACTAAAAATAGAATACTTTCACTTAAAAGATAATGCTTGAACAAATATTGAAATAACGAGTACTAACACGTAAAGACACAAGGATTAGTTCTGCAACAAAATTCAGATAATGCGCGATTAACTGTAGACGTGAAAGACGTGTTTCAGTTTAAAATATTTTAAAATAAGATTTACATTCTTTTAAACATTTTTAAAGTTTAATTACACACTTAGGAACATTGAAAATGACATTTAGAAAACGTATCAAAATTTGAACGCAGAGAGATTCGAACTCGCGCCTCCTGTTCAAACGCATTGAACGCATGACTCAGTGGTGAGAGCGCCTGGACGGTATTAAGGAGGCGCGTTCAAATTTTTTACACGTTTTCTTAATGTCTTTTTCAAGATTTTTACATTATTAGCGTAATAATATAAATAATTAATTGTTATTATTTTAAAAAATAAAGGTAAATTTATTAATATTTTCAAAAATCGGAAATTTAGAATCTGGGAAACTGTGAAATAGCTATGCGCATTTAACAGTAAAAATAACTTATTTGATGTCTTTCTGTTAAAACACATAGTGATTATGTAAAGCGAAGCGATAATATGCGAGAATTGATTAATTTAGATTATTTTATAGTCTGCGGATATTTATAGAGGCCAGTCGTGTATAGTAAATATTTTCACTCCTCGAGTGGAAATCGAACCCACAACCAGTCCTTTTTTTCGCTCTGGTGTCGAGGCAAAGCACGGCGTTTAGTTTCGCAACTTACACGCAATACCTTCAAATTCGGCGGTGCGTGGGGAACGGAGTGTCCTAACACTAGGTTCCCTCTGCCTACCCTGCTGTGTGCGGGATACAGTGTGGAGCTATAAAAAAAAATAATAGTTTTTGTAAATAATTTTTATTACTAGATTATTTTTATAATAATTACATAAATAATATTTACAGTAAAATAAAATATCAACATTAAAGATTTTGATATGAAATCTGAAAGTTTCATACTATACACACCTAATTTGGTTATTCACTTATGGGTTACGGTATACGGTTTGCCTACAAATCACCATTCGCTATTGTCTTAAGCCCCAGAAGATTTCCTTCGTGCGTGAGCTTTTGAGGAACCATCTCACACAATAGATATAAACTGTGATTAATGTCATTGTTTGAATTCCCGTAGTGTATTGGTTTTATTGCCCAAATTGACCAATTATGCCTTATTTATAATTCCCAACCGTAAGTCACTAGTTAACTATTAATTAATATTCTTGAAACGTACGCTTTTAACTCGCAATTGCCCCAAAAGTGATAAAAACGTAAAATATGCAGTGAATTTTAAAAATATCATTAGTATGCAAAAAGGTTGTCGCACCTTTTTTTGGGGAAAATTTTGGTGACATCGTAATCTATTCATGGGAGTTCAATTTAGAGTGATCTTGAGTATCCCACATTTGCAGGATAGGTATCACTTGGTCTAATAAAAGATATTGATTGTTAGTTTATAAAACGGGACGCCAGAATTTATTGAACTAAGCTAGAAATGTTCTGATAGACTATTTAATTTTAAATATTTAGATTATTAGTTGATAATGTAGCAATCTATTCTAAGGTTTAGATAAAAATACATAATATGCAAAAATACATAAAGGACTGCTTAAAGAAAGCTAAGTAGAACTTATACTCAAGGGTAACTAGCAAAATCTTTAATGAAAAATCGCATTTCTGCTATATTTTCTGTTTCATTTACATGCTATAATAAAGCATATATGTAAATTTGCGTAATATACATGGACTGGCTTGGTTTTATAATAAATTGTTTTAATTAACATTTGAAATGATCATAATATATCTATGGCATTTTCTTATAATATCAATGAATAATATACTAGATTCAAAGCCACAATAATAATCATATCTTAAGAGTACATCAGATCTTACCAGCCAAATGTTAAATATAATATTAACAATCATTATGCAATATTGGTTAGACGAATTATGCCGTCGTGACTTGTTAGCTTTACTAATAGCACATCAGTAGTACTAAATGATCTAAATAAACTCCCTTGGTGTGGCATTAGCATTTATTAGTGGTTTAAAAATATTGTCAAATGTAGCGGTTCAAGGTGGGCAGATAACCTTCCAGATTGGCCTTATCGTTACGACATCTCACCCGTATGCTAGAAACGTACGCTAGCTTCAATTTTTATTGTATTTGGGACGCTTTATAGCCCCATATAGCGGTCCTTGAGTGTTTACTTCGTTTGTGGGTTATTTTGATTTCCTTATTAACTATTTGTTTACTCAGTATGGTGTTATGTATACATATAATAAAAATGTAACCGATTTCTGTTAGTATATGAAAAATATATGGGAGAAACGTTATTAGGGACATTTATTAATGTCATAGACATTTTTTGTTTGTCTATGTGTTTGTTTATCTGTGCGTATGTGCACGCTTATCTCAGAAACAGCTAAGCCAATTTACAGCAATTTTGAATATTGTATTTTGGTAAGCTTCCCTTATCATTTCGGTTATATCAATCAGTTCGTAAATAAAAAAGTTACAACAAAATTAGTATAAAATAACTGATTTGTTAAATTGGTTGAAACTTCAGTAAACCCAGGCAACGCCGAGAGCAGCTCGCTAGTATTTTATAAAAATATTTAATTCGATATACCTTATGACTCACATAATGATAAATGCGATAGTGTATATATTTAGAATATTTAAAAAAAAAATAACTTACTTTAAACTGGTAACTAATAATGAGGGCACTACAGTTCGAATATATAATTAAAATTCTACTTAATTATTATCTTTATAATTAGTGAAAGCCTGTATTTTGAGTTTGCCATTTAAAAGCATATTAATTATGTTAATTCGATATCATTTAGATATAAAATAAATACTTATTAGGTATTTGGTGATAAACATGCCTTTATGATATGCCCAACTCTCAACGACCATGACTAATTATATATAAATAATAGATTGCTTAAAATCAAATAATATTTTGTTTCTTTTGTGTGTACTGTGTCCAATAAAATAATTCATTCTGTCCTATTTTTTGTTATATCGCGTTAATTGATATCAATAATAATGAATTATTTCTATTACTCGGTGTTAAGTTCCGCCACTCAAGACACCATGTCTCGAGCTCAGACGGGAGAGAACGTCGGGAGTGGCAAAAAGAGTGTCTTTACACTAGACTTTCTGCCTACCTTGGTATGCAAAAGGAGACAGGAATCTGAAAATAAAATATTAAGAATATTTACAAAAAATATTGTATTAAAAAAAGTATTCTTTTAGAAGAAACGCATCAGTTGTGAAAACACAACTATATCAGTGCTATTTTAAAATAAGGACAATCTACTTTTTGCTACCATTGTATATTGCATATCGGAATTCTAACATGTTGTTAAATTACAATATTTAATTAATACATAAATGCCAATACACCCAATTAAAAGTTTTAAGCGTGAAAGGCAAGTATCTCCTTATCGCAACAACCACCTTTGGCATACTTACTAATTGTTCGACATTTGCATGCGTATCGATGTTTGTTCACTCGCGTGGGTACAATCGAATACATTTCATAAAATGTATTTATCTATTAAGTATCTTATGTAGACACTTAAAGGCTGTCAATATGACAGTGGATTAACATCGCTCAAATCTATTTTTGGTCTATATCTATGACAAAGGTGATATAAATCGCGATTTTGTTATCAAGAGGAACGGTTAAATTTGTTATTAGATTTGTTTTTGATACCATTGTGTAGAATGGGACAGCATCTGATTGTAAACAGGATGGTTTTCGGTTCGATTTCGGCTTTAAAGAATGATTACAATTGAATTATTTTCATTTTTTGCTCTTATCATGCCTTTGGTTAATTTTATACATGTATGTACAGTGAAACTATATTTTGACGGACTGAAAGGACTTGAATGTATATTTTTACTAAGATTCAATTTCTTTTTTTTTTATTACTTTATATATTTAGTACTTTAAATTGATCTTTACTTTGGCTTAAATTATTTATATATTTTAAGTTTAAACGGGATATTTCGAATAAATTTTAAGAATTGAAACTGAAGTGAGATTTCCAACAATATTACAAAAAGAATTTCTATAATTTAGAAAAAAAAAATCTTATAATGTTTTTGCTCACCACGTTACATGTTAAAGTATATTCAGGGATAAGAAGATGTGATGTTAATTTTATGTAGCAACACCTTCCATAACTCTAACTTAATTGGGTAACGAGATGAACACGCAAACAAATAAATTCATACATTTAAACTTGAAATACAAGTGCGGAGTACAGTTGTCGAATCCCAAAGATGGCAATGAGAGAAATCTCGTTTTCCAATTTGGCCTTTGCCATATTTTATATTGCTTAAACAAAAAAAGTAGCTTCACGTGTTTTTTTTCAGACAGAACCTAGTGTCAAGATACTATTTTCTCCGTCTTAATGTTCCAGAGCAGAGAAATAAAATGAATCCATACTTATATTATAAATGCGAAAGTCTGTGTGTTTGTCTGTCACGCTTTCACGGCTAATCTACCGGTCCGATTTAAATGAAATTTAGAATGAGAATGTTAAATAACCCTGGGCTTAACATAGGCTACTTATTTTTTCAAAAATCAACCTCTAAAGGGTTGAAATAGGGGATGAAAGTTTGTATGAAAAATCTAATCCGCTTGCCAGATTGTAATAAATTTTGGAATAGATATAGTTGATAATCCAAGGTTAAACATAGGCTAATTTATTTTTTAAAAATCTACCCCCGAGGGTTGCAATATAACCAAACAATTAGGCAATCCACGTGGCGAAGCCGCGAGCGAGCCCTTAGTATAAAATAATTTTCCCGGGTGGAAATCGAACCCATAATGATTATCCATAGCATTTACAGTCAGACGATGTCGGACTGCGAGACTATGGTCTCCACATTTTAAAAAAGGAACCAACTTGTTAATCTTCCCTCGTCTACGATTGTGAAATGGCTAGAAAATTACGTGCTAATTTGAATCGCGACCACATATATCGTTTTAACGGTTAGTTAGTGTCAGCATATATTTGAATTCTCTTTTAATATGTTTCTTAAATAGCTGATTATACAGCTTATTATCGTACGATATGGTTTCTTGGCAGACTCTTTGATAATCTAAAAATGTATTTCGTTAGCATAACTCTTTCCTGCAGGATTAACTAATATATAATGAAAATATATATATATATGAATTATTAAATAAAATATAATGTCCTTAATACGAATTCAAATATTGCTGGGAGAAATGTCTGTATAATTGTGTAATAAATACAACAACCAAAGGCAGTTGTGGCAAAGTGTGACAACGTCTGACTATGAACGCGACGATTATGGGTTCGGTTCCCACCCTGGGCGAATGATTATTATTAAATTTTTATGTTTTCGCTCTAGTACATAAGCTAAAGAACGGTGTTATGTTCCGCCACTTTTTTTAGAATAACTAAATATTTTTGTAAAAGAATAAAGTAGCATAAATCAAAAAAATATATATTAATTTTATATAATATATACGTACATATAATTTTATTATGACAAATATGTTTGCGGTCATATTAGATAGTCTGTCGATCGCAGCTGAATTCACTCTGTTTTACAGAATGTGTGTCAAGAGATTCAAGAGTGCTATTCGAGAAATCATTTTATTGTTCAAGTACTGCGGCCGACTATTGAGGAAGGACATCTGGCATGATATCATTAAACTAGGATATTGGCTTCATTAGTCCTCATTATACCATCGTTAAGTTAACATGTTATGAAACTTTTGAATTTTAATAGTAAAATTTATTATAATTTTGTTTATAAAAAAAAGAATATTTATTATACGTACATAATTGAAGAAAGGAATGAATGTTAATTCTTTTTAATTTACTTCAGTTCGATGTTTATATATAAACGATTTGTAGCTTGCAACTTCGTTTTTTTTTTAACTTCACGCTGTATCCCGCACACAGCAGTGTAGGCAGAGGGACCTAATGTTAAGACACTCCGTTCCCCACTTTCCGCCGAATTCGGAGGCATTGCGTGTTAAGTGGCGGAACTTAACGCCGCGCTTTACCTCGGCACCAGAGCGAAGAAAATGGAAAAATTAAATATTTCCACCTCCTCTTCCTCGAGTGGGAATCGAACCCACAACCAGTCGTTTATTCTCACACGCTTGTGCCACTGGGCCACGACTGACCACTTCGTTTGTAAAGACAATTATCGAAATTTGTAATTTTAAATACACAGTTTCCCCGATTTTTATAGAAATCTTGAATAATCTTCCTACTCCTAAATTTTTACCTGCAAAATTTCATTTCGTTATTTCTGATGTGGTAGCAACATGAAAATAAAATTAAGATTTTTTTGGAAATTCTACACTTGAGTATATCTCCAACGTCTGTTCATCGACTTTGTAATTATAAGCTACAGTCCACGTAAGTCAGTATTCTACTAGTTTTTTTTTTAGATTAATAAATAATTCACCGCTACTAGTTTCAATAATAACAGGTAGTAGAAATTAAATCTCCGAATTATATATTGGTGTGGATACGAAAGTGAGTTGATTGATCGATTACGATTACTTCTGAACTTAATCTTTTTGCAAATTAAATGCCAATTAATATAAGATACTACTTTTACGCTATAAAAGCATTTACTTTTTGTATATTTATTCTGTTTCTTTTCAATAAGTTATTTCTGTATATTGGTGGATTATATAAAAATTAAGATATTATTTCGTTTTGCTTTTTCATATGAAAAGGCGTTGTAGAACTCATATATTGAGCATATATTTTTATCATTGTCATGAAATTAATTTACTTTTAAAAAAATATTCAAATAACTTACAACATTATACTCTCTTCTTTATCATTCTATTAGAATTATATATGATATAGCTTAGATTCCATATTACTACGATAGTGCTAAAGAATTTGCCCTTTTGAAGGCGATAATATCTGAAACTACTACATCTATTTGGAAGACTATGGGTGTGCCTATAATATTGATATTTGTATTATTGGTAGTAAGAAATAGTAGAACTAGAGGTAGTAACTCTACACGAGTTTTGTGACTCAACATGCCAGGTCTATTCTATCTTTTCTGCGAAAAGTGGCGAACGAAGTCTTCCTTGAACTGAGGTTCTCTCTATCTATCCTATACTGTTGTTCGTAAAAAAAAGCGTAAAGTTGAATATTAGTAGTCTTATTTTGATGATAACGGGTATTAAACGAAAATAATAAGTATGACAAAAGCTAAACAACGACTAATAAAGTCATACGAGAACCTATTAAAAAATCTCCATACTCAATGTTTGATTTTAAGTTCCAAATATTAAAAAAATGTAACACTTAAAAATATTTATTCAAGTTAGTAAAAGTTGTGTGCGCATAATCGGACACCAATCATGAACAAAATTATTTTAAGAATTACTATTGACGTTAATAATTTTACATAAACTCAATTAAACACTTACCTCTTTTAAAAAAGGATTAACATAATTAAAAAAAAAAAATAATATTTTGCGGAAAACGGTAATTTATTTATAACTTCTTATTCTACATCCATTTATGTCGTATAACATTTTTATATAAATGTATAATAAATATACATATATTATTATTATTAAATAAATAGCATTTTTTCATAATAACATATGGTTTTATAATGTATCTTAATTTTTTTGCAAAACAATACTTCATCTTTATGCAAACTAAATATGGCTCTTTAAAATGTTCCAATAAACCCATTATTTTATGTTGAATTTTTTTGTGCACCTTTTCAATATAATCTAAGTACGCGTAATTTCATAGACTACGCAGGCCTTCTAATTCTGAATAAGTATAATACTTACTATTACCTCCCCTAACAAAAGTGAACGCTTTTTGGTATTTAAAAGTAATATAATACGTGTAAAAACACATTTTATTTTAGAATCACCCTTTTTCTGGCAGAGCTGGATAATCAGAGAGAGATATTATATAGATTTGTTTATTCTCCACTTTCCGCCCAAATTCCAGATATTTCGATTGTTGAGTAGCGAACTCACACTAGAGCAGAGAAATGAATATGATTAAATACAATCATCGTAACACCAAGTTGTGTTGGGGCCAGTCATGTGACTGCGTACAAGCGTGTGACTGTAAACAACTGGTTGTGGGTTCAAATTCCACTCGAGGAGGGGAAATATTTAATATTGAGGCACCGAGGCAAAGCGTTGAGTTCCGCCACTAAACATGCAATGCCTACAGAATTCGGCGGAAAGTGGGGAACGGATTGTTTTAACACTAGGTTCCCTCTGCCTATCCGGCTGTGTGCGGGATACACTGTGAAGCTAAAAAAAAAAGGAAAATATAATCGTACCACCGAGTTGGAATCGAACCGACAAACAATCGCGAAAACAAAACTTTTATTAAAGTAAAACATGTACTGATCAATATTTATAATAAACAAAAAAATCAAAGAATTTAAAAACAGATACAAAATCGATATTTTCACTTTAAAATACGACTGTAACTTAAGCACAAACTGACAAGAAATAAAGTTGTTTAACGCGTTAAAGTGACATTCATTTTACATCGCATTAAAATTAGTGTTCGAAATAATAAGGTGTTGACATTTGCTAATAAATTGTATAATTAATAGTGGTTGAGGTCATTATGGCGCAGTGGCATAGAGTCTGACTGTATATGCTGACTGATTGTGAGTTCGATTCCTACTCGTGGAATGAAAATGATTATAGTAAAATTATTTTTATTTCTACCTAGTAACGAAGATCAAGCGGTGTCCCGCCATTTTGCAAAAAAAAAATGTGTAGATCGGAGGATCTTGACACTGGGTTTCCTTTGACTATTCTGCTGTACGTAATAAGGGTCATACTGCTTTTTTCTTATTAATAGCGGTAAATAAGATATTAAACATTGCCTTATAATAAAATATACCACCGGATATCTTTTGAATGACTACAGTATTTCATAGTATCTGAATGATAAAACTTTCTTTTTTTCTTAAATAGAAAAGTAGGAGAAAGAAAAGAAGCCTCATTTGACAGAACTATTAGATTATTAAAAGTAGCATTGTCAATGACATCTAAAAGTATCTTGTTGGGCTTTAAAACTTATCAGAGTTTTTAAACTATATTCTACATTTTTAATAAATTCGTGTAATAGATTTTTGTTCAGTTTACTAATATTCAAGTAATGAATATATTTTTTAAAATACAATTTAAATTATAGTAAATGAATAAAAGTGTCTTTATTGCCACATTATTTTAACAACTAATGGGCTGCTTACTTCTAAATCTGCGTAAACTAGGGCGTACGTATAGGAGATCCCACATGCCTAAAAATGAATATTAAAGGAACCGAAAAGTTACTTTAAATATATATGTTTGTACATATTGAAATAAAAAGTTTGTTGTAAAGATATGTTTAATATATAAGTAGCTTTTACCTTAAGTACAACCTAAGTGACACTAATACTAAATTAAAGAGTTCTTAGATCTGTACTTAACTTCTTATATAACGCAGTAAACAGTTTAAGAGGAAAATGATCTCGTCACGAAATATATGGACAGCATAATTGAAAAGGCATATAAACGTGTAATGTATGTTGGATCCAACCAATGATTACTATAGCTTAACCGCAAATTATGCTAAATAGGAATTTCGACAGCGAGGGAAAAGCATGTATTTTACGATAAAGGTGTGAGTATAAATTACCTATATGGTTATTTTTTAAAGGGGGGTCAATTTACAGTTATTTATTAACTGTTGTAGTATAAAATATGAATTATGAAGTGCTAAAATCGAAATAAATTCATAGCAATTTGTTCTTTGAGCGTTCGAACTTTTTTTATCTTTACTTCGTGGTTATAACAAATGAAACTTCAATTCTTTTAAATAAACTGTAATTCTGGTAGGACGTTGACCTACGTTCAGGCGGAGAACTAAGTGTTTTCGCATTAGGTTACGTAATATATCTGCCCTACAATGTAAAATAAAGTGTGAAACTAAACGAAACATAATAAACTTTAGAGATTATGCTTTTTACATATTCTTATTTTTTGTAAGCAGTATTAGTGTTTCCTAAGCAATACTTTAATTATTCCATTAATAGCCTGTTAACTTCTTCGTCAAAAGTAAAGAGAAATATTACTATCTAAGCTAATATAAAAAATGAGTAATAATCAACTTAAAGATTAATATTTGAATTAGATGGAATGAAATAGATTTAATTTACTAGATTCCCTAGAGAGAAGACGATTCAGAGGACCGTTTCCTAGAGGCGTGGGTTCAAATCCCGCTATGTTTATATAATATATTTTATAATTTCTTATACCAAATCCGTGAGTGATACTATAAACAAATTATATTTTTATCGATGTAGATTCATCATTAACTTCACCAATCATTATATAAATTTATGTACCCGAAGACTGAACCCCGTATTTAGAATAGTTCTCACAAGTAATACAGTTGTCTTGAGCACTTCATCAGTAAGAGTAAAATAATTATTCTAATGGCATAAAGTAACATACGTATGTAATATGCAAAGACTAATGTAAGTAATAACTTTCTCGGAACAGAGTACACTAGAATTACTATTATATAAATTGAATATAATATTTTTTTTCTATTTTTTTCTTTTTTTATTTCAACGTGGCGCAGTGACTGTAATTGTGATTGGTTGTGGGTTCGATTTAAATTCTATTTTTATTTCTGTTTTCTTGTAAGCGAGATTGAGCAAGGAAATCTTTAAATTGTGGCGGAAAGTGCAGACTTGACACTAGTTTCTCTATGGCTACCCCTTTTTTTTTTTTTCTTTTTTTTTTTTTATCGTCAGGAAAATCCGTTACGGATACCCGCCCGGGGTGGGGACCCGGACGCGGTTATGTGGGACTCCGGATCGTTCCTCCGTTTACCCACTAAAAACCTGACGGTGCTCCTTACCCGCCACTAGCCCAGGTCTCGGGCACTGTTCTCTATGGCTACCCTGCCTTGCGGGAAAAAGGAGTAAAGCTGAAGTTAGATACAGTTGAGCCAAATCCACTGATGAATTCTGATTTTAAATTTCCCATATTTCCCATTAACAAATAAAAAATATTATCCTTTTCACCGGAACAGAAAAATGAAAAAAAAAAAAATAAATTATTATCGTTCCGCCATCACAATACAATCAGCATGTAGATAAAAAAGTGCCTCTATGTAAATACACACTTTCTGTTACAATTCTATAAGAAATAATTTTCACATTTCTTCTAAAACTAACAATTATTATAATAGCTACATGGCTACGCTTGTTAGGAAATTACCTACTACATGTATTTTACTTTACGTGTTACTGCGAAACAATTTTCACCGTTGGTATATTATTGTAACACTATGCCTCTGAAATTAAAATAGGAGAGTGTTTCCTTATAGCCTTATGTAGTGTTATGATTCTCTGTATAATATAGCGTTGTGATACTCTGTTCTCCACTTTACGCCCCAAATCGGGATATAGCATGTTAAGTGACGGAACTCAACGCCACGCTCTCTCTTAGCCACTAGAGTGAAGAAATAAAAAGAATCAATTCTAAATTCTAATTCTAAAAATATTACTTCTTGCACTGTCCGCCATTCTCTTTTATTTTTGTATTTACTTTAAGAAAAGGTTGCCTGTAAGAAATCACTTCCAGTGATAAGGCCGCCTTTGCACTAATATGTACAATATTTCTTTATCAGTTAATATTTACTATTTTTTGTGTTGTGCAATAAAGATTATTCATTCATTCATTCATTCATTCATTCATTCATTCATTCATTCAAGCATCACGGTGCAGCACACCCTGTCCCACTGCGCCACGATGGCCCCAAAAGAGACAGCAAATAAAATGAGATCCTCACTCGATGAAATGACTATATCCATACTTATATTATAAATGCGAAAGTCTGTGTGTTTGTCTGTCATGCTTTCACGCCTAATCTACCGGTCTGATTTGGATGAAATTTAGAATGAAGATATTAACAGTGACTGGGTCTAACATAGGCTACTTAGTTTATCAAAAATCAACCTCTAAAGGGTTGAAATAGGGGATGAAAGTTTATATGAAAAATCTAAACCGCTTGACCGATTGTAATGAATTTTGGCATATATATAGTTGATAATCTAAGATTAAACATAGGCTACTTTATTTATAAAAAATGCGCCCCAGAGGGTTGCAATATAACGAAATAGTTAACGCGGCGAAGCCGCGAGCGGGCCGCTAGTTTAAGTTATAATTCGTTGATTTGCCTTGGCAAGACAATGTCGTGTCCGCGGCATTCAGCCACTTAAAGTGGTAATTTTAAATGGAAAATGAAGAATGGTGTGTTCTGACACTAGGTACCAGTACACTCAAACAATCCTTGCATATGACGACAAGCTTGACGCTGTAAAAGAACAACGTACTCATAAGTAGTACATAAATTAAAAATTATTTTCGGAGCATGTTATATCCTGATATTAACGCATTAAACAGTAATAAAGGCTAAGTTTTGTTTTCGTCTGATAATTTTTTATAACACCGTAAAACTGAATGTCTTTCACCTTCATTCGAGTCATGCAATTTTTAACTCAGCTGTGAAATTAAGGAAGTATATTACATTTAAACTTTATTTTTTACCTTCATCTCTATTCTTTCGTTTTGTAAAAAAATCTTTTAAATAATTCATTTTGCACTCTCTGTCATGATTAGTTATATAAAATTTAGTATTGTCGCATTTGGCTAAAGTAATCTCTGTCTTGCTCTCGCGTAATGAATGTTTTCATATGCTTTAACTATAGTTGATTCTGTATACTCAAAATCCTCCACATTTCTCAGACTTTTCATTATTTACAATTTAATTTTGTTTAAAATTAAAATTTTTAGCTTCACGCTTCACGATCCTGGTGGGCAGAAGGAACCTAGTGTTAAAACACTCCGTTCCCCACTTTCCGCCGAATTTGGCGTTGGCTGAACTTAACGGCGCGCTTTGCCTCGACACCAGAGCGACGACAATGGAAATATTAAATATTTCCACTCCTCGAGTGGAAATCGAACCCACCACCAGTCGTTTACAGTCACACGCTTGTGCCGCTGCGCCATGACAGGCCCCAATTTAATAATTTCAATATATTCATTTCACGGTACTGGTAAATAAGACAATGCATAGTTTTGAGATCTGCCACTCACGAAGCAATGTCTCGGAAACGAAGCAATTCTCTCTGACTACCCCTAACTCTATGCAAATAATCAATTTGTTAGTCGATTTTTAAACTAGTCAATAAAAATACGTATGTATATTCTTCATGTATAAGAAGTCTACGTTAAGTCGGCGTGTAATAAAATGTCAACAAATCATTAGTAAGGTTCGGTCACCGCTGAAAACCAGATGAAAGAAAATTTTTCCTGCACTAAAATATTATAGTCTTGATAAATATTGTCGTGCAAACGCATATAAACTGCGCGATTAAAATTTATAACCTTGCCGAAAATAACTCGCATAGTTTTGCTCTCCGAATCTATCCGACTAAATTCTAATTTGAATATTATTTTTTGTAAGATCAAATTAATTATGTATATATTATTTACTAAATATTTTATAAATACAATAAAAAAATAAAAAAAAATAATCTTCATCTATCTTTATTTTGAGCTATTATTATTCTTTATATTTTTGAAAAGTGATTCCGCCTCCCCACCGAAATACGCAATTTCCTTGAATTTTTAAGCATGGCTGGTCTATTACGGTTCCATCTCAGGCGTTTGAACTCTTTGAAATCGATTATAACCTAAATCCCGTCCCAGCTGAAAGGTTACGCAACAAAAAAGGTTTCATTCAATTCCGACCAGTAGTTCCGAAGATGTATAAAAAATAGATATATAAGAATTCTATTCTCTTTGCATGTCAAAATGTAATTTAACACTGAATTACTAAATTAATTCCTCAAATCTAAGAAATGCTGCATTATATTTTATTTGTACATAGAAAGAAACATAAAAAGACCAGTTATACATACATATATTATTATATATACATACATTTAACTAACCATCTAAGAGAGCGATGTTGCAAGCGACGTTGTGGGTTCGATTCCCACTCGAGGAGTGGAAATATTTATTACTTCCATTTTCTTCGCTCTGGTATCGAGGTAAAGTGTGGCGTTAAATTCCGCCACTTAACACGCAATACCTCCGATTTCGGCGGAAAGTGGGAAACGGAGTGTCTACCCTAAGTGAACAATAAGTTCCCTCTGCCTAACCAGCTGTGTGCGGTATACAGCGTGAAGCTAAAAAAAATACATTTAATACGTAAACGATGTTAATAGCTTTTAATAAATTTTACTTGTTTACATTAAATTTGAATATAATATGTGCCATTTTATATCTTTAAGATCGCAGGAAATTGTTAGTAATAAAATTAATGTTTAATGATCTGAAATTAATGATAGGCATAAATTAGAAGGCTACATAAATAGTAGTTGCGCATGTAGTTATTATTTATCTCTTTATTACAAGGTATTTCAGTGTTTAAAATAATGAAAAAAAATACTTTACATGAGAATGATTCAGGTCATCATGGCCATGTGTCATTGTTGCGGGTTCGATTCCCAATCGAAGAAATTATTTTATTTAAATTATATTTTTCACTCTAGTGACACTGACTGACAAAGCGCGGCGTTGATTTCCGCCATTCAACATGCAATATCGTGTAATCGGATAAAAACCGGAAAACATAGTGCTTTGGCACTAGGTTCTTTCTGCCTATCTTGCTTTAAGCGAAAAATCTTGAAGCTGACAAAAAGTATGGATAGTCAATAGACTAAAAAAGTACATAAGCAAAGGAATTCCTTTGCTTATGTACTTTTTTAAATAAATAGTATAAAATAAGTATTAAGCAGTCTCATTTGTTTTTATAATTATGACGCTTTGTTATTTTTTACACGTTTTTATTAGCTCCACTTGTATTTGTCTATATAGTTTTAAAACTTGCACATGTGTCCGAATTCTGATATCCTTGACAGAATGACATGGATAAAGAGAAACCAATTTTAGATTTGTTCGTTTTAGTTCCTTGTTAAAATTAATTGAGGAATTCTGTGGAAAATACTTATTTGCATCTCGTCAGGAACATATATTATTTAAAATATGTTCTATTCTCTAGCTTACTAAGGCAAAATGGTTGTAATTGAGCTGGAAATGGGTAACGGAATAATATTTTACTAAGATTTCTCTGTTTAACAGGCAATATGTT
Organism: Dryas iulia moderata; assembly: GCA_019049465.1. NCBI lineage: Eukaryota > Metazoa > Arthropoda > Insecta > Lepidoptera > Nymphalidae > Dryas > Dryas iulia. The sequence continues at coordinate 6,170,027 of CM032431.1, forward strand.
TTAACCCTTCTTGCCTTTCTATTTATTATTCTTTATATTTCCTGGAAAGCAATTTCCTGCATAAGTATCAAAAGATAACTTAGTGCACTCCATTCGGCGTGTCCGTCCGAATTCGTAACATTGGATGTTGGCAGAACTCAATGCCGCGCTTTTGCCTCCCTGGAGGTGAGAAGAAAGAAGTAAAAATTATGAATTATTATTCTTGCTCCCACTTTGAGCAATCGAACCCACAACCGTGTCTATAGTTAGATTCCGCCCCACTAGGCTACAATGGCCTTAACTGATGGTATATCGTATACTGATATACATATGTTTATGAATAAAAGCGTGATCTAACAGACACTTATAGAATATTAAGAGTGCCTTATCTTTTCTTAAATCAGATGTGTGTGGCCTGTTAGTCTAGTACAGCTTTCGATTTTATTTTGGACCCATAGAATATACGCCTTTATATTTATTCCTATAGAGGGCATAATCCTATGACAATGGTAAAACTGTCACGTTCAAGTTACTCGCCTTGTTTGAAACTACATCTTAGAAGTGATTGATATTTGGTTTGAAGCAAGCAGGGCGATTATAAAGTTGTTTAGATAAGAGCGTATAAGAATTTAAAATATGTACGTATATTTCGTAGTATGCAATGGTGTCAAAATATTTTAATTAGATTAATTTGTTAACACTTTTAAACCAGCAACTATGTTTGCGTGGACGTGAATTCTGAATTCCCGTAAAAAATTTGAAAAATCGTCTCGTAGAAATCCTTTACCAAGGCCATTTTTTTGCGTCTTCTACTTACTTACAGCTGTCCGTCAACTATAAGTCAGTAACGTAAAAGTGTTTATGTGGTGGAGATGGATGTATGTTGTAATTATTTAAAAGTCCTTAAGTCTATAAATATCCATGTGTAATAATTACATTTATTATTATAACATGTATTTTTTACATATAATTGAAGAATACTTTATAAAATGTGAAATCAGTTGAATAAATATTCATCAGAATTGTCATTTTTATGCTTCACTTCTTGTTCTCTAACGTAGTATATAATTTATTTATTACACAATATGAGTGAAGACTAACGTCCAATATCAATAATCGATCTTAATCGAAAAATTACAGCCTTAGATTGATCTACAAATCATTTTTTTGAGTAAAGTAAAGGAATATGCTTCGATATCCTTCGATTGTTTATTGGCAGTAACTTTTTTTTTATTTACTCAAGAAACAATTGATTTACTCTAAATCAATCCAAAAACTACATTTTTAGACAAGGATTGATATTGGGCGTAAGAGACTTACAGACAACGCATAGGCCAAACTAAACGTAGAAGCTGAAATTTCGTGTGACCTGTGGCTTTCGTAGGGAGTGCGAGGAAATACTCCAATAATTTGATAATTCCATTTCCTTATTTATAAATCGGAAAAATGAGATTTGTATATTAGTATAACATTTTATGATAAAGCAGTAGAACTACAATGTTTGTACGCGCATGTCTTTGGAAGTATTACATGGATTTGGATGAAAACATTTTTTGCTGTATAGCTTTGAAGCTTAGGCAGAAGACAATCAATGATATTATAACCACAATACAACATTTGTAGCATAAAATATAAAAAACTGAGTCAAGAGAGCCCATATAAAATTTTTTAAGCGTGATAGGCATTTTGTTATTTGTTATTAAAAGTCCAAAGCAAACGAAGATGAGCGCGACAACTATTCCCCAGTAAACATGTTTTTTTTAATAGCTTCAAGCTGTATCCCGCACACAGCAGGGTAGGCAGAGGGAACCTAGTGTTAAGACACTCCGTTGCCCACTTTCCGCCGAATTCGGAGGCTTGCGTGTAAATGTTTTCATATAACATATTCATTTTCTTTAAGTAAGTATAACAATAATCGTGCGAATTACTATATTCTGATTCTAATCGACGGAATTATACGAGACATTATTTATCGATAGGTAGTAGGTACTTGATTGGAATAAACACTGTGTAATTGAGATTATTATTTGTACAAGTCAAATGATTATTTATCTTTAACAAATACTCTATGCATTCTCGCCTATTGCAAATTTCACTATTCAATCTATTTGTTAACGGCCAGACAAAAATAATGGATTTTTCTGACTTTTTTCTTTGAGTTAAGTACATATTAATTGGGGCCAGTCGTGGCGCAATGGCACAGACGTGTGACTGTAAATGACTGGTTGTGGGTTCGATAAATAAAAAAAAAATTAGATAGCTTCACGCTGTGTGCGGGATGCAAACAGCAGGGTAGGCAGAGGGAACCTAGTGTTAAGACACTCCGTTCCCCACTTTCCGCCGAATTCGGAGGCTTGCGTGTTAAGTGGCGGAACTTAACGCCGCGCTTTACCTCGAGACCAGAGCGAAGAAAATGGAAATTGAATTTCCACTCCTCGAGTGGGAGTCGAACCCACAACCAGTCGTTTACAGTCACACTCTTGTGCCACTGGGCCACGACTGGCCACAAATACTAATACTCTTTAATATATTTATTAACTCTTTTAGCCGAAAATAGTGATTGCCGCTGTGTGCTGCGTGTAGCTGAAACTTGGCGTAAGGTTGCGTGGTGCGTTAGAGTTGCTCGGGGAGCAACGTTTTATAATTCACAAATTTTGAGAAGTTGCGTTCTATATCTCATGCTGTTATATCTCAATACATTTAAATGATTAAAATTTAATAAGCTTAAGCTTAAGATAACGTTAATCAATAAATTTAACATATCATCGTGACTAAATGCTTTTGCGTTGATTCTCCTCATGCGGGGGAATTTTCTTTCCCCGCTCTGTTACTACGCGCGGTATTAAGTTCCGCGATTCAATATGCAATTTTAAGAGAAGCTCACTTTAAATATTTGCGTATATTAATAATTATAAAAATGACTGTTTTAAAAAGATGCTGCAACAACAACTGCATGTTTTACCAAACGTGATTACCATATTAAAACAAATGCGACTCATGTCAATTTAATTGTTGTAAGTTGTTAGAGATGGAATTGTGAATATGTACTAGGGCGCCTAGTTTTTTGATGGATAATGCCCTACGATACTGATGTCCCGTCCTAGAAAATACAATGAAATGAAGTTAAAGGTCTTGCTTCTTATGCCCTAAGTTTAGTTAGTTCTGCTACACATTTTATATATTTGACTCTGTCTATACCTATATAAAGATAGAGAGAAAATCTGGCAAGGCTACTTGCATGTACTCAGTCCTAAGACGATAGATTCAAATTCAACTATGCTTGATTTTTCTTTCTTTGACACCTATTACTTATTCTATTATTATTGCGGTTTCTAAAAGCTGTCACTAGGTACTAATACATGTCTGGCCAATATAAAACTTTATTCATATAAATTCCAAGCACTTAGCCGAACGAACAATAAAAGGACGTTATTATAAAGACGACAAACGGTTTCATTTGAGTAGGTGTCCTATTTTTAGTCAGCCAACGAGCCGCATACTCGCATGTTCACTTCATCAACAATCACACGCAATCAATTTGACCTATCTCGATGCTTTGTTGTAGATTCTGACCACTTTTGTATGTAAAAATTTATTAGTCATATTGTAATATTAAGATGTGTTTAAACAAATTATTAAAAGGATTATACTATGTAAAAATTGCAAATTATATATAATATTTTGTAGTCTTGTATACAATTTTAATTTAAATAAACGTTTTTAGTTATTTAGTTGTAATTAGGCAATAAATAGTAGCGCCATCTAGCGTCGAGTAGCAAGCTATTTATATACAAAGATCTTGAGAGTTCCAACAATAACCACAAGGTGGCGCACAACTATTAAACTGTGTATGGTATGAATTAATATTAAACTTAAAAAAGACACACATTATAAATCTATACAGTATAAGATATTTTTTTACTTAATAAAACTTAAAGTTTATAATATAAAAAACAATATTTATACATGGACGTGCTGCCATTTCTTTTTTAATAAAGCAGCTTCACACTTTTCCCAAATAGCAGGGTAGTAAGAGAGAAACTAGTGTCAAGACACTCCTTTCTCCACTTAATATTATGAAGTATAGAAATCTTTCCAAATTCATTTGACCACTCTGATAAGATGCCCTCCGCCATCTGATCTGCAATTAAAATAGATAACAACATATCCTAACACTAGGTACTAACCTAAACAAAAAATACTTTAAAAAAGACATTTAAAAAACGTATAAAAATTTGCACGCAGCGGGTTTTAATTCTTATACGTTTTCTTAACGTCTTTTTCAATTATCTTAAATGTCGAATAACACTGTAAAAATTTTAAAATGTTGAAAAAGTACTTTGCTTTATTTTTTACAAAAAAAGTAGGTAGCAATTGTAAGGAAATCAATTTAATACAGATGTAATGTATCACATTCAAACTAAGTTGTGTAAAATATATGTTTATTATAAATTTGTTCGATGAGCGCCTAGCTTCATATGCGATTACTTTTCGATAAATATTTATATCAGCCGTCGTGAATTATTTTCGTTTTATTACACCTGTTTTTAAGCTGTTAAAAAAAACTTATGCAAGGAAATTTTATGAAAGGTCGTTGAAAAGTTTTTATTCTATTTTGTTAAGATTATTTATTGCAATATCTATTGCAATAGAGAAATCTTCTTTATAAATAAAGATTTTTTTAAAGAAGTGGTAAAGGATCCAAGAATGGGGAAAATAAGACAATTTACTCGAAACAAATATATAAAATTAAAATTATAATAACAAGTAATTATATATTTATAACGTACTATGTGCTAAATTTGTTTTATAATAAGACAAAAAAATACTGTTCGCTCTGGTGACGAGGTAAAGCGCGGCGTTAAGTTCCGCCACTTAACACGCAATGCCTCCGAATTCGGCGGAAAGTGAGGAACGGAGTGTCTTAACACTAGGTTCCCTCTGCCTACCCTGCTGTGTGCGGGATATAGCGTGAAGCTATTTAATTTAAAAAAAAATACTGTTGATCTATTTAATATTGAGTAAATAATAATTTAATTCGTGCATTATTTTTGTTGCTACACAGAATAAGCTCCTTAGCATTCAATGGAGTTTTGGGGTGTCAGATCTATCGCGTTGCAGAGAGGAGCTCGAGGCAGGGTCTAGTAAACGCAAGTGTAGGCTTAAGAGGTCTTTTAAAATATTCGCCTCTACTGTCCCAATTCTTCTCCCCGCCTAACTGCTAGAAATGAATATGTATATATGTATATAGAGGATAACGACCAATCGTCCCATTTTGAACGAGACTGTCCTGTTTTTTGGTGTTATATTCCGAAGTCCCTACCAAACCTCGAGAAGCAAAAAAAATTCAATTATTGCTATAAAAAAATAAAAAAATCTAAAACTATTACAACAATGGAGAATGTTAACTAATTTTGATTATTAGCATTCCATATTCTATGTCAAAAATAAAAATACTAGTGAAAGAATTACTTCGATACGTCAATTAGTTTCCGAGTTATAAGTAAAACAAGTTGTAACCGGCCGGTGAACGTGTGACGTCATCCTACAACACGCTCATTCTGGCACTCTCAATCCGCTCGTGGTCGCACGCCCGTTCGTCGTAATTATACTTAAATACTTTTTAAAATGTCTTTAACACTTTCCTTCTTTACTTCTATAACGCAGTCATCAGTAAGCGCGCCAGGCGAGGCACCAATCATGGGCCAGTCATTCTTAAAAAAAAGATCAGATTCTGCTATTTTTACATTGTGTATCTTTTGTTGTACACTGAGCAACTTCGTGCATTTTTGAAGCTGTTATACATCCGTAGCGCATCTCAAACCACAAATTTGGATCTGATTGAGCTGTTGTACCCTCTTTTACTTGAAAACATCTTGATTCCGTCATTTCGTTCTTACAAAATGTTATAAAAGTTTCGACGTCAAAATCAGCACAGAATTTTTGGAAATGATTCAATTATGAATGGATCTATGTAAATATATCTTTTCAACTTCTTTTTTTCACATATAAAATGTGAAAGAAAACACTTTATTTCAAGTTCCCTGAGTTTTAATGTTAAACCATTGTCAAAAATATTTTTCCATTCTGACCGGCTTCATGAAGTATGTACCAATATCAATACCACTTGTACCAAAATCTTTAGCTTCAAATCAGAATCATTTTCGGTGTGGTACCAATACCTGAGTGCTTAGATTTTTTCAAATAATACTTGGTAGCATTCGTTGAAGGCTCGTCCCTTCGACGATGTAGCCACATTAAAAATGCTATGCTATAGCATATAGCTATGCTATATGTGTACAGCCACCTCTTCTGGCGGCACAATCACCGCAAGTTAAATTTCGCATTTAATACTTCTTGATTCTTTTCATTGCATTCTGAACTACAATGATAAGGTGTGGTACGTACCCGGTGTTCTGGCGTGATTGTCCATTTAACCGAACATACATTACCTACTCTTTTTACTTTAACATAACCTGTTGGTTATGTTCAAGTAACCGTTGGCTATGACCGGTTTCAAATAAAAATAATTATATACATATGCCATACATATGTTAGTAAAAAATCAAATAAATAAAAAAGTTTAGTACATCTAAGTACGTAAGGCCATTTTTTTTAGAAAAACAAAACACAAACATAAAAAGGTTTAGTACATCTATAACATTCAACCAACGACATCTACATCCTAGGTAGTAGGATAGGTATCCTACTTTCTACTAATATTATAAATGCGAAAGTTTGTGAGTATGTGTATCTTTCAAGTAAAAACTACTGAACGGATCTGGACGAAGCCTGGGAAAATTTACAGTTTCCGAGGGAAACGCGGGTGAAGCTGCTGGCGGAAGCTAGTATGCAATGTATATTTATTTAAATTTACTAAGAAAAGCGGGACTTATATATATATATATATATATATATATATATATATATATATATATATATATATATATATATATATATATATATATATATATATATATATACGTACCTACTTACATATAGCTACGGACTACATTTTTTTGTCTTAAAGTTATTTAACGTAAATTTTAACGGTAGGTAGTTACTTCTAGTATTTGGGTTGCATTGCATTATGACATTAGTAAGATATTTTTTACAGATAAACTTTTAAACATAAGTATTACGGAAAGTTTATATTATTTAACTTTGCATTTTTATTCCTCACATTTTGGCGGCAACAAAATCACTGTTTGTCGATAAATAATGCGGAACCATTAATCCATTTATTTTAAGTAGATGTCCCTTTTTCGAATCCTTCATCCATTTTATTAATCGAATAATATTTACCATTATTAGACTACTAACGTAATTACGCGGACGAAAACACAACAAATCCCTTTACACCTACTATAACAGTGTTGCAAAATGACGTCACAAGCGGTCAAGTGGCTTTTAGCGGGACTCGATATTTTTCGAAACTTTGAATGCCTATAAAATCAAAATGACTAGATATTTTTGACTGAAACAAAAACTAATGTATTTGTATACTTCTAAGCTTTACTGAGACAAAATTTCAAGTGATTTGGCATACCTAGTAACATTATCCATTGTAATAAAACTACAGTCAAAGTATTTAAATGATTATTCATGAGAAATAGTGTAACGTACCTTTTCAATACCTATCTCCTGTTTTCAGTAAAGGGAAAAAAGGGTTACGTTACGTATATTCCTAGCATTCCAAATTCTACTAACGTCAAAGGTTAAAAAATGTATATTATTAAAGGAAATACCTCAGATATATTGGCAACACGTATCTTCGGGCGGTTTTAGTTCCAGGTAGCAGCAGCTAGGTTATGGCAAACAGCTCCAAGGCTACTTCACGCCCGTGGCTAAAATAGCAACCGGCAAGGTCGAACATTAATGGGTAATGTCGGGATACTAAAATCAATAACGCTTAAATTATTATAATTTTAAAGTTAGTATGTATTTATTATGTAATTTGTATGTAATTTATTTTTATATTTGCTGTGTATGATTTTAAGGCTTAGTGTGATTTATTACAAACTGCTGTGTGGAATTTTGTGTACATTTTAAATTGATTTCGTCCAATTAAAATTCTTGTCCATATCGTAAAGTATCAATGTCCATACTATCCATACTTATATAATAAATGCGAAAGTCTGTCTGTTCGTCTGTCACGCTTTCACGGCTCCGGTCCGGTTTCGATGAAATTTTCTATGAAAGTACTAAATAATCGTGGGTCTAACATAGGCTACTATTTTTTTTCAAAAATCATCCTCTAAGCGGTTAAAATAGGAGATGAAAGTTTATATAAAAAATCTAAGCCGCTTGACCGATTGTAATTAATTTTGGAATATATATTGTTGATAATCCAAGGTTAAACAGAGGCTACTTTATTTATCAAAAATTTACCCCCGAGGGTTGCAATATAACGTAACAGTTATGTAGTTCACATAGCGAAGCCGCGAGCGGGCCGCTAGTTATTTATAAATGCGAAAGTTTGTCTTTCAGTTTGTTACGGATGAAATTCGCAATGAAAACATTTGAAGACCCTGGGAAAATATTAGAAGACTTTAAACTTATCTAATTAAATATCTATATAATCGAATTATATTTCCCATTTTGATGATTTTTCTCAGAAAGATAAAAATATGAAATAGTAGAAGAGAATTTATATAAAAAAAAAAAACCTTTTTTATAGATACAGCCTTTACAGGTTAAATAGAGAAAGGGCCTGTTAAAAAAATAGCGATAGTTCACGCGAGCGAAATCATGATCGGTCGCTAGTTAGCAATATAATTATTTACTGTTTGTTATTCTTGATCCTTTTTTATATCACTGTTAGCATTGTCAAGGACGAATTATCTTTTTTTTAGCTTCACTCTGTATCCTGCACACAGCAAGGTAGGCAGAGAGAAGTAGGTTCCCGGTGTTAAGACAATCCGTTCCCCACTTTCTGCCGAATTCTAGAGGCGTGTTAAATGGCGGAACTTAACGCCGCGCTTTACCTCGACACCAGAGCGAGGAAAAAGGAGATATTAAATATTTCCACTCCTCGAGTGAAAATCGAACCGGCGTAACTCGTGGCGGAACTCAAATTGTTTACGTTTGTTTGTAGAAATTTCACTGCATTGAAACAAATATTAAGTTTGAAATTAAAGTGGCGGAACTTGACACCGCGCTTTACCTTGGTACCAGAGCGAAGAAAATGGAAATATTAAATATTTCCATTCCTCGAGTGGGAATCGAACCCACAACCAGGCGTTTACAGTCACACGCTTGTGCCACTGCGCCACGACTGGCCACTAAAAATAAAGTTTCATTTCATGTTATTTTGATTTGATTACGTATATTGTTTGTTTATGACATAACAATAAGCTAATAATTTATACATTCTATTTTTTTACACGTATTTTTTTATATAATTAATAAAAAATATATCTAACTGTTACGATAATTATTTTAATATAAAAAAAACGTTTTGATATCTTTTACTTCGAAATTTGCTTGATTTAAATTAAAAAATAAACAACAACTGTACTATAGATCCTTTATATTAAGTAGCCATATTATAATTATTGCTGTTAGAGGCATTCTGATAACAGAATTAACGGTTAACCGCTAAATATTTATAATCTGTAACTTAAATATCGGACTTAACAAGTTTTCCTAGCCTAGGATGTCGACTTATTATTTATTGAATAACACATGGGGCCAGTAGTGGCGCAGGGGCACAAGCGTGTGACTGTAAACAACTGGTTGTGAGTTCGATTCCCACTCGAAGAGTGGAAATATTTAATATTTCCATTTTCTTCGCTCTGGTTTCGAGGCATAGCACGGCGTTAAGTTCTGCCATTTAACATCCAATTCCATCGAATTTGGCGGAAAGTCGGGAACGGAGTGTCTTAACACTAGGTTCCCTCTGCCTACCCTGCTGAGTGCGAGATACCGCGTGACTCTTAACACTTAACACTGTTAAATTGATTTAAAGTCAGTACATTTCGGGATCTCTCTACAGTTAAAAAAATTGTAGCTAAAATATGTGAAAATTTCTCTACTGAGGTGCTAGTAGAACGCATGGCGTAGCGGTCAGAGCACTTGGACACATTCTAAGAGGCGCGGGTTCGGATCCCACTTTGTCCAATTTTTATATGTTTTCTAATAATATCTTTCACAATTTCCTATGTGTGAATAACACTTAGAAATGTTAAAAGTATTGCTAAACTTATTTCTCTTTCTTTAATTTTTTTTATTAGCATTCCTCTGCTTGAGTTTCAAACCTAAGACCTGCGTCAATGCAACTACATTCCAATGCCACAGCGGTGTTATGTTAATGATATTTAGGGAAAAATTAGTACAACGTTATTTACTAAGTGATTATTGCACAATATCACAGCGTCTGAATGTAATCGCTATGGTTCTGGATTCTTACTTGGGGAAATGACTATATATTATTTTCATTTCTTCACTCTGGTATGAAAAACTAAGAACGGCGTTGAGTTCCGCCACTCAACATGCAATGTCTCGATTTTGTCACTCAAAAAATTGCAGAACGGAGTATCATTACACTAGGTTCAGCGTAAAGCTGCCATTTTTTATTATCAAGCCAATTTACTTATTTCTTATAAACCAAATATAATTAATATGTTAGTAAGTAAGCGGTGTTTGAGGACAGATTTGTGATAAAAGATAATAACTTTCACTGACAGTTTCAAAATATATTTAACCTTCGTACGAAAATAACCAACGAAATTCCTAACCGTCATAACTAGTTGTAAAATTGAGGTAGATTAGCTATCATATTACATATAAAGTTTTTAATAATTTTATTATATGTACTCCAAGTCAGAGAGAAGTAGTGTTTAGACACTCCGTTCTCCTCTTTCTTCCTGACATCAAGAAATTGCGTGTTAAATGGCGGGACTGAAAGCTGAAAAGCGTGAAGCTGCTTCTATAGTAGGATTTACATGTATTATAGTTTTGTAGATCTAGAAGTTTCGAATTCAGTTTAATTTTGAAACTGGAACACAATATGATGAAAATAGTCTTTAATTAACTGTCTTATATTGTTTAAAAACTAAAGTTAAGATACTTCTACTAATACTTTAAAGCTAAAGAACATCATGGTGCAGTACAGTACAACGTCTAACTGTAACTGCGATTGGTTATAGGTTCAATTTTAACTTGATATAGATATGAGGAATAATTTTAATGAAAATTTTTCACTATTTTCATTTTTCCGCTCTGGTGAACAGGATAAAGTATGGCATTGACGTCTGTCACCTTAACAGGCTGTCTTCAATTCGAGCGAAAAGTAAAAAAAAAACAAAATGTATTGGACACCAAGTCTTACCAAAAAAAAACAATAAAAATAACATCGTTAAGTCATAACGATAGTTTGATTTCATGCATTTTTTTCTAGATTTTTCTAGAAATATAATAGAAGTACTCCAATTACACCCATCTGTCCAACGAGTTCATTAGACACCATGTGAATTAATTCAAGAACCATAATAAGTTTATACACATACAGACCGATTCGTCATGACGTTAACGCGAGCTAGTCAAACCGCGACGCCCGAACTGACATAACGTTGAACGCGTTTTCAATGTTATTTATATATTATTTTTTTTATTATTTTTTTAACCGGCCAGTGTGAATTTATGTTTAAAAAAGTTTTTATAACTTTCTATTGAATTGTTATTTTTCATCGTGTGGTATTTTTTTTTGTTTCGTTATTTTTTTTGGTTGCTTTTTCTCGTAATTCTGTTGAAGCTATCACCGCAATTTTTTGTATTTATAAACATGTAATAAATGTTACGTCTATTAAAAAAAAAATATAACATATATGCGTGGTATAGTCTCTATATCCTATAGGTAATATCAGAAAAATTGTGTAGTTATTTTTTCTTAATACATAAACATTAAACATTTTAATATTATTATTAAAAAACACGTATATTGTTATCTACAGTATTACATAAGAATAATAAAATATGATTATGTATTTTTAACTAGACACTTCGGCGTCACAAAATCGGCTTTATAATCTGTGACATAAAAAAAACTAATTCATCGCAAAAAGCTGCTATGATGTATTATAATAACAACATAGGTATCCTTCCACTTATATTTATTTTTAGAATTCATAGATACTTGAGACAGTATCACTTATATGTTAAATGATCATGCTTTATGATTATTCATACAAAAAGTAGTGTAGGTATAATTATGATATCATATAGTCAATGGCATTACTTAAAAAATCTTATTACTTCGCCATTATTGCATATATCTACTTTATGAATGAGATATATTAATAAGAAAATATATTATTTTTTATATAATTTCCTATAGCTTTCGCTTGGTTAAAATCGGTTGGTATACAGATACAGATATCTATTATTTAAGTCACTGTATTCACAGTGAATAAAAACTGCATAAATTAGATTAAAGAAAATGCTATGCGTAGTATTCAGGCTTAATGACCTTTTATGGTTTCATTTATACCATCGCATTATAGAATTAAAATCAATTAATTTCCTTTAATAATTTAAAACATTTTCCTTAACTGTTAATAATTTTGAAATAAAACTATTTTAATCGGATTACTAGCTCATATTTTTGATATCGGAAAATAACATTTAGAAAACCCGTCATTTTGGACACTTTATAAGTAGGCCGAGACTTATAATATGGTTAAAATATTATTATTTCAAAATGTGGGCAAAATCGCGTAAACCAAAGATTCTAGTTATTAATTCTCTTCCAAATATAGCCTGGAATACAAGTGACAGTGTCATAATATAAATAGAATGCGTGTTTGGTCAAGTTTACATCCCAGCATGGTTCACACTATGCTCAAAGAATTGTAAGTACAGATTTATCCGATACGCATCGTCGACTTCCGATAACATCGGCTTCAACCTTGTCTCTAGCTTCCGGACGTCCGTTCCTGTTCATTAATCTATATATTTGTTATATATACGTCGTAAATTGATATAATAACCTTAATTTTTTTAGTTCGTTTAAGTTAATTTAATATTTTCCTTTTAATTAATTGCTTAACTGGTTTGAGATAGCATAGAGACCTTGTGACATGGCATTCAGAGTTGCACGTAGCGTTGTTCGCTACTTATAAATATTTTTCAGTTTTTTATGTACTTGTGTCAATATATATTTCAGCTTAGTTAATACAAGAGAATGATAGTCGTGATATGACCATGTGCCATGATTCCCTATTGTATTTTTTTTGTATTTTTTTGACATAGTTTGAACGCCTAGAATTTTATAAGATTTTTAACGCTGGCTTACTTTTATTTACCAAATTAACTCTATTTACCATTTATTTACCAAAAACTGCATCCTTAGCCACTTAAAATAAACGTATTTTTTTCAAAGATATCCTAAATAACCATCTCTATACAAAATATAATATTTTTTCTTCGCAAAATTAAGTATATTTAAAATCAGCGGATGTTGTATTACTAAGCTCATTATATTAGGTATTACATGTAATAAAGTCCTTTTAAGTCTTTATGAGGAATAAATATGTAGTAAACCTGACCCTGACACAGAACTGACCTTTAATGTTTCTTTAAGGCGTATCTAAATGATGTCGATCGTAGCCTTTTTCAAGAGAAATGGTACGTGTTAACAGATTTTAAATAATATTTATTTATTTTTTACGTATTTAAATTCAAATTGTGATCTATTTACGTATTTAGCTTTGAAAATCATGTTAACACGATATGCTTCACGCTTTTTCCCGCATAACAGGATGTCAGTGAGAACCTACTGTTAAGACACCTCTGTCCTCCACTTTTAATACTTTTAATAAACTTTTTACTGGATTAATAAGGGTCGCACGGCCACTTTCCTTCCTGGACCACTGGCTATTTTAAAGTGTTCGAAACGTCGAATTTTCTAGAATATATTTAAACAATATAGGCAATTATTCTGCTTAAAACAGTAAAAAATACGAAAGCCAAAGATTAAAATTTACGTTTTATTGAATTAAATATGTTAACATGAACTCTCTATCCAACGACTGAGTCGATATATCCTGAATACTTTTTCAATATTTTGTAAGTTTTTTTTAATACGTTTTTAAAAGTTAAAAAAAAATCTTCTTCATTTCCTCATAAATATATAAGTCTAATAATATATATAAGTCTTTCCACTTAGCTATCTTTGTATTGTGATCAATTTACGTGCATACATTTACTTAATTATACGAGTAGGTAATTATAACAATTTGCACCATAATAAATATTATTCAATGGAAATCATTGTAGTGTCCATAATTGTTTGATTTACAACACCTGATGCAATTTTGCGTAATACCTTTTATAATAAACGAATATTAAGTGATTTAGAATATATAGAGATAGTAAAATAATAAAAATTGAATAGTTTTTAAGATTAACATATTTTAAATAAAACTTGACAGTGACATGTCTATTGACTTCTGTAAGGTGTTTGAAACCTCTGGTTTTCTAAAATATATTCCCGAACACTAAAGTATATGTAATTAACAAGTTAAAATAGTTAATTTTAAAAATGAAAAAAATTTCCGTATACAACGGTCAAAACTGCATCCAAATCGGTTAAGTAGTTTCTGATATTAGCGTGCATAAACGAATAGACTAACTGAAAAAAAAGGAAATTATTATTTGCGTTCTATTATATTTATAATAGACCAATAGTGTTGTTTGTCGCATATCATTCAAGCACAGAAGGTGATCGCTTACATTTTTACTACATGTATAGATTAGACAGCCTGACCCAAGTTAGTTTTGCAAATAAAAACTCACTCGTAAAATTAAATTCAATGAATAAGCATATTAATTTTAAACACTTGAATCCATAAGTGATTAGTAGATTCACACGTATATATCTATACAAATAAGTAAAATATTATATCACAGTCTGTATGTATTAAAATTAACCGCTTTTTACTGAATGGTTATATAATTATATATCTAATTATCTATGTACATTAAAACAACTTTTTTATGTTTTTATTTGTCTGTCTGTCTGTCTGTCTGTTTGTTCCGGCTAATCTCTAGAACGGCTGGATATAACTTAGGCAAATTTTATTTTCATTTTTGTTAAATTCCACGCGGACGAAGTCGCGAGCACAGCTAGTCTTTTATATAAATAGAAACTAAATTCATATATCAGTTCTAATGTTTGGGAACATCAGAGAACCGTTTGAAACGTAACGAAAATAAAGTCGTTAAGTCGGTCCAGGTTATTTTTCATTTCAGTGACATCAACCTTTCCCTCAGTTGTCACGACAGATGTATTTTTTCGTAGATCCATCTGTGTCAAGGTTCGAAAAATTTGCAGTACAAGACAGACACGTCTATTTGCATTTTTGAATCAAATTAACAAGTATTGTTTTTACTTTTAAACATTTTGAAAGTGTTATTCCACACTTAGGAAAATTGAAAAAGACATTTAGAAAACGTATAAAAATTTGAACGCAGCGGGATTCGAACCCGCGCTGAATACCGTCCTGACTACCGTCCAGGCGCACTCACCACGATAAACTTAATAATAACATTTTATATATTTTCTAAATGTCTTTTTCATGTATTGTTTTGTTATGATATCATATTTTGTTTAATAACTTTCTTTTTATTTAAAATTAAGTGAAATATGATGAGTGAAAAAGTGTTTAATTTAATTTTAGTGTTCAAAATCGTTTATAGCCAAAACAGTAAATTAGTCATGTCCGGTATTTTAAATAGTAATACTAATATGCACATTTGTCAGTTCAATGTCCATAATATTATTGCTTTATTATATACTAGTACTCACTGAACTTCATGACTGTTTCGTTATACTGCAACCCTCGGCGGTGGATTTTTGAAAAATAAAGTAGCCTATGTTTAACCTTGGATTATCAACTATATTTATGTCAAAATTCATTACAATCGATCAAGCGGTGTAGATTTTTCATATAACATGTTAACCCTTTAGAGGTGCATTTTTGAAAAAATATGTAGCCTATATTTGACACAGTAATTTTTACAAGCTTCATTCAAAATTTCATACAAATCGAACTGGTAGATTAGCCGTGAAAGCGTGACAGACAAACAGGCAGACATTCGCATTTATAATAAAAGTGTCGATTAAAACATTTTCCTTCCGAATAAAAATAAATAAAATATTTTTTTATATTATTCCGAGCTTATTATAGTATGCTATATTTAACTCAACCATCTGGTGCATCCTCATTAATATAAATATAGAACAGACTGCTTTGTTTATTACAGAAAAGAATATGGAATAATAAAAAAAGCTTTTAAAAATCTTTTTACTCACATTATAAGAACAAAAAAGTTACATTACGTTATGCAGTATTCGCCCTTTACAACTATTTTTCGTAGTTTGAATCTTAGCAAGAGATTTACGCTGTTTATTAGCGAAATACTAGCTTTTATTACCTACGGCATCGTCCGCATGGTTAACGACTTCTATACTGACTGTCAACCCCTCTCAGGGGTAGAATTGCCACAAGTCCTTTCTTAGTGAGCGGTAACGCCATAAAATAAATCTACTTACCAAAAAATCAAGCGACAAAGTTCAACAGTTTTGGCTCGGCGGCGATGAATCAGTCAATCGGTGAATCAGGACAAGCTATTTTTAATAATTATATAGATTTTATAATATTTAGTGCTGTTCACACAATAATATTTTATACGTTTTGTAAAATTATTTTTAACATTTTAAGTATGTAAATAAATAATATTTTGAAAATACGGAATAAAAAAAACATGTAGAAAACGTATATTAATGTGAACGCAACGGGATTCGAACCTGCGCCTCTTTGAAACCGTCCAAGCGCTCCAACCGCTAAGCCATGCGTTTCAACGTATCCGGGTTCAAATCCTGCTGCGTACAAATTTTTGTACGTTTTCTAAATACCTTTTCAATTTCCTAAGTGTGTGAGATAACACTTTATAAATGTTAAAAAATACGCAATGATAACTTTGAGAAGAAAATTTGATGGCCATATAGTCTCTACAGTGATCAATAAATTACAAACGTGTTTTTTTAGCATCACGCTGTATCCCGCACATACCGGGGTAGGCAGAGGGAACCTAGTGTTAAGACACTCCATTCCCCACTTTCCGTCTTTGGAAGCATTGCGTGTTAAGTGGCGGAACTTAACGCCATGTTACGAACGCAATTACAAACGTTTAATATTATATCATGTCAGTAGGCATACTTATTTATATGTATATTATTCGTGTTACATTACAAGTGCCCCAATTTTTAATATTTAATTTGAATACAATATCTTCAACGCATACATTAACGTTCGCCCTTTACTGTCTACTCTATGTATGCAACATGACCTACATATTGATATCGCGATCAGTAAAGTGAATTAAAACACTAATTGGTGTTTTTTATTAATAAAAGAAAAAAAATATATAATTTATTGGAATAAGTTTATTTATATCTTCGGCATAACTTTTCGTTAACTTCAATTTATTTAGTAAATATTCAAATTTTAAATGTAACTTTTTTAAAACTCATTCACGGATTAGGAAATATAAAGTAAATATGGAAAAACATATAAAGTTCGAACCTGCGTCTCTTGGAAACAGTCGAGCGCTCTGGCCACTAAGTTATACGACCTGTCCAACTACGTCGAAATTCTTCAGTAAAATTTTAATATAGGTATATTTTATTATTAAAGTCAAGGGAGAGTAGTTTTTACTTGTTAACGATTATTTTAAGCATGGAAATTAAATTTATTGAATTATATAAAGTACGAGTAATTTGATATTGTGTCTTTGTCTATATTCATGATTTTCTCCTCTTCATGGAACAAGTACTAAATAGTGTATTTCTTTTTCAATATTAGTTTAAGTTAACTCTAAAAGATGTACTTTTGCTAGGTCCCCCATTATAATAAGGCTTTTCAGACATAGACAAACCACAGCGTTAAAAAGCGCCACTCAACAAGTAATATCTTAATTTTGGGCGAAAAATGGAGAACGGAGTGTCTTGCCACTTTCTCTCTGACTACCCTGCGTTCATAAGCGTTTTTTCAGTAATAAAAACAGTATAAGCAATTTTATAACAAAAATGTTCAAATGACCTCATAACCTTGAACAAATTCTCCTTTAAAATCCTCTCTCTAATTTCTTACCCAAATATTTGGGCAGATGTTTTTACACATGGCAAAATACAAACAATCATGTACATTGTACATGCTTTATTCAAACGATTTCTAAGATGTTAACTTGCTTTTATTTATAAATGTAAACAAACCTGATATATATTTTCAATCAGTTTTCACCAATGTTTTAGCAATTTGAAAAGAAAGTCCACATTAAAGCAATGTGTTTGATGTAAATATTT
This sequence comes from Dryas iulia moderata, assembly GCA_019049465.1. NCBI lineage: Eukaryota > Metazoa > Arthropoda > Insecta > Lepidoptera > Nymphalidae > Dryas > Dryas iulia. The sequence continues at coordinate 6,188,373 of CM032431.1, forward strand.
ATTTTATTCGTATTTTTTTACGTTTCGAATAATGTAAATAATGAAAAGCTAAAATGCTGCATTGAGTTGTATTTATCTGAACGGTAGTCGGAAATCCAAATCTATCTATATTTAATCTAAAAGTATATTTTTAATATTATATAAGTATTTCTACCGTGATTTTGGCCAAAGCGCTAGGCGCAGCCGTATTTGGTGATTTAGTTTTTCATAAACTGTATCTAAAGATGAAAGACGAAAAGTGGCAAAATAGCAACATATCGTTTAGTTTCGAGGAGAAATTAGTGCTCATTGTTTAATTAAACATAATTTGTAAGATTTTGATTTTGAGAAATTAGTTTTAAAATTTAGACTAATTCACAAGTTGCATTAAAAAAACATTTAATAAGTTTGCTACATCTCTCTTAAGCAGAAATATTAAATAAGTAGTAATGCATGTATCGACAACATCTTCCAACTAATACTTCCCACGTAATTTTCTAAAGAATTGTATGTAAATCAATATTCATAATTGTGGCTTACGTAAGTATCCCTAATGGTATTTCGCCATAGAGATAACATATACCATAAATATTAAACTGTCAAGCTAACGGGCTTAACACGTTTCGTGACGTCAGATGTAAAGAAGATTATCTACCTTTCAGATTAAATCCGGTTAACTAGATGTCATATGTAAAACAAAGCCCGCTGAACACGTGCTTGGCGAATCGTGTTTGTTTTGACCGTGATTTTATGATAAGAGCTTCACGCTTTTTCCCGTATATCAGGGTCACAGAGACTTTAGTGTTATGACACTCCGTTGTTCACTTTCTGCCTAAAATCGAGTCATTGCGTGTTGAGTGTCGGAACTGAGCGCCACGTTTCGTCTTGCGCTTCAGAGCATATAAATCAATAACATAATTATTATCATTAGTGTCCGACCGAAACAGCATTTACAGCCGAAACCGAAACCGAAACCGAACCTTCGGTTCTGACTTCAGTTTCGGCCGAAACCGAAACCGAAACCGAAACTGCTGATGACGTCATAAAATTTGAATAATATGTAAAAAACATACATTTTTTATGCTTTAAAAATTACACGTGCATTTGAATTATTGTGATTACATTGATTTTATTATATATACTAGCGGAAATCATTAAAGGATAATAAAAATTGTATTGGCTGTATTTTCTTCAAAATTAGTCGCATTGAAATAAAAAAAAACATTTTAATGCTTAAAGTGTCAGTTTTGAGATCTTAAGATAAAAATATTTTCGAACGACGTGTTCCGCTCTATCCTGATAAATACTGAAAGAGAAAAAAAATCTAGACCTACGCCAGTTCTCTTTACCCAAGTCTCCTAGGGATTTACATAGAGGTTTTTTGAGTTGTTGCCGAGGAACCTGTGGGTTAACAAGGGAGTTATCAAGGCCCTCGGTCGCCACTTACGATTGGCAACACTTGGTTAATAGGTATTTTTATACCAAAAGGTTTTCCACCGTTAACGTAACTGCATTTCTTGTTGAGAAATTTATGTGCTAATTTATGATAAGATTTACATTAGAAATATATATTTGTACTAACTTATTGACATATACTATGTAACATTGGATATATACTATGTAACATTTATATAGAAAACGGTTATATTTAATTAATGATAAGGCAAGCCTCCAATATAGTAACTAGGGTTCGCAATATATCAACTAATCCTAGGTATTCGACCCCTGAAAGGAGCCACACTTACGCGAACAGACACACAGTTGCGTTACAGACTAACAAGGATAGTTCATTTAATCTGTCGTCAGCAGTACATAGTATTCTCATCATTAATTTATAAAATATTAAAATTTACTACATCTTAAGATTAGGTTCACAAGCTATAAAAATACTCAAAAGTAGCTAAGCTACGTGAAAATTCTTGAGTACGTCATGAGTTTCGGCATTGCCGAAGGTTCGGCAGTTTTTTTGCCGAAACCGAAACTACGGCCGAAACTACAATTTTTTGCCGAAACTTGCCGAAACCGAAACCGAAACCGAACCTTCGGTCGGACACTAATAATCATACTACGGAATTGCCCTGAATTGTGGGAATCGAATCCACACTCATCATGTTTACGCTATCACACTGCGCATGTAATCGAAAGCTTAAAGTCTTGAATATAAATTGTATTATATTTACCTAATACTTTCGTTATATTAATTTTGAATACATATCCTGCATTTTATTTGTTCTCTTGAAATTTTTGTTGTATTTCTGAAAAATCTCACCTCGAGCTCTTCATATGATTGATCATTTCTATTTATAGAAACAGTTTTTTATTTAAATCAGTACAGATTTTTTATCTTACTCTAAGTACATTGAATCATCGTATAAGTAAACAAAAAATTGAAACATCATAGTTTCATTCTTTTAAGACAACTTTTTTTGCCTCCATTTTTTCTGTTATGTCTAAACTATGATGCAAGAGGTTCTAATTCTATCTGAAAGTGTTTGTGTTAAAATTATTTAAATGCTTTCTCATTAATTAAAAAAAAACATCATGATTTATTTTTCACTGCTCAACACTCAACCAATATTATTAAAGAATGATAGTAGAGAGCGTAATGCACTATTTACTTATTTTTTCTCCTTTATTAAAACTAAAATACTAAAGATAAGATAAAATACTAAAGAGGAACTCGGACGGGTGAGACAAGCGATATACACATTTTAAAGGGGCCCCTTTAACCTACACTTGAGTCGAAAGTCTCAGGTACCCCGAGGTCTCCAATACGAGGGGCATCTACATGGTGAATCTATGGTATACTAAGGAATTTTTTCTTATGAAATCCACTTTAATCTTAATATGTATGCTATAATCTTGATACATATGCATATATTTGCGTTGATCGTTGTCATGTACTGTAAAGGTTAACATAAGCACAATATATGTATCTCACATCGGATTCGATATAAATAGAAGTTAAATGAACACAGTAGCAGTGATAATAAATAGTTGCAGCGTTTGTATTAATTGCTCAGCGGGAAAACATGGTCGATCTGCATGTGATTTATTTAGTGTTTATAATTTGCACTATTTTATAGTATCTTAATTTATACAATAATTTAATATTGTATTATTAATATTAATAATATATTATTTAAAGTTTATTGTAGGATTAGCGACTTGGTGGCGACTTCGCCTATGTAAAATACGCAAATGTAACATGTCGTATTTTCGCCCGTTCGCGCTCTTACTTAAAACACTAACTTTAGTTATTTTTTTTATTTAAATTGTAGTAACTTTTGGTTTGTGAACCTATTAAAATAAAATAAATATTAATATTAAGAGAACTTTGCTAAAGTACAATAATCAAAACTGTATTTAAATCGGTTAAGCCATTATCGAAATAAGCGTGCACAAACGCAGACGCAAATGGAAAAAATAAAAGGATCGTTTAATGTTATTTTTTTTATGTATATATCCCACGTAGAGGCAGCGATTAGTTATATTTTCATTATAATGAAATACCTATAGGCATAGATAAATTTAGAGTAGCATAGAGACCTAGCGTTAATAAATGTGTAGTGCATTCTACCATTTCCCACCAAATTCTGACCATTTCATATCAGGTAGCGGATTCTAGACATTATGTCAAGACATTCTTTTCTTCAATTCTGCCGGAATTTGAGACACTGCGTGTAAGGTGGCGGTATTCAATGCCCCATCTTGCCTTACCGTGGCGGGGAAATTAAGTTAATTTAAATATTATAATTCTCACTGGTGGGAATCGAACCCACAATCGACCGCGCACACGAACATTGTAAACATCGTATAAACATATGTAATTTCAATATTACACATACGATTTTCATGTTAGTAGGCTGGTGATTGGCAACCGATAATCCCCATATTATCTTATCTACGTATCGACAAGTTAAGTAATAGGATCTATAAATAACTAGTAGAATTAGATTAAATTAAAGTGTCGAAAATTATTTCCGTGATGTTTTTATATTCAAAAAAATATAAAGAATGTTTTTTACTTTTTTAAAGTGTTATGCCGACATTTAATTTTTTTTTTAGCTTCACGCTGTATCCTGCACACAGCAGGGTAGGCAGGGGGAACCTAGTGTTAAGACACTCCGTTACCCACTTTCCGCCGAATTCGGAGGCTTGCGTGTTATGTGGCGGAACTTAACGCCGCGCTTTACCTCGACACCAGAGCGAAGAAAATGGAAATATAATTTCCACTCCTCGAGTGGGAATCGAACCCACAACCAGTCGTTTGCAGTCACACGCTTGTGCCACTGGGCCACGAATTTTTTTTTTATTTTTCTTAATAATATATTATTTATTGTATTTTATTTTATTAATATATTATTTATTGTATTAAAAACTGTATACAGAGATATTCTCTTATATACAAGAGAATAAAATTATCGTCTTGAAACCCGCTCTATAGCAATGGAAGCAATATTTTGTATAAAGTACTGAATAAATTTTCATAGCAAAAAAGTGACTTAAATTTGAGTATTTTTTGGAAATATATATTTTTCGAGTTGGGTAATTCTCTTTAACAAGTTGAAATCTGAGGTAGCGCAGTGAGACTGACAGTGTCTGAATGTAATCAAGATTAATCTGAGCTCGATTTCCACTCGAAGGAATGATTATATCTAATTTTTTTTGTTTTTTTTTCGCTTGTTCACGTCGTTGAGTTTCACAATCAAGTTTGCATTCAAGCACTCTCCCACTGCACCACGATAGTCTGTGTCAGGTATAGAACCTCCTAAATCGCAATTTAATCATTACATGTTTTATTTTATTAAAATACTTTATTTATAGCTTAATTTGAAACTTAATATATGACAAATATATGCAAATATTCCTTACACATCAAAAAGATATACATTTTTTTAAAAGATACATATTTCTTCTTATAATTATAAAATATATATTAAACAAGGCTGTAACTAATAAGTGTAAAACGATCTGATTTATTATAACAATTTCATAATCTTGAGCACATGTGTCCCAAATAATTTCATTAAACATTAATCTTGTATTGGCCTTAGCTTAGCTTTGAAAGGTGTAATTATATTTATGTACACGCGCTAAATTGACCTTATGCTTATTAAAGCCACCTACACTTGGAATCGAGTTGTGTAATAACTTTTTTCACATGATTTAATATTGATTTAAATAATATTTCAAATGCTCACATTAATATGTTTTATGATTTTGTTTATGTAGCAATTAGTTGTGAAGTGTCATTTTTTTTTATTCTGCAAGGACCATTCCCTATTTACGTTAAACTAAAGTACCTTTCATGTTAATGTACAATATCGTGTAGTATAGCTGATCTATTACGGTTTTACTTAGGTGTTCCATTTGTCAAAATTAATAACCTAAGTCTTGTTTAAACTTCAAAGCTATAAAACAAAAGAGTTTTTTCAAGAGTGTTTATATTTAGTAATTAATACTTTTTAAAAGTTATTTTATATCTTATAAAATATCTGTACTATACGTACTGATCTTTATATCTTTTTGAAATCTATTAAAAAGTTAACTTGAATTTTCTTTACATAAATATAAATATATATTCCTAAAACGAAACCAATTATTGTTATGTTCTAGATAAAACTGTATTATCAGTTATTTCATTCATTCATGACTAATAATTAACAAACGCAAAATATATTTACGATTTCTAATCTTTATGGGGTGTTGAATTTCAAAGTATAAGCAAAAGAACACATTGTATATTATATAAAAATAATTACAATTATGTTATAATATTTAAATACAACTCTATACTTCACAGTTTTCCCGATAACGGGATAGTTAGTGTCGATACATTCCGTTTCACTTTCTAATATCACTTTCTATAAATAATTAAATTATGACCATTCCACCGAGTGGAAATCGAACCCACAACCAATTGCCATTGCCTTAAACATACATATTATGTATATAACACTTTTTTTTTTAAAATAAAGAGTAATCTCCAATATATTTGCTTTACAAGACTAAGCTTTTCACGATATTATATCTAGTCTTATCGGTGATACAGCTGATAACAGAATTATGTTAAAAGCAATTTATAACTACTTCTATAAACAGTTACTTTAAACATCGTGTCGTGTAAAATGTGAAAGATCGAATACCGGCTATATTGGGCATAAAAAACAGTATTAATTTGATATAACTAAGGTGCTATAGTGAAAAGTGCAGTGCTAACAAAATTAAACTTCAAAATGGCGCAAACACACACAACTCAATGTAAAATAGATCACTATTACAAATTAGAGAAGAAATATATGGAAATGAAAAGACTTATACTTGAGAAAACAGAAGAATTGAAAAGAAGGGACAAAATTATAGCTTTACTAGAAAACGAAATCGATGATAAAGATGCGACGATTCGATACTTGAAAAATGAAATCGATAAATACAGACAGGTCGTTAAACCTTTGACAAGACAAATGCTAGATATACAGAGGAATGGAATGGATTTGGAGGAAGAACGTGGAAAGATACCTGGTGTGGAAAACACTAGAATACTGCCGCTTGGTGAACCGAGGCTTAAAAGGACGGCTATATCGGCAGAACCATTGTCTTCATTATCACAGGATAACGAGATGAAATTATTGAAAATACCCAAAACACATAAGTAAGTAGACTTTAGGTTAGAGGAAGTTATATATTGTAAAATAGGTATTCAGATTTATCTATGGAAGGAGCAAACAGCGGCCCTCAGGTGCAGTCCGCCAAGCGTTTATTTATATTGCAGATACTCTCGACAAATATGTCAAATCAATCACAATGTGTTTTGGTTCACTTAGGTAATAACCGAAGTGTACTAACATTCAATGTGATTGCAAAGTAACTTATTTTTTCCAAATTTTGCATTTTAATGTTGATAATTAAAATAGTAAAATTTTATTAAATAAATAAATTTTATTAAATACACAAGAATGAAGTCAAATAATATTTCCATGTAAAAAAATATCGGCGTCTTTTGCTTAAACAGTTCAATTAGACGACCCATTTATTAAACCTATTTAAAAAAAAATAAGTTTGAAACATCTTATTCTTCAAACTTTATCTGTTAAAATTTAAGATTATTATCAAAATTAACATAGCAATTATATTAAACACATCAACACAAGTATTACAATAATTAAACAGTAGATCGATAATAAGCTGGCCGTTTGTCATCAATCAATCGGCGTGATTGAATTTCTTTTTGCGTATGCCATCGAGGTCGACGTGTCGACTGCGCCTTCATTTATGTTCCATACAGTATGTACCATATATTCTCCATTTGGTATAATTACAAAGTTTACGATTGTCCTCGCCTATGCCAGCACGTTGAGTTGTCAGTCGTTCAATATTTATAGCGGCAGTGACTAATATGTTAAGATTTTTTTGTCTTGATTTTATCGTAATACTAATATTTGTTTTATTAAAGTCGTTTTTAAGCTATTTCGAGCAAAGCAGGGAAGTAAGAGAGAGTCGGTGGTCGAGAAGAAATGTTCTGAGATTTTCGCTCGAAATCGAGTTTGTGTTAATTCCTGAAACTTAAAGCCGCGCTTTGTCTTGGGTACCAGAGCGGAGAAATGATATTAATATATAATTATTTACTTTTTAAACATTTTTTAAAGTTTTGTGTGTAGTTGTTGTTTTATTTACTTTTTAAACATTTTAAAATGTCTTTTTTAATATAATTATTTCCCCAAGTGGGAAACGAACCCATAACTTTCGTGTTTACAGTCGCTTATAGACGCTATAACACTCTGCAACGACGGTTTGCATTGTTTTATTAGGCGATTTTATTAACGGTTTATAGTTAATTGTATATTATTACATATTTAAGCATTTGGCTTCAAGTCAAGAGTACTAGATTGTTGTCTTTGCCCAGTAGTATTTGCTCCATTAGAACATCTAACATGAGTATTTTGGTACAGTGATATATATAAATTTTATAAGCTGTTTATTACAAATTTTCAACTGCTCAGAAATACTATTTTTGTTTAGCTTCACGCTGTATCCTGCACACAGCAGGGCACGCAGAGGGAACGTAGTGTTAATACACCCCGTTCCCCATTTTCCGCCGAATTTGGAGGCCTTGCGTGTTAAGTGGCGGAACTTAACGCCGCGCTTCGCCTCGATTCCAGAGCGAAGATAATGGAAATATTAAATAATCCACTCCTCGAGGGGAATCGAACCTATAAGCAGTTGTTTTCAGTCACACGCTTGTGCCACTGGACCGCGACTGGCCCCAAATGCTTATATGCTAAAAGATTGGCTCTCGTTTTGTGCAATTATCACTCAATTATTTTAAAATTTTAAAAATATTTTTCGCAAGCCATATGCTATTCAATAAGATACCTCAGAGGCTGGAAGAAATGATGTTAGGGCCGTACTTTGTCCATCACTGGTCCAGACCATAAAATTTAAAATTCGTTTTTTTCAGTTTCCATTCTTTTGCTTGCCCTGTTACGTTCCGTTAATTTAAAAAGAAGCCTATCACGGAACTTCCTATCTTAGAGCAAGGAACGATCAAGGAACCTACATTCCAAATTTCAGCTACTTCGCCCTTTTATTTTCGCTGTACGTTATAAGTCAGTCAGTTAGTAACACATCAGTTGTATATGCTTATATTTCCATACATTATAGTTAGGTAAGTGCATGTTTACGTCCAAACGTCCCAGTCTTAATAATAGTTACGACATCAATTTACAGTAATAGAAAGGTTATTGTCATTAAACTCCATTAGAATAGCACAGCCTTGCCTGGAACTTTGTACGTTGTAAGAGCAAAATACATTTATAAATTATTGTTATAATGCATGTTTCTAAGTGACCTGGTCTGGCCTTAACTATATAGTTAAAACTAGTTAAGCACAAAAGGAGTTTAAAGAGTATTTTAAATTGCGTTTAGTCTTTTGACGATGATTTTTTTACTACAGTGAAATTCGAACCATCATTTGTCTTACGGCGACGTATATATGTAAGACGTATATATGCGAGGACGTAAAATATTAAAAAGTAAGAATAAATGAATTTTAAAAATATGATTTTTCAAATATGATCTGTGGCTTCACATATTTGTTATTTACGTGAACTCTATGAGTCACTGACCTTTTTTCATTAATGTCTTTGGTAGAGTAGACTGTAAATGCTTGTAATATATTTTCTTACAGTTTTTAAAAAAAACTTATGAAACACTTACGCAGGTAGTCACGTCCTGCTGCGTCCCAATTTATACGTTTCCTAATATGCTTTTGCATATCCCAAAAGTATAGATAGTAATTGAAAATAAAAAAAAAAAAAATAAAAAATAAAAGTATAGATAGTAATTGAAAAAGTTAAAATATTGTTTCAGCTTATCATGTTTAGTAGTTAAGAGCTGTACCGTATTATACGTAAAGCAGGGATGAAAATTGTTTACAATAATTACGTATATAAATTATTCTATTATATAAAATTAAGGAAAATCATACTATCGTTGAGGAAACTCCAGATATTTTTAGATTGAAATAGTAGACAATTATAGTAGCCATAAATCTTCTATAATGAATAATTATCACCATCAGAAATTTTTATAAATAAACATTGATTGTTGATTGGTTGGTAGATGAGATGACATTCATTAAATATATATTTAGAAATATTTTTAAATAGTTGTATAGAAACAGCGAATCATATTTTGTATTAAATCAAAAAGTTATGTTCTTAAAAATTAATATATTATTTATTATATTTTTTAAAATAAGAAAGCATAATAAGCTCCTTAGCATATCGTCTACGATTCACCTTGTATGTGTCGTAATGAGAGCTCTATAGCTACTGACTTATTTTTATTATAATGCATGTTTTGTATATATGTTATGTTTTTAATATTCTTTCCAATTAAAATTAATATATCATACGGAGGTGAAGTCAATGGTATTAGGCATGGGCCTATGCCCTTGTATTATAGGAAGAATTGATAGCAGAATAGGCAGAATTTATGTTTTACACTTTTTTCTCCACATTCCGCCGAAATTCTACATATTGCACGTTGAGTGGCGAAACTCAATGATCTAATTTATTTTACTGAGATAGGGAAATAGGAAATATATTTGATTAAAACTTCCCCTAGTGACGATTGAACCTACAACCATTGCGTTTACAGTCAGCTTTTCTGCTGCACTATGAGAACCTGAATAATTTTATTAATGATTTTAAGTGTAAATTAATTAAAGTATTATAATCTTTACAGATCCCGGGAACTTATAAAGAGTGCTATCCTAGACAATGACTTCATGAAGAACTTGGAAATGACGCAGATACGTGAAATCGTGGACTGCATGTATCCAGTCGAATATGCCGCCGGCAGCCTTATCATAAAGGAGGGCGATGTGGGCAGCATAGTGTATGTAATGGAAGGTGAGTGGCAATTTTCTAATATTTTTCAGAAAATATGCTAATATTTGCAAGTCAGCAAAACAATATTTATTTTAATTTGATTAGTACTGAAATATAATATTTTTACGAGATTTTATTTAAAAATGTTATACTTCAATTGTATAAAAGTAGAATATAAAGAAGTAAATTTAATTTTTAGTAGAAATGATTGTTACGTTCCGAGTGGTAAATATTGCAGTGCCATCTATTATAATATATTGTAAACTCGTTTCATGTGATGTATTTTACTTTCACTGCCATCTATCAGTGAGTAGTCAAATGTTGAGGAATCGAAGAAAGTTGTTTATCTGTTGGACGGTAGATGGCGTTAATTTAAATTATATGAAACAATAATTTTATAATCATATTTATATCAGTGAAAAATAAATTTAAGTTATAATAATTTAAAATACATTTTTCTATACTTCAGTTATGTTAAACATAAATCTTATGCTATAGTAAAAGTACAACAATTTCTTTTAATGCATTGCATTAAATAGGATATTGTTATATTATGTTAGAATTATCTTTAGAATATTTTACACGCTTTCTGATTTATCGCACATAATAAGTAACTCAGATTATAAGTAAATGCACAATAATATGCTCATATAATTGTAATTTACATAAACCATTTCTTCTAGTACTTAAAAAAAATAAAAAAACACTTATCTTAACAACAACTTTATCAGAAACGCCTAAACAATATTACGTAAAACATTCAAAAACTTGCAAATCATTATATTTATTTATTCTTCTCATTTGACTGGCGTGATTAGTATGGCTGTGTAAACATCGAGTGGAGGTGAATCCAGCACGCATTAGATACTTTCCCCGGCGAGAAAGCGGAAAAGCAGCCGATGACTTTTCTTGCGAGATGCTGGCATTAGGCCTGTTAGGCATTTTTATTAGAAGAAATCTTGTATACAACTACAATTTTTTAAACAACGACCAGTTCGTTTTCATTTTTTGTCAAAGTAATATGTAGAGAGGTATTTTCTAATTAGAGTTCCTTTCATTTAATGTTATAATTAAATTGTAACGCCAGTTTAATCAGTAAGATTATGGTTGTTAGGAAATTAATGTATTATGAACGTCTACTGTATTGATTGTTTCTTTAATAAGTGAAATAGTTATTATAGATAGAATTAGAATTAGAATAGACTTTATTGCACACAACATAAATTAAAATATACAATAAACATTTTTACAAATATAAGACGTATGCAAAGGCGGTCTTATTGCTTCAAGCAATCTCTTACAGACAACCTTTGGTGAAGAAAGGACTAATTATATAGAGGAGTGGGAAATAGCGCAAAATAGTGCATATATACAATAGTTATAGAACAAATACATAAACTTATCGATACAATAATAAACTAAAATATTTATAATAAATATATACTGATAAATATATACATACAAAAAATAATAACATATATATTGAACAAAATATATACATAAATAGAATAGATAAGAATAAATCAACGCTCTAAATTAAATAGGTGCTGTTTAAGACGATTTTTAAAAACATTAAGTGACGTAGAGTGCCGAACTTCCGTAGGAAGTTCGTTCCAAAGAATCGCAGATTTCACAGTAAAGGAATTGGTATAGAAGTGGGTGCAACAGGTGGGTAATTTAAGGAGGTATAAGGTTATAGATAGATAGGTATATTATATTATACTTATAGATAGATATATTATAAAATTTTGACTAATACCAAAAAGTTAAGTTCAATTATATATTTTCGCAAAAACAACAAAAAATTGTCTTTCTTCACGCTTTTTCTCGCATTGCAAGGTAGTCAGAGGAACCTAGTGTCAAGACACTCCGCTCTCCACTTTCCACCAGAAGTCAAGACATTCCGTGTTAAGTGAACGGAGCTTTATCTTATTTTTATGCTTTTTTGTTATTAATAACAACCAGTTATTTTAGAAGCTTAAAGCTTTTTCCTTCATAACAGGGTCAGACTGTCAGTAAGAAAGTACTTCAAATTTTCAAAGAGAAACTACTTCAAATTTTCAAAATCAATTATAGCCTAAAAATAATTAATATATAGGTAATTATTGAAATCCATTCACTAGTACCAATTCAAGATGTGCGCGTACAAACATTCTAATTTTACTGTTTTCTTATATTATAGATAGATAGATAGATTATATTCCCACTGTTATAAATCCTTGGCTTCATTTTTTACATAATTAATGTATGTAATTAGTCTAGCTACCGAACAACAACTATAACTGTTAACACATATTAATGATACCACAGACATGCAATAAATAACAAAATAATTACATAAGATGTTAGATTTTAATAGGAAGCGCAATCAATTTTAAAATTATTTAGAGGCTAATAGATACATTCCAATTAAAACAAATGACCTTTGCAAAACGGTTTGCTTTAGATTCTTAATTTCGAGGTCAGAATTATAGTTTATAAATGTTATAACTTGATATACTCGTAAATTGTAGTAAAAGTATTAATTATAAATAAATTTTATTAGAAGTACTTTTCCGTAAGTTCGAATTTGAAATGACGATAGTTTAATATATTAGGCCTAATGCATCACTTTTTCCGCCTTTCCGCTTTTTTTTAGTCAGAAGGAATCTTGAGTCAAAGCACTCCATTCTCCACTTACTGCCTGACATCGAGATATTGCTTGTTAAATATCGGAACTTAACGCCGAGTTTTGTCTTACCAAAGCGGATTAATGATAATATTTTTTATAAAGCTTCACGCTTTATCCAGCACATAGAAGGGTAGGCAGAGGGAACTTAGTGTTAAGACACTCCGTTCCCTACTCTCCACCGAATTCGGAGGCATTGCGTGTAAAGTGGCGGAACTTAACGCTGCGCTTTGCCTCTTATCAAATTCTTATCATTATTTAAATATAATTTCCCCGAATGAAAATCGAACCTACAACTAATCGCATTTACAATCAGATACTGTCCTACTGCGCCAGAAAAGCCTCATACCTTGATATAATTTATTGCCTTTAGCATTAAATTATATTAATGTAATTAAATTTTTGTCACGAGTAGTTTTCCGTAAGTTCTAGTTGAAAGTGGCATAAGTAGCGCGTTTAAAATTAGGTCTTAATTAAAATATTACTACATAATAAATAAAATATATGAAATAAATATAGCAAAAAATAAGTATGTATATTATACTTAAATTAAAAATGAGTCTTAAAATATGTAATTCCGATAATTTTGTACTTGATTTATTTTACCGCGGGAAGTTGGGAAGAACCTCTTAAAAGGACCCATTAAGAGGAACTATTAAGTGATAATATTGGAATATAGATATGACTCAGATGTACTATTATTGAGAAATACCGACAAAAGGACAGGTCGAAAGGGAGAGCTTCTAACTAAATTGATAATTAATACTATACGACTATATTAAAAGCCAATCTTTTTTTATAAATTTATTTGGTAAATATTAAATAACTCAACTAGCAATTAAGGCGTCATTCATATCTTGTATAAAACACTTAGTGATATGATAACGATGATATAATGATGTACTTCTCCTAACATCTTTTTTCTTTTTTTTTTTTCTCTGAGTAATATTTAAAAAATATTTCAAAATTTTGAAAAAAAATAATTTGCACAAAGTTCGGCGTTGAGCTTCGCTATCCAACTCGAAATGTTTTGAATTCAGACCATGAGTGAAGAATGTAGTATCTCCATACCAAGTTATGTTCTCGTCACGTGGGAAATAGCAAGAAGCTGTTAAAAAACCTACTAAAATAACGGATAAACAAATATCATAAATGAATATATTTTTTTGACTAACATCTTCAGTTATGTCTTTATTGCTAACACTAAGTACAGAGACTAAGTTCTTTGCTTGCCATCCAAATCACAGACATTGCGTGCTCGATATAATTTTACTACTACTATCTATTATAAAATTATTCGCTGTTACTGCTTTAATAGATTAAATAAAATCAGTCAATTTTGTTGTTTTTTCGAAGATAATTTTTGCGAAAATCACAAAAGCTAGTTTTAGTTTATATCTTTTCTACAGAACGATATCAAATTCTTAATATATGCATACATACAAAAAACTATAAAAGATAACAAGTTTCAATAAAAAAATGCTCACACTTAACTTTCCTATACACAAATAACTGATAATATTTGGAAATCGCTGCCGTAAAGTCAGTTTGTATCCACACTTAAATTGCTTGCGAAACTCAATTCGCAATAGATACGTCAGCCTTGCTGATCGACCTTGTGGACTTAAGCGACTTTTTTTCTCACGTCACGTCATTTGACCGTTTTTTTACGTCATTTGTTTTTTTACTTACAAGTAAACGGCCTCGGTAATTTATTTAAGATAGTTACGTAAATATGAGTATTTAAGTTAGATAATAGTGTGGTGATCTAGATTAATTTGTTATGCTGTTTTTGTCCTTTATTATTGGTGCTAACAAAAGTTAGCTTCTCCTTTGTCTGATCAATCAATTTCTTAGAAAATCTTGTGACGTTATTTAGAGCCAATTTTTGGTATCAATTTTGCTTACGATGTTGCATAAATTTGCTATGTTGAATGCGCTGTCATTTGATATACATATATTCAAAGAATTAACCAGTATGGTTAATTCTTTAAAAAAATATAAATATGAAAATATATATAAACCGAGAATATAATTTCGATTTTTTTAAGTATTTTAAACTATATTATTTACAGTTAACAGTTACACGCTTTTTTCCGCATAGCAGAGTAGACAGATATAGTTGTAACACTGAGTTCTCTAGTGAGAATCGACCCACAACCATCGCGTTTCCAGCCAGATAATATCCCGCTGCGCCACGACGGCATCTACTATTTTGTGATTATACATTCTTATTTTTTCCCTTTTTTTAGCTTCACGCTGTATCTCGCTCACAGCAGGGAAGCCAGAGGGAACTTAGTGTTAAAACACTCCGTTCCCCGCTTTTCGCCGAATGTTAGAGGTATTGCGTGTTAAGTGGCGGAACTTAACGCCGCGGTTTTGCCTTGCGCGTTATCAGAGCGAAGAAAATGAAAATAATAAATATTACCACTCCTCGAGTGAGCGTGATTATATTAATGTCAGAATTGATGATAATGCATATCGACCTCATAGTTATAATAACTATTACTTTATATTATGGTTTAAGAAATGGAAGTAAGTGTAACCCAACGTCCCCTCTAAAACAATTTGTTAAAAATTATATTCTACGTAAAATATTGACCTCAATTTTAGTTATTAGTTTGTTTGTTTTATTAATCATTAAATGATTTTATTTCCTAATCGGTATAATATTGCATATTTATATATGAAGGCAACATTTCCATAATTATTCAAATTATTCAAATGCTTTAATTCAAAATAATATTTAATCTGGTCTAAATGCATAAAAAAAATGCTTCGACACATATTTATTACTAGCGGCCCACTCGCGGCTTTGCCGCGTGAATTACGTAACTGTTTCGTTACATTGTAACCCTCGGGGGTTATCAACAATATATATTCCAAAATTCATTACAGTCGATCAAGCGGTTTAGATGTTTCATATAAACTTTAATCCCCTTCTTCAGCCCTTTAGAGGTTACTTTTTTGAAAAAATAAGTAGCTTATTTTTGAACTTGGATGTGTTACTACTTTGATTCTAAATTTCATCCAAATCGGACCTGTAGATTGGCCGTGAAAGCGTGACAGACAAACAGACATACTTTCGCATTTGTAATATAAGTATGGATTTATGACAAGTAATGTCTTGAATTAGAGCGGAAAGTGAAGAACGTCGACACTATGTTCTCCCGGACTACCCTGGTACGTGGGAAAAGCGTGAAGGTGTTAATACATTAATAATTATTTCTTTAAATTAGATTCACATCTCGTTATATAAACAATAGTCAATCACTTCTACTTTTATAGATCTTGTTGAGAAGTCTTTTCCCTTTTTCCAAGAGCGTTAAAATAATTGAAAGACTAAAACTACTCATATGTCAAGACCCCATCACATCTGACTGTTATCATTGTTTTAGGACTTTATTCCTATTAGGTATAATGATAACCTATAGTCTTAGACACCTATATATCCAAGACAAACGTTGCGTGCGACGTTGAGTTCTGCCACTCATCACGCAATGTATCGATTTTTAAGTATTGCCAACTAGTAATATATCAAAAAAAGTTCTTAAAGAATTTCCAAGGCCTTCCTTTCTATTTATTGGATCTGGATTGAATATATATCATAAAGTAAATGTATTTTTAAGGGGCCAGTCGTGGCGCAGTGTCAAGAACGTGTGACTGTAAACGACTGGTTGTGGGTTCGATTCCCACTCGAGGAGTGGAAATATTTAATATTTCCATTTCCTTCGCTTAACACGCAATGCCTCTGAATTCGTTGGAAAGTGGGTAACGGAGTGTATTAACACTAGGTTCCCTCTGCCTGCAGCAGTAGGGTTGCTGTGTGCGGGATACAGCGTGAAGCTATAAAAAAATGATATTTTTAAATTGTTAAATTATATATTTATCGTTTTAGAATTTCTAAATAGCTGTCATAATAATATCTGCTATCCACATATGAATTATTATGTAGTCGGAAGTGAAAGTGTAGTACGTGGTGTAATTACAGGACCTTATGAGGTGCGACACTGCACATGAGTGGAGTAGGATAGAGGTCACTGACCGCAGTTATTATTGCGTTAATTGTACCAAGTTATGTGTTAAATGTGACTAATTTACTTTACTACTTCTGTGCAAGCTTTTCCTTATTTACTGATAAGTTGTAATTTTCTAAACAAAAAGCTTGGTTATTTATAATTTTACGCCTTTTTCCAGTATAACATCTAGGCAAGGGTAGGCAGAGAGAACACAAGATCAAGATACTCTCTTCTCCACTTTCCGCTCGAATCAGATACATTGTGTTTTAGATATTATAATTCTAATAGAAACACAATGAATTAAAAAAATAGAAATATTTATAGTTGTTAGTACATTTGACATTCCCATAGAGGAATATCTAATTCCAGATTTACAATACTATTTGATTACTAAAAGTAAGTATAAGTAATCCCTGTACTTGTGTACAGGGATTACTTATACTTATTTTCTACTTGGATGACATTAATATCTTCTTTCTTTTAAAATTGTATTCATCTGTTTATATTAAAATAAACATATTTAAAAAATTTGACCGTATCAGAACTCGAATCCGCTATATTGGAAACCGTCGAAGTATTCTGACCTCTAATCCATAGGATAAATTGTATCTATCCATTTATTAATCGCTACCACAATATTTATAGGATAAATGTTTCTGAAAATCACTTGTTCACAACCACAGTTGTTCTACTTTAAAAGGTTAGGAAACAAACATTTATATTAACTTAGTTGTAATTAAGGAAATATAATTATACTTTGAAATTTACTACTGCACATGTTGAAAATATAAAAAAATTATATAACGCTAGAAATTCGAGCTACTTTTACTCGACAAATCAATTGGCAGTCACTCCAATTCGAGCGGAAAGCAGAGAACGGAGTGGCTTAACACTAGGTCCTTTTTGACTAGGGTAGTCTATAATGGAAAAATCATGTTTACCTACATTTACATATTCATATTAGGTATACTAATTAGTTGACGCCAGTCGTGTGCCCCTGCTGCATAAAGTGTGACTAGTTGTGGGCTCGATTCCTTTCCAAGAGTGTAAATATTTAATATTTCCATTTTGTTCGCTCTGGTGTCGAGGAGAAGCGCGGTGTTAAGTTCCGCCACTTAACAAGCAATACTCCAGAATTCCACGGGAAGTGAAGAACGGAGTGTCTTAACACAAGATTCCCTCTGCCTACACTGCTGTGTGCGGGATACAGCGTGAAAAAAAAATACTAATACCTTTTTTTAGTTACATATATTATGACTAGTTAAAATACTTGTGATTTAGTGGGTATCAACAAGTAGTTCTACATATATATCGTAACATATACCTATATTCGTTAGACGTTTATAAATGTTTGTTTTGTTTTATCAAACACTAAGTTGTTGTATATTCACCGTCTTATCGGAACCCCAAAACCTATTGACCCAAAGATCACATATATCTTTAATTTAAATGCCCACAAATTAGCATTTGAAGTAGTATAATACGCAAATATTCATATAATTTAGTAAATTTATTTAAATAACATTTGTTAATCAGAACTTATGTTATATTTCATAATATAAAATTTGAATAATATGCCTAAGACAAAGCTCGGCGTTAAGTTGCGCACGCATTGTCTCGATTTCGGGCGGAAAGCGGAGGACAGAGGGTTTTGACACTAGGAAGGTCCCGTTCTAGGAAAAACTGTAAAGCTGCAAAGCGTGAAATATACAGACAGTTTGGTCTTCTTCGCTATCGTGACCAATTTCTTAAAAACATTGTATATTCTTTAAATTCTAGCAGTAGCAAGCTATCGATTGGCGACTTCCGGTTCAATTCAATTTTTAGTACGACTCAAGAAGGTTGAATGCAAAGTTGATTGAGAAATACGTAGGCAGGTACTAGGGGGCATCCTGTCTCGATTGCATTGATAACTGCAATGTAATCTAAAAAGTGCCGGACACATACAAATTATTATTATCATATAGCTTAGTATTCATAGAGAATCTAGAGTCAAAGCACCCTCCCACACTTTTCGCCCAAATTCGAGACTGCGTGTTCAGATGTGGAACTTAACACCGCGCTTTGTCTTTACGCTAAAATGGAGTATAAAAAAGTTAAATATAAAGAATTTTGAACAAAAAAAGAAATTTAGACAGGTTAAGAATACAATTCCCCCCGCCGTTGGGTAGCGTCCCGTAAAAGGCGGTTAACCCAGTAGTTTGATGGTAGGAGATTCGTTCTCCGACTGGCTCGCGACCACTATCGTGTCAAAGACGAACCGCCAAACATCTGATGATGTGTTCCGGTTCGATGGCATGTAAGCCAGTTCTCCCTATTCCCATCATTCCCATCCTTCCTCCTTCCTTTTGTCCTACACCCCCGAGGCTGGCAACGCATCCACAACTCTTATGTTGTGGATGCCTATGGGCGAAGGTCACCACTTAACACCAGGTGGACCTTCTGCTCGTTTGCCTCCTTTATTACATAAAAAAAAAAAAGAAATTCTCTCGACTACGGTCGTATAACCATCGTATATACAGTGAAACACTGTCACACTGCATGACGATGGCCTCTAGTGTAACCAAACCTAGTTGTATATCATATCAATACAGAATCGGCTGCTTGGTTTAGAAGTTGAGAAGTATTTGACTGCATACATGACTTATTAATGCAAGAAGGTGTCGTTACATTTCTCTGCCTAACTAATATTGTGTAAACAAATTACCTAATAATCACTTGCCAATTATCAATAATAGAATAATATTTATATTTTGTTCCTTTTCCTACCTCTTTTTTGTAATGTGCGTGGTTAGTAGCAGTTTCTGAGTTCGCGCTTTCTTCTCTAGTACCGGAACATCAATCTTTATTAACAATACTAATATCCGGAAAATATGGAATTAATTAAGTAGTTATTAAAACAACTAAATGTGTTTATTTATTCATTGTTGAATTCTTTTGTATGTAAGTAAACTGATACTGTGTTTCCAAGTTTCCGCTGAATTCTGGAGGCATTGCGTGTTATGTAGCAGAAAGAAGAAAATGAACATGAAATATTTCCACTCGAGTGTTAATTGAACCTACAACCAGCCGCTCTACAGTCGCACTTTGTGCCACTGTGCCACGACAGCCCCAGTGGGGAACGGAGTGTCTTATCTCTGGGTTGCTCTGCCTATCCGGCTGCGCGCAGGATACAGCATGAACCAAAAAAAATAAACTTCACACTGTCATCGCAAATACCGCTTCACAACAGAGCACTTGTGTAATAAATATCATTGGGTTTACCTTCTATAACCGTATAATAAAGAATATGTAATGATTCAGAAAACAATTTTATGATTCAGAACGATAATATTTGCAATAAAATGCATGATAGGCGATGAAACCTACAATGAGATACTAAATTAATTCTGATTATTTCCAAATTCGATCTTTTGAAAGGATAAAAAATATTAAATGTAATGATATATAAATGCATGAACTTGAAGTTAAAATACAAAATTTGCAGTTCTTTTTACCTCTGTCCTCTCTGTACCTGAGTAGGTAAAGAGTAATGATGAAGATACTCCGTTCACCACTTTCCACGTAAATCCGAGTCATCGATTATTGATTGGCGGAACTCCACTTAAATTTAGACTTAAAATTATTAAACTATTAGAAATAAATCAGTAGCAAATAACATGATATATGAATACCATACTTTTCTTTCTCGCATGGTGTTAATAGCTATATTTAGTTACGTTCCAGTTACGCTAAAACAAAATGTTGGTTAAACAATTTACAACGGTATATACTATTTTTTATAATTACTTTATGGATATATAACTTAAGACTGTTTAATTAAGATCTTTATGCTTCTAAGATTGAGTATATTTTCGTTACTGCGGCCTTGAGTTCCGCTGCGAAACACGTCACGAATTCAGATGGATCAGTGGATAACGGAGTGTCTTAACACTAAAAAAAAGACATTTAGAAAACCTAACCTTAATCTTATACGCTTTATTATAACTTATTTTTTTTGTTAGCATCTTCTCTGTGGGTAGAATTTTACAAATTTCTGCTACCCAAAGATTTTTCTACGAACAAATAATGTTGAAAAGTGTGTAGCAAAAAAAAACAAATATTTATACGTTTTCTAGATGTCTTTTTCAATTTTCCTAAATGTGGAATAACACTTTAAAAATGTTTAAAAGTGTCTTAACACTAGGTTTTCTCTGTCTACTACGTGGGAAAAACATACAATTCGCTGGAAAAAAATATCGAGAGGTAATTTAATTATGCTTAATAACTTATTGTACCTAATATTAAATTTGCTAAAATCTCACTTGATTTGGAATACTAATTTTATTACATTTTAAAAATATAATGATATTCCTACTTTTTCAAATTGTGTTTAAAGAATCTCTTGTGTGGTTCTTAAGCTCATTTGATATTTTTATTGTATCAGTTGTTATAATGGTGATAAGCATTGAATAGAAGTTAACAGATGGTTAAAGTGCTATAGAAAGGAGCCCCCATACCGTATCTTATTTTATTGTTCAGTGACGAACGAAGGAGGGTAATTCTGCTCCGACATTAGCTTCCATAGCCATGACGACTTTGACGATAATAATAATGTTATAAAGTGCATTTCTTTTAGATTGTGCGTTATACTGCAATTTTATTGTTAATTTGAATATACGAATATGAGCCCGTATATCTTAATATTTATATTATCCGTACTTACCTATAGATTCTTATATTATAAATGCGAATGTCTGTGTGTTTGTCTGTCACGGTTTCACGGCTAATCTACTGGTCCGATTTGGATGAAATTTAGAATGAAAGTAGTAATAATGACGGGGTCTAACATAGGCTATATATTAGTTTTTAAAAAATCAACCTCTAAAGGGTTGAAATCGGGGATGAAAGAATTTATGAATAATCTAAACCGCTAGACCGATTGAAATGAATTTTGGTGTAAATATAGTTAATAATCCAATGTTAAACATAGGCTACTTTATTTTTCTAAAATCCGCCCCCGAGGGTTGCAATATAACGAAACAGTGATGCAGTATACGCGGCGAAGCCGCGAACGGGAAGCTAGTAAAATTATATTTTATGTAATAGTTCATAGTGTTTTTTAGTTTTAATGTTTATTTAAGTAGTTATAAACCTAGGTTTCATATTAAATTAATGCAATTTTAAATTAAATGTTTTATCTAGGCATGTTGATATTTATCTAGTGGTTACGGGTTCGATTCCCTCTTGGAGGAATGATCAGAATTTTACTATTACATTTATCCACCCTAAAAGCTAATCTTTGCGTTAAAGTTTATCACTCAAATCGCAATGCCAGGCAGAAAGTAAAGAACAGACTGAATTGTTGCTAGGTTGCTCTTTGTCTATCCTATTGTGCTGTAAAAAGTGTGTAAAAAATATAAGTAATTAAATCTAAATAATATATTGGATTTATTTAGTAAAATATTATAAAAAAATTACATTAAAATTTTATTTATTTTGAATTATAAGTATATTACGTAGGTATGTATATCTGAATTTTGAAGGGATAGTACTTAATGATTTTTCTTTTATATCATTCGTTACAAGGTTTTATTTTCAATTATTATTATTATAATTACGAATATAAATGGCTTAAAATTTAGCTTTTGAAATTAACATTTTAGCTAAGATTAAAATATACCGTGATTTGTGAAAGTGAAACCAGAAGATCCCAGCCTTGACCGCGAACTGATTTGCGTCGCAAATGAAATGCGAAATGCGCTTCTTGATTACCATTTCTACTTTTACTTGCTTGAACTTTCATGTCTTGTAATACGAATTTTACTATTATATGTGTATTTATGTACACAATATGATGTTTTTGAAAACGCGGATAATAAATATTGTTTATTTAAAAGAAAAAAATAAAAAAAACAAATATTTCTGCAAATTCCATAAAATAAAAACGTTTCTTTTTTCGCTTCACGCTGTATCCCGCACACAGCAGGGTAGGAAGAGGGAACCTAGTGTTAAGACACTCCGTTCCCCGCTTTCCGCCGAATTCGGAGGCATTGCGTGTTAAGTGGCAGAACTTAACGCCGCGCTTTACCTCGGCACCAGAGCGAAGAAAATGGAAATATTCAATATTTCCACTCCTCGAGTTGGAATCGAACCCACAACCAGTCGTTTACAGTCACACGCTTGTGCCACTGCGCCACGACTGGCCACAAAATAAAAATAAAAACTTACATTACGTTAATGCCAGCGTAGCGTTTGATTGTATACGCTATGGTTCTGGGTTCGATTCTTACTTGAAAGAGAAATGATTATTTTTCTGTCTTGACACTCTGGTTTCGGTCCTAGGTCTTCTCTGACTACCATGATACACGGGAAAGCCGTAAAACTGCACATAACCTCACCTTATATTTTGAATTCATATCTTGTAGCCTTTATCCAAGCATGTCTTCAATTTATATCAGGATTTAATCTCTCATTGACGCCCAAAATACTTAACATATCATTTTTAGTTAACTATAGGTATTTAAAACACTAGTAATTTGGATAATATTTATTGTAATATATATAGTCTCTCACATGGTTATTTTTAAGTTATATATTGACTTTCTACGTCTCATACTAACTTTTTAAAAAGGAGCCAAAACAGATCGCTTCATTAATAAAGGATGCTTATTAGATTAATTTAAAAGAGAAATTTCTTATAATTAAATTACAAAAAAAAAATAATTTAGTTTATTTTTATAAAGGTGATTTAATAGATAATTTATTTACTAACCCCGGCTGAATATATTTTAAAATTCAATTATACAAAATTTATAATACACTTGTATTAAAGCCATATTATGTTGTAGAATGCATTTAGTGCTGTGTAATATGTAGTATAAACTATAAAGTAGCGATTTTATAACAGAATGTCATGAGTATAACTTCCGTAGTCATAGAGATAATCAATTTCGCATAGAATAGCTTGGTAGCTTGTTAATAATAATGCACTTTTTTGTTTAATATTTTATTATCAATTGAGGAGGCTCTCGAGGTATTTATTATAAGTTTTAGGAGGTATTTACTGTAAGACAGCGTCTAACTGCCTCTGGTTGTAGGTTCGATTACCACTCATGATGATCATAATTTAAATATTTTAATTTTTTCGCTCTGGTAATAGTACAAGTAAGAAGGGTCTGCCTTCCTGCTATATACCCAATATCATATTTTATAAAGCAGTTTTTCTTTTCATTGCAAAAAAAAACAAATGAAAAACTAAAACACATTTAGTAAACGTATAAATACTTGAACACAGTGGGACTCGAACCCGCGCCTCCTGAATACTTCAGAGCGCCTGAACGGTATTCAGTGTCAAATGTCTTTTTCAATTTTCCTAAGTGTTGAATAGCACTTTAAAAATGTTTAAAAATGTTTAAATATAACTCTGAACTTGATACCACAGATATCAATTTATTATAATAAATTGTACAATTCTTACGTATAAAACAGCTATGAATTGACTATAATAATATTCAATTTGCATTTTTTTTCGGCTTAATTACACAGATCAAACTTAATCTAAAGACACTCCGCTTTTCACTTTCAGCCTAAATTGAAGACAATGAGTGTGGAGTGACAGAACTCAACGCCACACTTTGTCTTACCAGAGAGGAGAAATGAAAATAATTTAAATACATATATTCTTTGCCCTAAGTGAGAATCGAACTAGCAAACAATCGCATTAAACTCAGAGACTCTCCTACTGCGCCCTTTTTCATTATAATAATGACAATTTTTTTTTCCTAAACAAACCTTTTTTTGTTTTATTATTTTACATATATTATTTTTTTATTATTTTACATATATTCATTTTTTCATGGTCGTATAATTATAAGTTTCTTAATATTTCATATCCAATATAGTTCGAAACCTAGATCTTATGAGTTTCGTAATACGGTAATTCGCAATTAATTCCATACAGCCATTGCAATGCAATTTAAAATATACCTAGTAATATTTTTTAGAAGCTAGCATTTTACATATTAGGCAGGTAGTATGACATTTTCATTTTGTACTTACTTTCAATTCCTTTTCTACTATTTTTCATATATCCAGATTATATAAAAGATTACATTACTACAATCGCTTATCACTTTCAGCCTAAATTCAAGACATTGCGTGTGGAGTGACAGAACTCGACTTTGTCTTACCAGAGAGGAGAAATGAAAATAATTTAAATACATATATTCTTTGCCCTAAGTGAGAATCGAACTAGCAAACAATCGCATTAAACTCAGAGACTCTCCTACTGCGCCCTTTTTCATTATAATAATGACAATTTTTTTTTTTTCGTAAACAAACATTTGTTTTTATTATTTCACATATGTTCATTTTTTTATGGTCGTATAATTATAAGTTTCTTAACATTTCATATCCAATATAATTCGAAACCTAGATCTTATGAGTTTCGTTATACGGTAATTCGCAATTAATTCCATACAGCCATTGCAATGCAATTGAAAATATACCTAGTAATATTTTTTAGAAGCTAGCATTTTACATATTAAGCAGGTAGTTTGACATTTTCATTCTGTACTTACTTTCAATTCCGTTTCTACTATTTTTCATATATCCAGATTATATTAAAGGTTACGAAACGACGATCGTGATACCGACAAAGGTGATATTTAAATTAAATGACAGTTTACGATTTGATTATGTCAATTTTTACTTTCTACAGCCCTATTTTTTTATTCCACATATTATATTTTTTGAATATATTTATATTAGCTTCCACGAATTATATCGCATAGCAGGATAGTGTCAAGACACTCCGTTTATCACTTTCTGTCCGATTTCGAGACAATGTGTTGACTGACGGACATCACTTGTCTTATGTACCAGAGAGAGAAATGCAAATAATATAAATATAATCATTCTCCCAAGTGGGAATCGAACACACAACCAGTCACGTTTATATTCAAACGCTGTTCTATTGGCTATGTTCTGGCTATTGCTTACCGAATCATAACTTTAAGAATTAAAAGAAATCAATACACGTCGAAGGAAATATAGAATAAATGATTCATAACATTAAAGAAACTCAGGTTTTTTCCGTATAATTTTAAAAAAGGTAGTTCTTATTTTGTACATTTTGATTGGTTTACGGATTTTGAAGATAGCTGGTGAAACAGCTATCACTGTTTCAAGTTATGCTTAATTAGTGACAGTAAATGTAAGTTATCATTAACTGATTCTCTTATCTGACCACGAGCTAAGTGGCTTTATACAACATAATTAGCAATATACGACCCAATAAATATTTTAAAATATAAACAATAACATATAATTATTATTATCTAAATGGTTTTCAATATATTCCAGATATAGTTAAATAATTATCTTAATATATCAAATATCGTCTTAGTTCGGTATGTGAAATAACCTTATCTCATTTTATTGATAAGATGTGACAGATGCATAAGAATTCGAACAAATTTTGTATAATTACTATAATCATTTATATATATAATATCTTATGATTCGTTGAAGTTATCATATTAATAAAAAATCTACCATCTAAATTTATTATTATATACATAATTTTATAAGAGCCACCCTGTCTATTGTTAAGTTTCAAAGCTCAAATTCAGGTATAATAAGTATTGCTCCACTATCTCCCTCTCGCTCGCACACTAACGACACATGCGCAGGAGTCGATCAAGATTCGAGACAGTGCTAGTAAGCGGGGCGACGCTGCACTGATCGGTCACCGCGCGTCGTGATCAAAATAAAAATTTAAAATCACGTTGTTTCCTACGAAATGACTGTGCCACAAGTGTTTGTTTCCCATTCATAGTTTTGTGACGTAATGGTAAAGTTTAACCCATTAAGTGAAGTGTCAAGGTGATATTTTCGCGCAACCAACAGCTGTCACAACAAATATTTCGAAGGATATTAAGTGTATCGTGATGAAAAGCTCGCATAGCCATACATCCGCTTTATGCCACAACAATAATTTATTAACCTTCAAATTTCAAGTTATATATACTTAGTAAATTTATTATTTATTTTAATACCCGGATTTTAAATGAGAAAATTAACATTTTTATTTATTCTTTTTGTTAAGAGTATATATTGCACTCAAGTCATGTTTGCGTGCACTACCCGAATGTATCGTGAAAGTATTTTGGAGCGCTGTCTTCACGGTGAAGATTTTAGCATATTAATGCCCAAGAGCCAAGCTTTCTACGTCTGCGTTTCAGTCTCGCATAACTTACATAAGTTTGTTTTGATCTATCCAAACACAATAAAGGCAGCTTAACGCTTTGACGCATAACAGAAAGAACCTAAAGTTAAGACACTCCGTTCTCCATATTCCGTATTAAGTGGTAGAACTTAACGCCGCGCAATAACGTCCAATTATTGACAAACATAAATTGTTAACAATTGACTTGAATATTCGACATGTTCAATAAAAGTAACTATGTAGCTAGTTTAAATTAATTTATTACGTTGCGCTTCGTGCACATTTTATTAGGCCACGGATACATGAATTCCTTCAACTTATTAACGTGTTCATAATACATACTAATACATCAATCTCGTACGACTCTTTCTATTCACTATGGATTAGAAAGTAACATTGATTTTATCAATTGATCCATGTTATGATCGTGATTTACTGGTCTAATACGTCCATACAGTCGATGTTATCATTTAATAACAGTGTGTGCTTTGCAAACAGTCACGACACCATAGAAAGTTTATACAAATAGCATTTTTACGTGTTTGCTTTTATGTATCATAATATTAATAATGATAAACGCTCAAAATGTAGGTTAAAATTATTTAGATATGAGTACTAAATATCTTTTTGAATGGGAGATAAAATTGTTTAATTTTAACAGAAAGTAGATAGACAAAAGACAGCACACAGCGTTAAGCTCCGCCACTCAACAAGCAATGTCTTGATATCCAGTGTAGAGTGGAGAACGGAGTGTTCAAGACATTATGCCACTGTCAGATCTCTCTGCCCACCCTGATCTGCAGGAAAAAACATGAACTTGTTAATTAATAGTAGAATAAACGTGATTAACCGTTTAATATTTAAAAATAAAACAAATAATAAATATTTACAGTTTATCACTTATATGGGTATGTAAAATTAACAGGCATAAAGCCCTTTGATAATGGCCTCGTAAAAATTCAAGTCATGACTTCGAATATGAATGGCATAGTGAAATGAAAGGAACTCTATTGTTTACTACTTAAACAGCTAAGAGTAGGTACTCGTACATGCAGTCTGGCTCAGTTATTTGTCTCGGTTCGAGTATTATCTCGTTATGTTGGTACCTAAGTTTACTTGAAGAATCATCACGTATTTCTTTAAAATACGTGTTATATCGAAACTTGATATAAGAATTTTTAATTGAAATGCGAATGTTCGTAGATATTAGTAGTACAATGTTGATAAGAAGACTTGACACAGTATGGTTTTTGGACCAAATACGTATTTAAATAATTTATTTAATATTATATAAATGTAAATAAATTTATATGATATAAAATAATTTATTTAATATTATATAAATGTAAATAAATTTATATGATATAAAATAATTTATTTAATATTATATAAATGTAAATAAATTTATATGATATAAAATAATTTATTTAATATCTTATAAATTTAATATCTAAATAATTTATTAAATTTATTTAATATCATGGTTATAAACGCGACAGATGTGGGTTCGACTTCTCAAGGGAATTATTATGATGAGGAATTACTCGAGTAAGGGCGGGAAGCGGAGAACGGAGTGTCGTGACTTTAGACTCTCTATCTGTTTTGCTATATGGAATAAAGCTAGTAAAATCTTATCATTGATTCATTTAACAATCAAACAGATAAATATATTTAACAGTTACAGTGAAAACTTATGCGCTTTATGTCCAAAGAGTAAACATTTAAATTGCATATTATTTTACGCACAATAATAAACACTTATCAATTCTACAAACGTTGTAAGACATAGTTGTATAGAACAAAGCATATATAAATACCGATACTTCATTAAACAATGCATTAAACAAATTTACAAAGACAACCAGTTTGATAACATGTTATTATATGTTTCGCAGTAAATGATAGAAAAAACCTGTCCTGTTGTAATATTCCTTTAAAATTACTACTAATATTATTAATTATGTCTGTCTGTCCGTCTATTTATTACACTTTACCAGCCTATTTAAATTAAATTTGAAATGCCGATTTATATTACTTGAAGATCCAGAATTAACCTTGGGCTACTTACTCCTTCAAAAATTAGTTATGACAGGAAGTCAAAATTTATATCAAAAATCTAAAATACTTGGCCAGTTTCGATGATTTTTCCCAAAAAGACAGTTAATGACGCGAGGTTAAGCATAGGACATTTTTCAAAAATGAACCTTAATAAGGTGATTAGGGAAGACAATTTATATAAAAAAGATAAATTACTTAAAGTAAATGATGACGAAGGGCGTCGAAGATATATAGTTTTGTAGTTCACGCAGGTAAAACCGCGAGCAGGTCGCTAGTTTACTATAAAAACTTGCGCGTGTCTAATTAGCCTATTAAGTACTTCAACTATATTTCACTTGTGAAACGCTTGAGAGAAATAACTAAAGCGTATTTATTTATATCTAATTACTTAATCATCGAGCCTATTGCAATGTAAAAGTTTTTTATATTGTATGCAAATTTTATTTTTAATTTGAGAATAAAGTTTCGTGCATATTTCTTATTGTTTTGGCTACAAATATGAGTCGGTTTGTATTTATTTACTAGCTGTGCCCGCAACTTTGTTCGTGTGGAATTTAACAAAAAAGTTATAATTCTGAAATAAAAGTTGCTTAAGTTGTTTCTCTCTAAATCGGCTATATGGAACGTTCAATCAAAATCGGTCCAGCGTTTCCAGAGATTAGAGAGTCGGATGAAACAGACAGACAGATAAAAATTGTAAAAAAAAAAGTGTTATATTGGTATATTTACCATGTATATACATATATTTGGTAAATAGTATTTATTTTATTATTATATTGCAAACAGACACTCCAATTTTAGCTATTTACATAGATGTACGAAATTTAAATCATTGTTTTGTTGTTCTTTAACCTTCATTTATTCACTTCTTCATATACTAATAGAGTTGTATAAATTTGTTAATGTTATTAGTTAATGTTAATGGTTAATTTATTAATGATATGTTCATTTTGTTTAAAATTAAATATATTTTTTTTAATATCCATTAGTTCATATATACTTGACACACTTTGCTGACATCGCGTCGTGGCATTGTTGTAATATCTGACAGTTCACGTTTCTTGACTCAAATTCCTTTGAGAAATATGCTTATATGTAATAAATATAATGAAAGCATATATTTAAAGTATAAGCGTGTATCAGTTTGGTCGGATACATTGCCGCACTGGTTAGGTTTCTTTGTAGGTTTTCTTTAAATCTACCAAAACAAAGGGTATCATAATATAAAAATACATTTACAAATTATTATTTTATATAATATTTTAGGCCCTGCTCTTATATTTCTAATAAAATGTACATTCATTTTATCCAACATTCTTTACGTAGTACTGATTATTTACATAAAATATTTTATTATACAGGCCACCACGGCGCAGTGGATTCTATTCCCGCTCAGTCAAATGATCATAATTTCATTATTTTCATTGTTGCCGTTGTATACGCCACTGAACAATTAGCAGAACGTCGAAAACATAGTGTCTTGATACCAGGTTCTCTCTGACTATTAGCGTGAAGCTGCAAAAAAGTCTAACGCTGCGATGTTAGGTTTAAATAACAGGTCCAAATTCGGTGGAAAGTGGAGAACGGAGTGTCTTAACACTAGGTTCCCTCTGCCTACCCTGCTGTGTGCGGGATACAGCGTGAAGCTTGTATATGGTACACACACACCGTATAATATTTCTTTATTTTATCAACGATATATACTTTACATGCGCTAGTTTTCTAACGCATATAAATAAATGTTACTTTGTAGAAAAAAATTGATAACTAGGCATAGATTTCTCAAGTTCCTAGATTCTCAGATATCGATGGCCAGTCCACTGGATATGTGGACCGTTGAACTGGTTTCAACTCTATCAGTCTAGAAAACGTTTTCTAGTAATTCGATCATGCGTTCAGTAATTAACTTTTAATTTGTGAAGCATGCATTCGTACTCGCGTAAAACGGATAACAACAATGAGATTACACGAATGTTTAGAGGTTAATTGTATGCTTTGTGCGCTTAGATGATTTATTTAGTAGTAGATCGTGTTATGTTTCTTAGTAATCAATAAAATTAGTTAATTTTGAACTGAAAAAATATGGACTGATTATATTCATTTTCTTAATTTAGCCTAGTGCTTCTTAGGAGTGTACGAAATGTAAGACGGGAGAGAGTTAACATTGGATTCTGCGTTTTTGTGAAGTTATTATGTTTTTCATTTTACGTCTATTAAAGACATTATAGTAGTTATAAAGCATGTCCCAACGATAAGTTCTATGTATGCAAATCAAGGAAATAAAGGAAATATAAAATTTACTAAGTTCTTATAAACTAAATGGTAAATATTTATTGGAGTCAGTCTAGTTAGCAGTTAGTAATATCGATATGAAATGAATAAGCAAGCAAGCAAAGATTGAGAACTATGTGTCTAAAAAATAAATAAAAACCATGAAAATATCTGCTTATGAAATTTGAATTTACTATTATCATCTTTAATCAGGTCCATCACAATAGCGTAACAACGAAGGCTTAAATAAATAAATGTTATTTATTACAAAACGTTATTAATAGTCACAATAACTTAATATAAAATAGTAATAATAAATTTACGAAATAACTAATGCGTATAATTAACACTCATGCAATATTATGTTTACTTTTTTACTGAAGCGTATTTGCTACTAACCCACTTAGAAAATAAACGTGACTTTGTAAAACCAGCCGCCCTTATATCAAGACTCGATGCTTCCTTTACGCAATCACGATTCATAGACGGATTTACGACTGTGGCAACCGAAAGTGGTTTACTTTAATATTTCTTCAATAAAATAATTTATGGCCAATTCGTGACCCAGTGGCACAAGCGTGTGACTGTAAACGACTGGTTGTAGGTTCGATTCCCACTCGAGGAGTGGAAATATTTAATATTTCCATTTTCTTCGCTCTGGTGTCGAGGCGAAGCGCGGCGTTAAGGTCCGCCACTTAACACGCAATTCGGCGGAATTCGGCGGAAAGTGGGGAACGGAGTGTCTTAACACTAGGTTCCCTCTGCCTACGTGAAGCTAAAAAAAAAATTATTATTATTATTATTTTGAGGCGTGATTATACTTTTATAACATGCAAATATAATAGGTACGTTATGGAGACGGTGTAAGTTACGCAGACGGTGGACTGAATGTAAACGCGGTTGTGGGTTCGATTGCATCTTGGAGGAAGCTTAGATCACTTTTTTTCTCCACTCCAAAACAGTAACAGATAAAGCGCGGCGTTGAGTTCCGCCG
The DNA here is from genome assembly GCA_019049465.1 of Dryas iulia moderata. NCBI lineage: Eukaryota > Metazoa > Arthropoda > Insecta > Lepidoptera > Nymphalidae > Dryas > Dryas iulia. The sequence continues at coordinate 6,220,969 of CM032431.1, forward strand.
CTCAATATGTCATCTTTTGTTTTTTGGCTAGAAAGTGGACAACAAAGTGTTGTTTTGCTCTGAATTCTGTCTGCCTGCATTGCTACTGCCTACTTGCAGAAAAAGAAAAAACCATTATGACATAGCTTAACTATTTAAATATAATAGTTTTACTAGTTAAGGGTTATTAATTACTATTTTTTAACGTAATCTTAAAGACAATGTTAGACTATAAAGAAATGTTCATCTGCATGACACATTATTAAAAATTACGTGGCAACCCTAGCTAAATCTATTCATTTAACTAAACAAAGAAAACTTTATCTTTCAAAAACAAAAAAAGCCATAAAACAATAAATAAAAAGTAATCATAAAATATATTTTCAAAAATCTCTTTATCTTTATTTATACTTAGCGCGTTTGTCGAGGCAAAGAGCGGCGTTAAGTTCCGCCACCCACTTAACACGCAATGCCTTCGAATTCGGCGGAAAGTGGGGAACGGAGTGTCTTAACACTAGGTTGCCTCTGCCTACCCTGCTGTATGCGGGATACATAGTGAAGCAAATAAAAAAAAATAACACGGCGTTTATTTCCAACACTTAACACAAATCGATTTGAGATAGAAAGTGGAGAAATAAAGTGTCTTAACACTATGTTCTCTCTGATTGTCCCACTATGAGGAAAAAAGCGTGAAGTTGCATTTTAATCGTCATAGAATACGCCAAATCACAGTGAGTGAAAGTGTTGTAATAACAATAAATGTTTTAAAAACCGGCTTCTGTGTACCGAATAAGTACGTTCCATTATCTAATTATTGCGTAACGTAACAGTTTGCATTGATGGACTCTTGAGCCCCAGTTATTTCCTCATGGGCTGATGATTTGTGCAATTCGTGCTTACCGTCCATGACGTGTCCGTTCTTATAAGTTTTAATATTTTCACTAGTGAAAACATGATAGTTATATGAACAGAATAATAAATAGAGACCGTGGTGGCACAGTGGGACAGCGTCTGACCGTAAACGGGATGGTAGTAGGTTCGGTTCCCACTCGTGGAAATGATTTTTTTTTAGCTTCACGCTGTATCCCACACACAGCAGTGTTAAGACACTCCGTTCCCCACTTTCCGCCGAATTCGGAGGCTTGCGTGTTATGTGGCGGAACTTAACGCCGCGCTTTACCTCGACACCAGAGCGAAGAAAATGGAAATATAATTTCCACTCCTCGAGTGGGAATCGAACCCACAACCAGTCGTTTACAGTCACGCGCTTGTGCCACTGGGCCACGACTGGCCACATGATTAAGTATTATTATTTTCATTTTTCCATTCTGGTACCTCAATAATTTGAATTGAGCGGCGTTAAGTTCCGCAACTCAACGTATAATTTCTTTAATTATATGTTGTTATCTAATATAATATTAGTGTTACCTGAATACATAAAATCACTTGCCAAATTAGGTGGCAACAGAAGTACGCAACTACGCAACTAAAGTTATTAATAATTAATAAATTAATGCATCGATTAATTGAATATGCATTCGGTTGAAATAAAATATGCTAGTCACTAGTTATTAAAATGTCAGGAAAGGCTTGATTTCAAGGCTCAATGTAATATAAAAGTTGCACCTTTCAAGTAAATAATAAAATCTATACATGTATTAAATGTAACCGATCGCTGTCTGTTTATGAAAAATGTTATTGGGGGAATTTATTAATATAACCCAAAAAAAGGATTTTATTTTCTCTAATCATTGCCGATTCCGATTTAATGCAATTTTGACTATTGTATTTTGAAAACTTATTATTTTGTGCTTATTATACTTCAATTAAAACTTTAATATTTATAAATATAAAAGTTACAAAAAAAATACTAAATTGCAATAAAGAACCTCTTTCGTTTCACGCGTTTTATTGAATTGATGGAACATTTAATTTAGGCAGGCGAAACTGCGGGCAGGTTGCTAGTAATTAACAATTTGCTAGCAACATGTTCCAGCAAGTAATTAAGTGTCATATATATAATTTCCATTATATTACAAGCTAAAGCTTGTCATTTGTTTTATATACCATATCGTTAGCGTGAATCACAGGCGTCTTGCGACCTTATGAGTCACGAGATATTATGTCATTGGTGAACCAATATCTACATTCAAACTTTTGTCCTTTAACTGTTTTTTATGTCCCGGAACTTACTCTATAGACATATAAAGTAATAAAAATTTAAATTATATTTAATTAGGCCCGGAAGAAGTAAAATTAGTAAAAATATTTAATATAATAATTAAAGTTGTTGTGGCATAAAGTGTTAAAGTATTTAAAATTGGTTTTCTTAGGTGCTACATATAATAAAAACTCTAACAATATGATAGTTTTGAGTATATAAAGTTTTAAATGAAAATATGAATCCAAAGATTGACAAAATGTGTTACATTTCACGCTATTATATACAAGAAGACAAAATCAATACAATAGTGAATTTAGGAACATTATGAAAATAAAACATTACCCAGGAAAAGCGGTCATGGAGGACCCGTGGCTTTCTATCAATGACAGAACTATGGATCTAGTTTATGCCGCTAACTGGGTTGGGGCCAACAATTTAAACAGTTACAAAGAAGATGATCAACAGTCAAGGAACTCCAAGTTCAATTCTATATCTCGAAGCAAGTCTTGCCGCGATGTAGGACGTAGTGTGGATAAAGAAGAAAACAACAATACCTATTTGCAAACAAACCAAAGTTACAACTATAATCACAATGCTGGAAATGAAAATATTTCCCAGTTGGCCAAATACCAACAAGATATTGAAGAAAAGGCACGATCTAATAATAACTTTTTAATGCAAAATAAATTAAAACATAGCTACAGTTTCAAAGATATGCCCAATGGCTACAAGCCCTCTACATTGCGGAGAGTAAAAAGAAGAAATTTTACCGAGTGGGATATTGAAGCCTTTGGGCCTAATGACCGACAAGCCCCTATTCCCCCGCAAAGAAAAGATTCGCTAAAGTATGCACATCGTCAAAGAAAAGTTGATTCAAAAAAGAATTATTATCCTCTACCTGACCCAGGGCCGGTACCACTCGACCCGTCTTCTGAATCATACTACGAATATTATGCAAGAGTCAGTCAACAAAACAATGACACAGATAGTGATAAAATAAAGCAAATGCAGAAAGATCCCAAAAAAGAAAGAAATATTCTAAACGGTGATATTAAATCGAATGGCACAGTTCGTGGATATGGCAATGACACAATGTACCAAATAATAAATTCGATGGCAACATTAGATTTAACTCCTATAAAATCTAGATCAGGAAATAAGAACCTCGACATGGATAGTGAGGCGGAAGATTTAGGTTTATATATGCATCCTATTAATGAATCGTTATCTACATGCGAACAACTTCCTCAACATACTACGCAACCTGACACTGAGCGGAACGGACGTGCAGACAGCGTTAGACCTAGTTTTCGGTCAAAATCTTTGAGAGTAAAAAGTGAAGGAAGGGCACCTTTGCGCGCTTATCTTGAAACAACAGGGCACGATAATAATGCGTACAGCGGTGTCACAGTTACACAACCGAAAAGAAATCTCTCTCCGAGTGAACAGCTGACCTTAATGCAGGGAGGAATGTTTCGAGGAAGCCACCCTCTTCCAGTTCCTGTTAGGGGGAACGGGTATCAGTCAATCGATGTAGGGAACGAAAGTGATTATCGGACTACAAATGGTGCCGCTAGACAAATAAAACCGGACAAATACGGCAAGTTATACAACACAGTGAGAGTGAAAAGTGAGGATCGTTATGATAGGTATAATGATATATTATCGTTTAATCCGCCTAGAGACCGTATTAGTGAAGAACGTGTAGTAAATAACAATGGTGTGTATTCGCGTAGTGCAAAAAGTTCGTCTAGTGGTTCGGATTCTGATTTTTCAATTCCTCGACCGAAACTTATAGTTCCTGTCCATACATATGGAACTCGAAAACGAAGGACAGGAAACTTGTGCCAACGAGATAGTAATGCAACTGAATCTTCCCTGGATGCTGGAATATTACTTGATGTAACTCGATTAGAAAATAACAATGCATATGAACAAAATGATAATCAAAACGAGGAAACAGGTAAAGAATATATTTACATAATTATAATATTAGTGTATTATTTATATTAAATTTACAAGATAGTACCTATTTTCATCTCCACGGTATTACACTTATCGTAGAAATCATATGACTTAGTAACAAATATGTAGATTGACGATGACATGTTGATCGATGTACGCGATAGAGATAAGTATAGCTAAATATTACACACATGTTCAAAATTTGTATATAATAAAATCTTTATGCTTACAGTACTCTAGAAACAAATTACGAAACTCACAAGTTTCACTTTTTAAAATATTTAGATACTTGAATTTCACTTTTAAATGTTTACATTTATAACATGAATCGGTCTTATTTAACTATTTAGTATAGTTATGCTTTCGCAGTGTGATTTGACTAAGTGCGGCGTTGAGAGACAATATTCTTTCTGTATTTTTTTTGCTAAAAAGGAGTGTTCTCTCTAGATTTTCACTGCCTAGCTCGCAAAATGTAGATGATTCCCTAAGATAAAAATATACCTACACCAGTTATCTTATCGATCGTAAGATTGTCATAAGAATAACTAATTCGCTAAAACATTCAAAGTTAAACGTCATAAATAAATATTATGGCAGATAATGATAACCAAACATTCATTCATTATAGGCACTGCAAATATCAGGCTAATTAAATAAGAACTTGTAATATATCACATCTCGCGTAGTATTTGCGTTCTTTTATTTGAATACTCTCTACAGAATACGATAAGTAACATATGGTCGCATTGTCCTACATTATGTTAGTCAATTAATAAAAAAATGCTTTAGTTAAGATGATGACTTCACGTCTAAATTATCCCACAATAAGCGATCGTAACAAACATTCCTTTGTTATTTTTTACTAACAATAGTTTTGTTTTTAATAGGAATATAAACAAAAAATGGAATGGGGCTTGTCGTGGCGCAGTGGCACAAGCTTGTGACTGTAAACGACTGGTTGTGGGTTCGTTTCCCACTCGAGGAGTGGAAATATTTAATATTTTCATCCTTTTGGGAAATTCTTTGGAATCGAGGCAAAGTGCGGCGTTAAGTTCCACCACTTAACACGCAAAGCCTCCGAATTCGGCGGAAAGCGGGGAACGGTGTGTCTTAACACCAGGTTCCCTCTGCCTACCCTGCTGACTGCGTGATACAGCGTGAAGCTAAAAAAAAACAGCGTCATGCCTATTCCCGCAAGACAGTCAGAGAGAATCTAGTGTCTAGGCACTCCATTCTTTTAACTTTCATCCGCAATCGAGATATTGCGAGCTAAATGTTGCACTCAAAGCCGCCCTCTATAATAGTCAGTTATCAGAACGTTATGTAAAACAATATATAGTCATTTCTCCGTATAGGAATCGAACCTACAACCGTCGCATTTGCCTCAATAATTACAAAAAATAATATATCATAGTTATTTATAACGCATAACGCTGAATGTACATTCTTTGAAATGTTTTTGAACTTTCAACCCGTAATATTATGCGAGTCACCTTGAAACACTTTCATTTGCAAAGCTAATAACTTGCCGTCGCTCGACTCGATCACATTATGTGTCCTGTATTTAAATATTATTTATAAAGACATTTGATTTTGTATTCAAGATATAATTATAATTTAGATGTTGTAATTTAACATGTTACATTATAAAATAACGTTTTGCATTTTATATTTGTGTTCAAAATATTGTAGAATACATTATTATTATTATTTTTAATTTTATATATTTATTAAACATTACATATTTAAATATTTAATTTAAATTTACAATTATTGAAGGCCATCGTGGCGCAGTGGTATAGCGTCTGAATGGATACGCAATGTTTGTGTGTTCGCTTTGCACTCGGAAAAAGTAATATTTAAATTATTTTCGTATCAATAACTAGCGAATCGTTGAATTTCGCCACTCAACAGCCTCGGCTTCGTGTAGAGAGTGGAGTATGGAGTATCATAATAGGTTCCCTTTGTATACCTGTCTACTATGCCGGGAAAAGCGTAAATCTAAAAAAATAATGATTACTATAACTATTTAAACTATTATTAAGGAAAATAAGCACTCATGAAATTAAAAAAAAAAACATTTTATTACAAAAATTACATTATAATTTTAAATAATATTTATACACATACTAATAAACCATTAAATGCATGTTTTGTCTGTACTTTACACAGAAACTATTGAGCTATATTAACTAAAATGAATGAAAACAAAGAACAATGTGCTAGCCAACTAACTTGATGTGTTCGCACGCTCGTTACCTTGAATTGATTGTTGCTACGATTTCAATTTAGACTATAATAAAAATAAAAATTAACTTGCATCGTGCTTATGAAGTACATACAGAATGCTGTCGTTATTAAATAAAAGTTTAAGGTTAGTTTTGAATAATTTTCAAGTGTTACTCCATACTTAGGAAAATTAAAAAAGGCATTTAGAAAACGTATAAAAATTTGAATCTCTGTAGAGAGATTCTTACAAATTTCTGCTATCCAAAGATTATTACTAACAATCGTTTGGCAAAAGAAAACTGTTTACAACAAAAATAAGTTGTAATAAAGCGTATAAGAATCTGGTAGTAAAACGCATGGCTCAGTTGTGAGAGCGCCTAGACGGTATTCAGGAGGCACGGGTTCGAATCCGGCTGCGTTCAAATTTTTGTACGTTTTTTAAATGTCTTTTTCAGTTTAAGGTTAGATTTATATGTTTTTATTTATTTTTTATGTTTGTTTTTCTAAGTTCAGCTTTACCTTACTTTATTTAGTTTATAATAATTTGATGAAATGGAAAATAAATACCGAAATGGTTTAATTTAATACCTCTTAACCTAAAGTTTTAATTTGTTTTTACAAAAAAGAATCATAACCATGAATATTTAAATTGACAAAATAAATTACACCTTGATCATTTATCTCAGTTATTTTTTTATGCTTAAGACTGCAAAACTTCGCAATATCCCGTCAAGATTTCTAACAAGACTGGTTATGACTCACTCATGAGAAACGACTTGTGTCTACATTAAAATATATACATTTATGGTTGTGTATCAATAAAACAGTTCCGTTATATTAAATTTTGGTTATTTATTGTGTATTATATCCAAATTTCGCAACCAAATACAGTTACAGTCTGTATAAAAAATATTAACAAAAAAGTTAAAGCCTATTCAAGCAATAATAAATTAGTAAAACAGTTTTAGAAAACGTATGAAAATATTTCCATACTGAGATTAGATCCCACGCCTCTCGAAAACAGTCCAACCGCTCTGACCGCTATGCCATGTGTTCTACATACGACTACGTTGAAATTCTTATGCTATTATGAAAACTTATTTTTTGTTGTTATCAATCTCGCTACGTTCAAAGTTTTGTACGTTTTTTAATAACGTTTTTGATTTTGCCACATTCTTAGAAAATAAATATTAAAATATAAAATTGAAAAATCTTCTAAAAAAATCTTCTATTGTCAACAGAGGGAAGAGTGGAAGTCTCTCGCGAGAACAAGTACCTAAGCACGATGGCGCCCGGCAAGGTGTTCGGTGAACTGGCCATCCTGTACAATTGCAAGAGAACCGCCACTATCAAAGCCGCCACCGACTGCCGGCTGTGGGCCATCGAACGCCAATGCTTCCAGACGATCATGATGAGGACCGGTCTCATACGACAGGCCGAATATACAGATTTCCTTAAGAGGTTAGTTGCTTATATTTTTTGTTTTTGTTTTGAACTTCAAGATTTTTCCCACATAACAGGGTGGGTAGGAAGAAACTATCGAAAAACGGAATGTAATTTAAATATTCTCGCGAGTGGGAATTGAATGTGTTTACAGTCAGATGACGTCCCACTGCGCTTAGCCTCATAATTTTTTAATATTATTTGTCACTATAAACATTATTTATTACTATTACAATAAGTTTTGGCCTTCGTCTCACGCCTTTGATAATGTAACTGAAAATAAATTGTAATTTCCTATTTTCAATTTATTATAAATGTACATTACATTTTGTACATGTTAGATTTTTCGTCATATCATTAAGGCATTGCTTAAAAACCTATTAGAGTCGTTAATGTCCACAAAAAGTAAAATCATCGTAGACTATTATACACACATCCGCCATTATTGGTACATGTAAATGTTACATTTATGTAATCTAGTCATTATAAACGTGTGTATGCAACCTGAGCTACGCACGAACGAGCAAATCTAAAAGACCTCTGTAGCGAAATATGAAATTTGTTATTTTACTAGGGACCCGCTCGCGGCTTCGCCCGCACGAACTACATAACTATAGATATGTCGTATTATTGACAGCCAGCGTCATTGCTTAAGTTAGCTTCGTTCTGGCTTACGAGTATATCTATCAGAAATAAAACATATTTTCTTATCAGTTGGTTTTTCAGCTATCGCCCTGAGAAAATTTATCGAAATCGGTCAAGACGTCTATATTTTTCATACTAATTCTCATCCCCTATTTCCATTCTTTAAGGGTTTATTTTTGAATAAAAAGAACCGATGTTTAAGTGTTTTAAGTCTTGAACTGTTTTTATTTCGAAATTCATTCAAATCTGGCCGGTAGATAAAGGCTGTGAAAGCGTAACAAACAAACATACTTTCGCATTTATAATATTAGTATGGATTAAGATTATTATTACGAATTTATAATAATAGTATGAAAACAAAACGTAAAATTAGTACTTGTGAATGCTATGATGAACGCATTAAACGAATATGTACTTTGTATCTCGTCTGTACCTCTCGACTTTATATCCGACTTTCATTCTGGTTTTTAAAATCATCATCTATTTTTGAAACAGCTATTTTGGTTTCGTTTTTTAATGAGACGCGATGTTTACGTCTGTTCGGTCATTAACATCACTAGTGAACATTGTTTTGGCCAGTTCTTATTAAAGGTCTACTCTCTTCCGGTTGTTTACATAGTACTATCAATGTTTACTTTTACACTTTCGTATGTTTATCTTTGTTCTATTTTAGAAACACGATTGTTTTAAGAATTCTACGAACAGTTTACAGTTCGGATTATTATTACGATGTATATTTTTTTCATATTTAGCACTGACAATCCCCTCGCGGCTTCTCTCACATCACCTAATAACTATAGCTGTGTTTCAAATTCTCAACAGTCGACAATCCCCTTATTTCAGTTCCTTACTGGTTGAATTTAAAAAGCCAGGTACCCTAGGTATGTTTGATGACCTGAGTCTTCAACTATTTTTATTCCAAATTCCATCAATGAAAGCGTAACAGACAGTCAGTCTTTCGCATTTATGATATTAGTATGGATATTTAACGTTTAGATAAATAATTATTTGTTCAAAGGTATTCATATAGTGTCGTATTACGGGAGGTCTTTGCAATGATTCTCTGAATCCTTATTACCAAGAAAAAATATCCCGACGTGTACGTCATATTTACATTTAAATGGAAGATATTTTTAATGTCTTCATCATACACAAAAATATATTGTTCTAGTAAATGAAACTTTAAAATCATATAAATTACAAACCATTTTTATTCCCCGCTCTTGTACCTAAGACTACAAGATCTATTGTGAACAATTTGTGTTTGTCAATAGTTGAATTATTGTTCATAATTAACATGAAATGTCTCGCTTTCGGGCTGAAATTGGAGAACGGAGTGACTTTTGCACTAGGTTCTGGCTGACTACCCTCCTATATGTCAAACTGAAATCAAAAGTTAAGAAGCGATTTATTTTCAAATATATTAATATTCTTCTCTCATGTATACATCCCGCATGTATGCAGAAGCCGTAATTATTACAATATAGGTCCTCGTACACATAAATCACACCAAGAAGGCCTTTCCCCGACAGTGACATATAACAATTGCATTATCAACGATTCAGTATTCATGATACACAATACCCACATTTCGAGTTTCAAGATTTTTTTACAAATTAAGGCGATTGTAAAACAAAGACATGAAGAAACTGTGTGTTCGTTGGCTAAGAGGCTCGTGCGATACTTTGCGAAATACTTGTCACGTTGCAACTCATGACATTTGAATTTTCAATCCTTTCACTGGTCGTATACTATATACTGTATCATTCTAGGAAGACTGGACTGCAGTGCGTCATGGCCACCACCCATACATTGTTTTACTTATTTGTATTACCAATGCAGCAATAATGAATTTATTATTGTTTTTTTCATTAACCTTTTTAAGCGAATTAATCGCATATATATTAAATACAATATTTAGAATACCAGTCTTATCTGTGATTACGAACTACTGTAGGGTTCAAAACGTCGGTTTCTCTAAAAATGTAGGTAATACTAACATACACGATTGATCCGGTATAAAAATAGTTTTTTTTACATTTTATCTTCTATTGCTGTTTATAAAATGCCCTTGTTTATAAATTACTGTTAGTTATAACCAACAATATTATAAAAATGAATTTATACAATATATAAACTATAAATCGATTTACCATTCTGGCTTAACAAAAGACATCGTTAGGCGTTGAAGTTGCGAAAGGACACTCAATACGCAATAGTTATTAAATGGATAACTAAGGTCAGGGAGGCTTTTTAATTTATTTCTTTTTCCACTTTGTAAAGGATAAAAAAGAGAGAAATCTACTAACTAAAGTGAAACTATTTTTTACAATTTTATATTTATTTGTAAATTTATATTTTATTGTAATTTCGACGAATCCCGAAAATATAATAAGTTATTCTAAGGAAAATATAATGATTAAAGTCCTCTTTTCATGCTCATACAATAAAACAATGACGTAATTACGTTTTAACTTATTTTTAGAACACCATTTTAAAATTTTGAGGTTGAAAATATGTATAATGTATTTACAATTATGATTTGCATATTGTTATAATACTCATGTATGCTACAAAATCTAAATATTGTCATAATGCTTATATATGTGACTTTACTGTCAAAACTATTACATATAATTCTAGAAAACTATTAAAAATAATTAAATAGTACAAAAAAACTTATTTTTTTAATTACGTCGTTATTCTATTAGATGACCCATATTAAAAGTGAAGGTACTTAGTTTCAATATGGCGAAACTCTGTTACCAACACATTTGAAACGCCTTATTTATTCCTATAAATAATTGATGAGAGACACATTGTTTAATTTCGTTGGAAACAAAACAACAGATGTCTAGCTAAGATCAATCCCAATTCTAAGAATGAGTTCATTTGTGTGGTCGAAGATTACAAGTGTTAATGATGATTATAGAACGCGATGAAGCAGTTTTCCTATTAATACCTCCACTGCCTCGACATACATCGCTGACATATATCTATGTATGTATATATGCAATTACCTACTTGTCTATCAAGCCACTTTGCTGCAATAATCGAATGAAATGCACTGTTATGTAATATTTAAATGCATTAGAACACTTTCAAGTGATTGCTGGTTTATATCAGGTTGTAAAATAAACTTGTTCTGTTTTTATACACGGAAAATAATAGTTTATTTTTTATTAAAAATTTAACTAGAAGCCAGGGCCTACTGGCAGGGCAGTGTGACTGGGCCAGTCGTGGCGCAGTGGCACAAGCGTGTGACTGTAAACGACTGGTTGTGGGTTCGATTCCACTCGAGGGGTGGAGATATTTAATATTTCCATTTTCTTCGCTCTGGTATTGAGGCAAAGCGCGGCGTTAAGTTCCACCACTTAACACGCAATGCCTCCGATTTCGGCGGAAAGTGGGGAACGGAGTGTCTTAACACTAGATTCCCTCTGTCTACCCTGCTGTGTGCTGTGTGCTGTGTGCGGGATACAGCGTGAAGCTGAAAAAAAAAAAACTAGAAGTACACTTCTCGCTGGCTTCACGTTTTTCCCGCATAAGACAGTCAGAGAGAACCTAGTGTCAAGACTTTCCGTCTTTAATCAAGATATTGCGTGTTAAGTAGTAATTTTTTTTCTACACAATGTCGATATAATTACAACAATTATTATCATATTGCTATTGGTTTCAATATATATGTTTACATCTGTGTACATTTTATGTCGTAATAACAATTTTTAATCTGGTTACGTAAGTTACATTTAATTATGTAATTCGATCATTTATTACTTGATTGCGACAAAACTGAACAATTTCTTATATCAAAAGTAGTAGATTTCGTATAAATATTATTAAATATATACAAATTAATATAATTGGAGTGTATGTTTGAAATATAAAAAAAAAAAAACACTTTTTAATAAATGGTGTATAAACCACAATAATATTTATTATAATTTTTGTCGATACGTCTGTTTCTTGTGGTAAATCTCCGAAATAGCTGGATCAATTTTGACGGGACTTCCACTGACAGATACCTAATGTGACAGGAAGTAAGTTAGGCTAATTTAATTTTAGAGTAACTTACGTATTTGTTCAATTTCACATATGAAATCGTAAGCCCAGCAAGAAAACAAAGTAGTTCAATAATTTTGAACTATATAAATTAGTTACTTCCAATTCACTAATTTTTATGTTAAAGAAGTGAAAAGTACCTATTATTCCAAATCCTAAACTCTAATGCAAACTTTTAACTTCTTTATCAGCACGAAATAGTTACATAAATCAAACAAGGATGAAGCACTAATCCATTTCTTAAACGACTAACGACTATAAAGGACTACCCACTCCTTTAAGCGTTGAAAATTTTATACAGTCAACGCAGTCTATAGTAGATAGGCATAGCTATAAAACCGTGTCGTACATTAGTACAATGATCACGAATTCAAACTCGCGACCTCTTAGTTTTGTGGGTTGACATCGTTAAACGACATTAGCAGCGGTTTGTTACGGTTGGGTTTCTAGAAAACAACTTTAACATTTGTGTTACAATAGTATGAAGATTTATTTAGTTTGTACGTACGGTTTTCTTATTAAGGTATACATTATATTTAGGTTACAATAAGTAGGACAGTGTTTGTTAACTCGATGGTTTCGGGTTTGGTTCCCACTCGGTGGAATTATAATTATTTATATCTTGTCATAATATTTATATGGCCAGTCGTGGCCCAGTGGCACAAGCGTGTGACTGTGTAGACTGGTTGTGGGATCGATTCCCACTCGAGGAGTGGAAATTATATTTTCATTTTCTTAGCTTTGGTGTCGAGGTAAAGCGCGGCGTTAAGTTCCGCCACTTAACAAGCAAGCCTCCGAATTCGGCGGAAAGTGGGGAACGGAGTGTCCCCCTCACACTAGACACTAGGTTCCCTCTGCCTACCCTGCTATGTGCGGGATACAGCGTGAAGTTAAAAAAAAAATCAAATTCTCTGGTAAAATAGGTTGAGGTGACAAACGTTGAGGTGAAAGCGGAGAACGAAGCGTCCCGTCACTCTTTTCTCTGCCTACACTGCAATAGGTTAAAGCTGTATAAGTCGGTTAGATGTTAGATTAGGGTTAGGGTTACAGATAATATTCATATTATTTCATATATTTAAAATAAGTTTGTTCGCCCTATCTAAAGAGCGATTATTTAATTTCGCCCTATCTAAAGAGCGAAATTAAATAATGGCTTGATGAGATAATAGTGTTTCTATGTTTACAATAAGAACTCAACAAATAGGTATAAACATGTCAAGAAAGAGTAGGCAAAATGTGTAAAATGCTTTGTTTTTGCATAATTTTCTTAATACATATTCTTTACTACACAATGTATAGCCTTTTTTAAACGAATTTACGAATGCCATAGAAGTACTCCATACAGTTGACTTCGCCAGAAGGTTCCTATAATTTTTACTTTTGAGCTTTGTTATTATTAAATGATGAATAACTAACTTTAGTTGGAAACTGCTGTCTTTTGAATTGAAGATGAATATCTAAATTAAAAATTGATAATTTTCATAATTTTGTATAAAAATCGAAAAGGAACTCAAGTACTAAAAGACTCTCCAAAATCGTGTCTGCCATTTTGAAGAACGACAAATCAGGACAAACAAGCATATAAACAGGACATAAATTTAAAAATGTCAATTGAAAAGTTGCCTATGCCATATAAAATACCTTTTCATTAAAGAAATAGAATTAATATTACAAACACACACTTAAATTTTATTTATAAATGTATAAATGTACTTTTCAATAATATTATATTATATAAGTAATTTCATTCTAGCATCGTGTATATGACCTTGATATATAAATTACATACATTCACCGTGGCTTATAAAAAGAATAATAAATATTACGTACTAAGTAAGGTCACTGTACGTAACGCTTACTTTGAAATTTTAGTTTTGTAAATAAAACAATAACTACCATGAGAATGACACAATATAATGAAGGTACCATCAGACTGTGAATATATGTATATGTGTACTATTCAAAATATATTTTATAATTCATGGGCATATGTGCATAGTCAGACAAAAAATACTTTATTTTGTTTTCAATTATTGTAAAATTTGACTTCTTAATATGGTGTCATTTTGGATGTATCTGCATGTATCTGCATATATGTAGGTATATTTTTGATCAGGCTTGGTTTGAAAAGGAATGATTTATCATTAAGTTTTCCTCGCGGACGTAAATATAAGTAAAAAAAGCAGCGCTGGCGGCTGGTGATTCGGATGTCAAGACACTCCCTTACTGACTTTCCGTTATCTTTTAAGTACCAGAACGGAATAGTTATTTTTTTTTTAATATAAATTTTCCCCGAGCGGAAATCGAGTCCGCAACCATAAAACATAAATCCATAATGAAGGTTCGTATATACTTCAGTTTTAGATGTAGTCTTATTGTTGTTATACTAAGTCAACAAATATTTTTACTTTCAATATTTACAAAATATATAGTTAATGAGGAGCAGTAATATTTTCAAATATTAAGCCTTGTGTTACCGCTTTCGATTTACAGTCCTCGCACTTTAGGTCAGTACTCGTTGACCGTGAAAATAAAACATACGTATCGACAGTGACCAAATATTTAGTATTAAATAGGATATAACAGCGTTTCCTGCTTGCACTCGTTTATATAAGAGATAAATGGCGTAGTAGTAGAAATAATTGAAGTAACCTTGTTCTGGATTCAAATTCAATCTATCTACGCGGTTATAAAAAAGTAAAAATAGAGGGTTTGTAAGCGCACGTCCTTTAGATAGATTTGAATGAAAAAGTTTCTTGTAGTACAGCTTAGGCAGGACTTAACAGTCAAATTTATTGAAGAGTAAAATACCTGTTACATAACCATAATAAATCTAACCTTAAGAAAAATCGCTTATAGTTATAGTTGACATATAACAACTAAGCGCAAACTAATACGCAAAGGAGGTTGTGAGCAGCCACTAGTATGCAGTAATTCTTTTGGTCACATACCCTATTATATAAAAATCGCAGAATTAGATAATTTTAAGTGATTTACTTATTCTATAGGTTTATCTAGTAAGTACACTGGAAATATTCGTGGCAGTTAGATAATTATTTTGGTAAGTTCTTATATAAATAATCTACCATCTAGTATACTAGGAGATAGAGCAAAATACTATGATATTATCCTCTACAAAAGGACCTACTTTAGACTTTATATAACCTCTTTTAATCGAACTTGACTTAAACTAACTAGGCAAAATTATAGATAATTTATATTTATTATTTTTAAATTAGCGTGAGTGATTAAATGTGTCAACAGCATTGTCACTCTACTTACCCCGTTCGTTGGCACTTGGAGCCTGTTCATAATGTATCGTTACAATAATTGATGTTGCCAGGCCTGGTTCTTTCAATATTGCCACTTTTTATTATAAAATACACACTTATTTTTACTCTATTTGAAATATAAAAAAAGGTTTTGTGAGGTTAAACGATATTATATTTTACATTAACGACATTTTTCTGAAATCAATTGATATATAAAATTTTAAGAATATTACGTTATTGTAAATGGGCCAGTAGTGGCGCAGAGGCACAAACTGTGACTGTAAAGCGACTGGTTGTGGGTTCGATTCCCACTCGAGGAGTGGGAATATTTTCTTCGCTCTGGTGCCGAGGCAAAGCGCGGCTTTAAGTTCCGCCACTTAACACACAATGCCTCCGAATTCGGCGGAAAGTGGGGAACGGAGTGTCTTTAAACTAGGTTCGCTCTGCCTACCCTGCTGTTTGCGGGATACAGCGTAAAGCTAAAATGAATAAATAATAATTTTCACGATTTTACGCGCATACATGTTGGTCAGATATAACCTACCATTAAAACACTCGGTTCTTCAATTTCCGCCCGAATTTGAGATACTATATGTTGAGTGGCAGAGCTCTACGCCGCGATTTCTGATACTAGAGTACACAATTTAATTTTGTTTATAATTTATTAACAACTTAATTGAATCCAATAAAATATTAATTGTTAAATGCTAAACGTCTATTTAATATTTATAAAGGAGATAATTACAAGTAACTTTTGACTAATTCATTGAATAAGACATAAACAAGGTCTAACTAGAGCAAGTCATTATTTTAAATGTTTAACAGCACGACAGAATTAGTCTAATAAATTGTTTAGTCTAATAAATTGTTTAAAGGTCATAAAGTTTTACATTTTTAGTTAATTACTTTGCAATATTTATATTATGTATGTCAAGGTACTTAAGTTTTATGTATATTTGTTCATCTTATTTATATTAATAAAGTTAGGAAGCTGATTCAAAACACAGTTAATTAAAAAAAGATAGGGACCAGTCGTGATGAATCAGCCGTGAAAGCGTGACAGACAAGCAGACAGACTTTCGCATTTATATTAAGTATGAATTTTAGTCTAAATGAGTAAATAATGTACAAATTTATATATAAACTAGGTACTATTTGTCTATAATGGAACCTGTAGGTTGTAAAGATGTAAAATGAAAACTTTTTATGTCAATGTCACTTCAACTTATCTCCTTGACTAATCTATGAAGATCACATTTTTTAGTTTATTTTTGAACCTGATTTTGAGGGGTCTGTTATAAAAACAAGTGGCTACTTTGATTACAAAACAGATAAAGTATCGACTTACGCAGGATAATCAAGTGTCAAAGGTATCAGAGTATTAAATGACGATTTAATTTTTTATGCCACAGACGTCTATAAAAAAATTTCAATCGCTGCGAATTATTGAAAGTTATTAAAACAAATAAAAGTTTTAAAATCGTTCAATAAGTTAGCAGCTAACTTGTAATGAATGCGGCATGGTGAACATTCTACTCAAAGAATAATACTATAAACGAAAGTTAATAACAATTATAAAAGCTATTTCAGTTTAAACGTTTTTAGTGAAAAAATGCAAATTATAAAGTTAGGGTTACGTATATTTTAAATTTAATATAATAATTCAAGAGAAGAGAAGTAAATTAAAAGGCTATCAATGGCGCAGTGGGATAGCTTTCGACTGTAAACAAGATTGGTTGCGGGTTCTAGTTCTACTCGAGTGATGTATTATAATTAAAATTATTTTTATTTCACCCTTGTAGTAGTTTTATCTTCTTCTTAAGATCCGTTCCGTCATTTAACATGTAATGTCCATTTAAAGCGAAAAATGGAGAACGGAGTGCCTTAGCCTCTCTATATTTGCTTGGAAATCATATTCTCACTGTCTTAAGACAGTCTATAAAATGTAGTAACTGTGTAAAATTAAAATATCTAAATGCACAGTATTTACGAACGTCAAACTGATATACAGTTAATAGTATAGTTAAAGTTGATTGCACCGCTTCCTTTATACCTACTGATCGTGTAATTATTACACGATAATGGACCGGATGCTGCACTTTCCAATGCATATGAATGTATGTATATGATTTTTTCGTCTGCAAAATGTTTTTTATACATATTTTATATAATGTCAAAAATTTAATAAATTACTTATAATTCTTTTTATAAACTGAAATTGTGGTTATCTTTCACAAAAAAAGTAATGGTTTCTATAGATTACTTATTTATTTTTTGTTATCTTCACGCATATCACGTATACAGCATTGTCATGATGGAGGAAAAAACCTGCTTTACGCTTTTTCTCGCATAGCATTCAAAGAATATTCAAAGATTAGTGACAAGATACTCGGTCCTGCAGTTTTCGCCTGAAATTGAGATATTGCGTGTTGAGTGGCGGAACTCAACGCTGCGTATCTTGGTATGAACTCTCGGATCGGTCGCTCGGTCGGATGAAGTCTGTCTTTATGTCGGTTAAGAGGAGCGAAGAGACGAAAATATAAATATAATCATTTCTCGAGTGAAAATCGAATCCACAACCATCGTGTTTACAGTCAGACACTGGATTTGAATGACTCAAATCCATCCATTCAATATAAGATGCCAAAACTCTATCATAAGAAATACTTTAATTTTAAATTAAACCTTATTTTGTTTTACAGCGTGCCGATCTTCAAAAATCTTCCAGAAGACACCCTCATAAAGATCTCTGATGTTCTAGAAGAGACTCATTACCAGAACGGCGATTACATCATACGACAAGGTGCTAGGGGAGATACATTCTTTATCATCTCTAAAGGACAGGTAAGCCTCCACATATGTATGTTTATAGTTTATTAAACTGGTGGTATTCCTCAATTATGTTAACGTGGACCATAATACGTAAAATTCTGTTATTTCTGCTTATGAAATTTAAAAAAAATCTTTCTTAGTTCTCCCCTACTCTTCCTTAAGGACTTTAAGGCCGAATTTCAATTTTTCTACACGCGGTATTTACGCGGTATTTTATTTTTAGACATTGTTTTGTACTGATACGCCATTGTAAATATAACTTTATATCGGGTCTCAAAGGTTAATTAATAGAAGTAAGCTTAGCTATGCTATCCATCTAGCATTAACATTTTTTTTGCTATGATGGAAATCACTAACTTTGTTTAAAAAAGTGTTGAATTTATTTAACACTAGACTATAATAAACTATTTTGCTCTTTTCGCCCTCCTACATTCTTACTTAAAACATAAACTTAGCTTAAATTTATAATTTAATTTGATGTGACTTTTTTATGAAACGATTGACGTAAAATAAACACTAAATATTATGAAAAGTTTACAAAAATCTATATAAATTTGCCTGACTTATATGTGGGGAACTTATTTAGATTTTGGTTAATATAGTCAAAACTATATTTAAGTCTGACATTTCTTAGAATAGCACTTGCCCAAATACAGACAAACATAAAAAAAAATAAAACCATGTACCTACATTGACAAATGCCTCAAACGAGATATTTGTCATATATCTTCCATGTACGGACAGACATCAGTTACATTTTTGTATATGTATAAATTTATATATTCTGCAATACAAATTATAAAGGATATCTGTAAACATTTTTGTTATAAAATCTTGGAAAATTTTGCGTACAGGTTACGTCAGGTGTTTAAAATTCCTATTCGTAATAACATGACGTCTAAACTTCAACAGTTTCACTTTCGTTCGGACTTTCGAGACGGGCCTTTACCACGCCTTAATTAAAAAATATAAACAAATAGTTAGTATTAGTGGCACAGTGTATAACTGTACTCACGATTGGTCGTAGGTTCGATTCCTACTCGAAGAAATAATAATTTATTTAGTTTTTATTCCTCCACTCTGGACTGAACAAGATAAATGCGGCGTTGAACTCCGGCTTTAAACACTCAATGTCTGAAATTTGAACAGAAAGTGGGTAACGGAGTGTTTTGGGTACTATGTATTCTTGTACTATAAGGAACTGTTATGTGAGAAAAAGCGTAAAGTTACTACAAATAGTTGACAGTTATGTTACATTCTTCTGTTTAATGCAAAGAAGTCTAAAAATTTGACTACTTAAAGAAATATATAATAATTTCACTTTCTAACATTGGTAAGAGATAAAGCGAGGCGTTAAGTTCCGCCTTTAAAATTCTAATACATCGAATTAGGTCAGAAAGGGGGTAACAGGGTGTCCTTACACTAGGTTTACTCTGCCTTCCCTGCGGTGCTGGAAGGGTGATATTTTTTTTAATATTATTTAAATTGTATTACTAAAAATAATAATATAAATATAAAAAGTTTTTTAAATTAAGAAAAATAAATAAACATGTTATATATTTTAATATATGTATGCAATTCTTCCTTATACTTAATATTAAGTTTCCTTATAAAGTGATGTCACAATTCATTTCAGATCAAAATTGATCATGACAATTAAAAAAATGCAACAGCTTTTTTAAGTGACTTTGAAATTATTATTGTCCGCGTAGAAACGGTGATTGTTGGAATAAGTAGTTCACCTTGGCATTTAACTGAGCCTCGATACTTTGCACACTCATTCGGTCTAAAACAATTTGCAATTATTATACAGCTATTCAAATAAATTTTACTTTTAGTGTTCTTGTTCTGTAGGCTTAGTGGTCACTTACTCTAGTTGATACGTCGTGGGTTCAACTCTGGATAGAATATATTGAGTTATATGATATTAAAGTTAAAGTTATATTATATATAAATGTTACTTTATTTATGTATTGTAAAAAATATTAAATAGATACAGCATATTTATGTTAGTGATCCAAACATTTACATAAAGCATAGATCTTTTGCTTTATTTAGAATGAGCTATATGTTAATTTTCTAATACTATTATTTAACAAAAATGTTTTATAAAACATATAAAATTTTTGAACATATCGGGACTTAAAGCGTTCTGAACGCTTATTATACGTTCTATCCTACATTTTGGTTTAAAATTTCGACTCTTATACGATTATTACAACTGATTTTTGTTGTTAGGTTTTCTAAAAATGTTTTTCATATTTCATATCCTATGTGTGTGAATAACATTTTAAATATTGTTGCATATAAACAATATTATTTTTTTAAACTCCTTTATATTATTATGAAATTCTTAGATTATGATATTAAAGTTTCAAAAACTCGATCGATAGATGCCGATACGTCATAACGTAGTGCAATCTATATCCTGCTGCTTTTGAAGTCCTTCGGACTTCAACATATGAATGTCAATTATAATTACATAACAAGATAACTTTACGTGGGTGTACGAGTATATAAATAACAGTTTCAACAGTCGATCGCGTCTATGACGAATGATTTCTATGAAAATATTCAATGACTACAGTGACTTAGTAGCGCGAGACTAATGTAGATTCATGAATATAAAACGGTTAGATGTTATGTTAATTGGAGAAATATATATAAAATCAGACTTTTTCCCGCAGAGAGAACTTAGTGTATAAACTTTCAGCCTGAAATACAGGCATTGCTTGTTAAGTGGCGGTAATCACTGCACTGTCTCTAGTATCTACGTCTTAGATGCCAGAGCGGATAAATGAAAGAAAATTAAATACAAATATTTGCCCAAGTGGTAATCGAACCCACAT
Source organism: Dryas iulia moderata (assembly GCA_019049465.1). Lineage (NCBI taxonomy): Eukaryota > Metazoa > Arthropoda > Insecta > Lepidoptera > Nymphalidae > Dryas > Dryas iulia. The sequence goes on from CM032431.1 coordinate 6,242,409, forward strand.
CGCTTAACAACGCTGCCTCCCTGCACTACCATGGCTTAAAAATCTAATTTAATATTTAATACTATTTCCTTACCAGCGAAAAAGAGAATGGGTAACACAGATATGACAGCTGTAGAGCGTATTAAAAGAAACAAAAATAAAAATATATTTTAAATTAATTTACTTTATAAAGCTTTAGGTTTTTCCGGCATAGCAGGGTAGGCAGAAAGACCTAGTGTTACACTCTGTTCTTTACTTTCGGTCTGATATCGACATATTGCGTGTTGAGTGACGAAACTAAACAAAACTCTATCTTATTTTTTTTAATGCAAAAATAAGAAATTTTCATAGAAGATTATTTTTTACGGATATATCTATCTAATGCATAAAGAAACTCTGTAGTCAGTTCTCCACTTGTTACCTGAATTCGGGAGGTTACGTGTTAGTTGGTATAGCTTAGCTTCGCGTTTAGTGTTGTCAAAGCGAGGACACAAAAATACTTTGAATATAATTATTTCTCCAAGTGAGAATTGAACTATAACCATAGTGAACAGTCAAACGCTATCTCACTACAATAGCCTTTAATCATCATTTTTTTTAGCTTCACGCTGTATTCCGGTCACAGCAGTGTAGGCACAGGGAATAGATTCCCTAGACACTAGAGTGTTATGACACTCCGTTCCCCATTTTCCGCTGATTTTTATAAGTATTGCGTGTTCAGTGGCGGAACTTAACGCCGTGCTTTTGCTTCAACACCTGAGCGAAGGTAATGGAAATATTAAACATTTCCACTTCTCATGTGGGAATCGAACCCACAACCAGTCGTTTACGGACACAAGTTTGTGCCACTGCGCCATGACTGGCTAAAAACCTTTGATCATAATTGTAATATTAGAGAATATACCAAATTTAGAAACAGGCTTTAGACAAAAGGCCACCGCCGGCTGTTGTTTGCAAGGTCAGCGCACTGTGCGCGGGTGCTGAGCGAAGCTGATACATAATAGTCGAATTTATGTTGCTTTAAAATAAATGTAAGTTTTACTGCAATATATTGAAATTTGTAGATGTAATTATTTTTTTAGAGGAGTAAAAATAATAGATAATTGTTAATATCTAGTAGTGGATAGTAGAGAGTTTGTTTGATTTGATTCGTTCTAAATTTGTATTTAAACTTTATGAAGCCAATTTTGACTTCAATCTTTTGATTGCTTTTTGATTGCTTCTAATAAGCTCTATTTGGAGTCAAAAATATTTTAGTGTTTCAATAAGATTTAATATAAACAAGATATTGTAATAAAGTGAATATTATGAATGAAACAGTTAATACTAATAAAATATACACACTATATTTATATACTTACAGAGTTAAACAAAAGTTGATGAAATGAGTAATCGATAAGTAAGAAGTAAGCTTTCTTAAAAGATATTCACTGATAAAGTAAATAGAATTTTAATTAATTTATATAGACTTAACGGAACTAGCTCACTTTGTCCGCGTAGTAATGAGCACGTCTCTACTCAATTTCAAGTTTGTTAGCAAAAAATGATGAACTTTTATACAAACTTGTGTTATCCTTTAGATCTCCTTAATCCGGCCCTGTCGCAATATCCAAACGCAATCTTAGTGGGCGTACGCTAACTGTAAGCCCTGCCAAATTTAATGTTAGTTGGCCGTTTCTATTGGCATCAATTTATAATTTGTTTTTCATTTATATTATTTTTATTTTGATATCAACTATAATATTTACTTACATATATGTATACATATGGCCATACAGACCATCATGGTGCAGTTGTACACCATCACATTAAAATTGTGACTGGTTATCTGTTCGATTTCCACTCAGTTCAAAGAATATATTTAAAATTATATTCATTTCTTTGCTTTATTAACTAAAGTAAAGCGCAACGGTGACATACACCACGCAATGTCTAGAATTCGGGTGAAAAGAGAAGAATGGAGTGTCTTGACACTAGATTCTCACTGCCTGACCTACTATGCTAGGAAAACGTAAAACTGATTGATATTGAACCTTTAACTTCAAACGGAAATTTAAACACGAGTCCCCCATATACGGATATGGACGTTAGAAATGAATTTGGACTGGACACTGATTTATTAAGGTACTAATTTATTGCACATCTCGGTACATCTACATGCGTGTTACATACATATCTCTCATTTGATTTATTTGCCATACGCTGTTAGAATACTTAGAATGATCTTTGTAGAAGCTAAGAGGATATTTGTATGTAAGGTTCTATTGTTTGTTTAAACGAATAAGTTTATCTTATTTCACTTCCTTTTGGACATAAGCCAGTATGACTTCCTAGAATTAACTTGTAATTTAGTAATAAAGTTATGTTTTAAGCATATTATATGTAAAAACTTTAAATTCGTGGACTGATACAGCATTTTTATTTTTATTATTACGCTAGTTAAAAATAAAAATAACTAAATGAATTAAAAAAGTTTGGAAATATTTAAAATACTTTTTAATATTTACGTACACATGCCACATTTTATCCCAGTAATATACAATGGACCTCTGTTTTCAATTCTTTTATCTTTTTTAGAAAACTCAAAGCTAAAGATTTACCTATAGGAAGAGAATCTAATGTCAAAACACTCCGATTTTTCCGGCGGAAGGTGTTTCCGCCCGAATCTGATATATTGCGTGTTGGAAGTTAAAGCCCAAAATACAAGACGAATCTTGGCAGCCAATGTTAGAAAAATAAAGGAATTTAAATATAATCATCCTCCCCCTGTATGGAATCGAATACATAACCGTCGCTTACATAGTCAGCCGTCTGCAATGCCATAAACGAGTGACTTCTTTTTTTGCTTTCAAATTTTCAAATAGAGTCATCCATCTTAAAACGAAACTAAACTAAATAAATAACTGCTTTTAAAAATTGCAAGTACATTGTATAATTATTCCACTAATTACAGCTAACATAAATTAGCTTAAATCTTAAGTGAAAATTGGACAATTGCCGTACAAATTATAACATATTTAACATATTATCTCCGTAATTACATACTAATTTAATATTTCGCAATTCACTAAAAAGTGAAATCGTATATTAGTTACCGTAAAGTAGCTGAACTAACCAAATGTTATCCATACTTATATTATAAATGGGAATGTCTGTGTGTTTGTCTGTCACGCTTTCACGGCAACTGGGTCTAAACAATAACTGGGTTTAACACAGGCTACTTATTTTTTTAAAAATCTACCTCTGAAGGGTTGAAATAAAGGATGAAAGTTTGTATGAAAAATCTATACCGCTTGACCGATTGTAATGAAATTTGCCATAAATATAGTTGATTATCCAAGGTAAAATGTAGGCTTGTTTATTTTTTAAAAATCCATCACCTAGGGTTGCAATACACTGCAACAGCTATGTATATAGTTACGCAGCAAAGCCGCGAGCGGGCCGCTAGTCTTAAATAAATTGTATCGAAACGAAAGTGTACCACAGATAACTCGTTCAAAGTTTTTAGTTTTATTTTCCACCCAAATGGAACGGGTTAAGTAACCGTTGGCGTAACCATGACTTATTATCTCATTTATTTTCGTCGTTATCTTATAAATTGGACTGATTTTTGAAGGTGCATTTATCTAAATAAATCGTATGAGTTAGATTAAATGGCGTTTTTTTATATAATTTAAAAGAGTATTTATCATAATTTTAAAGTATTTTTGCACAATTAATACATAATTTCGTTATTTTAAGTTATTGGAGAACAGAGAGTCTTGCCACTAAGTTTTCTTTGATTACCATATGATATGCGGGAAAAGGCGTGGAGCTGAATTTCTTTTAAAGATAATTTAATGAGGGCAGCGTCGCACAGTGGAACAGAGTCTGATATTAAACGCGGCTGAATATGTATTCACTCCTCTTCTCCGGATTTTTTTTTTGCGTTATTTAGCGTTGAGTTCCACTAGCGCTTAACTGGCGGAGAGCGCGAACCTAAGGTTATCTTTTTTATCTTAAGGTTAACCTATAGGTTTAACTTCTTTATTATACTGAAGGAAGGGTTAAGCTAAAGTTTTTTAAGATGTCTCGCATAGTTGTTGTAAGTTCAGTTTACATTGGAGTAAATATTATTATAACATTTGTAAAATATGTCACTGTGATATTAATCGAAGAAGCTCGTTGTGACTTATTTTAAAGTTATGAAAAATATACGTTTTGTTTAGTTTGATCGACGTTATAATAATTAGAGTGGCAATTTACTCTTAAGTTTTCTTTTAAAGACAGTTTTTTTAAAAGAGAAGTAAAAGGTTGTTACAAAAAAGAGTATTTTGGAATTTGGCATATCTAGTAAAATTGCATTTAGATATATAGGTATTCATAACACATAATGTGTATTGTATAATATACAATATACATTATGTGTTATGAATATATTGTATATATAAGAAACTTGCCTTACTGAGTGACTGATTGATAGACAAAGTATAGCCGAAACTATTACATGACGAAACCTGAAAGACAAAAAAGGATTTGTCGTTTCTTACGGAAACGAAAAACAATAGGATTTTACGTTTTATAGTTAACTTAAACGAAGTTACGGATTATAAATCATACTAAACAAAACTCTAACTTGATTGTATGGATTAATTGGGTTATTATTAATGTTAATATTTTTTCAGGTGAAAGTAACGCAGAAACAACCCAATAGCAACGATGAGAAGTTTATTAGGACTCTTACTAAAGGCGACTTCTTTGGTGAGAAGGCATTGCAAGGGTAAGTAATAATAATTTTCATATCATATATTTATATAGCTTAATTATTAAAAAAAAGTAGCTTTTAACTTTTTTACGCATAGCACAGTAGGCATTAGATACATTGCGTGTTAGGTGGCGGAACTTAACGCCACGATGATTAATTGTTATATACCTTGAAAAATAGATATACAAATGTTTACATATATTTCATAAATTTTTGATATCTTAAAAAATGTCTTCTAAATTATAAATTAATTTATGCAGATTCAAGCAAGGCTATTTTTACTGTAATTTACATAATTAATTGCAAATAAGTCCTTTAGTATTAATTAATTACGTCTAATTATAAGTTTTAAAAACTGCAATTTAAAATATTATCATCTTCAATAAATATTCTGAAAATAAAAAGATAAAGTAAAAGCAAATTTTAGAATTAATAAAAATTCGTGGTGAAGTGGTTGCGGTTAGTTGAGATTTCTCTCATCTTTCATTGCGAAACGCTTTCAAGAACAACAAAATGTCTTTTAATCAGCTACATGTATTTATTCAAAGTAAAAATAAGAATCTTGGTGCATTTTGGTATTCATTAAAATTTATGAGCCGACAAATGTTGGTAACGTTAGAAAGTTTTTCCACTTACGGTTTAGTGTTGAGATGTTACATACAGATCTCACTTGTTTTGAAATTTCATTTCTAAATTATATTATTTTTTTAGCGTTACGCTATATCTCGCACACAGCAGGGTAGGCAGAGGGAACCTAATGTTAAGACACTCCGTTCCACATATTATAATAATATTATTATTATATTTAAATAATTATTTAGGAAGTAAATTTCTTTAAAATATTTCGAGTTTTTACTCTGGTAAGATAAAGCGCGAGGTTTGCTGCTCAACACGCAATGTCCCGAACTCGAGGTGGAAAGTGGAAAAGGGAGTGTCTTGTCTAAGTCTCTATCTGCCCTGCTATGTGACGAAGATGATATTATTTCATTTTCATTTAAATTTGCATAGCTCAAGACACAAAAAGAATCGGTAGTCTTAAGTTGTGAACAGCTTAGCATCTTTATACACTTTATAATTAAGTCGGTTCTATACATATATGTTTTATTTTGTATATTTCATTAATAAAGATATTTTTTTAGTAAATAGTCAACCTTTTTTTTAAATAATTAAATTATTACAAATTATGACTAGGCCGTAATAACGAAATTTTAACCTTATTTGTAAAAAGATGCTGGCTTGACGCAGCGCATAAAGTGGAGGACGAAAAGTTCTTTCTGAGTACCTCGATATGCGGTTTTACCGCATCAAGTAATTTAATTTAATTTATAAAAAAAAAACAATTATTTCAGAGACGATCTGCGAACGGCGAACATTGTCTGCGACTCGCCAGATGGCACCACTTGTCTGGTCATCGACCGGGAGACCTTTAACCAACTGATTTCTACCCTCGATGAAATTCGCACTAAATACAAGGATGAAGGCGACGATAGGCAGAGGTGAGTTTCACAATATCTTAACTTAATCTAATTCATATTTTTATTATTTTAAAATAGTATTAACAAAAAAATGTTTCACTCGGGAAATTTAAAAAAATATTGTAAAGAATCAGGATAAAATTTAAAAGCAGTAGGATTCGAACCCGCCCTTTTTGGAAGGAAATTGTTCAATTATTACCTACAACTTATTTGTATTATTAGCATTGCTATGGATTTTTATAATTTTTCTTACCTAAAGATTATTCTACGAACAGTCATTTGACACGAGAGAATAATACAACAATTTAATTAAAAATTTTCAACTGTTATTCACACATTTAGGCAATGGAAAATCATATTTTTATATTTAATATATAATTTTAAAAATAATAGTACAAGAATATATGATTTACATGTCAAGTTCACAACAACTTCTTGGAGGTTGTACGCCGACAAAAGATTTCACAATGCGATTACAATGCTATTGTTAACATTTTGAAACATCGATACCAATTTCGGCTCGCTTTTGTCTTCCATTCTACTGTACTATAGTCTATAATATAAATATAACTTGTTCTATTTTTGTTGATGCAAACTTTGGAATGTTTTACGGTGAGTAACTTGTAAGAATAGGTAACTATTATTAGTATTTGAAACTTAAAATCTTATATTAAATAATGATTTGTATTTAATCTTATATATTAATAAATTAAGTATATATTTAAGATACAACTATACTATATTAAACTAACATGAGAAATATTGTATCAAAAATGTATAAAAAAATATTTCGAGTAATAATGAAAAAAACAGAAACTATACTGAAACTCGCTAAAATGAATTAATGTTATAGAAAGTGTAGCAATTAATTAGCAATTAGCAAGCTATCGTCATCTTGCCATAATTCGCTGTAGGTAATCGATATTGGTTTTAAATTAACTGTATCGATAACTTGTAATATGTATTAATATTTATACTTAAAATATAGCAATTAAATATATATTTTTTATATAAATACATCATATTTATTAACAAAGTAAATAAAAATATATAATATTTAAGATACGATTATGAACGATGGGGTATCGAAAATACACACAAATTTTAATCAAAATTGCGTCAAAATTAGTATAAAACTTTATTTTGTGTAAAAAACTGTACTGAAAATCGTTAAAGTGCATTAAAGTTATAGAAAGTATATTATAAAGTAATTAGTGAGCTGTGACGTCATCTGCTACCAGAATTCACTTTAAGTAATCGATATTACTTATAAAAAAATGTAACGATAAAAAGCAATATTAATATTTGAAACTGGAGATATTATAATAAATATTATTTTTTATATTTAATTTTTCTTATATGTTAACAAAATAAGTTAATATATTTAAGATACGACTGTGAACGATACTGTAGCAAAAAAATCCATAAATGTTTAATGAAAAAGAGGTTCTCTTAAGAAAATTAAACTTTTTAAAAAATTAAAAAGTTTATTTTGAGTTATTTTTATCAATACGGTTCTTTATTACTCAATTAATAAGAAATTAGTAAACCATGACGTCACCTGCTAACAGAATTAGTAATCGATATTGTTTATAAATGAATAGTATCTAAAATAAGTACTTTTTCATCAATTTTACAATTTATTGTCTAACATTAAAACTATTGTTCTGACAGTTTTACAGTAACTATTTGCAGACAGATTATATAATAATTGCATTAAATTGGACCGCGAGATATATAATACTTGCAATTTCTTGCAATAACTTTTTGCTCAATTGCACTGTGAATATTTAAATTTTAATTGAATCAACTGGTTTGAAATGTAACGTAATTATTTTGCATGTTTTAAGATATATTTTTTATTTTGTTAGAAATATTGTTAACAAATTTCTGATCTAGTCAGGTATTCATTATTACATAATTATATATTTCTTAAAACTATGATATATATTTGGTAGAAACATGCAGCTTTTTTATAGCTTTATCAAAATTAATGAGGCCAGAGTCGTGTAGACTGACTGTGGGTTCGATTCTCACTCTAATATTCTCAATATTTAAAATGTTCATTCTCTTCACTCTGGCTACAAGGCAAACCGTGGCGTTGAGTGCCGTCACTTGACACATAATGCCTCAAAAACTCAAAAACTTCAAAAACTTCGGCGGAAAGTGGGTAATAGAGTGTCTTAACACTAAGTTACCTCTGCTTACCCAGCCCAGTAAGCGGGATACAGCGTGAAGCTAAATAAAAAGAAAGAAAGAAAATTACGATTCGTACGGTTACCTTTATTAAATCACGATTATATTAATTTCTCTAACGGAACCGTGATAACAAATCATTAATCTAATGTACGGTAGTCTTAACTAGTAGTCGCATTGACGCTTAAAATAAGCGTCACCTTAACAAGGCCTATGCTATTTTATACAAAAATGGATAATATACACATTTAAATGTATTTCTAGTACATTGTTACATGAAACACTGACTTTCTGCACTTTTCTCGTGCTCGTAAAAAGAGGTACAAAGGTTTTCCTTCATTTATTAACACAATAATAATAAAGAAAAATAAATAAAATAATAAATAATTATAATAAATACTAAACTTTCCCAATTACGTTATCGGTCTTTATCTAACTATCAATTGTATTAGTTGATCTGACAATGGTGCGATAAAACCGCGAGAATTATTATCTTGGCATTTAATAGGTTTCAGCAAAAACATATTTTCTATGCCAAGGAAAGTTAATAACCTGATTCAGATTTACTTCCACTGTCGATCATTTCTTTTTGTATAAATTATAGATTAACAGGGAAAGTGTACTTGATTATTAACTAACGTGTATATGAGAATGTTTTTGAAGAAAATTCGTTATATTTCTTTAAATTTATTATGTAAGTCGTTTATTACGTAATCGTTGGCATGTGTTTAATAAAATTAAAAAAGAAAGTTTGGTCTAAAATAAAATAATATTTAATATATTTTAATTTAAAAAAATAATATTTTTATTTAAAAAAATGTTAGTAATTTTAAATATTAGTTATTAACATAAAAACGCTACTAAAAACTTAACAAAAACTCAAACCAACAAATGAAATGAATTTTTGAATTTCAATTATTTTGACAGACTTAACGAAGAATTTGCCAATTTACGGCTGTAAGATCTGCGTATTCGATCGCGTAGAATTAATGCAGATACAGCTATATGATAGTGTTTTTGAAGAATATTCATCATATTTCTCCTTTTTGTATATTTTATTAAAAAAGTCGTTTATTATGTAATCATTCGCATGTTTTTTTTTACAAAATTAAAAAAGAAAGTCTGGTCTAAAAAATATAATAATATTTTTAATTAAAATGAAATAAAAATCGCATAATATACTTAGCTTAAAGTATATGTATTATATTAATTTATTACGAATAATAAAAACGTTCCAAATAACTTATTAAGCTCACAAATTAAATACATATTTACAATTATTTCCACAGACTTAACGAAGAATTCGCCAATTTACGGCTGTCAGATCTGCGTATCATCGCAACATTAGGTATAGGCGGGTTTGGTCGTGTAGAATTAGTGCAAATCCAAGGAGATTCCAGCAGATCGTTCGCTTTGAAACAAATGAAGAAAGCCCAGATCGTTGAAACCAGACAACAGCAACACATCATGTCAGAAAAAGAGATAATGTCCGAAATGAATTGTGAATTTATTGTGAAATTGTATAAGACGTTCAAAGATCGTAAATACTTGTATATGCTGATGGAGACCTGCTTGGGTGGAGAACTGTGGACTATACTCAGAGATAGAGGTAAATATAATATTAAAGTGCAAAGTTATAATTAAAATATATTGAAATGTCTTCATTTCTGGTGGAAAGTGAAGAACTGTAAGAGTGTCTTTACACTAGGTTCTCTTTAATAGGAAATGGTGTGAAGTATGCTTCCCATATCAAATTATGCTAATAGATTTGTATAATTTTAACAATAAGACTTTTTGTGAATTTGTCGATATTTATAAGCCGTATGATGTTAGAAATCAGATAAGTTAGCATAAAAGCAATAGTTCAAATATCATTCCGACTAACCATTATTACATTAAAAAATAATCAAATATGTTTAAAATTTATTTGAATATAATTCAAATAATAATGTACAACTATTAATTAATTTAAATACCTTTTGTATAATTTGATCTATTTTTTTCTTTTCAGGACAATTTGATGACTCCACAACGAGATTCTACACTGCATGCGTTGTTGAAGCCTTCCATTATTTACATTCTAGAAATATTATATACAGGTAATTTGCTTATTTCTTAGATTCTAATTAGAAAAAAATCCGATCTTTACATATCACTAGGATTCTCCCTACTACTAAAAGAGCAGGGTATATACATTTTTTTTTAAATTACTACTGTCATAAATCGCTCCTGTCATTGGCATTTAAATATACTATAGTTCTCTTGATAAAACCATTTCTTTACGTTAATGTTTTATTTTAAAATAAAATTTAATATTTATTGCTATGCATATCAATAACATTTCTTGACAGCTTCACATTCCCCGTTTTGGTAGTATTGAAACACCGTTTTCGATATTCCGCCATAATTCAAATCAGTGTTGAGTGGTGGAACTAACTACTAACTAACGCCGCACTCTGTCCTATGAGTGCGGAGAAATGTTAATACTTATAATATTTAAAAAAATCAATGAATTCAATCGGGAATTGAACCTCCAACCAATGGTGTTTACAGTTAGACACTCAAAGTGCACCATGATGGTTAGTTTTAATTAGTTAACATCATCATATGTCAAAATTATAATTGTATCTTTAAATTAAATTATATGTATTTCATTATTTGTTTACATGATACGTCAATTTTTCTTCTGTTTATTTGGATAATGTTATCAATGTATGTTTAAACATTGCGTAGTTTTGCGCGGAACTATTGTCTCACGACATTTTAACACTTGATTTAATATTAAATATATTATTTGTTATTGTTTTATTTTGAACGCTTAAAGGTTAAATAAACAATTATAATTTTGTAATCACGGAGGTGTATTTCGTCATCTTTTATTAATTAATGTTTAGGTCTTAAAAAGATTGCACGTGATTAATGACTTAGTGAAATTCGACTTTATTCATAAAATGTTCACTACGATTTTTGTTTTCGTTATTTAATTTATCATATTTAATTTAATTTATGCGGAAAAAACGGTAAAGCGTATATATTTTTAATATATAAGATAGTCCAACGATCATTGCGTGCAAATTCAAAAACGAGATAAAGTAGGGAAGGAAGAGAAAATCTTGTTGCCACACATGACACTCCTTTTTCCGATTTTCATTCAAGTGCAAAACATTGAGTGTTATTGTTACTAGAACGAACAAATGAAATTACTTAAATGTAATCATTCCCCCGAGCAGAAATCGAACCCAAAACGATCAAACATATACAATCAAACGCTTTGACACTACGCCATAATGGCCTGTTAATAAAACTATATCGTGATATTAATCTTTTTTTTTTTACTTAATTATATCATTTTCATTTTTTTCCAGGGATCTTAAACCAGAAAATCTTCTGCTGGATTCCAAGGGCTATGTTAAATTAGTGGACTTTGGGTTCTCCAAAAAGCTGCAAGCTAGCAGGAAAACGTGGACGTTCTGCGGCACGCCAGAGTACGTCGCGCCCGAGGTCATTATGAACAGGGGACACGATATAAGCGCCGATTATTGGTCTCTAGGTAAGCACTGAAGATATAGATTGCCCTGTTAATCTATATGTAATATATATATTCAGTTAGTCTGTATGTAAAATAATATAATCTATGCTTTGGTCTTTGTTTGTGCGTACTACTCTGCTCGTAGATAGTACTGATTGATATTTAGACAGTTTATTTTGGACCGATAAATCTACTAATTGCTGGCAATTAGCTGGTATATTGACGAAAATTATATTTAAAAATATAAAGACACTACTATAGTAGAGGGAAATTAAAAGATACAAGACCTTTTCTGTTTAATTCTCAATAAAAACTTTGGATTCTCAATAAAACCACTTCATAAAATATTAAAAACGGAGGGCTAAATTATCTTAGCGCATTTTTTTTATTTGCATATTTATTTAGTATAAAAATATTATATTGTCACGATTGATAACGAATATGTTAAGCTTCTACTCCGTTAAAGATGACTAAGTATTGTGTAAAATATTTTATGAAACATATAACAATTAAATTTATGTAAGAAAATACTATGAATCTCCCACTGTCTGTTCGAAAATTTTTAAGTTTTCCTCCTGCTCCATAATCCACCTTTGATCTCATAATAGATAAGATTTACTAATTCATATTAGATTCATAATAGATAAGATTTACATAATTCTCTATAAATTAATATATCTGATATAACTCGCTCAATTGTCATATTTTTCATAAACAATTTCTTAACATTTCAGGTGTACTAATGTTTGAATTACTAACCGGTTCCCCACCATTCACGGGAGCGGACCCCATGAAGACGTACAACAAGATTCTCAAAGGTATAGACGCGGTGGAGTTCCCGCGCTGCATCACGCGGAACGCTGCCAACCTTATAAAGAAGCTGTGTCGAGACAATCCCGCTGAGAGGCTCGGCTACCAACGTGGTGGGATTACTGAGATACAGAAACATAAGTATGTATTTATTTATACTCCTTATATATTACTTACTTCAGGACTTACTTGACTTAAGGTGCTATGTCCCCTGGACGGGCCAGAGGGCGTTGACAGTACCACAGTTCCTTCCAGCCTAGGTTTTGCACTGCTTTGGGCTAATTATAATTAATCTATTTAAATTTTGGGTTGGCACATCAGATTAGATAATAAAATAAACTTACACACACAGATTATATACATTTAAGCGTTTGAAGTATTTTCCTAATAGAAGTAGTAATATATCTGAACACCGTGGTGTAGTGGAACAGCCACTGTTACCCAATGGTTGTGGGTTTAATTCTCATTCGAGGAATCGTGTTTCCCCTTGACATGAAGATAGCTTCTCTGTGTTTAACCCGCTATGCGTGGAACTAAAAAAAAAATTAATTCATATTTAAAGTGTCAGTCAGAGAGAACGTAAAATCCTTCTAATAGTTATTAATTTCCAGTTATCCTGAATTTGAAAAAAATGTTCATGTATGAATGTTGTTTCCCTTTTTTTTTAATTTATAACCACACTTTTGAATAAAGCCTAAAATTAAAGATATAAGAATACATAAGAGTGATATTTTATTCTAATTAATAACTGCCTTTATAAATCAAATCTATATAATTTCCAGATGGTTCGACGGTTTCAACTGGGAAGGCCTAGCTCAGCGTACTCTAGATCCGCCAATCACTCCCGTAGTAAAGTCCGCCGTCGACACCCACAACTTCGACCAATACCCGCCAGACGCGGACGAACCACCACCTGACGACCTCTCTGGGTGGGACGCTACGTTTTAATCGCAATTAACTTTAATGTGGCTTTGGAACTCAGTTTATGTGACGAAGTTTATAATTGAAGCAGAATGTAAGCCTAATATTTAATAGTTAACTGTTTTTTTGCATCTATTTTTTTTGAGTTTCAAAGTTACTTTTCTTTGTTCTATAGTGTTGTTTATATGAGAAATGAAATTTTTGCAAATGTTGAGAGAATAATGAGTTTGGAATATGAAATTATTGTTGTTGATACCTATATTTCGCAACTTACAAGTTCAAGTTAGTACAGCTACTCACTCCTAGATGGCGCTTGTAAAAAATTATAGTTAAAAAGTATTGAACAGATAATTTTATATGAATGTATTTCTCTTAATATTATGCTAGATTTATCTCTCCATATACTAAATAATCGAATATGACGTTCATGTTAGAATCAAATAAGAATTATCTCATTTAGTTTTAAAACGGGCGAAGTTTGCCATTAGTAGTTACAGCGCTTGCCAAGTAACAATTAATTTTAATAATTTGCTTATTTATAAAAATCAGAAAAGATTTTTTTATATATACTTCTTGTATGCCTTTTCTGTCATCAATTTATGTTAAAAAAACACAATAATAATATTTTAGAAATACCAAAATGACGTTACCTTTGATTATACATATTTATGTATATATGACATATTATTTACACTGACATTTCAAGGTTATTGATCTTTGATTACAGATTATTTTTTAGGTATTTTTTTTATAAAGTAACACTAATTTTACACTGTGTATTCGTATATGTGATATTCCATTATGCCTTATTGCGGTGCTCAAATTCAAATTGTTTCAATCAATATTTATTTAATTATGGCAAATCGTTTGCATTTTGTAAACGGCTAGCTTAAATCAAATGACTATAGTAGATTATACTTAAAATCTAATACAGATTAAAAATCTATTTTGAACGAAGAGTGATGTATGGAAATAACAAGAATTATATGAAAATTGAGACGATTAAGTTAAGATGCACTTATATAAAATATTTTTTATATTATTAAATAAGATAATACATTTATATATACTAAAAATGTTATTTTGGTGCAATTGGTTTGGTTGAACTCAATATCAGTTTGACGTTATCTGTGTAACAATGTTTTTTTTTAATAAAAGTATGGCGGTAAAACTATACATTTGTCATTCAATGGTAGCTATCCATACATGACGTAATTTTAAGAAAAATAATCCCTCATGAAGTCAATTATGATAAGATTTCCATGTAATGTAAATATTATTATATAATAAATAAATGAATTGTCATAACTTCACAGTTATGTATTTTAGTTAATTCTTTTTTTGTTTTAAGGACATTTATTTTTGTAATCGTAGACTAAATTAAATAATGTTAATGTGAAACTTTATGGATTTTGAAAAATGTTAAATACATTATTTCGATTAATCGTATTTTTTTCTTTACCTACCACACAATATCCCGTGTTTTTAATCTAAATGTTATTGTGCAACGACAAGTTTTAACTATTTTTTTTTAGCTTCACGTTATATCCCCACACAGCAGGGTAGGCAGAGGGAACCTAGTGTTAAGACAATATAATTTCCACTGCTCGAGTGGGAACCGAACCCACAACCAGTCGTTTACAGTCACACACTTGTGCCACTGGGCCACGACTGGCCCCAACTATTTATATTTTAACTATTTATTATACTTACACCATTATATTATGAGGTATATAAAATAATGGTATATTTTATATAATGGTATATAAAATATACCATTATATTATGAGGTTATCGTGGCACAGTGTGACAGCGTATGACTGTAACCGAGATGGCCGCGAGTTCGATTTCTATTCTGGGAATGATTATACATTATTTTTAAATCTGCGTTCTGTTACCTACAAAGCGTGAAGTTAAGTTACACTACTTAACAGGCTAGATTAGGCACTTAATAGACTTAGTGTATTGACACTAGATTCTCTCTGATTATCCTGCTACGCGGAAAAACACGTGAAGCTACTACTTATACAGTATACACGAGGTATATCTTAAAATTTAATTGTAACTATTATATTTCTGTATGAATGTAATGAAAAATATAGCTAGCTCAGCTAGTTAGCATTATAATATTTTGACAAGCAAACTGACAATAGTTTAGCGCACCTGATGACGAAATTCTTAAATGTTGTATGATTATTTAAAAAAAAACTATACAGAACAATCGGTCAGAGCTCATTATAAAAATAAACATGTTTCAACAACGTTCTTAAAAAAATATACATATCACGTTTTTTTTTATTTTTTAATATTAAAAAAAAAATTCTCAAAATAACTGGTTTACGTAATTTGTCAATCAAACGCTAAACTAAATGTAGCAATCCGACGCTAGGCCGGTTGCAGCTAACAGGCAGCTAGGTTAGTTAGAATTCTATAAATTCTGACGTCCTTTGTATTTTGTAGCGCAAGTCACAAGTGAGAAACGTAAAATGACAGAGAAACTGCCATACGTTTAAAACTGCATTATTTTGCGTTATACCTAGCTTAATGTTCTGTTATTCGTTCATGTAGAATATAAATAAATAATTAAATATATGTAACAGATTAATTTTGTCGTCTTTATAATTAGTAATAGTGTCTGACCGTAATTCGAAGGCTGTGGGTTCGATTTCTACTCAGGGGAATTAATATATTTAAATTTTCATTTCTTCGCTCGAATACCAAACAAAGCGTGGCGTTGAGTTCCGCGACCTGACTCGAAATATTTCGATATCGGGCGGAAAGCAGAGGACGGAGTGTCTTGACAACTAGGTCCCCTCTGACTATCGGACTATGCGGTAAAAAACGTGAAGCTAAAAAAAAAGGTATATCAAAAGATTAAAATGTGTAAAAATAAAGTTTGTAAAAAAAATAGCTTTACCTACTTGACGTATGCGCTAGGTGGGGGTCAAGGCGCTCTGTTCTGGGCATTTCGTATCGCCTCTGACCACGTTGACCCAATCAATTGCCTTCAGTACCGCTACCTCTGAACGCCTGTATGTATCAGATATGTTTAGGACGCCGATGCTTCCTTTCCTTTAAAAAATGGACAGAATATTTAAAAAATTGCCTTTTAAAAAGCGATGTTACCAAAGATAGTACAATATATAAATAAATTTATGTGCTTGTATGTACATCCGATTTTAAGAAAAAATATAGCCTAACAGTACCTGGTGGTATAATACAATAAGACAAAAATAAAAAACAAAGCGCGGCGTTAAGCTCCGCTGATTACCTGCTAAATCAAAATTAAATGCTAAATAAAACAAAATCATATCATGACACACTTATTTTGCACCACACACCCTTGCATCCCAACGCGGAATTCCGTCGGCCGCTATCTCCGAGTTGTCCTTCCTACCCTGTCCTGGTAATAAACTCGCTCCCGGATATGCGGTAAATAGTCTATTCAATATGCCTTCTGGGAAAATTTTCAACATTTATTACTAATAGTTTCTACTACAAACGTACAATATAAATATACCTACTGTATATTTGTTAACTGTTATATGATACTAGAAATAACTTATTTTTTTCAAACTTTACCCGCTATGTGGGGACCATAGCAGAGTAAACAGAGAGAACCTGCAGCCATAACACTCCGTTCTCCACCTTTAGTCCGAATTTGAGCGTTACGTAACGGAATTATACGCTACGGACTCTCATGCCAGTAGAGTGGCGAATTAAAATTGATTCAAATAACAATATTTTCCACAAAGTGGGATCCAAACTGTATTTGACTTAACCACCAATTGTTCTTATTTAGTGATAAAGGAGTAATGACCTGGTTCTCTTTTTACTACAAGAGATACATAATAAAAAATAATATCTATTTCTATGAGGCCTTTGTTCCGTGGAGTGAAGGTGTTTGACTGTATACGATGGTTGTGGGTTCGATTCGCACTCAAGGGATTGAGTGCGAATCGAACTATTTTACTTTAATATTTCCATTTCTCCGCTATGTTGACAAGACAATGTACGGTGTTCAGTTCCGCCACTCAATGGGTATTGCCCGGGTTTGGAAGGAAAGTGGCTAACTAAAAGTCTTATATCCTATACTACGTTGTCTCTGATTACCCTGCTACACGGAAAAATCTGAATAAAAATGTTATATTACATTGATTATTTAAATGTTTATTTGGTCCAATAAGAATAGGACGGTAAGAAAATGTCGTAAGAATGACATACAATTAGATATTTTTTAAATTGTTATGTATGTAAAAACATAGTGTAAAAAGAAATTATTATCGAATATCTTTCGTAGTAAATATCTACCAGCCCGAGTACTAAATAATGTTAAAACTACATAAAACACATAATAATAACATATTGTAAAAGTCACGAAATCACAGTTAATTAAAGAGGAAGACTTGCAACGTGTAAACTGGAGCTAATAATGGACCTTAATGCAATGAGAGTTTGGTGAAGGAAATTTGGGTCGCTCAGAATGGGCTTAGCTAGGTGTTTCGCGTGAACACATAAGCCGTTGAAGAGCCAATTTCTTCATGGAATACGATTACGCTTTAATGGAAACTGTACGGTTAAAGTCTATTTAACTTGTTAGTTAGGATTTGAGAATTATTTCTGTACTTGTTTTGTCATTGAATGCAGGTTATCTAGTGTTATGAGGTTATTTCAGTATATTTCTTTAGAAAGCATACATTTTTATAAATTAAAAAGGACATAAAATGTGGGATAGGCTGACTGTAAACAGAATAGTTGTGGGTTCAATTTTCATGATGATTATATTGATATTACTTTTATTTCTCAGCTCAGGCACATAAGATAAAGGAGCGTTGAGTTCTGCCAATCATCAAGCAACGTCTCTATTTCAGGCGAAACGTAAATAACCATGACACTAGATTCTCTCTGAGATTTTATTAGAGGTATAGATTTTGGATAATAAAAAGTGTACCTACATTCAAATATAACGATCGTTAACACTCACGACATAAAATATATTTTTCGTTACTCTAATTTCAAAACTGAAGCCCAAGCAGATGAAATCTCAAGTGAAAAGGGTTTACTAAGAGATAAACACGCATGTGTACATAATAACAAAAATTAACAATAAGAAGTAATCAACCAAAATATCTGGCAATTGAAGTAACACTACCCACATTTACGAAAACAGGGAAAATGAATGAATGGATGAATGTTTAATATCATTTTAAAAGATAAAATCAGATGCATTCAATACAAAAAGATAAAAGATAGGACGACTCATCCGTGTAGCGAGGAAGCACGATATTTTCGCGCGAGCCCCGTTCCTGTAGCTAATGGGATAATTTCGTTCCGCGTTTAGGGTCCAACCCTAGGCTATTGGCATTTGGCAGATTGCACTCGTAAAACTATTTAAACAGATTCGTTGTATTTGTATGTATGGAGTGGAGTTATTGTTAAAATGTTTTGAGAAAGTGTTTAGTTATATGGTAGAAATGTATGGAAGTAATACCTATTTTTAGTATCAGATTTAACATAATATTGTATATTCGATCTCTGATATAAAAATGGATAGGGATTTTGATCGTGTTAAATAGCTAATGCTAACACCGAAAGCTGTCAACTATTTCATTTAAAATCCTTAATTTATAACATTTAGTATTAATATTCAAACTCTTTCTATTATATATTTTTGAATATTGCAGTAATTTATCAAAAACAATTAATATCTTCTTTCTACAAAAGAAATAAATTATATAACAGTATAAAAGATAAAACGACTTACAGTATAAAAGTAATTGACCTTAGAATTTGAATTGATTGATAGATAAAGTTGAACTTAATGGATAAAGTATATTTTTTTATTACAAATTGTCATTTTATACAAAATAAAAATATTTTTTATATATGAAACGTTATAAAGTTCTACCATGTATTATAATCCTATCTATATATACTCTAGAGAGAATTGAACTCACTTCCCGTATACAGTCAGATACAGCTAACTGCATAATTAATGCCTTTTATTTAGTATATAAACATAATAATAATAATTTACTAAAATTAGGTAAGGAAAAAGTTCAACGACCACTTCCGTCATTTTACAATTGTCGTGTTTTATATTAATTTATTCCGCAACATTACCCATCGTGTTGTTTAATGAAATCACTTGTCTCATTATCGAGCTACCACGGACCAATTAAGTTTCATAACGTTCACTTAAAAATTGTTGTGGACCGTTATTGTGCTATAAATATCTAATAATTAGTGTTCTCTCAGCCTGTCTTATATTATAAATTTATAAATACATAAAGGATAAAAATATATCACACATGATAAAATATATCCATTTTACAGTATTGTGTAAAATAATGCCAGATGGGGCCGGTCGTGGCGCAATGGCACGAACATGTGACTGTAAACGACTGGTTGTGGGTTCGATCTCACTCGAGGAGTGGAAATATTTAATATTTCAATTTCCTTCGCTCTGGTATCAGAGGTAAAGCGCGGCGTTAAGTTCCGTCACTTAACACGCAATGCCTTCGAATTCGGCGGAAAGTGGGGAACGGAGTGTCTTAACTCTAGGTTCCCTCTGCCTACCCTGCTGTGTGTGGGCATGAAACTAAAAAGAAAAAGATATAGATTACATCAATAATGGAAGAATTTAAACTCCTTTTTAGGAATATTATGAGAACGGAGTATGCAATTTATTACTCTTAAAATTTGTATGAAAATGGAGTGTAGAAAGTCGATATCTTTTATAACTATGGTATTATTTGATATACACTTTTATATAAAGTGGCATACTGGTTACTAGGGCAATGCTTGTGGTGTAACGTGTTAAAGGAGCCTTTTATAACATCAACTTCGAAATTTATATATAACTTTGTATAAACTGTCGAATTATAATGCACTACTAGGTATTCTGCTAACTAGCTTCACACCTGCTAATACGAGTTACATAGCGTATATGTATTATAAGAACATTATCTTTGTTGGGGCTATCGTGGGGCAGTGGGATTGTCTTTTATTTTTTTTCTTCACGCTATTTCCCGCACGGCAAAGTAGTGAAGGGGAACTTAGTGTCAAAACATTTCGTTCTCCACTTTTCTGAATTCGAGATAGCGCGTGTTGAGTGGTGGATGGCGCTTCTAAATTATGATCGAAAATATTCATCGAAAGGAAATCCTGTCAAACCCTCCGAACTTGTATTTGTTAACTTAAAAGTATATTTCAATTATGTATTTTTATAAAGTAAAAATAATATAATAATAAGTTATATATTAGTCATCAAAAAAGTTATAATTCAAAAATTATATTGTATGTATGCTTTTAAAATTATCATAAAATTATCAATTTATGCCTCATCAAACTTATTCAAACTGTTGTGCGATAATATATGTACATTGAATATCATTCATTAACACAGACTAATGAATCTGATCAATTTGATGTATAAACATAATAATGCTTACGATATATTTATTATTACAACCTTTATTTTTTTTTAAAAGCTTCACGCTTTTTCCGTTTAGCAGGGTACATTGTCAAAACACTCCGTCTTCCAGTTCTGCCCGAAATCGATACATTACGTGTTAACTTGTGAAACTCACCTACGCCGCGCTTTGTCTAACAGAGTGAAGGGAAGAATTTTTTAAATATAATAATTCCTCCGACGGAATCGAACACACGAATATCGCTTTACAGTCAGATGCTATCCCACTGCGCCACGACGAACACTACAACGTCAATATATTGAGAACATTAATTCTTATTATACTGGTATCCTATGTGCTTTAGGCTAGGTTATACCATTATATTATATAGTACTTCGTGATACCATTATATTCTATGTATAGTAGTTCGTATTTAAGATGCCTACAAAAGCAAAAGTATATTTTTTCTTTAAATTTAATATTGTTATTAGAAACATTAGTAAAAGACTAAAAGAAATCCTATTTTAGTCATTTTTACTGCCAAGAAACTTTTAGGAACCACTGACTTTCTATAACTAGTTATTTCTTTATCTGTCAGTCACTCAGTAATATGTTTTATAAATGTACCTATGTCTTTATGTTCTCTCTAACCTACCTCCTTAGCTCCTACCTTGATCTCGATTTAGAAATAATTAAGGAATGTATTATTAAGTACGAGATATATAATATTTAATTTAATTAGCATATATTAACAAATTCTGTGAATCTTCGCAAATTAACAGTTTAATTATAAATGCCCTCGTTGACTACACGCTTACATTTCTAACTAGTGTATATTGTTTAATTATTAATTGAAATACAACCTTTGTTAATCTCTACCTGCATCAAATAAGTTATATTTGACTCTTAGCTTGAATTTCTAATTTAATTTTAATTGCTCCAGCTTTATCTTTTTTTTCCGCTTGTAGTCAGTCAGATATACCGTTCTCCGCTTCCCATTCGAATTCAAGATATTATGTATTAAGTTGAAAAAGACATTTAAAGAAAACGTATAAAAATTTTGAACGCAGCGGGATTCGAACCCGCGCCTCCTGAATACCGTTCGGACGCTCTCACCACTGAGCCATGCGTTCTACTATCCGCTGCGTCGAAATTCTTATACGCTTTATTACAACTTAGTTATGTTGTTAGCATCTCTGTAGCATCTATGTATTAAGTTGCTTGCTTTATCTTACCAGAGAGGAAGAAAGTAAATAATCGAAATAATTTTATAAGAGGATTGATTTACCCACAGAAAATCGTATCTACACCCACTGTGCCTTAATGGTCTCGGTAATGTTAACGGTTCGTGTTTAGTAATATAACAATCCTAGCTTTAAAATTAGTATATGACATTCGAATAAATGAACAATTTTAAAAGTGTATACCTACATCTATTTTTTTATCACTTTTGTCTGTCTGTTTGTTTCTCATATGCTAATCTCAGGAGTAACTGGGCTAATTTTGACAGGACTTTCATTGGCAAATAGCGAACTGATATAATAAGGTGTAATAATTTTATTTTAGAATTGTAACTTCTTTTTTATGTTCTACGCGAACGAAGTCGCGGGCACATCTAGTTACTCTATAAGAGGGTCAATACAACTTATCACAATATATTATTAAACTAACACTGCGTGAAACTTTACTATTCCAATTTCAAACTTAACCTTAGCTAATACGAGTATACTGCAAATGAACAGTCCCATATTCACAAAGTAAACGATTAAACCAGGACTATCCCTATCAAAAATCTAATAACCTTCCCCTGGAGCCAACAAAACACCTGCCTTCAAAGGGTTGGCTCCACCAACCCTTATTAGTTTGTATGCGAAGAAATGTACTAGCACAGTAACCTGCTTATATTTTGGAGAGGTCAAAATAAATTTTGAACGAATTTAAACTTTATATGTATTAAAATAAGAATTTCTACTCGTATGTATGAACAAGCGTCAAAGTATGTTCACTAAACATATTATGTGAGGAAGCTGAAAATTTTCCGGTGTATAATTAATATTTAATTTAAATGGAAAACAAACTCTGTATGATTAATAAATTTTACGTAACAAAGAAATGTGTAGTAAAGTAATTATGTATTATGTAATAGGCCATCGTGGCTCATTGGGACAGTGTCTTATTGTAAATTCCGTTGGATTAAGTGATAATAATTTAATTATTTTTATTTCTCCGCTCAGATGAACAAACAATGCGCGGCGTAGAGTTCCTCCACTTAACACGCAATATCTTTATTTCAGACGGAAAGTAAATCGAACACTTCTTAGATTACTTTCTTCTTAGATTAGATTCTTAGATTCAGTTTTGCACGAAAACGCGTGAAGTTGTACATCACAATATATTCACAACTAGGTTCCCATAATATGCTTATTATAAATTTTAAAATTTACTGTGTATTTGGGGATGCTAAGTTGAAGTGGTTTTCCCAAATGCTTTATTACATTCAGATATTTTTTACATTCAGTTATTCATACAAATTTTTAGTTCGCATTTTTACCGTATAGCAGGTTAGTCAGGTAAACTTAATGTAAAGACCCTCCATTTTCGCTTGAGGTCGAAACATTGTGTGTTGTGGTGGAATTGGACGACGTACCTTGTCTTAGGTCAACGTAGAACTGAGAATAGTTCCCACCCGTGGAAATCGTACCGACGACCAATCCCGTTTACAATCAGAGGCCACTGAGCCCACATGGTTACAAAAATCCACTGTCGGTCTCTAAATTTAAAAATAAAGTTTTATATAAGAAAAGAAAATAGCTTGCTAGCATCAATAAGGATAATTAATTACTACATAATAAGACTGGCGTGCATGTCTGTATGTATAGGCAGAGAATGAACGGAAAAAGATAGCACACTCGAAGTGCGTGCTGTTTTTACAATCATTTCAAATGTCTATTAGTCTACTGCTTGAAGTTTGATTATTTATTGCTGTTTTCTTTTTTAATTATTATTATTATATAAAAAGTTAATTAAATTTTGTATACACAGATATATAATACACCTCGTGGTGCAGTGGCATTTAACTTTAAACGCAATTGTTTTGGGTTCGGTTCCCAAATAGGTAATGATTATATTTCCTTTCCCCAACTTTAATAAGAAACGAGATGGTATTGTCTTATAATTTGTGGGGAAAGCGAAGGATGGAGTGTTTTGACACTAGGTTCTCTCTGACTACTCAACTATAAGGAAAAAAGCTTTAAGCGAAAAAAAAACAACATTAGGTAGAAGTCGCAAAAAATAAAGTAGTCGACTTATAACTTCAATTGCAAATGACAATCAATATAATACAGTACAGAAGCCTCATTGAAAGCTAACTCGTAGTGATAAGATGATCCAATGCGGTTTTATAAGGACTTTTGCAGACAGAACTTAGAAAAGCGATATATAATTTCAGTTCTATATTTACGTAATATAGTTTGGAAACTATCACAGTTTTCAGTTATGAGATTTTCGTGTATATTACGAAGAAATAATATGTATCACGAACAACAAAAAGAGCGGCATTGAGTTCTGTCACTTCACACGCGACGTTCCGATTTCTGCCGGAAACCGGAGGACGGAGTGTTTTGACACTAAGCTCTCTCTAACTACCATGTTATGCGGGAAAGGGCGCGAAGCTAACATGTTACTACACTACGTGTTTGCTATATTATATTTTGTTAAACTATGAGAGTCGATGGTAACTATATTATGCTTATATTAAATCTACAAATTTGTCTTTTTACCTTCAGCTTCAAGTATGTATATAAAAATTTGTCATACACTCAACTTACAGAGGGATTTCCATAGGGATTATCGCGAACGATAGAGGATGAAGTAACACAGTAATCCTCTTAATACACCATAACTTTTGCCCAAATTTTTGTGGAAAATCGAATTTTGCAGATAATATTCTCAATACTTTTAGCTATATATTACGTTCAAACATCTATACATTAAAATATTTTTATTTATTTCCATTATTTTTATAACTACATGCTTTTTTAAGTATATCAGAGTAGAGTAGAACCCAGTGTTATGACACTCCTTTCACCGTTTTCCTCGCAACTTTAAAATATTACAAGTTGAGTGGTGTAACTTAGCGCTGTACGTTATTTTAGCAGACCAAGAAAAGGAAAATAATGTTATATAATATTATATCCCAATTTCTGTCAAACCCATAACTATTGCGTTTTCAGTCAAATGCTGCCCCACGATTAGATTTTATATTAGGAAAACTTGAGTTTCCCAATACAAAATTTTATAATTATATTTTCTTTATAAAAAATTCAACTTTGCACAAAGCCTTATGGAAGCCGTAAATGGCACCCTCTGAAATCAATGCAACTTTCCGACTTCCGTCGTCCTATATATAATAATATCCAACATAATATCTATGCACAGGTTATTCCAAGAAAAAGTCTTACCGTATTTGGGTGAGTAATGGCTCCGTACTTGGACTGAACAAATGGATAGGCACTTTGTATCAAAGAAGTATTTTTAGCACCTTCATTCTATTATACATGAAGATTGCGAATTAAATTATATTATTTGTGAAGAAAATATGTATATGAAATTATTATATATTCATGTACTGAATGGGGCCAGTCGTTGTGCAGTGGCACAAACATGTGTTTGTAAACGACCGGTTCGATTCCCAATTGAGGATTGGAAATATTTAATATTTCTATTTTCTTCGCTCTGGTGTCGAGGCAAAGGGTGGTGATATGTTCCGCCACTCAACATGCAATGCCGCCAAATTCGGCGGAGAGTGGAAAGCGGAGTGTCTTAATACTAGGTTCCCTCTGTTTACACTGCTGTGTGCGGGATACAGCGTGAAGCTATAAAAAAAAAGTACTGAAAATGCGGCGCAGTAGGACTGCGTCTGACTGTTTCTGCGATGATTGTGGGTTCGATTGTTCACTCTGGTGGTGGCGGAAAGTGAAAAACGGAGTGTCTTAACACTAGGTTTTCTGCAACAAGATAGTCATCTTGTTATGTGGGAAAAAGCGTAAACCGCTTTTATAAAATATGTGTATATGAACATATTTATACATATTTGGCAATTAATATGCCAAAAAGGTGATTTACAGATAATATTTATTAATTATTTTTTTTTATTAAAATGATACACTGAATGTATAATGGGACAATAATATTTTTTAAAAATAATCAACTTTTTGAATTTCTTATAAACGACTTTATTTTTACAGTTAATTTTGTGACTGAAAAGTGTTATTGATGTGAAGCTAAATAATAACATTACAAACAATATACTATAATATGGTACATACATATATTTAAAATAGGGATCGTCGTACCGCAGCGCGCATCTTAATGTAAACGCGATGGTTATGGGTTCGATTCCCACTGTGGGGAATAATTACTCATACTTAAATTATATATTATTTTCATTTCTCCGCTCTTATACCTCGAACAAAGCACCGCTTTAAGTTCCGCCGTTTGATGCTGCTTCGATACCGGTGCTATTAAGGAGTGTCTCGACACTAGTTTTCCCTTACCACCTTCTATGCGGGAAAAAGTGCGAACTTGTTTTTTTTTTTAAATATCTAAGGGATGTCCAAAATTTTTATTTATAGAGAAAGCTATAAAATATGAAACATTAAACAAAATATTATAATTCTCAGTAGCACTTATACGGTGAAATCAATAAAAACTTGAAGCGAAATAATTACAGTTGATCGTGAAGAGCACTTAAGAAATTCCTTATTGAAAGTAAGTTGAAAAGTGGGTAGGTATATTTTATGCAAACATTTAATTTAAAAGATAGTCTTTTTAGGAATTTAATAAAGTATTGTAGCGATGTCATGAATTTAACAAACGTATTGGATTAAAGTTTTGGTCTTTAAATATTTTTATAGTTTTCGTCTCTCTCTCTTTTTTAATGTTCACTATTTTTTACTAACTTTAACTATTACAAATATAAATAAAGAAACAATAAAACACTTATCGTATATGTATATAAACGATAATTAATATGGGGCCAGTCGTGGCGCAGTAGCACAAGCGTATGACTGTAAACGACTAGTTGTGGGTTCGATTCCCACTCGAGGAGTTGAAATATTTAACATTTCCATTTTCTTCGCTTTGGTGTCGAGGCTAAGCGCGGCGTTAAGTTCTGCCACTTAACACGCAATGCCTCCGAATTTGGCGGAAAGTGGGTAACGGAGTGTCTTAACACTAGGTTGCCTGCCGTGGAAACAAGTCGGAAAATCTTCAGTTGCTTTGTGCGGAATACAGCCTCTCTGCTTCTTTTCGTCTCTCTCTCTCTTTCTTTTTAATGTAAATTTTAACTGTTAAACATATAACTAAAAAGGCAATAAAAAACTTATCGTATACGTATATATACTAAAGTTCTTATCATTTGCGCATATTTTGCATATAGAAAAACGTCACAAACTTGATACCTAGACCATAAACACTGTACATGGCGACATAATTTAATACTTTTTATAAATAAAAATTATAATATCATCGTCTATAATTATCCGAGTGCATTTTGCTTACTAAACGAGAATTCAATTGGAAAGTAGAGGGAAAAATAATTAACGCCACTTTTGAAAAAGGTGAATAAACTGAAGATTTTCCGACTTGTTTCCATGGCGTGCCACCAGTACGTCAGCCGCAGGTTCTATTTCCACAGAGTAGGGGTGAATTTGGCATGAAATATTTAAATCACAATCGCGATATAATACAAGAGGCTACTGCCGTCACCGAAACATTTTCCACCGCCGGCTGATACAACAGTTTTCATCGTTGGCTGCCAGTTTATATAGAACGCTCGGAGGGAGAGCACGTCGCTCACTCATACCTCCCTTTTACATCGCGAACGTAAACAAACCCTACAGAATTTAAATTCGGGATTACAGTGAGAATTTCAAACTCCATGGCATGACGTTATAAGCCCTTATTAAATTTTACTGTGACATCAAAGCATTGTGATCTAATTGAGTTTTTGAATGACATCATTGTTTTGACTGATTTTTATATGCGTGTGTGTGATACAGGATTTTTTAAAGTAAAAACTGTTTAGGTTTCACGACTGCAACTATTTCAGGTATGAAACTTGATGCTTTAGTTGTAATATTATAAATTTACGACGTGCGTGAACTGGCCGATGCTCGTTTGATTTCACCGGAATTTTTAAAACACTATAATTAATGTTTTATTTCCTACAAAATAACTTTGCTTGCGTTATTTATTTGAAGATATTCGCAACTTTAATTGTAATTACAGTTAATTAATAATTACATTTGCACGATAACAGGTAGTTTAAAAATGATATTTCGTTCGTAATAATTTGAGTATATTTTAGCTAATCAAGTTGCGTAATTTAATTTTATCATTGGCCTGCCTTACGGTTGGATTCAGGTTTATGTAAAGCAAATGTGAAACAGATGATTTGCTTTGCAACCAGTCCAATAAAACTGGTCTGATTAATCATGAATTACCTTTACCAGTGATACAATTTGCTGATAAAAATTATGTTTTTATTATACATAATTATTTAATAGGAAGATACAATTTGTCGCCATATTTGATATGTTTTACTGTTATTGTATAATGTAACGTTCATATACAGTTAAGTTTTATATTTTATATGTACTGAGTTATTTTAGTTCCAATAATTTTAAGATTTTTAGAAGTACGATTTTGTTCAAAACTAAATAAATAGTAAATAAAATATTTGGAGTCTTTGAATTGCCTTATTTTAACTAAATAATAATAAAAAAATAGTTTATTATAATATTTTCTACGTTATTTCTTAATTGATCTAGAATATATAATCAATATAGATTTTAAATATTATTTTAATAAGAAAAACGATTTTTTTTGTTGCGGCTCCTAAATATAAACTAGGACTGAGAACGGATAAAATGTTAATCAAATAGGACAAATATGAAAAAATTATCGAGAATTTGGAGTTTGAAACCTTATATATGTCCATACATCCTATATTTTTTGCTCATATATTGATCGACATTCAAATATCATAAGAAGTAGTACCTATTTAAAATGATCAATTTAATTAGGACATTAGTAGATAGAGTATCCCGTTTTTCTTGTTTCCCTACAAAAAAAACATTGTAAATTAAGCTATTAGCAAATGTCACCTTATTCATATAACCTTCAAATCTCAATAATAACATTTGGCGTTGCAATCAAACAACTAAATTATGTTTTTTACGACTTTTAAATATATATGATGTAGGTATATTCATGTTATACTATAACATCATATACTTCCGTAAAAGATTTTAAAATTACAATACCAATACCAAGGACCTTGCAATATTATTAATATAGATGGCTGAATTATTTATATTTAGCAATTCTTAATACTTGTTATACAGTCTTCATGCTTATTGTTTGTGCACAGACAAATAAAGTACAGATATAAAATTAAACAAATAATGAATGAAATGAATTGCATTTCACAAAAAAGATCTAAAATTATTTTCTGAAATTTTACTATTCTATAAGTTCGATACTCACATGAAGGAATTTTCCAATTTGGTTAAATGGTATTGGGACGGCATTAACATGCAATATTCATAAACTGTATTGAAAACGAAGAACAGAAAAAAAAAAAAGACTTAAGGAAAAAATATGACATATTCTTAAATAATGATGAAATTTCTCGTTTTATAATAAAAAGCCCGGTCATATGAGGCCATCGGATGAATGACTGTACTTCGATTATTTTCATTTCTTCACTCGAGACAAAGGGCGGTGTTGAGTTCCGCCATTCAACACGCAATGTTTCTATTCGGATGCGTAGAACGGAAAGTCTTGACACTAGGCTCTCTGATTATGCGGAAAGCTGCTTTTTTTATAAAAAAAAATAACAACATTCTTATTCAACCAGGCAATAGTGCCAAAATAGAATCAGACCTCTGATATTATAATCCTATGATAGAGCACATCTACCATGGGACCACGTCATTTCCGGATTTGGTGTTTCATATGCAATATAAGCATATTACGTATGTATATGTGCATACATACATACATCGAGATACGAGTGTATGTGGCTTCTGTAAACGGAACTAGGTTGAGTGGTTGCTGGGGGTGAATTAGTAATTGGTTAATAAAGTGCTTACATTGTGTCGGCCGACATATCGTCTGACTTATACAAAGGAGAAGGTCGTGTATTCAATTCCTAATGGGATTACATTTTTATAATTAACACTACACAACATTTTTTTTTATTTTAAAGTGTTTTTTCAAATGATTAGAATAATGTAACGCTAAAATTAAAATCAAAATGATAATTGCTCTGGTATCTAAGAACGGTGTTGAATTCCAATACTCCTTACTACGTTCAATGTCTTGATTTTAGATAGAAAATGGAGAACGGAGTGTCTCGACACTAGGTTCTTCAATACTACCTGCTACTACTATGTTGGTAAAAGTATGAATCTAACAAAAACATAACGACAATGTGTATTTTTAAAGATAATAATAAATAATATTACCTTTACTTTTGGAACTACAATTTGATGCGTAATCAGTATTGCAATGTCTCTTAATTGGTTGCGAAATGAAAATTAGAAATTATTCTAAGTCATAATAAGTCGAATAATTCTAGTCATTAGACTAATAATCAAATACCAAATTTCCTTTGCTTTTTCTTAATCACATTATTCTAGTTTTGTACACCAATTTAATGGCCCTTAAATACTAATTTATGTCTTAGAGTGCAATTAAAATACATGTTCTATTTTATTCTTGCTAAAATCATCTAGAAATCATCTAGACTTCACGTTATATTACTATAAAGCGGGAATGTGTAAATATTGCGGTGTTTCTGGTTGAAGGGCAATGTATTCAGTGAAATGACTTGGAACATACGATTTAACACCTTACATTATCTGAAGATAAATAGCGTCATATAGTATGGTATACAATTTTGCATCCCAAAGAAACAAAGATACTTCATGCATTTGTTATGAGCCAACGTATCGTTAGTTATCGCGTTCGTAAGAAATGAAAGAACAAACGTTAATATAAACAAACATTCACGTATTTGAATTGAATAATGGTGAACAAGCAATTTAATATATATTATTTATATATTTATGTGTCTTTATATCTTTACAATTTTGTTTTTAGCTTCCCGCTGTATCCCGCACACAGCAGGGTAGGCAGAGGGAACCTAGTGATAAGACACTCCGTTTCCCACACACCGCCGAATTCGGGGGCATTGTGCGTTAAGTGGCGGAACTTAACGCCGCATTTTACCTCGACATCAGAGTGAAGAAAATGGAAATATTAATTATTACCACTCCTCGAGTGGGAATCGAACCCACAACCAGTCGCGTTTACAGTCACATTTAGGCGCCATCGCGCCACGACTGGCGCCAAATGGCCAAAATCAGAGGTAAAGCGCGGCGTTAAGTTCCGCCACTTTGTTAAGTGGCGCAATGTCTCCGAATTCGGCGGAAAGTGAGGAGCGGAGTGTCTTAATACTATGTTCCCTCTGCCTACCATGCTGTGTGCGGAATATAGCGTGAAGCTAAAAAAAAACACTTGTTATGTACCTAGGTCACTTTTATTATTTTTATAGTATACAAGTTTTGAGACTGATGTAGAGAACTCTAGATGTAGAGAGAGATAGACTAAACACTATTTCTATTTCCTACTTTGATCTTACAAGAGATGAAGAAAACGAGATATTTCATAGCTTTCTTTAATCAATAAGAAATTACCTTCCATCTAATCTTATAAGACGAACATATTCGACTTAGAACGCGCTTTTCAACGACTAATTGAATTGACGTTTCAATAGTATTATAAGATAGGGCGATATGTTATGTAATTTGCCGCACTTCGCCGTGGGAATATTTTCTCTGTAGATATTCAAACAAGAAGTTGAACTTCATTATTGAGAGCATGTTTGCTAACATGAATAGATTATAGATCATTGTACGTCAACTTTACATTCCGCTGCGATTGAGGGAATCTTAATGAATTACTTTAATGGAAAATAAATTTATTTATTCATTTTATAATTTAAAATTAAAATGAGTGTTGTATTTATTGTTTTTATGTTATATATTAGAATATAAATAAAATTTGCATAAGTATCTTGACGAAAAGGAAAAAAAATATGATCTATTACAATATGATCTATTACCTTAAAGGCTAAGGCACATTATCTCTAGGATCTTTTCAGATCTTTCCTTATACCTATCTAAGTAAAATTCTGTTTGTATTTTGAATTTGAGTTAAATTTATTTTTGTTATATAATCAATTTAACTAAAATTTAAAAAATATTTTTGATACTACTATTAATATTAGCTTAGCGTTTACAGAATTACACATTTATAATTCCATTCTCCACAATCGTTTCATATGGAAACTTTTTGTAATCAAGACCTCGCCTTATTTTACCAGGTTAAATTAAACTTCCACTCTAAGGAATATGTATCGTTTAATATGGAATTTGAATATAATACCCCGTCGCTAATTTTGTTCATCCATACTATGTTTCGATATGTATAGTACCCTCGTATTTAATTCCTGTATTAGTTTTCGTTATAGATATCTACAGCAATTTTATTTGCTTTTTACAATTTTCTGAGGTTCTTATGGCACAGTTGGACAGGATTTGACTGTGAACGAAATAGATTACGGGTTCGATTCCCATTGTGGAAATAATTATTTTCACATTCTCGTTCTGGTAAGTCAAAACAGGGCGTTGAGTTAGTCTACCTATTTACAAGGACGAACAATTATAACAATAAACATTTTATACAAATACTATAATAAATAATAATAGAAAAACCATTCCTTCAATGTTGTGTGGAATGATAGCCATAAATAATTACTACTTGTTGATTTGGAATAACTTAATAAGGATTGTACATAATTGGTGTGATGACGCTTGTATACAGTTTTTGTACGTGTTAGACATATAAATAATAATTAATGAATAATGCATGTAATTGTCAATGTGTTTAGAAAAATTAAAAGTCGTACTAAATTAAACAATATTGTTTATTGAAAAAAAAATATAATCGCTCTGGGGCAGCGTGGAAACTTCTTATTGTAATTTTACAATTGATTGCGGGTTTGATTTCCACGCGGTGGAATGATTATAATTTAATTATTATGTTTGTAGTTGTAGCTCTTTACTAGTAAACAAAAGCTCCGCTCCTTAACATACAACGTCTCGAATTTGGGCGAAAGTGTAGACCGGAATAGACATTAGGTTTCCCCTAACAGTGCTATAGGGCAAAAGCGTTATCTATATTAATTTGTTTCAAATCTAATTCTTAATGAAAATCCTTACTTATATTATAAATGTGAAAGTCTGTCTGTTTGTCTGTCATGCGTTCACGGCTAATCTACCGGTCCGATTTGGATGAAATTTAGAATGAAAGTAGAAAAAATCCAAGGTCAAATATAGGCTACTTATTTTTTCAGAAATCAAACTCTTTTGCTTTTTATTCCTATTTTTTTACACATATATATTAATACACATATGTATACAGTAGGTGATACACATATGTAAATCACGTACTGTCATATAAATATGCAGACATATAATTTTGCATGATAAGAAAATCTACACAACCGAAATATACATTATACTAACTTTTTCTAATAACATTTTAGTGGGTACAGCAAAAAGAAAATAGAAAATAGTTTACATTCGGAACATCCTTTATTGTTTATAGTCGAGGCATGTCCTGCATACACAAGCACACTTTCGGTTTCTCGACCTCGAACAAGTGACAGTTAGTAGTAGATACGAGCGAGATCTCACTTTAAAAATCATAAAACGACTATATTGTTAAATCGTGACAAAGTAAAAACAAGATTCTTTAAAATAAATATTTTTAATATTGATACTCTATACTCGAAGTCGTCGTGGCGCAGTGGCAGCGTCTGACTATAAACGCGGTGATTGTGTGTTCGATTCTCACTTGAGACATTGCGTATTGGAAGGAGAAACTCAACATCGCACTTTGTCTTAGGTACCAGACTGGCGAAATAAAGACAATCAATTTCTGATATAAGATCTTTTCTTTTCGCGATTATTACTCATTTTAAAATAAAACTATTTTTAATTAACAAAATGAATAGCGTTTATTATTGGTATTGGAAAATACTAAATGTGACCACGGACTACTGTAGTAGTGTTCAAAATATCGGGTTTTCTAAAAATGTATTTTTTCCAACACCAATAACTCACGCAGTTAGGATTTATTTCAAAATTATAATCATTTCACCGACTAGGAATCGAACCTGTTCCAATGCGCCAAAGGGCCAGACCTTACGAAAATTATTTAGACTCTAAATATAGACGTCTTAATTTCACTCACGAAATATTTGGTTAACCCACAAGTTTGTCATATACATAAGTGTTTGTTTAAATTCTTGTTTAACTTACTGAACAAATTTCGTGAATTTTGATGGAATTAATTACGTTTATCGTTCAATTATTTATACATACGAAAGGCGTAGTGGTGGTGGAAGTGAACTAGTTTGTTTTGTGCAGAGG
This sequence comes from Dryas iulia moderata, assembly GCA_019049465.1. Classification (NCBI taxonomy): domain Eukaryota; kingdom Metazoa; phylum Arthropoda; class Insecta; order Lepidoptera; family Nymphalidae; genus Dryas; species Dryas iulia. The sequence goes on from CM032431.1 coordinate 6,277,046, forward strand.
ATCTTGGTTAAAATTTATATTTTCTGTGCATTGTGCATGCATTAAAAGTTTATTATTAACAATGCCATATTCTAATTTCACTTTTCTCCTAAGCTAGAGAGTGGGTAACGAATCCATAACTAATCGCATTTCAGTTAAATGCTGTCTATCGGTGGAATAACCTTGGCCTGATTATTAATATAATATATTAAATTAATAATAATATCAAATAATAGCTTATTAGGGTACTAGAGTGGAGTAATGTAAATAATATATAATCTTTGCCCAAAGTGGGAATCAAAATCACAACTATCGCGGTAACAGTCACACACTGCATCACGACGGCTCCACGTGCGTGAACAACTTGAAAAACTTTAAAACATCAAAAATCTTATTAAAATGATATTAAAATAATTTTCACGACAGTATTTCAAGTGACCTATTAGAACTTCAGTTACATACGCAATGCAACTGGGGTTCATTAATCTAGCACTAAATCCTGGGATTTCACAAATTTAGTCATGATTTAGTTTCTCTAATGTAAATTCGCGGTCCCTTATTTCGTTCCCCGATTTTGAGATTGGAATATAATCTCACTTGATTTTCCATTCCGTTGGAACTGCCGTAGACGAGGTCGGTTAATCCGTAAAGCTACTATAATAATTATTGTAATTCTAAGGATTTATTGGAGATGTAAAAATATTTTTGCTTTAAAGATGATCTTTAGTTTCATGTTTAATCTCGAATAGCAGAGGAAAAAAATGGAAACTAATCTCAAGACACTACGTTCTACGCGTTTCATCTACTTTCGGAACATTGCTTGCTGAGTGGCGTTCTGTTTTACCAGAGTGGGAACTAGAGTATTGGCATGTGATACAAAGTAAGAAATGCCAATGATTTAAATATATTTAATGTATGATGTCTACGACCATCCAGCATCCAGTCAGACGCCATAGCACTGTGCGATAGCTTCATTGTGTGTACACCATTTAACAATAACGTTTAAAGTAGCCATACAACATTTTTAAAAATAAAAAAAATAAAATTATAAAAAACATCATACATTTTTAAGACTAGAATCGGCTGATAATAAAATATTTAATAAAAAACTCACATTCCTTTTATTCGTATCACTCTTGTTAGTGGTCGTGGTGAATATGATGTTTCAATTCGGGTTGCTATAGCTCGCCTTACGATGTTCCGCCATCAGTTCAGTTCAGTTCTTTAGTTAAAACGCTTCGAACATGTAACGTTTACTTCAACAGTATCACGTTGTATCGGGAATACACGAAGAAGATTGATCACTCCCTGCTCGACGTCATTTAGTCAAAGTAATTCTTATTTTTTACAAATGGTGCCATTCAAATTAACAAAGTCATATTAACAATGCATTTCAAATTAACAATAAATATAAAATAATAATGACAGAGTTTGACTGTAAACGCGTTGGTTGTGGGTTTGATTCTCATTCGGAGGAATAATTAAATATAAATTATTTCCATTACTCGGTTCTGGAACCCATAATGAATTGTAGTATTCCCTTATTTAACAAGAAATTTCTCGATTTGTGGCGGAAAGTGCTATAGTAATTTTTCTTTGACTACTCTGCTGCTTTGCGGGAAATAATAATGATATACAACAACATATTTTAAGATTTTGGACAGTAATAAGTTGGTCAAGTTATTTTTAATTCTAAAGATCATTATAATTGGCAAAATAAAGGACCACTAAGTAAAGAAAAAAAACGACAATTACTCAAAAACTACTGACTGTCAAATACATTCAATTAATTTCATAAGAAAAATGAATTCTTTTATACAGAAACATCTCATTATCCGTGATCACTCAATTGAATGGTTCAATTTTTGTAATAAGGCTCGGGATGAAGGTATTTTTTTCATTTTTCCATAGGTAAAGGGTCGAATATTTCTGTTCCCGACCTCTTTAGAAGTATTTTCTCAAAGAGTAGGCCGTACTAAAACGGATTCCTAATATAATTTGTGTATATTAAAACTATTTAGTTCGCGAAAAGTCATATATCCCAAGTTGTTTATATTTCTTAGGCAAAAAATGAAATATTGTAGGAATCTCTATAAATATTGCATAATTACTACAAGACTTGATTTTGACATGGGGATCCATGAGGATTATTTCATATTTAAAGCGTTACACTTATACTTTTAAAAAATTTCACATGCTCATTTTAACGTAATTGTTTCTATATTAAATTAAAGCTAAGCCAGAAGAAGGTTTTACTTTAATATTTTAATTAGTAAGTAATATATTTTGTATCAAATTTTACACGCGAATGAAAACTTGAAACCCGTTTGTACAAAAATATGCGAACAGACTATGAAGTTTGTAATACAATTGGGTTTTAATAAAGAAGGAGATGAAAATAAATGTTTCTTTTGTAATTTAATATTTCTTAGCAATACATTAAATTAATAAAATAAATTGCTACGGCAATTCATATTTTGCAAATCAACGGACATACAAGTCCGCATTAAAACATTAAAACATATGTATATATCTCTCTCTTTCACCTCTCTTCTAAAGTAGATAATATGCGAGCAAAACAATATTATATTTATACAGAATAATCTATAAAATGTCAAACGAGATATTGTCGTTCAGCCAAAATATCCAGCCGTCTGCTCCACAAAAGGATTTGTTTGCAATATTTATTTCTTCTACTTACAAATTCCATCTCGAATCATTAAAATAAATTGATACTTATAAAGGTTATCTTTTCGTTCGTATATTGCTTTCAGTATTTTGTGTCTGTTATTATATTTTAGATATTCTTTATCGAAATTTACTCAATTTGTATTATAAATAAACAATTATATTTTGTCGGTGTAATGGAGCAGGTAGGTTATGTTTGACTCTGTGTAGTAATGGCTGACTGTGGGCGAAGAGTAAATAAGTGAAAGTATGTGATTTTGTAATATTGTAGTATATTTTTCTATATCGCAGGATAATCAGAGTGAACTTAGTTCCAAGATACTCTACTCTCCACATATGTATCTTGCAAAATCAAGACGTGCGTGTTGGGTGACAGAACTCATTGCAACGGTTAATATGTTGTGAAGATATGCATTATTATACATAAACACATATTGTATGAGATTTGTAATAATATACTTATGAATTCTATAATAATGTAGTACTAAGTAAATATAAATAGCAATATAAACTAGATAGATTACAGCCAAACCGCAACAAACAACTTAGTACATGAATATGGATAGTTGTTTATTGGAATATATACATATGTATGTTGTTTAAATATCTTCATTTTCCCGGTTCAGTTAGACAAAGCGGAGGACTAAGTTATAAGTCTTATATGCTAAATATAAAAAATATCAGTAACTCAGTCTTTAGACTTGAAAAAGATATAGGTGGCTTTTGAAAAAATATATAATTCTCCTTACGTACGTTATTGTAAATTGGCCATTATGGATTAACATCACTGATGTTTAAGTGTCAATAACATAACTATTGTACCACCTTCATATCATATTAGGGCCAAATTTCGTCACAATCAGAAAATGGGAAATGTGTTAAATTTAACTTTTAAGATTCAATCCTAATTACCATAGGAAATTGGATAAAAACTTTTTTTTAGCTTCACGCTGTATCCCGCACACAGCAGGGTAGGCAGAGGGAACCTAGTGTTAAGACACTCTGTTTCCCACTTTCCGCCGAATTCGAGGCTTGCGTGTTAAGTGGCGGAACTTAACGCCGCGCTTTACCTCGACACCAGAGCGAAGAAAATGGATATATAAATTCCACTCCTCGAGTGGGAATCGAACCCACAACCAGTCGTTTACAGTCACACGCTTGTAACACTGGGCTACGACTGGCCACTACACTACACCAGTAGTGTAGTGTACACTACACCACTAGTGTAGTGTACACTACATAAAAACTTATGAAAATGATAAATAAATATTGTTCTTATTTGAGATTTTTTAAGCAACTAATTCATATTGTCATATATTTACCAAATTATTATTATCTCTATATAATGTTATTTAATTATATTATATACGTAATGAACATGTAAAGTTATTAACTCGGTACCTTTTATCTTAATTCGAAATGTACCATTCTTCCCCCCTAATTGAGAGTTTCTATACTGTTGGCCCTCGCGTCTGTACGTGACTATCGCTTCCGGTAGAACGTTTGCTTGAACAATTTCCTTTACTGACAGCTCCGTAAATGTAACACTGTTTTGCAAATATATAGAAGTAGATTATAAAGGGTTTTGTTTTTTTTTTTTTTTTTTGTAATAACAAATTAACAAAAATATTTTATTTCATATTAGTACAAAATCTTCGTATAATAATTAGACTTACAGGGAAATAAATAAAAATCTTCGTATAATAATTAGACTTTAGTAATAAATAATAAAGTATACCTTTATCCGATAACAGATATTCTAAGTTGTTTATTTTATATACAATGACCAATTATTACATTTTATTGCAACATATAGATAGATACTTTGACTATTCCTTACCTACAGTAATATTCACTTCTAAAGAGAATATATACGAATTCACTTGAAACTGGAATTAACATGCAACGTCTATACAGTTTTGTATTCTGGCATAACGCCAGACGATGTAAATCAAAAAACCTAATAGGAAGTTAAAGGGGACGGAAACGAATTCCTGTGGGAACTGCAGTAACTGTACCACGCCGTACCATTTTGTAGGCAATTCGATTGTGGTTACTTCCATTTTCAGCCTGACGTTAAGCGAATGTCCGTTATAGCCGAATCATCAAAATATTTGAGGATTCCAATTATCCTTTCATTTCTGTTATATTTTTAGAAACAATTAAAGATTAATTTGTAAAGAGCTTTTGCCATATACGTGAGTATAGTATACTCATTATTTATGTAGTAAATTATTGGTAGTAACTTATGAATTCCTTCTAGAGTATCTTAGATTAAGGTTGTTTTGGCTAAGTTAAGTGGCTTGTTACTTAAACATTAAATAAGATATCCGAAATATGGACATGAACTCACGAAATTTCAAAAACGCGATAATATTTGAGATCTGAAAGATTTTCAAAATACATTTAAGTATGAATTTACTATTTTCCTCACACATAGTTACAGCACAGTACAGCTACATGCTTTTTCTCCCGCATAGCAGGACCATCAATGAGAATAAAGTGTTAAGACTCTCCGTTTTCCTTATTCGATATATTATGTTAAATGACGGGGCTCAACGCCGCGCTGTCTTACCAAATATCATATTTTATAAACAAACATTTACTTGTATAACCCTATAATTCTCAAGTAATAATTCAGATTTTTTATAGAGAATATTACAGAATATAAATAAATTCTCATCTCATTTGATTAAATTTATCACACCTTCATAAACTTCGACCGTGACCTCAAAGCAGCTTTCAATGTTTATAAAGTTGAAAAGCTTCATATAAAATTTATAGCTCGAGCTATGGTGTTAAAACTGGTTGTTATTAGTACATAATATATTATAACGATGTTGTGTTCCGGTATAATAACAAAATGTAACATTATATCGATGACGTCATATGCGTAGTCGGAGGATGACTGAATAAAAGCAATGGCTGTGAGTTCTATACTCACTTAGGTAAAATGTTGAATAGTAATTATTGTTACTTGTTCTATGAAAATAAAGCGCGGCGATAAGTTTCGTTACTCAAGGTACTTTTTCAAAAATGGGCGAAAAATGGACAACAGCACCTATACCTATCTTAAAGTGGTTCCGCACTGCGTATTTCTCACGCGTTCTCTTCATTATCTTTCACGTCAAACGCGTAAAGTCTAAAAAGAAATAGGTTAATAAGGAAATAAGTGTAAGTTACGGAGTTCGGAGGTGTGCTTCGCTCTGGTAAGACATAGCGTGGCGTTGAGTTATGCCAAGCGGAAAGTAGACAGCGGAATGTCTTGACACTAAGTTTTTTATTTCTATGGAAAAAGTATTAAACTACAAAACACACTTTCCACTTTTATTACTCTATATGCGCATGTGTCTAAAGATAGCGAAGTGATTAATTAAGATAAATATAATTTTTCATAGACTATTTCCATGTATTAAAAAAAAATCTTGCACAAATTAATAAAATTGAATTAGGGATTTTGAAAATATTTAAATTTACTTTCTGTTCAATAAGACAGAATAGCTATCAATTTGGCTTAAAATACATTTTCATATTTCTAACGTAGCGTTTAAACTGATTCACGAAATATATAATACAATATGAGTGATCGCTGGTAATCATCGCCAGCGTTGATACATTGGTTCGAATATGAGATAAAACCAAACTGCGTAGCAATACTGACACAGACAATTTATTTAAGCAAACCGCGTGTTTTCCCGCATAGCAAAGTTTGAAAAAAAAAGTAGTGCCTTGGGTGCCTCGGCACTACTTTTTTCCATTTGTCCATTTTCCTTCAAAAGCTGTTTTACTAAAGAGTGAGAGATAATTTAATGTATTAATCCTTTTAAGAGAGATTGGGCCCATAACCATCATGTTTCAGGAGTTGTTTCACTGCGCTACGAGAGTCTAAAGAATTTATGTCCAAGAATTAATTACATTAATCTAAACAATATTCTATTCAGATTACTTGAAAGCTAAATTTCGTAGACTTAACGCTTATATAGAACATTTTGACACCATTCCATTGACAAGAACATTGACGTTGACACTTTCATGGCTCTAAAATGTCAATACGGACATCCAATTTGCGTCAAGCGTCGGGTAAGGGCTATTAATCGCCCAAATTAATTATAAAATATATTCAATATTAAACATCAAATTGCTATAAAATTTGACGCACCGTTGTTAACTTATATTGGAAAACATGGCTTGGGTGTAAGATTTATTGCTGCCTTTTATTAGCAATTTCGTTTTTTGTTTATCAATTCTGTTTTAATATATAAAATTGTTTTATAAACATTTCACTATTTTTTGTATTACTGTATATAAATACGTTTCTACATACTAGGTATATTCTGTGACAATCACTTACTTAATTATTTTAAAAATTGTCGCATAATAATTCTACCTAATTTTTTTGAGAGTTAAGATATTGTTTTCTTATTTTCACAGCCCTCATATATATTTTACAATATCTTATTCGAAGCAAATACATAAACAATACTTCGCTTCGCGATTAGTGTGTGAAGGATTCCAACGCTATATATGTATATCCTGTAGCTAAGACCGACAAAAGTACTTATATTGTTTCTAATATTATCTACCATTTATTTAATTTTGTTTATATTACCTCGAATCGAATTTGATTCTACAACCATGTTATTTAGTGGTTAACTACCACTAATCCAACAGTACCAGAAAACTTACAATGTTAGTAAATTATTACAATTAAGATTTTATAAAAACTACTTAAAGATTAATATCTTAATGTAAGAATCGCGTTTTAAGCGTTTGCGCTAGTTACTAACAACTAACAAGTAACAAGTAGTGTAGTTACCTAATAATAAGAGTATTGATATCATCTATGCAGCTGGCTGGTAGCTTGCATGATCGAATCGTAATCGCAGCGCGTGCTCAAGCCGTAGTAGAAATTTAGAAGATGCAATAATTTCAAATATGTACAAAATTCAGCCTTAATTAAATTGTTTTTTGTCTAAAAAATCAAACATTTTTTCAAAATCACACACTATGACTGATAACTTAGGACAAGGTTTTTTTTAAAACAGTTTCACGTTCGGTAGAGGAGAAAGAAGTTATGGTAAAGACAATCTAATGTAACGAACGTCCCCCCGAACTGCAAAACAATTTTTTTTTGCCCAAAGCTACATTTTTTTAACCCAAAATTGTGTATATAAAGAATAATTTTAAAAAGTATCTAATGTAAAACTAATCACTACCTTATTTAAACAACACTAACTTACTTAAATTTAATAAAGCCCTTGAAATACTTAAACTAAAGATAAAAAATATGTAACTAAACTAAAATACAAAATTATTTTAACGGCACTTCTATCAGTATCTCTGTTTTATAACATAGTAACAGCTATTAGCCGCTTGTCAAGCGAGTCGATTCAACACACAGATAGTTTATTGAAATGCATGCCAGTCAACAAGACTGCGTACTTATGGCTAATTAGTCGTCCTTAGGTCGAAAACATGATGGAACATGATGGGAAAAATATTGATTGAAAATGTTCATTTTTTAATAGGAATAATATTTTTTATCTTCCTGCGCCTTTCGGAATTTACGGTGTGGAGATAGAAAATCTAATAATAAAGTGCCATATAGCTCTGCACTTAACGCTTATTAAGACAAATTGCATTGTAGGTGACAAAGCCTAATGCTGCATTTTGTCAGTGCATTTTGCTGGTAAAACTGGAAACGTTCTAATATATCGTAATTTCGAATAAAAAAAGCCCCTCCACGCCTTTCTCCTGTATAGCATGGTAGCCAGAAAGAGCATTGTATCAAGACATTCCGTTCTCCACTTTACAATTCTATAATAATGAGCGGAAATCAAACTCACTATTATACTTTAAAAGATATATGAGTATTACGGTACAAGATTTTGAATTTACCGATTATATTAGAAAATATGTATTTTCTATCTTTGTGTAGTAATTAATATATACATACTATACTAGCTTCACGCTGTATCCCGCACACATCAGGGTAGGCAGAGGGAACCTAGTGTTAAGACACTCCGTTCCCCACTTTCCGCCGAATTCGGAGGCTTGCGTGGAAAGTGGCGGAACTTAACGCCGCGTTTAACTTAACCCACAACCAGTCGTTTAAAGTCACGCGCTTGTGCCACTGGGCCACGAATGGCCACAATTTATATAAAAACAATATTAATATAAAATTAAGTAATAAATATAAAAAAATATTTTTATACCACAAGTGGTGACAAATTAGATGAGACAGATGTCCATCTAGTAACAAGTGACATTCCTATCCATAACGATACAGCGTAACTCATATCTTTGTAATGCATTCATTTACAACATACTAACTGCCTGTCGTCACTTTAAGATATATTGTACAGTAGTTATTAAAATGGTGTAGTGGGACAGTGTCCGGCATTGTCTGTGGGTTTATTTCCCACTCGCGGGCATGATTATATTTATATAATTTTCCTTTCTATGCTATGCTAAAAAAACGTGGCGTTTCACCATTAAATATACATTTTCTAGAAAAGCCGAAAAGCGTAGAACGGAGGTTTTGTCTGCCTACTACGACTACTACTACTGTTATTCACGAATGAACGTGAAGCTAAACAAAAAAAAAACAATGATCTACTGAATATCATAATGAAATATTCAATATTTCTATAAATAAACATTACACCTTGCTTCGACACGTTTTAAGCTTTAAATAACGTCTCTTTGAAAATATTCAAATATTTCATTTTACATATACAAAGGATTTATAATACAGATCTGTAGATACCGATAAGTAACAGATAATACGTTTAACACCGTGGTAACCGAAAATAATTTCTAATATATTATATGAAGTATGTTCTCTGTATGTATATTTATCATTTTTTTTTTATCTTCCCGCACACTGCGGGGTAGGCAAAGGGAACCTAGTGTTAAGATACTCTGTTCCCCACTTCTAACATTTTTTGTTTAATCGAATTGAATTAAATACCATTCTTGTCAACAAATATTTAAGAGGCCATCGCAGCTAAACAGCGACTGGAAACGCGATGATTTTAAGTTCGATTTATTATTTACTTTTATTTGCTTAAAAGTACGCAAAACAGCGAAAAGTAGAAAACTGAGTGTCCTAACACTTAGTTCTCTCTGACTATTATGGAGGAAATAGCGTGAAGCTACTAGGAAACAATTTGAACATGTAAGTAAACGTAGATTAAGTTGTTATTTAACAAATACAAACCAATGTTAAAGAACGTTTTTATCATTACAAGTTGAAGTCTTCACTTTTAATTGAGTTCCTTCATTAGTCATTAAAATATGTGCATTTACGATTTCCGATAACTTGCTATAATTATCTGCGAGGACTTCATCTGACCTCAATGTACAGATCAAACTAACAGTAGTGTAACTTCATTTTAATTTTATGAGTCAATTAATACGCAATATAGAATTTCTATGTTGAAATATTCTAAATCAAGTACGAGAGTAGAAGGTTTTATGTTTCTTAATTAATTTTTAGTTATTTCGATACCTTAAACAGTGGCTATTACTAATGAAGCGATTAATATAAAAATAATAACAATATTTAGAGTTATATACTGCATTACGAAATATTTACGAATGAATTATTATTGCTTAAAAGGGTAAAAAAAACATACATAAAAATATATTAACATTTAACATCAATAAGAATCAATTTGAATGCCCCATAACAGTTTTATTTCAGATAGTGAATATTAATTAATATACATACATATAAACACGCATAGGTTCAATTTCTATTACAAGTAAAATTTTATTAAATGCTTTAATTTAAAAAATACGCTTGTTATCCTGATCTTGTCATGCTAAGCGTATTTATTGTACCGTTTACTGCCTTGGCTGTTAAATTCGTTAAATGCATGAAAAAACGTAAAAAAATATTCTCTTTGACTAGTCCGCTATCTGAAAAAACATATATTTTTTCCTTTTCAAAAATATATACATTGAACGTAACACTCTCACAGAAGCTAGTTATTGACAACTTCATTTGAATATTCAGAAATCTAAAGCTAACGGTTTAAAGCCAGTGGCCCGTTTCAGTAATACATTCTGCATGCGATTTGTCACAGTCCAAACCCCCAGGTGAGCATCTCAGCAGGTTCATTTAAATTTCATGAGTTACGGCGTCTCATGTCAATTAGCTCTGTTTTGTATAGGCACAAGTATATGAAGATTTACTAAGGAGAATTGTGAAAGTAAACAAATGTGGAAACGTGGATGTAACGTATATTGTAACATACATTTTTGTATAAATAATTAATTTCAACGTTTGTATGTTACGTTATAATTTTATATTTACTTAGGTATTTTATTCATTTAAGTACAGGGCAAACGAATAATGTATTTTATAAGTATTACGTAGATATTTGGGAAATGCTATAATTGAATGTAAGTGGCCAGTCGTGGCCCAGAGGCACAAGCGTGTGACTGTAAACGACTGGTTGTGGGTTCCCACTCGAGTAGTGGAAATTATATTTCCATTTTCTTCGGTCTGGTGTCGAGGTAAAACGCGGCGTTAAGTTCCGCCACTTAACACGCAAGCCTCCGAATTCGGCGGAAAGTGGAGAACGGAGTGTCTTAACACTAGGTTCCCTCTGCGTACCCTGCTGTGTGCGGGATACAGCGTGAAGCTAAATCAAAATAGTTATATAATTGATAGGTTTCGTGGTAGTGGGACAGCGTCTGACTGTAGATGCGATTGGTTGTGAATTCGATTCCCACTTGGGGAAAAGGATTATTATGAGGTTTTAAAATTATTTTCAATTCCATGCTATGGTATTAAAGATAAAGCGTCGCGTGGATCCCATCAATAAATTTTGTTAACAAGTTGTTGTCTTCACTTAATGTAGAAATACCTATTACATTTCAAAAGATTTTTCATAAGATATAAAAATCAAGAATTTGAAATTAATTGATAAAAACGATTTTCCCTATAATCAAATATTTCCAACACACATATTAAGCGATCTTCAATTTTATTGACATTAGCTCAAAGGACTTACTAGTATAATCACGATAATAATTGACCATAGTAAATGAGCCCTACTATTCCTACTACAAGTACTCTAGTAGGTAATTCATAATAAGCATTACTGTTCTGCGTGGGGTCTGATACGTAATTTTACTTTGTAATCCGACGTGGTCTAATAAGTAAGCAGTAAATCAGCTAGCATTGAGATACGTAGTGACTAATGCAGTTATTATTTGTAATTTACACTTTATGTTTTCATAATCATATGTATGAATGTGTGTTGTGTAATCGTTTAAATCGCGTTAAACTGGTGCTAATAGAAATTGATAGTTCAATAACTTTGTGGCCTTGAAAGTCGCAAATTTCAAGTATTATTCGATTCAATAATAAATATCCTAATTTGGCGGAAAGTGGGGAACGGAGTGTCTTTTCTTAACACTAGGTTTCCTCTGCCTACCCTGCTGTGTGCGGGATACAGCATGAAGCTAAAAAGAAAAAATAATCAATATAATATTTACATTATGAGAAAAATATGTATTATTATATCTTTTTTCAGCTTTACTCTCTTAACTTAGTACTATAAGGTGGTCAAAGAGAATCTAGAGTATGTATTTGTATGTGAGAGACAGTCAGTTCTCCATTTTCTGCCTGAAATCCAGACATTACGTGTTGAGTGGCTGAATTCAACATCGTGTTGTCTTACCCATTGTCACTGTGCGGACGACATCTCACCACACCACGATGGCACACAATATAGTTTAGTGTATAATAAACATAATAACATATACATGAATTACATATAATTCCTCCATTGCATGCCTGTTTTAAATAATATATAATTTTTCGTTGATATCAAATGTTTTTCATGCTTTAGGGATTTTTTTTACGGAAAATTTAAGTAACCGGTAAGAATGCTATAGTTGTAGATATATTATAATATTTAGATATGAATAATCACTAAGATTTCACTCCCACTGTATCCCGCACACAGCAGGGTAGGCAGAGGGAACCTAGTATTAAGATAATCCGTTCCCCACTTTCCGCCGAATTCGGAGGCATTGCGTGTTAAGTGGCAGAACTTAACGCCGCGCTGTACCTCGACACCAGAGAGAAGAAAATGGAAATATTAAATATTTCCACTTCTCGAGTGGGAAGCGAACCCACAACCAGTCGTTTACAGTCACATGCTTGTGCCACTAGGCCACGACTGGCCAATAATTATTATTTACATTAATTTGTAAATAACTATTTGATAGATGGGTGTAGAAGACTTTAAATTTAAAATTAAACAGCAAATTTTCTGAACACTGTTTCAGAGCATTTTTATTAATTAAATCCTTAAGAAATAAATAAATATTTTAATTTTTAAATGTAATCTTAAACTCGTTTATCTATCTCAACGAGCAAATCTAAAAGTTATGTAACAAAATGCCAAGTTCTAATTGATTTACGAAATGTTTATCAAAGCTAGACAAATTACTTACGGTTACGTGCTCTTTAACACTTTTCGTTATCTTATTGCAAAGTAATTTTAGCATGAGCAAATTCAAATTATATTTACTAGTAGAAGCAAGTAGTAGGTGGTATTTTTTTAATTTTATGCGCTTTAAGGGATAAACATGGATTGAATTACTGTTTTTGAATGAGTTAATAAAAAAAGAGGAAAAAGCAAGCAAAAAGAATCAGCTTGACACTTTTTCCTTCCACTAGACGACTTTCCTTCCACTAGACGAGCAATATCTTTATTGCGTGTTGATTGGCGGATTTCAATGCTTTGGTTTTTCTTTAAGTAAATTAAATATTATTACCCTGAGTGGAAATCGAACCATCGCTTTTAGAGTTTCTCCCCTCCCTCTGTCCCAATGTGCAAGGACGCCACTTAGAGCCAGTTCAGACGACAAGCGCTCAACGTGTGGTACGCAAGGTAGAGTCAATGTTTTTGAGAATGCGTGACGTCGGCTTCAACAATATTAATAGAGAAAAAATAATCCATATCACCATTAGAATTATCATAGAAGTTTGATTTCTAATAAGAAAAACAAACAACAGAACATTTTTTGCTCAAAGTGTATTTTTAAAAGTAATAATATAACTTCAGGGCGTGAAAACATTTATATGCGTAATTAAAAAAAATAGTATAAAATTTGGACTCGTAACACGATATGCGGTATTAGTCATGTAAGTATAGTTTGTTAACTTATCGGTGTCAGTCAGGTGACTATTGAATTAATAGTAGGACAAGCTATTACTTTTATTATTCAATACTTTCTTTATAAGATCTTACTAAATGCTTTGCAATATGGCTATTTATGTGGGATGGTATTGTAACCACGATTAACTTAAAAACGTATTTTTATACAAACATTCAAAAGACAAAAGTGGAAATCGGAGTGCCTAGACACTAGATTGTCTCTATACCCTGCTATGCGGAAAAAAGCGTGAAGCTTTGAAAAAATATATTTATACCATATTATTGTTAGTAATGTATATTTTTTAGCTTCAGAGCAGAGGGAGCCTAGTGTTAAGACATTCCGCTCCCCATTTTCCACCGAATTTCGGAGGCATTGCGTGTGAAGTGGCGGAACTTAACGCCGCACTTTGCCTCGGTATCAGAGCGAAGAAAATGGAAAAAATACAATATCCCCCTCCTCGAGTGGGAATCGAACCCACAACCAGCAGTTTACAGTTTGTGCCACTGCGCCACGACTGGTCCCAATCAATGTATGTTTATAATAATAACGGGTTATATAATATTGTATTATATATCAAGTTTAAAAGTAAACAGTGAAGATATTGTTAAGACTTACCTCTGCGGTGAAGCTAAGTGTCGAACTGTCGAGAGCAATTTATAAACTTTATTACTAGTCGACGTCGAAGTGATAAAGTTACAATATTAATATTTAAAATTTTCATAATTTTCTGCAAAAAGGAAAATTATAAAGTCAATATTAACCGTAGAACACCAATACTGACGTTAATAGCAAAATAAAATATATATTTAAACAACTGTTAACAAAGGAATATATGCATACATATGATGGAAAAAATGTTTTTATTCTGTCTCGAAATTTATCTACTTTGTTGCTAAGGAGCAAAGCCTGTTTTTATATAATGAGCATAGAAACCATTGTCCTTTGAGAATATTTAAACTACAATTAAAGTGTTTAAAAACGATATATGTGTAAGTAATATTTGTATGACAACCGTCAAACGAAAGTAAATGACGGAGTGCCTTGTTACTAGGTTCTCTCTTACTTGTCATGCGGGAGAAGTGCGAAGATAAATTTTATTCAATTCTCAAATGTCTTTCTTAATAGTCTAGTTTGGAGTATTATAAAGTTTAACATGATACTACCACTATGTAGAAGATATATTACGCTACCTAACACGCTGTC
Organism: Dryas iulia moderata; assembly: GCA_019049465.1. Classification (NCBI taxonomy): domain Eukaryota; kingdom Metazoa; phylum Arthropoda; class Insecta; order Lepidoptera; family Nymphalidae; genus Dryas; species Dryas iulia. Next base: position 6,292,103 of record CM032431.1, read on the forward strand.
TCTAAAGTAAAATAAAGTTTCTGATGCATATAAAAAGTAGCGTAAAATCTCATTTCACTAAACAAGCATTACGCATACTTATTAATACTGGCTAAATGCTCTCCAAATGCACCGTAAACAGAAAACAATTAAAAAATTACTTCGCGAAAGTAGGGCCGTGACGACGCATCGCTTCCGAATTAATTGATTTTACTTTGAAATTGGGACGAGAGCAATATAGCTTCACCGTAAAGTTAGTGGCAGCCATACAACTTTCATGAAGGCGCCAACGTGCCACCTAATATGTCCTCTATAGTTTGGATATTTACTTAATAAATATTAATTAAATGACTTTTAGCAAAATTCTACTATATTAGCAAAATTCGTATTCGGCGTAGTGAGATAATGTCTGACGGTTATCGCGATTGGTTTTGGGTTCGACCTGACTACCACACTAGGAATACCTATAGCTTGCAGCTAAAAAATACATTTAAACGTTAAATATTTATTAGGCATCGACAATTTGAAACAAAAACAATTTAGTTATTTGATACAGTTAACTTTTCATGAACAGATCCATCATTGAACAATATTGATATTTTTTTAGCTTCACGCTGTATTCATTTAGTCTTGAGTTGACTACCCTGAAACAAAGAGAACGGAGCACCAAACACTACGGTCCCTGCATACTTCTTTCGCCTCGTCCACTGTCATCAACCTCTTCATACACGCCCTCCGGGGAGTCCTCATGCTTTTTAAGTAACTTTCCTTTAGTATCGTCGATATTGTGTTCTCGAAGGTCAACTGAGGTCTCTCTGCCTCACCTTTGCTTCATATATCTTTCTTACCATTCTTTCATCACTCACCCTCTCGATGTGCACTGAAAGACAAACATACATTGATAATTATTTTATATAAATTTCCTTAGACGTTTGGCATAGCAAGCATAACCAACCTTATTTTTAGGATTACGCCAATGATATTACTATTTCAAATTTAAGTTGTATTCAATTCAGAAAAAAAACATAGTGATTCAGATTATACCCACATCAGATGAACATTTCGGCTTAAAAATGCGGAAGTACCTATATGGAATGCTAGTAGATGTGCAAAATAAACAATTCATTGAATAACATCATAATAAATTAATAATGAGTAACGCGGAGGCCTTTGATATATCTACATTTGTGTAGCGATATATATCTCTTAGAAATAACTCATGCCGCCTAATTGAAATTGCTGTAGGGATCAAAGAAGTTAAGCATTGCGGTTACCTCCATAAATTGAATTCATAATTTTATTAATAATAGTTTTCTAATGTGATTTTAAATGGACACAAATTTGCTAAAATGACATGCAAATATAATGTATTTTTTTTTACGTTTCACACTGTATCCCGCACACAGCAGGGTAGACATAGGGAACCTAGTGTTAAGACACTCCGTTCCCCACTTTTCGTTCCCCGCTTTCCCTCCACACTAGAGAGAAGAAAATGGAAATATTAAATATTTGTACTCCTCTTTAAAACATTATATAATATGTATATATAATGTTTTAAATAAGTTATAATAGTGGCCAGTCGTGGCCCAGTGGCACAAGCGTGTGACTGTAAACGACTGGTTGTGGGTTCGATTCGCACTCGAGGAGTGGAAATTATATTTCCATTTTCTTCGCTCTGGTGTCGAGGTAAAGCGCAGCGTTAAGTTCCGCCACTTAACACGCAAGCCTCCGAGTTCGGCGGAAAGTGGGGAACGGAGTGTCTCAACACTAGGTTCCCTCTATTTACCCTGCTATGTGCGGGATACAGCGCGAAGCTAAAAAAAAAAAAATTATATTATATATTTTATATTAATGATTTCACTAACTACTATATTATCAAAATTCGTATTCGGCTTATCTGTGTAATAAATTATATATTCAAACCTTAATAATAAAGAAATTATTCTGTGTAACATTATAGCGTTATATTTCTACCGCGTTATTAGGCTTCAGTGGTGAACCGCAAAGTTAAAATCTATACTTATCGATAACACTACCGTATTCAAATAGTATTTTTTTTTTTCATTTATAAATATTTATTTAGAAACACACTCTTGTTGTGCAATAGAACAGTGTTTGTATATGCGATAGTTTGGAGTTGGATTTCCACTCGGGAACATATTAAAATTATTTTTATTTGCCATTACTGTTAACACGAATTATGAGTCCACCTCTTAACACTTAATACTTGTATAAAAAAGAGAGAGAGGTCCCATAGTGCAGTGGAACAGCGTCCGACTGTAAGCATGATTGGTCATGTTTTCCCTCATTCCAGGAAATGGTTAAAATTCTATAATTTTAATTGTTCGCTTTGATACCTAAGTCTCTCAGACTCTCTGCTATGCGGAAAGAAGCCTGAAGCTGTAAAAATGGACAGTTAGTTATTTCAATATTACGATGTATCCTGCTAAAATGTCTATAGTATCTAATGAAAATAAAATAATGAAAATAATGTAATTTTAATAAGTATGTTTCGCAAGCAAATCGCTAGTTTTTAATATATGGATTTCTCCCAGTCAAAGGCAAAGTAGGTACAGTAAGTACATTGAGTTTCGTAAATCAACACGAAATGTTTCGTTTCACATGAAATGTTAAGCACGAAGTATGTGTTTGAAAGTGAAGACCGAAATTACTTATCACTCGCTATATAAAGAAAAAACAAGTTCTTTTTTATCTACTGAAGCATACCAAACATTTGTAGTAATGTATTATTTAAAAATTGAAGGTCGTAGTTAAGGCCTTTGAGGCCTAGTGAAACATGGTCTAACTGTGAACGAAATTGGTTGTGGTTTCGATTCCCACTAGGAGGAAATTTTTTTTTTTTTTTTATCATTTCTCCGTTCTTGTACCTTGCACAAAGCGGCGTTGAGTTATGGCACTCAACACGCCACATCTTAAATTCAGGTGAAAATGAAGGTGATACTAAGTTATTTCTGATTACCATTCTATGTGGGAAAGAGAGGGAAGTTAGAAAATAAAGGAAAGGTCAAAGTGGCATAAAATTTTAAAACGTTATACATTTTCTAAAGGTAACATCAAAGTATTGACCACCTTTTATTTCCATTTATATGCTAATACGACGCTGACGTTATGGCGCAGCTAGGGACCTCTAGGTTATAACTGCTTCATGCATTCAAGAGTTCCGATACGAATTTGATTTAAGCTTAGCAAGGTAGAGGGAAAATAGTGTTATGACACTCCGTTCTCCGTATTCTGCAGGAAATTTAATTGAGTGGTGGAACTCAACGTCGCGATTTGTCTTAGGTACCTGAGCGGACATGTGAAAATATGAATGTAGTTTAAATATAATCATTCCTCTGTGTGGAAATTGACCTTTAACCATCCTGTTTACAGTCAGACGTCTGTCAGTCACTACGCCACGATGGATTCAAATAAATAAATAAAATAAAAAATGTATGATTGCAGATATTGACAAACACGCAGATATGCATATCTATAATTTCTATTTATTTTTTCTATCAAAAATGTTTGTAGAAAATAAAATATATTTTTAACTTGTAATGTTTAAATATCATTTTTTTACTGAAAGATATTATTTAAAGCATCAAATATTGAGAAAGATTTTTTAAAATGAAAATGAATTGACCGTCATAATGTGTTGTTTCAACGGTTTCTCAGCTTATAGCGTAATTTGAGTTTCTTAAGAGTTTCACGCTTTTCTTAGACGTTATGCTCATTACATGAGACAGACAGAGAGAAACTAGTTAAATTAAGTTAAGGCACTCTGTTCTCCACTTTCCGCCTGAATTAATGATATTACATGTTGAGTGGTAAATTCAACGCCGCGCTTAGTCTTATCAAAACGGAAAAATACAAATGATATAAAACAATCATTTTCCATTATGATTATTTGTGTACCTAATACATATACCATATATTTATTTTATATTAGGTACATTTACTCATTATACATTATATAACCTAAAAAATATATGATATAACCAAAAAATATATATGAACTCAATTAGAGGTAGGATAAGGCTAAATAATTCAAAGAGCCCCTCGATAGGCAATACGTGCCTTATCGTAATTATGACTTTTGCGAGATAAGTACGACAAGTGATACTAAAGAACTTGTTTTATAATTGGCAAAGTAAAGAAAAGTATATCCTAATATTCTGTATATTCTGAGGGTATTAAGGTATTTTTTAAAGTGATTTTACGGTTATAAGTCATGAAAATCAAATGCCCATGGGGCCAGTCGTGGCGCAGTGACACAAGCGTGTGATTGTAAACGACTGGTTGTAGGTTCGATTCCCACTCGAGGGGTTTGGAAATATTTAATATTTCCATTTTCTTCGCTCTGGTGTGTTGGCAAAGCGCGGCATTAAGACGCAATGCCTCCGATTTTGGCGGAAAGTGGAGTACGGAGTGTCTTAACACTAGATTCCCTCTACCTACCCTGCTGTGTGCGGGATAAAGCGTGAAGGCTGAAAAAAAATCAAATTCGAGATAGCAATATTGAATTATGATATCAACAATTATATTCTGTTACGATACGGCGATGTAAAATTAATTTACCTATATACTCTGTAATTTCAATCAATAAAAAAATCTATTTAGTTATATTTATGTAGTTTTAATAAGTAAAATTGTTATGTTATTTTTTTAAATGTAGTTGAAAACCCTTTGTGAATTTTCTAATATACAAAAAAAACGAATAAAATATTGAAACGTTAACACGTTTCAATAAACTACAAACGCTCTTATTTTATAATAAAAATAGAGCCAGAAATGCCTTTTAGTTAACAATTTTTCAATTTAGTTTTAAAAATAAAAGTCATCCGAGCTTCCCTATTACAGTGAAAACGATTCATTATAAAGTTTCTATTTCACATATCGATTGTACTGTGGGTCATGTGACGGTCAATATCAAGCTATAAATAAGGACCTGGACGTAACCTTATACAGTCAACTATTTATAAGTCTAAATTCTAAACGTATATTTTATCCCCTTCCCTGAATAGATACACATGTTATATGACGTAAAAAATGGCAAACGTAAGCCTTAAATCGTTTAATTTTTAATATTTTTACTTACTGTTCTTGTTATTTTTTTCGAAGTAGATACAGTAATAACATGATTTTAAGAGACTTTGGTATATTCTTAGCACCCGTTCAGTTTACCCAGCGTCAAACTTTTTTTCGTTATCTCATGAATTTCTTCACATAGCAGTCAGTAATCAAAGAGTAACTAGTGTTAAGACACTCTGCGCTCCACTTTTCTGACATCCTGCTTGAAATCCAGACATTGCTTGTTGAATGGCGGAAGTTAACGTGCTTTGTCTTAAGAGTGGATATATTTTTTTCCTTCTTTATTCGAATTTTAGTTATTGGAAACAACACTAGGATAGCGTAATTTGTTATTTTAAAATCAATAATGGCTACAGTATATTTATTTTCTTTTACAGGTAAGCAAAGCTCCGGTCTGATGCTATCAGCATGATGGATGACGCGAAATGGATGCATCTAACTATAAAAAGACCTAGAAATTCTGTCATACGTACAAATTTATGATAAATAACTCAGTTTCGTATTTAAATAAAATTGTAATATATTTAAAATTAATTCCTTTTAGAACTATAATACGCATATAAGCCCAGCGTTCGTATCCGCCACTCAACCACGCAATGTGTCAAATTCGACTGGAAAAGGGAGAACGGAGTGTTGTTTGATATTAAGTTCTCTCTGCATCTTGCATATGCATGCGTTCACCTTGCATAGCTGAAACAAAAAATGCATATTACAAAGAAAAAAAATAATATTTTAAGTAGCCTTATTGAAGTAATTCAAATCATTCTTTATTTATCAAGATTTTGTAAGATGAATATTTAAATTTAATCTATCAGTGTGAAAGAGTGACAGTTGTAGGCAACATAAAATATTTAAGGTTTGTTTGTTTCGTGACATAAAATAAGGAACTTCGACGCTAATAATAATTGATTACTTAGATTTATGGCAAGAAGCATCGCGAGGCCGTGTAACAGCGTCTGACTGTAAGCACAAATGTTGTGGGTTTTATTCTCACTCGGTAAAATGATCATATAAGTTATTATTTGTGGCCAGTCGTGGCCCAGTGGCACAAGCGTGTGCCTGTTAACAGCTGGTTGTGGGTTCGATTCCCACTCGAGGAGTGGAAATATTTAATATTTCCATTTTCTTCGCTCTGGTGTCGAGGTAAAAGCGCGGCGTTAAGTTCCGCCACTTAACACACAATGCCTCCGAATTCGGCGGAAAGTGGGGAACGGAGTATCTTAATACTAGGTTCCCTCTGCCTACCCTGCTGTGTGCGGGATACAGCGTGAGGCTAAAAAAAAAAAAAAGAAAAAAAAGTTATTTTTATTTCTCTACTCTGGAGTATAAACAAGGCGCGGCGTTGTGTTCTGCCACTCAACACGCATGGTCTCACTGTTAGGCGGAGAGTAAAGAACGGTGTGTCAAGACTAAGTTCTTTCTGACTACTTTACTTATGCGGGAAAAAGCGGTGAAGATTCATAGCCATAGTATATTCTAAGGGTAGCCAGGGAATTTATTACGATATACCTTCTGTTTTTGTGTATTTTCCCCCTATTAGATATTGCGTCTTGCGTGGTCGTTGCAGACTTTGTCTTAAAAACCGGGAAAACATATAAATTTTGAATATATACACAAATATATTATTGTGAAGCTTTATGTATCGTAAGCATTATACACTTTGTAAATTATAGATCCTTTGGATAAAATTTTTACACACGTGAGTATACAAAGTTATATGCTTAGTTTAACTGATTTAAATATTCTTAATATCAAACTCAGTAATGTTTTATATGACAATGCGTCGTATATAGTTCTGTAATTTACTAGCATTACCAATCTTATATTCCTTATAAAAGCTAGTTTCAAATTGAGCCACAAAGCAGTGTAGAATTAGGGAAAACTTAGTGTCCAGACACTTCGTTCTGCAGTTTCCGCCGGAAATCGAGACATCGTATGATGAGGAGTAACGCATTGGCTTTCAGCTCCTTAGCCCTTAATAATTATAATTATTTTTTTTAGCTTCACGCTGTATCCCACACAAAGCAGAGTAGGCAGAGGAAACATAGTGTTAAGACACTGCGTTCCCCTCTGTCCGCTGAATTCGGATCCATTGTGTGTCAAGTGGTGGAACTTAACGCCGCGCTTTACCTCGACACTACTACGACACTAAAGCGAAGAAAATGGAAATATGAAATATTTCCACCCCTCGAGTGGGAATCGAAACCACAACCAGTCCTTTACAGTCAAACTTCGTGCCTCTGCGCCACGACTGGCCATAATTATAGTGTGTATTAATATATTCAAAATCACAACCAGAACCTGTAATACATAAAATGAACTGTCAAACACGTACCCTACTGCATTACGCGTGGATTAAGGAAAATTGCTAGTATACACATATATTTTCTCATTTACATATTTTCGGTCTGCTTAACCCAAGGGCGTGGCATCAAGGTAGCCGAGTTACATTTCATATGGAAGTGAAACGTAAATTTTCCCTACATTCTGAGTTTTCCTGCCCTTAAGCGAATAAAATAAAGCAAGTGGTTGTTTAGAAGTTACACGATTAATTTAATATGTGAGATGGCGTTTTTCTTTTGTACTGTCTGTCGCTTTTTATAATTACAATCGATAATGGATATTGTATATTTGATTCGCTGTAATATAGATATTTCTATACTATAGTATATAATAGATACGTCTGTAGTATATAATATTTACTAGTACTTTGAAGCAGGTTCAACATGTAGAGGGCTTACGAGAGTTCTGCTGATTTTTTATCTTGTAATAAATAATACCTAATTAGTATGAGCCAGATTTTTAATATACCAATATATTATAAATTTCATTACATTTAGGAAAATATTAACTATAATAATTTTCATACAACACTATTTAAAGTTTGCTGTGCGACGCCGCGGACGCTTTATCTCATACGTAGTAAACATTAATTATTATGTTTAATATTATTATTTTATTTTGTCCTATAAGACTTTTTATTTCATTCAATTAATAATAATTTTATTTTCATACAATGTTAGTTTTGTATTTATAATGTAATAAGAACTTACCTTTAAATTCTTCAAATTTAACAAAAATATTTTTTATAAATGGCGACTACAATTAGAACAATAATATTCTGATTTATGCATATTTTAATTGTTGAATGCATGTATTCAATATCCACTTCCACTTATCTAATTTATATTATTTGTTATTTTATGTTAATACACATTTCCAAGCACCATCTTTTCACCACATCACGTTCCCGCCAATTTCTCATTTTTTGTTCTCTTTTTGAATTTCATAAACTGTAACCTGCAAGTATAATATCATTCAGCCAACATTACGTTTTATAAAAATAATAATAAATTATTTTTGTTATTTGTTTAAAAATATTAAATATTAAAAATATTAAGAATTAATCCTTTTCTTGAATTAAATTGGTTTAATTAAACATTTTATATCACCACGTAAATATATTTATGTTTAGTACTTAAGACTGCAAATGTAGCCGGAAATGCAATTTTATATGGATGATATAGAATAATAATTGAGAAGTATAGGTATAACTACATAATTATACCAAACATAGTAAACTATACTATACAATAGAATTTAGATGAAATATTATTAAAAAGTTTCATTTTTATTATTATTAGATGTTACGCAATATAGGACTTTTTGTTAAGGTATTTAGTTTATTTAAAATTAAATATACACATTACATCACGACTTATTAAGTTATAATTAACTATACATATTTAATGTTTTTAATTGTTTTACGGTCTGGTGAAAATGCATTCGCAAAATATATTTGTGTATTTTATGCTTAGGGAACATTTATAATGCAATCGATTCTAACATTACTAGCTAGTAAAATGTACTGCTACTTGTAACTAAAATGTACCAATTAAATGTACTAAAATAAATTGATTTTTTTATTTATTTCTACGAACAAATTCAATTCTTTATTTCTCAAAACAGTATGTGACTGATGGCGAGACTCAATTTCGGATAACAATTTCAGCTGTAGATTTCGATTAAGTCTCATGTCTTATTTGAATATCTTCCATTTATATTAAATTTTTCAATAAATTTAATATAAATTCATGACATATTGATTTTTCATTGCTGAAAGCATACCAGGAGTAATTGTGCGTTTGTAAGCAAAAGAAGTATTTTTTTACTAAATACATGTTTTTTTGAAATATATTTTTAAAAAACACGTAAAAATTAGAACGCTATTAAGCTATGCGCTTACGCATGAACAAGCACTGCTTCTTTTTATAGGTTTTTTTACATTATTTTTATATCCTGTGTGAATAATATTAAAATGTTGAAATTCTGAAATGGACAAATAAAATAATACAACGCAACGCTGCGTAAAGTACTATATAGTTTTTTCATCAACCCGCGTTCTCATTTTCTTTGCTTAAATGTATAATTGTTGAATATTTTTTTTGTTTGTAACCGGTTGACAAATAACAATAAAATAAACACTAAATGTTGAGGGAAGTTTGCCAAAATACAATAGTCAAAACTGCATTTAATTTTTTAAACGAACAGATAAATTGACAATCAGAAAATAAATTAAAATTTCTATGTTTTAGTGTCTATCACATTGGTAAGTGCTCCTAATAGTAATTATAATTTTCCTCATATATCTTCCATATACAGACAGCGATCAGTTACATTATTATTATACGTATAGATTATCCTACATGAAAATTACAGGAAACCTTTCAGAACAGTTCTTTAATACGTTCAACGTACGCTTGAACTGTAGTTGCGTACGTACTCATACATATCTCCTCACGTAATAATCATTATAAAAATGAAGTTAAAAATGAACGCACATAATTTGTTACGCTCTACCCATTGCTTTGTTCTCTTGGTCTTGATGACGCAGACATACATGTATATACATTATAAATGAAATTACCGTCCCCATTTCAACGACTTTTCTAATGGCTTACGACAAATTACGTGATATTTTATTCATTTTTAATTTTATAATTTGATTGCTGGTGTATATTATGTATTTGAATTAGATTAATATATGTATACATTACGTATAAATGTAGATATTAATCTAATTCAAATATGTATACATTACGTAAACGTATAAATGTTACGAATTACGATTTATATACATATATAGAGAATTAAATGTTTTCCGGTAAGGTGCTTGTTTAGACTGTAGTTTCGTTCTCACTCTCTGTTGGTTTATCGTTCTTGAGTAGTGTAAGTTTATTTCTATTACAAAAAGCTTTTTTATAAATATTTTTTTATTATATTGACTGCAATGTCAGTTTAGATATCAAAACTGTAAATCATAAGTTATAAGTTGTGTCAATAATTTTTATCCTTGGTATTACTTTTTTAGCGTGGTACGATAAAGTACGGTCGCAGCTTCTGCCACTTAACACAAATGGACCTCCGTTCAATGTTCTCTCGTCATTCATTTCATAACATAGATTTCTTACTAAACTACATTGCTTACTAAACTATTTTACTATGTACTACTGACATTAAATATTTTAAATGTGAAATTAAAAAAATGACATTGCAAACTTTAACAAGCTATTAGTTTTTTAGTAATTGTATAAAGAAACGAAACAACGTCTCGTTATAACGTAAGAGCAGAGGTAAGAGTTAAATTTTAAAACAAAAATAATGCACATTTATACGCTAGTACTAGTACTAGTGAGATCCGTTATTGTTTTGTGGGCTATTATCAAGCTTTTTATTCTTGTAGGGTGAAACTTTTCTTATCTAGCGAACCCAGTTGTAAATGTTAAAGAGGTTTATATTAAACTTTACAGTGAACAACGAGAAAAATATGGGAATATAGTCCATGTTTTTCTCTACATTAAAAGTAGACAAAGTTAGTGACAAAACACTTACTTTTCTCTGTTATTGTATATTGCACTAAATAAAAATAGATTGTATTTTATATTAGTTCTATATTTTAAAAAAAAAATAGCTTCATGCGTGCCAAAATAGTGCCAAACACTACGATTCCTGCATAGCTTTCGCATCGTCCGTTGCTATGAAACCTCTGTTTCAAACACATTTGAACCTCACGCTTCGTGCTCAAATAAAAAAAAAATGTTTAATAGTTTAGTTATATAAGAACATGAACCTGCACTTCTTAGATACCGTCCAAAGCAATAAAATTATATGTTCTCATACAGCAACTTTCATTAAAAAATTATCTACGTTGAAATAATTTATACTTAGGTACTTTATGAATAAACACTTCAACAAAATCTCATCTTTGTAATGTATGGCTTATAATTAAAAGAAAATAACTCCTAAGATATGAATTGCTACACTAATTAATTTTAGTTTTCATCTTAAACGGAGCTAGTGCTATACCTAGCGGCGCTAAGATCTCCCGTTATTAAATGAAAGATCTACCGTGTCTAAGGTGACATCGCTTAAAGGTGAATTCCACTTGAACCTTTAATCAATCTTGGAAAATAATAAGAAAATATTGCAATTAAATATTAATAGTTGAGGCTATAGTGGCACAGTTTAAAAGTGTCTGAATATATATGCGATGATTGTGGGCTTGATTCGTACTCAATGATTATATTTAAGTTACTTTTATTTCTACGCTCTGGTGACATACTGTATATAACAATTACTTTAAAAAAAAAGAAGTCCCGCTGAATTTCTTGCGCCGGTTCTTCTCAGGTCTGAGGCATTAATTCTAGTGAACCGGTGGTAAACTATTTGACGTTCAAAAAATGATCATTTGTAACTTCTTATTTTGAATAAAATTATCTGAATTTCACTTAAGGTTCTGTTCTCTCTTTCTGCCCTGTTTCATGACAATGCATGATCGTAAAAGCAATGATTGGACGTTCAATTCACAGTCGGAGGTGCATTTATATTAAATGCTTTTATATATCATATTTAAGTAATATTGGATAAATAATAATCAAATATTGCAATTGATTATTTCTGATTATCGGATATCATCGAGTATCAATATTAGTTTAGTTCAGATCCCGGGAGTTGATTCATACTTATTTTAATGCGTTTATATTCTAAAATTAAACAGAAAAATATTAAGTAAAATCGAAGGCCATTCAGATAATGTTCTTGACTTCAATCACGCATATTGTATAACAATTTAATATCATTTACTGAATTTAAACATATACTTAAATTTTAAATTAAACTATTTAAATTTCTAAGCTGCCGATGAGAAAGAGATGACGAAGAGGAAAGCATTTCAACGTAAAAAAAAATATACAGAAACTATATTATATACATATTTCCTGAGTAACAAAAACTCTATACATACTTGTTGAGTTCTGCCACTCAACAGGTAATGCCAATTTCAGGTGGAGAACAGAGTGTCGTGGCACTAGATGCGAGAATAGGCGTAAATATGAAAAAAAAGTCAGGTTAATATAGACTTTAAAAAGCACAAGTGGAGTATACCTGAAAACCGGGGCTCGGTCGTCATATAATAAGTTTACGTTATATTGCTACGTAGGAACGACGTAGGAGGCAATTTATTTTCTGACGAACTTTTTATTACATGTAATTTTTATATTTTAGATAAAGTAAATTAAATACGAGTATACTCAGTACTTTTATTACTTTATGGCACTAAAAGTACTACAGGTGCTTTTTATATACTTAAAAGAAAATACTTTATACTATTTTTTATTACTTTTATAAGTAGCGCTATATTTGTCCTATTCATATAAATTATTTCTATCCCATTATTATGAAAAATATTTCTTTCCCTACATGGGAAAACATTTAATATATTTAACTTTTTCTAATATATACTTCTTTTATTCACATAATTCATAAAAATGAAAAAGTTTTTCTATACGACATTTATATACCGCCCTTGATCCTGAAATAATTTCAAATTTATGTAAAGTGGAGTACGGAGTTATTTAATTATCTCTGGTATCTGACAGCGTACAGGAATACATGAATACATATAGACGGAAGTATGTGAATACAAAAGGTATTAAATAGTATTAATATATTTCACACTTAGGACATTAAAGTTGAAAAAATAATTGAAATTGAATAAAAAGGCTTATATAAAGCTATAATTGTACCTATCATGTCCTCTTATCTTTCTTCTGGTACATTGAGTTTTAAATACGGTGGAGTCGGTCAAGAGATCTGCTCCAGACGTAATCCTGTGCTTTCGAATCCTTCGGCAAAATGGAAAGACTCGAATATAAATTTATTGTTAACTTTTATATTACACTTAAGATCAGTCTAAAGGATTTAAAAAAAATATTCTAAAGATTAACTTAAGTTAAACATACTGTTATTGTTTTAAATAAGAAAATTAAACTCGTAAAGGCGGTGAAAAGTAAAAATCGTATTCCAATATTTATTTTTTAATATTACATTCACATTGTCTAATAAGTCTTTCTTAAATGCGACTAAAAGTAATACTGCTTACACAATCAGTACATTATCTGAATACAGAAAAGATCCATTTCCAAAACACGTATATTCTATATACAATCATAGATAAATTATATAAATATTTTTCTTTTTAAAAAATGTTTTTTAAGACTTCAAAGTCTTTTAAGAGTTAAGACTTAAACTTAGAAGTTTTTTAAGACTTAAGACTTAAAAGTCTTTTAAAATGCAGACATATTAATAATACAAATTAATTGTAACAAGTATATAAGAATTTCTACGTAGCTTGATTTCGAATGCATGCTTAGCATGGCAGCGATCAGAGCGCTTGGACGGTTTCCAAAAGTTGCAGGTTCCTGCTGTGTTCAAAACCATAAAGAATGTGTTTTTATTTTTTTATTAAATATATAGATTCGATATAAAATGGATTAAAATCATTTTTCTATCTTACTTTTTTTTTCCTAAATAAGAAACACATTTTTATTGAATTAAAATAGTAATCATTCCATTATCCGATAAAAGAAATCCCAACTATCCTCTTAGTGGATATATAAAATTCTTTGAAATATTGCAGCTTTTCTGCCTGTCGGTAACTTCATTACTGATAATCTTGTTTTGTTTCCGCTACTCGCAACATTTCTTTACAATTCTCAGTGTTTCCCATTGAAATCCGATTTATGGCTTTTATCTACGGACGAAAGGCAGAGTTATGTTTAATGTATTTGCTACAAAGCCAATCTGAAAGCTTTTTAAAATTTAAAACTTGTTATTAAAAGTAAGAACAGCAAAAAGAAAATGAAAGAAAGTTGATTGAAAATTTAGTGAGGGTCTTCACTAATGTCTAATGTCTATTTATACCAAGTCTATCAAATATTTTTGTGTTGTTGTACTGTATATAATACTTTCTGTATTTTGATTGTTTTTAAGTTTTTAATATTATTGAATGCCTGATATTTAGTTTCGTCGAATCTTATATTTTTACTAACTCCATCAAAAAGGTAACCAAAACGTGGTGGTACTACATAGTAGACATAAAATCGGTTACGTTCAAAAGCCAATATATATAACCTAGGAGTATATTATATATTTAAATAAATAACCCTATTACCAGCTTATTCATTTTTCACATTAATAGCATGAGCACAATCTTCGGACTTTAGTTTCCAACCGTTATACCACTTTATCCATATTGTCGTTCGGTGTCAGCTGTAGAGCGCAGTACTCTATCCACACGTCAACTTGATTTCCTTTTTGGTTATATCTATGTCATTGTTTTCCTGTTAGTTCATCTTGTATCAGATTCCTTGGAGAGACTTTAAGCACGGTTATCTAAGTACCTAGCTTATTAAAGATTGGCGAATTAGATCATCATCAATATCAGTCGTATTTATGTGTATATTAAGTTTACATAAAGATACATGATTTTGTCAGAGACCTTAGTCTTAATATACTTTGTTCTTCTATTTTCACCTACAATCGAGACGTTACATACTGAGTGGCTAAATTCAAAGTCGTATTTTGTTTACTAGAGCGAGTATATAAAAATAATTTAAATGGACTCTTTCCTGATTGGAAATCGTTTAATCATTATTGTTTGTACCTTCCATACCGTATATTATTAAGTTTCGCAGAATAAAATCGGCTTATTTCGGTGTGAAAGCTATAGTCTTGTTAAATCGAAACTATTTATAAATTAACAATAAGCTTTAAATCGAATTTACAAATACATTCATAGAACTAGATGAATGAATTGAAACTTATTAAAAATAAACCCTCCCACGTATCAATGAGTTTCAAACTAATCATATTAGTTTAGGTTTTCCAATAGAACCTGCAATTAGTTGAATATTCTGGCGCTCGCTAAGAGAGTAGTGGCAGCATTGTGTAGGAGGGAAAGCATCTGACTATATACAGAGAAAATATTTATGTATATTTAGATATTTAAAAATATATTTTTATTTAGCAATGTGTTTAGATAAAATGCAACGTTGAATGCTGCAACTCAATTTATTTTTAAATGGACGCAAAATTGAATACTAAATCTCATTACAATAGTACTAGTTCTTCGATTAATATGGGAAATTGTGTTAAAATAAAAGAAAAAAATAAATCAAGATCTTTTGAAATCAAACAAGCATAAATTATACAGCTGTGGTCCAGTGGGATAGCGTCCAACTGAAAACGCGAAGGTTATGTATAGTCTTGATTCCCACTAATAAATTGAACTTTTATTATTACATTGATACTCACCAAATTTAAGTTATTTTCAATTCTTCGTTCTGGTACCTAAGAAATAGCACGGCATTGAGTTCCACCACTCGACACGAATGGTCTCGAATTTTCGGACGAAAAGTGGAGGACGGAGTATCTTGATAGTAGGTCCGTATACCAATAAAAGTTTATTTTTTATTTATTTGATACTCGATTACACCAACAAAACTTAACAGTAAACACAGGGAAAAAAACACAGGAAAAAAAACAACGAAATCCAATTTTGGTGTAAAGGCAGTCTTATCACCACAGGTGATCTCTAAAAGTGTGAAGCAGTAAAAAAATCGAATCCGTAGACCGTTCCGCTTAAGCATAACTATGTAAGTTCTTCGCCACTCGTGTACTTCTAGTCAATAAGAGCTAGTAAGCCGCTGTAATGTGGGTCAAGAGTTGTGTTCCAGACTAATCCGTAGCTTTGTGATTTGGGTTTCAGTGAAGTGAGCTTGATCTTTGTTTAAGCACGACTTTACTACATTTCTAGACAGTGTTTTATAGAGTACCGTAAAACAGATATATTTTATTTGTGCTATTTTTTTGGTTTACTTACATAGAAAGAGTTATAAACAATAATAATTTGATAATGATTAACTTAATGAATTTGATAATATTATAGGTAAAGTAATTGTTGCACGCGGCTTTGTCCTTGTAGTAACGAGTGCCTTTGCCATTTTTTTAGCGTGAAGCAAAAATTTAAGAAAATTCATACAAGTTTGCAAAAACCTCTTTAGCCCTGTTGCGAAATCTTTGCTAACTATAATCTACTTTCATGCCAAATACCATGTTTGAAGCACAAGTGGTCATTGATAATTTATTTTGAATGACCTTTATGTACTTGTGTAAAAATATACACAAACTAAAAGTTGGTGCCTTTTAAAGAATGCAGTGCAATATTTTAAAAATATAATTATCTTCCTTTTTATTAATTTTGTTACGAAAATATTGTTACGAAAATACGAAAATATTCGTACATCTTAAACTTAATAATGTTCATTTGATGTTTTCAAAGTCTAAAATCATATGGAAATAATAATTAGGTATACTAATAATAACAATACTATTAATTGGCTTGTCTGGCGGAACTCGACCTCTCTTTTCTCGCTTGAAATTTACAAAATAAAACTTCATTTCATTACAAAATATTGCTGCTACAGACGGAAAAAAGAGAAATGAGAGTGACAATAAGAAATAAAGAGAAATAGAAAAAAAACAGAAAGGCTATAAATTCTATGTAGAACACCTAAAAATAACTAGTAAGCTACTCCCATATTTTTATCTTATCTTATTATTGATTACCCTAAAAACGTAACCCGGTCGCATAACGATATAAATCTTCGATGGATCCACGTGATACTGGAAGGAATATCGCAAAGGTCAAGGGCTGAAATCTTCGATGAGTCACCGATATGATTCGTCATCGCCTTAAGTGATAAACGTGTATTTTGATACACTTAAGAGAAATTATTGGAGAATATTTTTAGTATAGGAAATTATGAATGAATACTTTATAAGTTGCCTTATATTACTTAGCAAAAATTTATTGTGTTAAGTTCTATAGTTTGTGATTAATTTTGAGACGTTGCGTCTTGAGCGATGAAGCGGTTTTTCTAACAAGGGCAGAGAAATAATAGCATTGAAATGTATAAAAATGACCCTAGATAGAGCCGAATCTGCAACCATCGCGTGCACAGTCTCTCCAGACACTGCCCTACAACGCCACGTGAACATGTGAAGTATATTATATGGCAAGTGACCTTTGACAGTCTAATGAATATATTAATTTTCTTTTTTTATTGTTTTAGCCATATAGTTTATATTTTCAAAGATTTTTATATAATATACTTAGCATAAAATAATAAGTACTTTATAAGTATTAATTTTATTGAATAAAAGTACATATATCATCATCGAATCTTAATGTAAATAAAAGTGACCGACAACTAAGAGAGGATTATAGCTTCATACCTTAATAGCTACTTTTATAAGGAAATAATAAAATTCACTTTTTAGTTCAAGCACTACATTTCATATGGTCACTTATCTGGTTTTTTAAATTCAGTTATCCATAAAGTACTTAATTTTATTAACTACTCGACACAAGTAAACCTAATAAGTAAGCTTTGCCACAGTAAAACCCCAAATGAGGCATCGACGTCGTTTGTATAAAATAAACACTTTAAGCGCCACTAACAACCGCCATAACTAATTTTGACAAGGCTATACGCTATCGTAAAGTTTTACCCTTAAAATTAAAACAAAGTAAAATTTAATTATAAGTTTACAAAGTATTTTGTGTTATTAAATAATAAAAATGCAGACAAGAAGAAGGTTTACAAAAGTATCTCAATTGATTTATAATATCGACTATAGATATATTAAAAATGTCACTGATCAGTCTGTACATGGAAGTTATATGAGTTTTTTTTTTGGGGCACTTATCGGTGTAATCGAACCCTTGAAAACTGTATTTTTTTTTAATTTTTGTCTGTTGCTCTGTCCGTTTATAATAATTTAAATTACGAGCTTAAGCAAAGTTTGTGATAAAAGTGAGAATGCGTTTACACAGGCGAAGTCGCGTGCGGGTGGCTAGTGGAAAATATATTTTGTTAAAGGTACTGGTATCTAGACTTACATTTGTATCACCATTTTTATGTTGTTGATCACTCAATCTTCTAGTGACTTCTTAAATTTCCTTCTCGTTTTACATATCTTCAGTAAATAATAACCTATTCCTACGAAGTTGAGCTAATCAGTATTTGTGTTGAATGACCTTTAATTTACAATTAATGTAATTAGTCGAAAAACAGTAGAAAATGAAAAACGAAGTGTATTTATAAAAGTTTCTCTCTGTATAGCCAGTTAAATAGGGAAGGTATGGAAACGTATAAAACATATGAAATATAATGCTAAGATATTTATTACTAAGTCATTGTAATTTTTGAAGTGAAAACTTCTTTAGGCGCGTTTAGCGTTTTGGTAGAGGGTAAAATCCTCGGTTCGCGTCACCGACATGCTAATGATAATAGTATATCTATAGCTATGGAGAGCCAGACTAGCGCACGAGCAGTAGCCTGTGTACACGTATAATTAATGTTCAAACTTGAATTCATTGAAATTCGTGTAAATATAAATACTATGTATAATTAAGATAATTGTATATTAATTATTTTTTCAACCACTTTGTATTTATATTTTGTTCATGATTTGTTTAACCCATCATATGTAACTAATAAATAAAACATAAAAAAATTCATTTTTTGCATATAGTTTTAATTACACTCAACTTAATAGTTCCGTTTTCACTTCTATCGGCAGTCCCACGGCTGCTACTGATTTTTTGTTCAGAATTAATAAGAACCTAATGTTAAGACAATTCGTTCTATGTTTTCTGCCTGTAATCGAGACATTGTGTGTTGGGCGTAACTCAAATCCACATTCTATCTTATAAGAGCGGAGAAAATAAATTACTTTAAATATAATCATTCCTCCGAGTCAAAATCAAACCTACAATGTGAATAACGCTTACAGTCAGACCACATGGTCAGACCATGTCCTCAATTAAGAAAAACATTAAAAATATTTTTATTTACCAACATCTAAAGTCTACAGCGGGGTCATAACCGCTATAAACTGTAGGACGAAATGTCTTGTGCATGACGAATAATCAAGTATCATACTATAATCAAGTGTGAACCAGAGCTGAGTATGAAGTGGCCACTTACGCCACTTAACTATGTATCAGGTAATATAAAACGGTTTTACGTGTAGATAAAAAGAGTCCTGGTATATATCTACAATATAGACATCTACATACCTACTTTATATACACATGCTAAATTTTATATAAGAAATAATAGATGTCTTTTCATGAGGCTTTCGTGAATTTCGTAATTGTGATGGTTGTGGGTTTTATTCCCATTCGAGCAACCTCATGCTTGTTTCTACTTGTGAGTTACCAGGATAGGATAGAGAACTTTTTGTCAAGACTCTATACTCCATTTTATTAAATACTCCATTGATTGAAAATGAGACATCGCGTAATGGTTGGGTCGTCGTAAGTAATAGAGCGGAGAAACGAAAATATTCCCTTGAGAGGGATTCAAACCCGCAACCAATCGCGCTTACGGTCAGGCGCTGTCTCATTGCGCCACAATGGTCTACTCGAGATAACGTTTACGTTTAAATTATTTCCATTTCTTACGATACTTCTGATGTCTTCAGAAAAATTCCTTCTTATTTGTCGTCTTTTAATTCCGCACCCAGAACGCAATTTCGAAATTTGTTCATGTACGAGGACCTACTTTGCTATGTGTGCGTGATGCGTCAAATATATTTAATTGTAATTAATTACATTTGTAATGATTTTCTAAAAGTGCTTTATGATCAAAGTTCTCTGTCTTAAACTCTATAAGACATTACTTAATATTTAGTTATATTGCATATGGCAACTCAACTCATAACAATAACTGCGTTCCACCAACGCATAACTCAATATATCGTATACCTTGTTGAAATTGACGACATCATAAGAAGAGAGCATTGTCCCTGCCTATTGATTTTTATATGATATATGTTTATAATATTTTATAAAATGAGGGCTTTTTGTCACATAATTTTGACGTTTTTGAAAGACGGCTTATTTAGATGGCCACAATTAACTTATATAGAACAGCGTTAGGTTCAAATTACGCAGAGGTAATATTCAGATTTATATTATAAGTCTTATTCTCTATTTGGCTAGACAAACGTCCTACCCGCATCACCCTATTAAGCAAGCAATGTCGAAAAATATATTAAAAAATTAAGGATTTTATGTAGAATGAAACGTTACATAAAAAATTTTCTTTCGCATACATTAGTATAAAAAGTATTTTAATGTTATTTTAAAATAAAACTACAGATAAAGTTATATGAGATCTACACGAAGCCGCATATGAAATAACCCTTTTAGGTGATTTCCCTCGAGATATGAACGTTAGATTATCTTAGTTTTAGATAATACAAGTGACTCTGAACAAACGTTTATGTTTTTTAGCTTTAAAAAGAAAGAAATAATATAAAGCTGATTTTTTTATAACTTAATGTATATCACTACGGACATAAGGTCTGTTGTACTTTTTTTAAAATAAGCTTTTTTATATAAATTCCTTTTTTCTTTCACAATATCAGAGCTTAAAACTATGTAAGCTTTAACTAAGTTTATAAAATAAACCTAATATACCCTAAGAGAGTCCAGTTAGTTTTTTAATACTAATCTAATCCCTTAAATATTAAATGTAACTTATATCTATTACATATTATTAATATAACTTATATCTATTATATATGAAGCAGATTTTCACTTCTGCCTGTATATGACAGAAAGAACATAATGTCAAGACACTCTGTACTCTATTTTATGCCAAAAATTTGAGATATTGCTTGTCAAAATGGACGCAGCACTTTGTTTTACAAGACAAGGGAAATGAAAATATTCTATTACTGGAAATAGAAGTAGCAACCATCGCGTTTGCGGTTTGACGCTGTCCCATTCCGCCACGGCGGCCTCAAGAAATACGATACTAATAAATTTACTCTTTTATTGTCACATTTGACATTGTAATTGTATTGTTTTAAATATGTACGCTTGAATTGATAGATTTATGTACGTGTTTTCCTAGAGGCGTTGGTTCAAATTATGTTCGTTTCAGGCTTATGTCGTACATCGTGTGTCGAACCTGAACAACATATTTTTGTTGTGTCTCGTACGATTTATTTAATATTTTAAAGTGTTATTCACGCACTTAAGGAGTTGAATAATCATTTAAATATTTCAATATACAGTCAGACGCTGTATGACTATGCCACAATTAACTCTATAAATCTATTTATTTAAAATATGCTTTTACATCACAAATATAATATATAATATATATAATTCTTCACTTATACGAAGAAGCCAGTCGTGGCGCAGTGGCACAGTGACACAGGCGTGTGACTGAAAACGACTGGTTGTGGGTTCGATTCCCACTTGAGGAGTGGAAATATTTCATATTTCCATTTTCTTCGCTCTGGTATCGAGGTAAAGCGCGGCGTTAAATTCGGCCACTTAACACGCAATGCCTCCGAATTCGGCGGAAAGTGGGGATCGGAGTGTCTTAACACTAGGTCCCTCTGCCTACCCTGCTGTGTGCGGGATAAAGCGTGATGTAAAAAAAAACACCTATACGTATAAAAACAAGACAATTAATAAATTTTCCTACTAAAAAAATATATCCTGCAGATTTTCTTCTCCAATACAGATTTCTCACCTGTCTTCATTCAATAGCTTATATTAAACCACATCACGTATTTACGGGACGCCTCGCGACGCTTCGTTACTTCTACATAATGAAACGCTGGACACTAATTAATTTTGCTCGACGCAAAATTGACCTGTGTCAACCCTATTTGGGCTCCGAGACCTACAATCAAAAGCTGCTATAAATTCGACTCTATTTTGTTTGTATTAAGGTTCAAAATGGCATATTTTATCACTTTAATTTAGTGTGATGTAAGACATTAGGCAACTAATAATAAGCATTTAAATAAGAGCACAATAAGATCGACATCCGTTGTCGTTCAACTGGCAGTAAAAGGTTTTACTAACAAAGAATTATATAGAATTATATTACTTATATTATTATATTGTAAGATTATTTACGTTGTGTTTCTACTTTGTCAATAAGGCAACTATAAATATATAGGCAATACTTACCGTATTGCTATTTTACTCACCCACTGTCTAAATACATAATACCTACGTTGTACATACTCACTTAATTTTAATTTTTTAACTTTACCACGCTTTTTCCCGCATTCCGGGATGTATCACAGAGAATATAATGATAAAGCACTCTGTTCCCCTTTTCCTCCCGAAATCGAGAAATTTTGGGTTGGATGGCGGAATTCAACGCCGCGCTTTTTCTTCGGTACCAGATTGAAGTCGAACCATTGCGTTTATTGTCTACGGTCATGACTATACCCTTTAAGGTACATACAATTTTAAGTTAATTTTAGAGAAAGTTTCTTATTTGTGAATTTAATAGAGTATTATGCATTAAACCAGTTAGTTGTTTGTGTCTTTAGAAATTTAGTTCTAAAGACACACTTAAGAGTACAACCTTATTTCTAAAGATAGTTCGTTGAGCTTTTTTTCTTTTTTTTTTTTATTATTATTCTATTTATTACTCTACGGACACAAGGTCTGTACCTTTTTTAAGATTATTCTTTTTTTATGATATACAATTATTTTTTTCTTTACGATTTCAGTACTTAAAACTAAGACTTAAAGAATATACTCTAAGAGAGTCCAGTTATTACAAATTTAGGATGCCTGTTCATTGTTTATTTTATATAATTTATAATATGATAAATAAATGTAACCTAACTTAATTTATTACAAGTGTATAACTTATTTTATGTCTTACATCTATTACATATATATATATTTCTTACTACTACTAGTTCGTTGAGTTTCACTACTCACGCACGTCTCAAATTTGGTCTGAAAGTGGAGTATAAAGTCACTAACATTCGCTGTTCCATCTTCTCTTCTACTCTTCTCTGGTCGAAAGTGTGAAGCTGAAAAAAAAAGTATCCAAACGGTATTTCAAACTATAATAATTCTAAAGTTATTATAAAGACCATAACAATGTCACCACGACGTTATTCTAATGTTTGAGCTTTTATAATTAATTAGTTCAAAGTTGCTTTATATCGATAATGTACTTTCGAAGCTTTTGCATATACGAGTATGTACGAGTATTTGTGAGTAAGGTATGTTTACTTAGGATGTGCTTACATTGCCCCATGGTGTTTGTTACATAAATAAAATCGGGTTAAGTATCTATTTATAGTTCAAGTATTTATTTCAAAGTAATTCGCGTTTGAAAGGTCAGATTTTCGCTTTTTCAGATAAAAATAAAATTAAGAAAATATAATTTTAAATAAGTAAATAGCTTCATAAAATATTGCATTTGAAGTATTTAGCTACAAAAACGACTAACAATATTTTTTAGAATTTTCTATATTTTTTATAATAGAGAAAATTTTCTTTTATATTACTTTAGTATCAATTTTATATACACAGCAATAAATTAAAGATATATTGAAAAATGACCAATATATATAAAGCAACATATACCAAAGTGGATAATATATAGAGCATCCTATTGGTAATAAACAAGATCATATCGTGGGCAGCAGTTAATTTCAATTTAAAGTAGTATAATAATATCTAAACTGGATATTATTCGAACTGTGGAGAGATATAAATGATTTAATAGAATAGAAAAATCAGTTCCTTTATTTCTTCATTTATATCATTAGTAATATACCATGAATATCTTTTTTCTTCACGCTTTTTTTAAATACTCGACCAACGTCGCGCAGAGGAACATTATTACAGTTGGTTGTGGGTTCGATTCTCGTTTGGTGTAATGACCATAACTGGATCGTTTTCATTTCTCTGCTCTAGTGCAAAACAGACGGACGGAAAGTGTGGTGGTGCAGATGATTAGCGGCGCTCGTACGCCAAAAACTATTGATTATGAAAAAAAATATAAATACATAAATTGTAGGATATTTTTATCGTTTAATTTTGTACATAGATGTTTTTATCGTAAAATGCGCCGGAAAGGAGATATTCCAAAAAAATCGTTGTAAGGCGCCATTTTTTCAAAAAAAAAAGCATACCGAAATCTATAAATTGACCAATTTCCAAAACTCACGGAAAACTTTCTAGGTACCCCCTTTTTCATCTAATGAACTTTACTACGACGAAAATGAAATATTAAATATTTCAGTTCCTCGAATGGCAGCCAAATCGACTGGACATTGGAAGATGAAACTTTGACATGTCGCTTAAAAAGTGTTTTAAAAAATGTAATAGAGGAAAATTTCTGGAAATATCAAACAGAAAAAAAAACTTTTTACGTTTAATACATGTAAAATATCCTAGGTAGAATTGAAAATAACCCTAGAATGTATTGGATCATGAAGTCCGAACGAAGTTGCAAGTGAGGACTCATTCTTTTAGTAGGTATATTGTTTATAACGTGTAATAAAAAGACTGCTACTGTTCTACTGACTTACCTGTTATTTTTACAAGGCAGACTAGTAACAGTATGGTAACAATCCACTATATTTTTAACTAATTATATTTTGAAATATATTAGGCAAATTTCTTTTTTTATCTTAACCAATTCTCGCAAATATTATTCATAAATAAAAAAATATGAGGTAACAAAATATTATGAGATGGAAAATTTTTTTCATGCACATAATAATAAACTGAAGAACGCTACCATGGTCAGTGACCCGCGCGTCTGAGTCAGATGTCAGCTGCCGATCTCTGAAGTACTGCTCGCACCCTTTCGACACTGCGGCACCATGTAGTCCCGTTCTTTTCTTTTATACGATATATCGATAAAATTTAATAAAATAAGTTTTAATATTTTAAATTAAAATATAAAGTGTAATTATTATCCAAGATACATGGAGATTATAACGTAGGAAATAAAATTTTCAAAATGTTAAAGTTTTAAATATATGTACATAAATAGAAACCTGTTTATATATTTAATATGAAGCACTAAGCATATGAAGATATAAGTTAGCACTAACCCTAGATAATTTTATAACAAATAATTTAAACATAAATACAAAATATCGACAAAATGATCGTCATTCCTTATAAAGAAAGCGTCTTGTTTCATCTCCGCTATAAATGACCAGATAGAAGTTGAATGGTTGCTTTGTAGTGGATATTGCCTACTTTATAGTCCATACAGCTGTAGTTAAACCACTTTGAGACAGAACAGTGTTGCCTAAGCCCAGAGCAGTTTAAACAAACGTCTTATCAATGTATAGGACGTTAAAATTTATGTCAATCGAAACGGAACATGTAGATTTCAGCTATAAATTAGAGTATAATCGTAAGTGATATTTAGTGCTGTGATTTTTATTTTGCTTGTTTTGTTTAATTATGATCTAGATACATAATCACATTATGTAGAATAAATAGAGTTTCACGTTGTATCCCGCATACAGCAGGGTAGGCATAAGGAATCTAGTGTTAAGACACTCCGTTCCCCACTTTCTGCCGAATTCGGAGGCATTGCGTTTTAAGTGGCGGAACTTAACGCCGCGCTTTTCCTCGATACGCGAAGAAATAAATAAATAGAGAGTAACTCATGTGTGTTACCCACAAAGACCCAAAATAAGGTCTCTAATTACGTCAGAGGTGTAAGTTTAAAGAAAATGTTTAGTTGTATCCTTAAGACTGTCTGGAATTATCATTGCTTAGCGATTAGAGTTATGCGCCTCATATATGAGTATTTGTATTACAGGACGCTATAGGTACTATGTTTCACATTAATTATGTAAATTAATATAAACAATATAAACAAAATAAGTATTTTTTTTATTGATCTCAAATATTTTCTATAAAATTTTACGTTTATTATGAAAGTACTAACTTCGCTTTCAGCCCAGCTTCGTTTGGTTGATAGAGTTCATAGTTTCCTATATTTAGTGGGCGAGCTAGTGAGCCCCAACATCCTCGCTTCCCGTCATCCGGTATTAACTATTTTACTACTTGCGCGGTAAATGTTATTTCGCAATAACTCTTAAAATAATTGATTTGCTAATTTTATCACTATAATAAGTTAGTTAACAAGAAACGAGTTACTTAGAATACAACGCAAGAGAATTGTACAAAAAGACTAAAAAGAAACGATAATTTAAAATAATGTTTCGTACAATTTTTTACGCTTTTTCCGAATTCATCCGAAACAAGACATTCAGAGGGAGCCTAGTGCTAGGATATTCTGATAGGATAGCCTAGTACTGAAGTCAAAATATTTCGTGTTATGCGGCGAGACTCAACGCCGTACTTTGTCTTAACAGAACACTGTACTTGAGCAATAATTAACCCATAAACCTGAATATAGGAGTTGAATATTTAACCTTTCAATTTAATCAATTGCATTTAATGTCAAGCGCTGTCCCACTACGCTTTCGATGAATGTTAGAGAAAAAAATCTGATAACATTACACTCAGTGTTGCCATAATCATTAAATATAACAGCAAAATGAAAGACAAAAAATAAAATAAAATATAAGTCGCTCTCGCTACATTATAATAGAATTTACGCGAACCATTCATATATAAAATCAACAAATGAAAGGAAACTCATCTTCAGACGATAAACAAAATTCGTAGCGAGGATTTACATAATTTTATCAAGTAAAGGAAAATGTTTAATAATTTGCTTATCTCGACTTTTCGCCTCCAGTCATTTAGGTAGTGAGATATGAAATTGATATTTGTGGAAGCGACACATTTTCTTGTCTTTCATAAAAAATGTATACTTTGTTAGTTCTATAAGAAAAAATGTTGTATATTCGACACAAGATTATGTGACTCATAATTATGCATAGATTTCTATTGTGAGTTAATTAATTAGATGTCGGCTTAGCTTATACTTAGCTAAATGCAAATTCGTTAACAACATTAAATAAATAAAAAAACATAAGACCTTTTCCTAAATATACGCATTAAAAGTATTATAAAATGAATATGACATTATTACTAATTTAATAAAATAATATGAATAACAATTTAATAGCAAACGTTTAAAATTATCTTTTATTGAGATATTTATGTAAATTTACAAAGTAAAATAAGTTAAAACGTTTGCCGCCATGTTCAATCCATAGGATTGTATGGATATTTTAGTTTAAATTTTCAAAAATATTATGAAATATATAAAATATTGCTATATTAGAAATCAACTGCTACTTATAAGGATTATACAGATAATAAGATAAGAATATGATTTCTTCATGTTCATGGCAAGAAAAATATACGGAAATTACGGATGAAATTAAAAAGAATACAAACATACAAATATACAAATATACACGGCGTCGCGTCGTGTAATGTTTCACGACGGTAGGAATTCTGTTTGCTTACAGCTTACCGAAATCAATTGAGTCAATTATTTAAGAAATAGTATATTTTGTATTCTAAAATGTAGCCAGAGATCGGCTACAAACAAATTGTCACTTTTTTCTATTACAGTCTCAACTTTATAAAATTAAGAAAATTATAATAAATACATAGGGCCCAGTCGTGGTTCAGTGGCACAAAGTATGACTGGAAAGCGATTGTAAAGTGACTGTGGTTGCGGGTTCGATTCCCACTCGAGGAGTATAAATATTTATTATTTCCATTTTCTACGCTCTGGTATCGAGGCAAAGCGTGGCGTTAAGATCCGCAACTTAACACGCAATGCCTTCGAATTTGGCGGCGAGTGGGGAACGGAGTGTCAGTGTTAACACTAGGTTCCCTCTGCCTGTCTGCCCTGCTGTGTGTGGGATACAGCGTGCAGCTAAAAAAAGTACATTAAAAGCTTATAGAATAAAATATAAGGATATATATATATATAGTAAAGTATAAAAAGAAATATCTACGCACAACTACAAATCCACACTGAAAACAAAACAACAATATAAAGCTCGTTCATACCAGCGCGTTTAAAATCTGATTACTTCCTTCCGTTACAAAACGACCTCTCGCGTTATTAAACGTGCAAAGCTTGTAAAAAAATTCTTATGTTTTATTCTCTTCGGACTTGTTTACGAGTGAAATTTATAAAGATCCTTTATAGTTTAATAACAATATTTTTACGGCGTTTGTTCAAACAATAAAAAATAGGATTGCTGTGTTTTTGCTCTAAGTGTATTTTTCTAGGTTAAATATTACTGGGACAAAAGTAACATAAATACTAAAGGTTTATATTTATATATACAGATTGGTATGAAAAGAAAGGCATACAATCTGTTATATATTCTAATGGGAGAACATCGGTACTTAAAAATGTGTTTCTTTCGCTACACTGATCTCATAAGGAAAAGCGCGACGTACTTAAAGCGCATATATCGTTTTGGATCAAAAATGGCGGAATTTTGTACTAAACCTCTATATATGCACAAGATGCGGTTCTTACGTTACTTAGAACATCACAAAAGTATTAATATAATCGTATCAATAAATGTCAATAGAATACTTAAGATGTAATAAGATTTAAAGTCTGTAAATAAATTTCTTTTCTACAGTCATATAAAAAAAATATTACGACAAAAAAAATTATACTTCATGCATTATACATATTTTCAATTACGTTAATAAATTACGATAAGGGAAATATTCTTTCCATTTTACATAATTAATTTTATATAATACATTATAAAATAAAATTTTCCACGTTTATCCTCATAAGACCAAGCTGCCTTAGCTTCCTAAGATCATCTCGAACAAAAACTTTACTAAACAAAATCAAGTCGCGGTGACATAGTTCCGTTTAGCATTACCGATCCCACGGGATTGGTTTCGTAAGATAAATCCCCAATCAGCCCCTCTTGAATATATAATATTATAACTTGTATTTTTGAGACATTTATAATTTATTAGCGGCCCGCTCGCGGCTTCGCCGCGTGAAATTCTTCGTTATATTGCAACCCTCGGGAGCGCATATTTAGAAATAGAGTAGCCTATGTTTAAGCTTAGATTATCAACTATTATTATGCCAAAATTCATTACAATTGGTCAAGCGGTTTAAATTTTTCATATAAACTTTCATCCCCTATTTCGACCCTTTAGAGGTTGATTTTTGAAAAAATAAGTAGCCTATGTTAGACTCAGTCACTTTTACTATTTTCATTCTAAATTTCATCCAAATCGGACGGGTAGATTAACCGTGAAAGCGTGACAGACAAACATTCGCATTTATAATATAAGTATGGATTACATATTTTGTTACATATTTTTATTCTTTTTTCGTATAACATTGAATCAGAAAGAACGTAATGTCAAGATACTCTGATTTTGTCTTTCCGCCTGACATCGAGACTCAACGTCTTTATATCATATCATAGGTACCAAAGCAGAGTAATTTAGCAAAAATAATTTAAGCATAATAATTTCCACGAACGGAAATCGGAGCAATAACTAATCGTGATACATTCAGATGTTGTCCCACTACATTATATTATATTAATATTGTCTCAAATAAGAATTTTATTTATTATTGCTGATTATAAAGTTTTATTTATCAATGCTGATTATAAAGCTGATTTACAGTTTATTAGTGCGTTAGAAAGTCAATTTTGATTAATATGTTTTACAAACAGTAAAAGTGGGTTCTAATCTTAGACTATTTTGTTATTGACTGTAATCGTGAAACTTAATTTGTGTACAATAATTATAAGCATATTAAACATACCCGTAAATCTTTATTTCTATATCTTAAATCTTCATCTAAATACATAGATATGACGTAAATATAATAAAAAACTTATTTTTTTTTAAACTCAATACAATATTCAATTTTTTCATAAAAATACCCAACAAAGTTATTCATTTTCAGAACGTAAAAGTACTCTATAGTGGCTAATGAGAGCAGGCTCATGTATACATTACCCGGCAAAATTACCTTTGACTAAAAACGTGTAATGCGAAGCTGCCTTCATACATTTATTTCCAATTCATTCGGTTTCGTAACGCGCATTGAAAGGTATGGCTATTGATAGCTGATCGATTTAAGCTTTTACTAAAAAATTGTTTTCCAAACGAGAATATTATGAAAGTCTCCTTAAAAATAATAAAATAATTGTGTTGATAAAATATATATTATTTACTTTTAAATATGCTTATTACAGATGCATATTATTCGTACTGGCACAGTGTGCTAGCTTATAAAGGAAATACGATTGATTGTGGGTTCAATTAGGTTTATAAAGCGTGGCGTTGAGTACCGCCATTCAACACGCAATGTCTTGGATTCGGATGGAAAATAGAGAATGGAGTGTTCAAAACACTCCGTTCTTAATCGCCATTATGTTCTGTTTGTCTACATTGCTCTGCGGGAAAAAGCGTGATTTTGCTTGTTATTAATACTAATAACTGCGTGAGGCGCAGTTATTAGTTACTAACTATAAAACGTCCGCTGTAATTTCAATTTGATATATTCTTCTTTATACATTTTTGTATAAAGTGGCATACATGGCGCTATAGCAATGAATGGTAAGATTAATATTTCAAAAATTATCTATAAGTTTTTAAAATAAATAAAATCTTTGTGTTTATTTCACGTAGAAAATAAAAAAAAACAACTGGCAAAGAAACATATGTCAAAAGTTTACAAAAAAACATTTTGTCACTGTGATTCGAATACCTATATACCTATATTCTTAAGATAACTTGCGAGTAATATTATATCTAATCCCCGAGAAATAATTTAATTTAATTTCCCTACATTATATAAGGTACAATATTATTTCACATATACAATTCATTTCACATTGAACATTGCTACTTTACTAAAAAGTATCGGTAAAATTTTACACAAGAGACCGTGAATTTAATCAAAGGTGACATTCGTCGGCTCTACAATTCTTTCCCCTACCAAAATTACTATATTAAAACGTTTCGTGCGCGATCAATATTCTTAAGATGAAGGCCTATTCATATGATGATGAGTTGTATAGGTATAAGAGTATAATTTTATAAGCTAATTTTGATTGTTTCGTCCTTTAGTATGTTATATTGTTGTACATAATAATATTATTAGCAACGCGTGAAATAAATCTATCAAATTAATTATTAGCAAATCAATAAATGTCATTTACGTACTAAAAGTAGGTCTTTACATTTAGTTTTGAGTAAAATAATAAAAAAAGGACACGTTATTAGCATCTGTAAAAAATATGTTATACATTTATAAATAAAAAAGATAAGTTTCACTTATCGACACATTTGAATTTTGGCGGAAAGTGATGACCGAAATGTCTTAATACCAGGTTCCTTCTGCCTACCCTGCTGTATGCGGAATATAGATTGAAGCAAAAAAAATCTGTTCTCATGCGGTAGTCATGATCGGGTTAAATGCTTCATAAAAAAAATTGAAATTAAAATATTACTTCTAATACTCTTGTTAGGCAAAAGCATGCAGTAACATACATTTTAAAAAATCTCTTTCTACGATGCAAATTGGGCAGTAAAGAAAAAACATTGGCAAATTAACTTGAAACCCTATCCTTTGAAGCAAAAGCTCCACACTATTAGAATTTGAAATCATTGTACGCTGAAAGCTGAAAGTCGACTTTTTGAAAAAGTAATTTATTTTCAGCCAAACAAAGTTACGCAGTGTGACGTTGAAAAATTTAGTTTAAACTGCCATCAGTTAGATTTTAAATCCAGAAACAAATATTTTTCACACATAAAATTTATAAAATTTAAACTTTTTAATTACTATTTGACGTATAGTTGACATAATTCATTATGCATTGACCTCTATACCCAATTATTGTTGTGGATTTTTTTGAATCAATGACATTATTTACTGTTGATAATTTCTAGTATTCTATACAAAAGTATTGAATTAACTTTGTTTGTTAAAAAATTCTATTTTAATCAATAATATGAACAAGCGATGTGCTAGACTCCCGAATGACATACATTTGATATGAGATTTAGATACAGCTTTATACTTCGCTATACAAGGGAAGTGGAGGTATGAGTGCAAGTATGTGGTACAGAAGTATGTAGCTGCTGCAGGTAAATAAAGTAGGTGAAAATGAAAAGAACTTTTATTAATATAATAAAAAAACCTTTCTTAAAGATCGCTAGTTAATATGTTTTCTTATTTTTCAATTTTAATTTTTAATACCGTATAATTGGATCAGCAGAGAGAATTTTGTTTCATGACAATCCGTTGTTCGCTTTCCTACTAAATTTAAGATATTATCTGTTGAGTATTTAACTTAACGTTGCGCTTTGCTAAAATGTAAATGCCTTGTCAAAAATAAGTCAAGTACCTTTTCCCCGAGCGGAAATCGAACATAAAACCACCGCGTTTATACTCAGACGATGTCCTTATTAATTATTTATTAATTACGAATATATATATATTTTTCTTAGCTTCACGCTGTATCCCGCACACAGCAGGGTAGGCAGAGGGATAAGTAAGAGGGATAAATGTTATGAAACTCCGTTCCCTACTTTCCGCCGAATTCGAAGGCATTGCGTGTTAAGTGGCGGAACTTAACACCGCGCTTTGCCTCGACACCAGTGTGAAGAAAATCGAAATATTAAATATTTCCATTCCTCGAGTGGAAATCGAACCCACAACCAGTCACATGCCCCTGCGGCACGACGGGCCCCAAGAATATATTAAAACTATTATTAACAGCATATACACATAGCACATACACAAAATCCATTGTGTCAGTGTTAAATCGCGAAATGCATGGAAACCTCATATTGCGATATATGAAGTTCAATTATAATTTCTTACCAAGAAAACGATTTCATATATTGTATGGGCAATGAAAAACTCTAGTTCGTAATACGGCGTGACAATTGTTATTGGGCCGTGGGAATAATCATTTCAATCAAGTTTAATATACAATGCTAACTATATTGTAAAATAGCTATACAATTGTAAAATATCATACATTATATTTAATAACGAAATTATAGCGCAATGCTACCTCGTTAATATTATGTGCAAACATATTTTAGATAAAATTAGGTTATCATCTGTATGTGGTGTTTTGTTGTAATGCCTGTGATAATATTCATATATATATGTAATAAAAGTGCCATATAATGGAATTATTCAAGGATAATTATTTAATTAAGTTATATGTAATATAGAGGTAGAATAGACTATAGATAATTAGCAAGGCATTATTAGTGCTTAACTTATCTTATTTTAATTTCTTTTCAATTTACTTACATTATTTCCATATAACCAGTAAAATAATTTCTTGCAAAATAAGTCTTTTCCTTTATAAAAGGTCAAACAAACCTATTGTTTACATACCATAAATGGAATATTAACGCCTCTATA
The DNA here is from genome assembly GCA_019049465.1 of Dryas iulia moderata. NCBI lineage: Eukaryota > Metazoa > Arthropoda > Insecta > Lepidoptera > Nymphalidae > Dryas > Dryas iulia. The sequence continues at coordinate 6,325,786 of CM032431.1, forward strand.
ATAGCGGTTATAGTTTTCATGAAAAAAATAAAACTATATTCTCAATAATTACATCAAAATAATTGTAATTCATAACAATTTATTCATATAGTATAACTCAAAAACACTTCTTTCGACCACCTATAGGTAAATGAAAAGTCACATCAACAGTGTCCCATAGAACGTGAACAGCCTAAATAATACCTCAGGGACTTTCTATCGAAAATATTTAACACTGCTGCGCGCACGCATCGAATATTCATCAATGGGAACAATGGCGGCATAGTATTACCTGAGAGTATATTGAGGCGATTCTGGGACGTGTTTCACATTAAACAACAACTGTGCCTTAATAAAAAAAACATATTTTTTTAGTCAAATTATAGGTACACGTACAGTTAAAACTGTAGTGTTAAGTAATAATAATTATTATTATTATAATAATTAAAATTTAATTAAGAATGATACTAAACACTGAACTAGAGATTTGAAGTCATAGTGGGGCCACTAGTAGGACTATAATGGCGATAGCTTTTGGATTCAAATCTCAGTCGAAGAATGATTAAAACTTAATAATTTTCATTTCTCCGCTCTCAAAACGAGAAAAAGTAGAAAATATGAAGCTGTATATAAACATTGTATTAATATTCATCGTATTATAAATTCTACGATATATGCTATTTAGCGATTACTGTACGAAAGATATTTCCGTATTAAATTATTATGACAAGTCTTTAAATTAGTACTGGAAGCATTCAGTCACCTTTATTTATTAATTACTACTAAAAGCTTATTTTGTCTATCTATTATTATGCTTGTATGCACTTAAGGAAGCGAAATTGTTCTAAATATATAACACTAGAAGTACATGTATAACTTAAAATCTTGATACGCCCGCCGCTTGGAAATCGATTTATATGGAATAATCGCGTTTACACCTGGGCTTAGCTGAAGTAGGTCGGTATTATAATAACTATGAATTTAACTGGTTTTCATAACAATACTTTTCATGAAATATTGTATTTTTCAAGCTTAATTTACTTTGAGCATGGTATTTGCTTATTTTGTATACAAAATCAAATTCTACTTGTTGATACATAAAAGGTGTTGTGTTATTATAGCGATTTATTAACGCCCTTGTTAATAATGTGAGGCGATACTAATAAATTGGTTGACGACAAATTAGAAATTTAATTTATAAGGATGTTTATAGAGAGGGGAGCTATTAAACTTGATCACTTTTGGTTTATGGTGTCATTATATAAATTCATATTGAATATGAACATGAAATATATTATCTTGTATACATACATACTAGCCATGATCGCCACTTCAAATCAAGTTGATATAAATTCTTGTGCACAAAAATATGTATACAAAGGATATCTTTGTGTAATGAAGAAGGCTTATCACTGTTAGCACGGCAAAATTATATCGTAGTTTGATTTATTACACTAAATGATTAATTGTGTATGAGATACAACTTAAAAAAGTAACTCATGCATATCTTTTGCCACACTTTTATGGAAAGTTACAGTGAAAAAACTACGAAAATTTATCTATAAATAATTGAATTGGACTGAATCTGAAAAAATACACAAACACCAGAGCGACAAAAATGGAAATATAAAATATTTCCACTCCTCGAGTGGGAATCGAACACATAACCAGTCGCTTTACACCCACACTTAGTGGGTGTGCGCCACGATTGGACCTTATTTTGTTATTTTTAAATTACAATGTTACGTAATTATAAAACAAAGCACAAAGTGCGGCTGTAAAGCTATTGGTTGTGGGTTCGATTCCCACTTCAAGACTGGAAATACTTAATATTTCCATTTCCTCTGCTCTTTCGCTCTGGTGTCGAGGCAAAGCGCGGCGTGAACGGAGTGTCTTAACACTAGGTTCTGCCTACCCTGCCGGGATAAAGCGTGAAGCTAAAAGAAATTGAGATATCGATAAGTATGTATATAGATTCCAGGACAGTATAAAATTTATTATGTAACAGCTTTTCCTAATTGAATTCCAAAGCAGACGTTTCTTAATTTACACCCGTTTTTCTAGGATTGCAAATATCACAAGACCATGTAAGTTGACGTAGAAAATACGGGTATGCTATGTTTACTTAAAAAAATGTGACATTCTAACAAATTTCAATCTATCTTGTAGTCTTTAATTGGCACCTGTTGCAATACATGCAGAGCATAGCGTATTATAGGCAAAAAGTGCATATATTTTGACTTTGGACTACTGAATAGTAAATACTGTAGAAGCGAAATACATGGTGCCTTAGCAACTTGCTTGTTACTTTGTACAAACCATGTATTTCTAATGTTATATTTAAAAAGAATGCTTTTTGCCCCCACGTCTCCATATAATTTTTAATTATTCTAAGTGCTATATTCCTCCACATTTTTCATAAAACTCGTTCAATTTTTTTTTCTTCATATAATTGTATTAATTTGCAGAAAAATTCACTAATAAATTACTTTTATACCATTCAGTCTTAATCTATTCAGTTAGTTGACAAGTATATATTTTTGATGTTGATTTTTTAGTATAAAAACGTGACAAAACACTTAAAATTTTAAGCAATTTCAAATGGTACTTTAACTCAAGAGATTATTAATTTAAGCTTAAGAAGTTCGTAATTTAAATTAAGTATAGAACAAATACGAAACCTTCAAGGTATTATAAACACAAAGGGTATTATGAATTTCATGTACGTCATTAATCCTTCGTTAAGCTTAAAAGTTCACGCCTTCACCTCATTAGTAAACGCCTTTGTCTAAAGTAATATACCAACTTTCATGACGATAAAGCGGCTAATAACTAAAAATAATTTATAATTTAGGTCCGTTTTATAATAAAAATAATATTTTTGGATGATTTCTAAAGAAAGAACTTTTTAAAATAAATATACATTATATAAAATTGAGGCCATCGTGGTGCAGTGACACAGTGCCTGTTTGTAATCGTGATTGGTTGATAGTTCAATATCCACTTTACAATATTTTTTTTTTAGCTTCACGCACACATATCACGCATACGGCAGGGTAGGCAGAGGGAACCTAGTGTAAAGACAATCCGTTCCCCTCTTCACTTTACAATTATTATATTTAAATTATTTTCATATCTCCACTCTGGTAAAATAGAACGTTGAGTTCGGATTCAGGCTGCGGATGATCAAGTGTGTTGATAAGGTTCCTTGCTGTGCGGGAAAAAGAAGGCAAAAAAAATAAAAATATGCAAAAATAAATTAAAATTAAGGAGTACAGTCGCTAAATAACATTTTAATTTGACGTTTCTTGCGATTAACTTCTTAGGTACAAGTATGATATATGCATAATTGCATATATGTAACTATGACAAACATACTATCATGTCTATCTTAATAAGCAGGCACAAGCAGTTTTAAAAATATAAATGCAACTAAACGAAAGAAAAGCAGTTTTTTTTAGCTTCACGGTGTATCCCGCACACAGCAGGGTAGGCAGACATGTGTTATGACACTCCATTCCCCACTGTCTCCCGAATTCTGCACGTCTGGCCCCAAAGCAGTTAATTTTGCCTATTTTGATGTAATAGGAAGACATATAGGTAGTCTAATACTTTTCTTAACACAAAAATGCCATAAAAAATATTGTGTATAATTTATTAGCTCAAAACTTAGGATTGCTTCATTTATAAAAATATACTACGAAACTAAAGTATAATTTTCTTAAAATTATGGTCATAATTTAGAAGAAAATTACGACAGTCTTATCGTTCTTTCACTTTACGTAAATATTAATGAGCTTCTAAAGCTTAATTCTATTAAAGCTTCTACTATAATTGAAACATTAAGTTACAAGTGTACAACATTTCAACGCTTGTTGTGTACATATGTATATTTAATGTTTCAAATGGCCAACAGAATTACTTACTATAATATGATTAACCGTAAAAATAGATGAAAATATATGGGTCTACGTCATTGTGGCATAGTTTCAAAGCTTGACTGTCAAGATGGTTGTGGGTTCGATTCAAACACGAAGGGTTATTTATGTTTGAACACTTTTCATTTTACTAATCTGACAAAGTGTTGTCTTTCTATCTTCATTTTACAATATCTTCAACGTTTATTTCAATTTTCCCTACTTCAGCATTTTAGGGGTTAGTTTTTAAAAAAACTACTATCTTCCTGAGAAAATTCAATGAAATGGGTCAAGCGGTATAGATTTTTCAAAGAAACTTTCATCCCCTACATTAACCATGTAGATCTTAAATAACCCAAATCTTTGAAAAAAAAATGAAGCTTATATCTGAACCAGTCTTCAACTATTTCTGATTGTTCTGAATTTCAACCACATCGGGAAATAGCTGTGAAAGCGGTACAGACAGACAGACTTACGCCTTTTATAATATTAGTATGAAAGTATATTTTCTTAATTTATGTATTGCACTGTATATACCTAGCACATTGTATATTTTGCTCAAGAAAATAAATTTCCTCGGTGCCATTTCTAGTAATGGAATGTCTATGATATCACATACATACATGCAACTACACACATGCAACTACACACAGAGGGTTATAATTAATAATACATATAAGGTTGATTCACTCGTGTGATTTATTATGCTCATGTGTATTTAATATTTCATTTTAATTGTTTATTCGTCTGTTATTTTTGCAGCAATACGAAATATGAATACATATACATGAATACAAATACACAAAGTATATATGCATTTACGTGTGTTTAGCTTCACCATACCCTATAGAATATATATAGATTGTTAAAGAATATATATAGACTGTAAAGAATATATATAGATTGTCTTATTAGAGCAGGAAGAGGAAAATCGTTTTTAATATAATCATTTCACCTAACGGGAATTGAACTCACATTATCGCGTTTACAGTCAAACACTGTTCTACTGCGCTTCAATTGCTTTAAGTAATTATATACATACATATATTTATATATTATGATTAGCTTATGTAAAAAATATATCACTATATTTATAATAGAGAAATTAATCTTGTAATTGACAATTAAAGTCCTCAGCTAGAAAAGCCACTAACTATACCATAGTTAACAAAATATCAATTATGTATGAAAGTAAAACCGTTATCTATAGCGGCCAGTTTCATTCAGTTTCCATTGAATTACAAATAAGATCGCGCCTGCCCATCAGAAAGTATAATAAATATTAGAACAGTTACAATAAATTATAATAAGCGCTTCCTCTTCCTTTCGACGTACAGAAAAAGGAAAATTCGTTTCAAGATTAAGAAAGATGATAAGAAGATTATCTCAAAGTTAAAAAAATATCTTGAAAAGCAGAAAACCTTTACGTTTCTCAAATAAATACACGTGTCAACATAAAATATATAGAAAGATATGAAAAAAGCTGTTGACATAGGATCCTATCGCGAAATATTGCCAATCTTGGTTAATATGAAATGTTGGAATTGTTACAAAGTCACATGACGGGGATATTGACGGATATCGAATTTTTCGTGATAAGCGATAGCTGAAATGATATTGTAATTGAATTATATTGAGGTGGAGCTTATGTTCCCTCAGAATTAGATTCTAAATATATTCTTTGTTTTACTTATGTGGCCTTTTGGAAAGTGTTTGTCGATAAACAAGATTCTTGTACGTTTAAACACATTGCGGATTGAAACAATACGCGGCGTTGAGTTCCGCCGCACTAAAATTGTAATTAAATGAATTCGTATAGTCCAATGGTCCATGGTTTTATGTTATTTTAGTAAAGTCTATGTATATAATACATTTAATACAAAGAATATAGTCTAGAGAATACGTCAATGAAAAATTCCGATCGTAATAAATCTGTGTGTTACAAGAAGATTAAACCTGTCTAAGCCTGCTAAGGACGAATATGTCATGTCCTTACTCTTCCAATGACCTTCGCTGAAAACGCCTTGTATCGGTTTTGTGTCAAATGTGCCAGATTTTATAAAAGTTAATACTTTATCATATTTCTCAAAGGATAAAATACAAAAGAGTCAAGAGAACTTTAGCATCGCGTAAAAGTTTGCCGAATCGTTAACTCTTGTATAACTATTGGTTATTTCACCTTTCTATAAACTTGCCGATGATGATAAAAATATAATAAATATTTTTTTAATAAATATTTTTTTTTCTCAGAATGTCCTTTTCATTAAGTTTTATTTAAGTTTATTTGATAAAAACTCATTTACATCGTCACTTGTACATACATACTAATACATACCACTTGTACATATATATTTTGTTTTTGTCGCATATCGTATCGTATATCGTAACAACTATAAAATGTAAAATACTCCTATTTTGTTCTTTTAGGCGGACGAAGAATACTTTTATACGAGTACTTTCCTTATATTCTCAAATGGATCTCCATGTCAATTTTTAGCTTTCTTTGTCCAGTAACGTCTATGCGCTGTCAGTGTCAATCACTGTAAGATACTGTGTACTGTGTGAATACAAAATTAAAAGTTGACTATTAGTACATTTAATGGGGAACGAAGTATCTTAATACGAGGATCCCTCTGCCTACGCATATGTGTGCTGGATATAGAGTGAAGCTGAAAATAAATTATTAAATTAATACTTCGAGTAATTTTATAATGTAAAACATATAGTGTAGTGTATGTAAAGAATAAATTCATATTCAATATAAAAGGTAAAAAGTGGATACCATATTTCTGCTAAGTATTTTTTTTTGTGAAAAATACTTCATACTAAAACTGATATTCACTTTTCGTACAGCATTTAGGCAGGCTTATAGTGACTTTACATATGTTTAGGTGTATTTTATAAATTTACAAACAAACATAACATGTATTTTAAAATATGTATAAACCCACAGTGTATTTAATTCTAGTTATCTGATCATTATTGTACAGCGACTGCCTTGTTTGAGGTTAGAAAACAGTGTGTAATTTTAAGCTTTCAGTTTAATTATACGTACTTAGACGTAGTAGCTAGGAATTATTTAACTCGAATGCTCTTTTAATGCTTATTTGAATTAGCTACCTTCATAATTGCTTCAGAACTACAAAGTTATTGTCTTCACGCTATAAGAGAAAATAATTATTAATCTATTGCCCTGTCACTAGCTGCTAGTATTAACATATTTCATAGTTCAGGTATTTCTTTAGTATTTCGTAACTGCTTTTATTTACTTAAAAACAATTTATATACTTGGTAAAGAATCCTTTTTACGAAATTTATACGGACTCATAATGAGGATTTTTTTTCTTAGCTTCACGCTGTATCCCGCACAGAGCAGAGTAGGCAGAGAGAACCTAGTGTTAAAATACTCTGTTCCTCGATATGAAATTTAGTACATTTAAAGTTTTTGTATAAAATGACATAAGACAAGTACCTAAAGTACATTACCTACAATGTGAATTTTACGCGTCAACGAGACTTTCAATACATAATTGATAATTTACAATACTGATTATAACTTGTAATATTTTATTCCTCATTAAAATGTTATAAATTGTTTAAATATTATTTTAATATAAATATGTTTAGAAAATATAAGAAAAATAGATATTCGCCATATTAGTTAAAGTTCTAATTTCGTTAGCCAGCACACATATACACAAAGTGATAAACCCGACAAAACGTCATAGTAACCAAAGAAAAAATGGAACTTCTCAACAATTTTTTTAATACTTAAGAATACATTTTAAAGATGAAAGGTAAACTCTTTCTACTAAATTTGAAAGAAATTTTAAACTACGCGCGAGTGAAACTGAATATAAAAGCTACTCGAATATAAAGGAAAATAATATACAACTTGAAAAGATGGATACTCAAAAACAGCATAAGTTTTGAAAGTTCAACCAAAGTTTAGCGAATACACAAAAGCTATACAGGACAGAGCACCCACAAATTCGGTTTAGTTGACTTTCAAAGTTGGAGCATATTTTATAAATAACGTGTTTATTCATATGTTAATCTATTATAATATAGTTAACATTCTTTTGACATTATATAAAACAAATATATTTTAAGATTCGCATGGCAGAGAAAGCCTAGTGTCAAGACACTCCACTTTAGTTCTCCACTTTTCATTCAAAAACGGGATAATGAATGTTGAGTTATGAATCTCAACATCAAAGTTTAAATTAACAAGGCTGAAAGCTTATAATAGTTTTAATGTGATTATTTCTTCGAGGGACCAAATTCACAATTAAATGATTTTACAGTCAGACATTCGTCTCATCTTTTCTTTATATTTATACTATAAACTTATACTTTAAATAAATGTAAACTTTGCAATATTTATATAATAGCACACTGACTACTAAAATAACGCAGAAACTTAAATTAGGTTTTGTCTAATATTTTTAATGTAAGTTGTTTAGAACAAAGTATACCATTACATTATATTTTTATGATTATAATCGCAAATTTGTGAATAAAATTTCAATAAAAAGTAAATACTTTCACAGTGTTCCATTATATCTAGAAAAAGGACTTTTTTTATTGCCTCGTTTTTAAGAAAATATGATGTGCAAAACTGAAATAAATACGTTATAATTAAATATAGTGAATAATATAATAATAAAAGAATTTTTAATTTTTATAAATTGAAAATCCTGATCAGGGGGAAGAAGATAAAGAAACCCTTAGCTATCCATTGATTTTTGGGGCTAATCTTTGGAGCTTTGAAACCGATGTAATAAGAAGCACCTTAGGCTACTTTGATATTAGAGTTATAACTATTTTTTTCAAATCCACGCGGACGATGTCGCGGGCAGCTAGTTATATAAAATTGCAATGTAACCTATTACATCCTCATTAGCTACCAAAGGTACAAAAGTTTATAATAAACTTAGAATAAAAATATATGGAGTTAATATATAAAAACGTAAAAATAACAAAGTAAAAATTTATATAAAAGCAAAATCCACGATTTACCTCTAAAAACGTAACATGTGGGCCCTTTGAGACACTTCTAGCTAAATTACTGCTTCTTCTTGCGGTTGTGTTTTAGTTAGCAAAATTTTTGCACAAGTAAATGAAACAAAGAAATATTGCGGTCTACATAGGAGCTACGAAATAACATTGTATATTTTACCTTATTTTATTTTTTATATACTTTATTTACAACGTTATATACTTTGGCACTAATACTGAGTTACAGAAGTAAATTAAACTGATTGCCTTATTTGGTAAAAGCCTATAATAATTTTTGAAAGTTTCCGCTGAAATACTAAGATAAAATCATAAAGATAAACCTTTTTTTTCTTACATATTTTCTAAGAAAACGTCTTATTCAACTACTGTTATCCTTAAGTCATAAATATTTCAACGAATTACTCGGGAAGGGGCATTATAGGCACTTATACTATACCCACTTATACTTAAAGATATATCAATATAGGTTTACATGCTATTATACCGTTTTTTTATAGGTTTTTACAGCATATCAGGGTAGGCAGAGAGACTTTAGTGCCAAAACTCTGGGTTCTCCGCTTTGCGCCGGGATCGGGCCATTACGTGTTAATTGACGGAGCTTAACGCCGAGTTCTGCCTTAGGTTACCTTATCAGAGCGAAAAGATAATCAAATAGGAATCGGACAAACCATCATTGCGCTTATAGTTTTACCTAATGCAAATGCACCACGACGGCATCCACTATTACATATCATCCTCTACAACTACCTTTGAAATGATGACAAGAATGGAAGGAAAGGGTTTTACGTTATTAAGGTCTTTGGTAAGTAGCTTACCAGAAAAGTTAACATTTTCTTAATGTACATTTTTTAAAAACACTAAAAAGCAACAAGACTTTGAAAAATATGATATTTTAAAGTACCTTGAAAGAAAACTTGCCACGTAATTTATCTTGATACATATATGGCAGATGTTCTTGTTACTTAGCTTGGCTGAAACTTTGCACTTAGTAAATGTAGCATAATAATATATCTTTCGTAAGTTTAAAAAGAATAAGACAAGACAAAACTTATATGATTGATAGGCACATTTCTTACTAATTTCCTTTCTTATGTTGGTATCTACACATACACATAAATATGTGAAGGAAAAACATTAGTCATTATTTTACGAAAATTGTGCAGATGGAGAAGTATGGATTTTTTTATAGTTCAGGTTTATATGAAAAAGAAGTGCTGAAAGCCAATATTTTTCATAATAATACGTAACAAATACATCACTAAATATCTACACTAGTCTTTGACGTATATTTTATATTTCACGTTCTTAACATTGAGCGCTTAACGTCAATCGACCCACTAGTATGCTTAAATAGCTTAAAATCTATTGTAAAAAATATTTTAATTATTTTGTTTCGCTATAGATAAAGGTGGAATTATTTTTACTGGATCTCTTTTTAAAATGCGACATGTGTTTATGCTGCTTTACCTCTTTTTTACCAATTAATTTTACTCATGTATGTACTTTACCATCAGAGGCAAAAAGCCATTTACTCTATTAGCACATGTAAAGCGCTGTTATTATAGAACTGAATAAAATATTTTAAATTTTTTTTTAGCTTCACGCTGTATCCCACACACAGCAGGGTAGGCAGAGGGAACCTAGTGTTAAGACACTCCGTTACCCACTTTCCGCCGAATTCGGAGGTATTGCGTGTTAAGTGGCGAAACTTAACGCCGCGCTTTACCTCGACACCAGAGCGAAGAAAATGGAAATATTAAATATTTCCACTCCTCAAGTGGGAATCGAACCCACAACCAGTCGTTTACAGTCACACGCTAGTGCCACTGGGCCACGACTGGCCACAAAACAATTTAAAAAATAAAGATGAAAAGATAAATTCAGTCAATGGACTGTCTAGATTAAAATTATTTGAAAGACCAGGACTTTTCAAGGTATAGTACTATAGAATAATGAATCGTAATCGTTCAAAAACGTAACAACATAATGAACAATTGTAGTTAATATTTAAATATTGTCTATATATGTATATAGGAAATTTAGATCGTGCATATCACTAGGCACTAGGCAATTAAGGTTTCACCACAAGATAATTCCTACGGCGAAATTATATATTTTTTAAAAACATCACACTACAGTTCCTTACTTTTGAATTTTCCATACTATTGAATATTTTCGAGGCCATCAGGGGCAGTTGGTCAGTAGCTGCCTGTGAACGTTACTGGCAATGATTCAATTCGTACTCAATTCATATAAGAGATATTTAAAATATTTATATTTCCCCACTCTGGTGCCTAAAACAAAACTCGGCGTTCAGTTACGCCACTCAACCCATGTTTCAGTTTGCGGCAGCGGAGTTTCATAACACTAGGTTTTCTCTGACTGGTTTGATATGGGGAAAACGCGTGAAAATATTCAAAAGAAAATATATAAGTCAATCTCATAGAGGACGACATTCGATCAATACCTATTTACTATTTGCTCTAATAAATATAATTTGGCCTACTTTCACTTTTTACCTCATATAAAAAATAGCAAACCTTTTTTATATAAAGAATACGTTTAACTAGCTTTTGCCTGAAATTTCGCTTACGGGGAATCGGTAAGAAAAAACAAAATCACAAGGGAATTGTGAATGTTGAACTACACTCGAATAAAATAAAGTAAATATATAATTTTTGTATGTTTTAAATTTTGAGATTAAAAACCCTAGTATATAGAGCGTAGATATCAGAGGCTTTATTTATTGTGATTAATAATAATGCTCGAGTACAATATTTGCATATCATTTCAAAGTAAAAAAAAACTTTGTTGAGCTTCGCCGCATATACATAAAATGTTTCGATTTCAGGTAGAAAGTGAAGAACGGAGTGTCTTAACACCAGGCTCTCACTGACTACACTATTATGTTCGAAAGAACATAAAGCCTTCACGAGCGCATCAATATATCATACAAGATAAATAGAGGAAGGAACTCCTTACAGGTTCTTTATAGCTTCTAATCATCACGGACCGGCGGCTTTCAATATGTGGATATTGAACCACTTTAGAATTGTTCAGGAAATCGATTTACTCTCCTACCTTGAATAGAAGATGGAATATAATATTATAGTTTTATGCTTTTTTCCGGGTAGCAGGGTTTTCAGAGGGAGTATACTAGTGTTTAAACTTTTTTCTCCACTTTGCGCATGAATTAAGGTATTGCGGCTTACTAGAGCGAAAAAAAAAATAAATGTAAATGTAATGGGTAAAAATCGAACCTACAACCAATAATATACAGTCTCGCTTATGTAAATGTTACATAATATTATTTACAATATATCAATGAAAACTTAACATGATATCTAACGACCTTTTCCATGCGGCCTCACATGGGTGCATCGAGTTTTCATTTTTAATCATCGATATCAACCAACCGTGAATTTCTTGAAGTTATGAATAACCAACGCACGCTGTAGTATCACTATTTCCTATAATATGATTTTTTTTAAATAAAAAAATATTATTATTATTTGGTATATATATTTTTTTTGCTTCACGCTTAGCACGGTAGTCAAAGAGAAGTTTATGACAAAACATTCCATTTTCCACTTTCCGTAATCAAGACACAGTGTGTTGAGTGGCTGAACTTAACACCGCGCTTTGTCTCACCAGAGTCGAGGAATAAATATTTTTTTAAATATAATCAACGAACGAATCGAATATAACACCAATCGCATTTACAGTCAGACGCTGTCGCACTGCGCCAGGATGGCCTCGTAGCGTATTTTTAACCAATTTTAAATTACGATTCATCAAAATAAACATAAAATTATGTATTTTCTACTTAATGTCGTTATTTAAATAATATCCGTAGTTTTACTGTAGAAAACTACAACAAGCAGAAGTGATTTGGTCTTAAATTAATTATTATAGCCATAGTTTAAAATCTAAATTATCATTAAGTAAAATACTATTTTCGTTACTAAAATATAGTATAGTGCGTATAATTTCTCTCTACCTTTATCTCTATCTGAACTCGTTTAAGCGTGTATAATCGATAAAGTTGGATGAGATTATTGTTTCGTATGACTTGTTCAGGTTTCAACACAGAGTGGATTTGTGGTTCAATGAGACCAGCTAAAAAATGGTTTGTGTGTACAAGTGTATTTGAGTATTTGCAAATATCTTTTAGATCACATTTTCAATTTAGCCATTTAGCCATTGCTTTTAAATAATCGCAAACTTACTAAAATTATGTAATATAAATTGTTTATTATCTCTTCGATCAATAAATTTCTAATAGTTTTTTACATTGCATTATTTATTCATGCCCCTTTCTTGGCTTAATGACTTATATCTAAGGAATATAACAAATATGCAAAGAAATGAAAACTACATATTTATAAATATCATCTTCCAGGTGATCATCGAACTCACAACTATCGTATACAGACAGATAATCTCCCACTACACTACGATATACGCTTGTTTTTATAAAACCAATAATAAAGAAGGGGGCTCCATACCTTGATCAGGCCCAAGTCATGCTAACATTTTAATATAAAAAATCATAAAAAGTCATTTATCCATACTTATATTATAAATGCGAAAGTCTGTTTGTCTGTCACGTTTTCATGGTTAATCTACTGGTCTGATTTAGATGAAATTTAGAACGAAATTAGAAAAAATCTAGCGTCAAACATAGGCTACTTATTTTTCAAAAATCAACCTCTTAAGTATTGACATAGGGGATGAAAGTTTATATGAAATATTTAAACCGCTTGACGGATTGCAATGAATTTTAGCATAAATATAGTTGATAATCCAAGGTTAAACATTATCTACTTTATTTTAGAAAAATCCACCCCAGAGTGTTGCAATATAACAAAACGGCTATGTAATTCACGCGACGAAACCGCGAGCGGGACGCTAGTTATATCTAATAGAAAGATACCGAGATACCACTTGAATGAATTAAACTCTCAACTGTCACATATACATTTTACTAGGTAGATAGATCTCATGCTGCTATGACAAAGCCCATTTCAAAGTGATCATTCAATTTTAACAAAGCTGAAAATTCCGACACGTACAGCATTGACTAAAGTGAGATCACGTGGCATTTCATCAAAAAATGTCACTCCCATACATGAATTTTCAGATTTTCCTTTGTTTTGGTATTGTAGTATGAATAAAATGGTTATTGTTTTATTTTTTTATTTATGGACGATAGTTTTCAACGTAACATTATAGTTTACTGCTCAAATATTTATGTTAATTGAGAAATCTTTTATCTCTCTACTTTCTCTCTTGTCTCTTCTTGCCGCTTCTTAGGTATGTGTGTGGTGAGGATGACAAAATTATTGCAATGTATCTATATTAATAGCATATGAAAGTGCCAATATGACAGACGTATGGCGACGTCATCATCGTCCGTACCAGACGCAAGAGGTACCTTATCCACGACAGCATCCCTCACGCGGTCGTCGCAGTAACAAGACATACCAACTCCTGTGTCTATTACTCCGACGACTGTAGTGATGCGATCGCCAATTTTATCAGCCGAGCGATGACGGCCTCACCAAAACAAATCATGGAGCACAACCTCAAAGCAGCTATTCACGAGCGTGACGTCTCTGTCACCGAGGCTGTACTCGCAAAATTACAACACCAAAGAGGGAACAAAGCGTGAGCTGGGTGGCTATTTTTATTACAATCATATATAAGTACATATATTTACCACAAAACAAAAAAAAAAAAAAAACAAAAAAAAATCGCTTACAATTGGTCAGTGATGGACATCACCATTAGATTACTTTAAATATAAGATAATACAAATTAATACTAATTTATACTAACAAATGTCATGGGCACCTGTGAGCCCATGAACAGAGTTTCCCAAATAAAAAAACAAATGACAAAATATTAATAGCATATGAAAGTATAATTATTATATTTTTTATATTTCTTTATAAATATTCATAAACCGTAAGAATTAAAAAGTCGATACAAAACAAATTACAACTATAGCCTACAAAATTGAGAAAATGTGATATTCCAATATATCCTCCAGAAAAAAGGCCATAGAAAAAAAAAAAATTATTTGAAAAAAATGCTTTAAATATCATTTAGATTTCCTTTTTTAAATATAACACTTTTTTTATTTGTAACCCTTTTATATCCAATGAGCCGCATACACAATCAATAATTCAATAACAATATTCCAAATTGGATACATCACAACTGCTGTAAAATAAACAGAAAACATTATTTATTTATTCTTGTCCTTGTTATTTTTTAATAACATATTTTTGTACCGTATAAAAAGATTTACTAATGAGATTTTATAAGTTAACATCAAACAATTTTAACTTGTAAAATACGGAAGTGAATTAAGGATTTTCTCCTCGGAATTAAAAAAGTTTCCATTTTCATTTTAGGACTCTTAAAAGCGTAGAAAAAGTTAAAACACGGTAATATAAAACTTTGTACTCAAGTTTGTCTCGTTGTTAAAAAGTATTCTTTTCTTCTTTATAAAAAATATATATCTACATAAGTGTATACTGAAGATTTAGCACGTCCTGTTTGTTTCAATAGTGGCCTCGCTCTTTATACTTCTTCTAGTGACTGATTACAAATTATATCCAACAATAGTCGTATAATAACAATCATATTATTTTCCTTACTATTAGGTACGGTAATGATTAAAATTAAACGGAATTAAAATTATTAAATTTTGACGATTTTTTCAGTTTCATGTTTTTTCCCGCATAACAGGATAATTAGAAAGAACTTGGTGTCAAGAAACTCCCGTTCTCCACTTCTCTCCGAAAGCGAAACATTGTATCTTGAGTAGTCCAAAGCTTGCTTCTGGTTCTTGTTTATTTTAGGTACAGAGCGGTGAAACGAAAATAATTTAAATGAAATGCTTCCTCCGAGTGGGAGTCGAATCCTCAACCAATCGCGCTAGAAGTCAGACAATGCACCATTGGGCTAGGATGTCATTTCCTATTATTTTTTAAACGTTAGGAATACGTAAAGGTAAATAAGCAATGTATGGAGAAATGGTAAAATTTGTCGCATCAAGATGTCAAACCCAAAACTGTTTTATTCACCTTGACTTGAGCTAACCGAACGACAGCATTGATTATATTAATAAATA
Source organism: Dryas iulia moderata (assembly GCA_019049465.1). Lineage (NCBI taxonomy): Eukaryota > Metazoa > Arthropoda > Insecta > Lepidoptera > Nymphalidae > Dryas > Dryas iulia. The sequence continues at coordinate 6,341,848 of CM032431.1, forward strand.
ATATACATTATATAATAACAATTGTCTAAAGAGAGACATAAAAATATAGATATATGTTCGTGTACGTATTACTTATTCAATAACCCCAGGGAGACAAGACAAGCGTAGATGAAATATAAATTAGAACCACTTCACATTATAAGCTAAACGAAATTAAGGTGTTGTCTTGGAAAAAATCTTATAATATTATATTTCTCAAATAGTATGTATATGTCGGAGAAAACGCCACTCAAGCGTCCAGAGTCCATTTTTACAAGGAAAATACTTGTTGATAGACACAAATAATGTTTATTTCAGTACAACGGCTCAGTACAGAATAACCCCTTTCATACAAAACACAAGTCTTTATATAGGCAAACACAAGTTTAACATTTATAATAACATTCACTTCCGTTTAAAGATATAATTTAAACAATATTATAAATAATAGTTCAATATTACATATTAATATTATAACGATTTTTCCAATACTTTAAATAATTTATCTTACACAAATTACAATTAGTTTCATAAACAAATTTCATTATTTGCTAAGAAAGTTTAACATGGCGCCACTTAACAGGATATAAATATTTATTTATTAGTTAAGATATTAAATTACAGTTAGAATAATTATAATAATTTTAATTCTATTTAATTCAAATAATGATTATTAAAGAATAATTAAATTTAAATAATTAAACATTAAATCAATTTTCAATATCTTCAAACTAAACATCAAAACAGTGTCCATTAAATATTACATTTTTCCATATAACGGTTTTGCAATTATAAATAATTATTTAAATAACAATCTTAAATATAACAATTATTTATAACAATAAAGTCATTATATAGTCATTTGCGCCCATACGGCCATACTGACTCCAGCGCGTCCCTTGCGCTGTCTTTTACAATTCATTTACACAAGGCATCACCCATATCGGGATCTAGCCAACACACAAGGCATCACCCATACGGGATATAGCCAACACACAAGGCATCACCCATACGGGATCTAGCCAACACACAAGGCATCACCCATACGGGATCTAGCCAACACACAAGGCATCACCCATACGGGATCTAGCCAACACACAAGGCATCACCCATCCTGGGATCTAGCCAACACACAAGGCATCACCCATCCTGGGATCTAGCCAACAAGACCAGGACTTAGGATACGCATGGTGGCCAGCCAGCGTTTAAGGAAGGATGTTGGACAGGAAAATAAATAGACACACACACACATCATCATCATCATCACATCAATATACAAATCATGAAATCACTTAAATTGTCACAATGTTAAACACAAATAGGTTCAAACATTACAAACAAAAGTACAGTAAACCCCTAAAAAGAACTGCTCTCTGCCGATTCTTCTGCCCATACGGTCAATTCGTCCGAGTTATTGAAAAAAAAAAAATTCAATCCCAAAGCTTAATATGACGGGATTTATCATTTAAAGACCGCTCGTCCATCCGTTTTTTAGCAAGCAATCTAATTTCTTCAATGTCGTCTGTCAGTTATTTTTAATATTTTAAATTTTTAATATTTTAATGACAGGCGGAACGTGTCCTCTGTGTAATAATAATTCTATATAATAGGACCTTTACTAACTCTTTGAAACTTTGCAATTTATAGTTAATTGTAATTCCGGAAATAACGTAAGTATCGGCAATATTTTTAGGAATTGAACCGCTTTTCAACTATAACTATTTCTTCTATTGAATCTTAAGCCAGCAAAATACCGTGAAAACCAAAAGACATATCTAAACAATTGTAATAACAATCTTTAAACTAGTCAATAATTAATAATGATATAAATTTCTTTTATTTGTGTCGGGTCAGTAAGATCAGTATTTAGTTCAATTGACGGGTCATATTATAACTGTCATTGATAATAAACTCTTAATAAATATTATTTGCTTAATTGAAAAAATAATTGAAAATGACACTAAGCTCAGGTGTCTTTAAAATCCTATTTCTTTTTTTTTTTTAGACTATCGAATCGAGTTTTATTGTTACTTATAAAAGAACTATAGGTCTAAATTTACATTATCAATTTCAACCACAGCTGTAATATTTTGCTTTGACATAACATTTTACCCGCAATGCCCATAAACTGCACAACAATTTGCCTGCGTTTATCGAAAATAAAACTAGCCACTTTTCTCAAATTAAAGAACAATCGCCACCACTATCAAACAAACAGTTATAATTATTTATTTATAACAGTTTAATTATTATTCAAACGACCCATACGACGACAGTTTAATTAACTTTAAAAAAAAAATTACAGAATTATTTTCAATAACATAAACACTATTATAACTACTACGAGAACTGAAATTATTACTTATTTGTTGCAAAGAAACGTTAAGCCTGAATAAAATTTTCTCTTTACTTTCGCGGAACCGGCTTATTATCATTAAAACATATAGCCGAATCTTTTGAAGGTTCCGTAACATGAGATCAACATATTTCCTATCTTTATTTTTGATTTCACGTTTTTGAAATATTTTAAGTACCGATATTAATTTAGGCAGCGATTAAGGGGTATTTGTCAATAACTCAGATCGAATAAACTCGGGGTAAATACCTGTGATCAGCGCGTCAACCAGCTTGGCGTCGGCGGTCGAACCCTCTTAAAAAGTGTACACACCGTCGTAGGGTACCCGGCGTGGCTGCTGGCGTGATCTGCAGTGTAGCTGCGCCGTCGTCCGCATACCGGCACTCTCTTCCAAAAGTACCGATCAGTTCTTCTTTCCCTTGCTCCCATGTGGTTGAGTAAAGGGACCAGGAGTCGGCCCACGTCTTCGCTCGCCGCGCTCACTCGCCAGTTTTCATGATGGAAGTCGACAGACCCATTACTTGTAATAGTAAAGGTCGTGGCACCAGAACATCGTCACCGGAAAACCCTGAAGTCTCTCGGGGCTGAGATCCCACCGCTGCTGTCGGAAAAAAACGCCACTCAAGCGTTCAGAGTCCATTTTTACAAGGAAAATACTTGTTGATAGACACAAATAATGTTTATTTCAGTACAACGGCTCAGTACAGAATAACCTCTTTCATACAAAACACAAGTCTTTATATAGGCAAACACAAGTTTAACATTTATAATAACAGTCACTTCCGTTAAAAGAAATAATTTAAACAATATTATAAAAAATAGTTCAATATTACATATTAATATTATAACGAATTTTCCAATACTTTAAATAATTTATCTTACACAAATTACAATTAGTTTCATAAACACATTTCATTATTTGCTAAGAAAGTTTAACATGGCGCCACTTAACAGGATATAAATAAATAAATATTAGTTAAGATATTAAATTACAGTTACAATAATTATAATAATTTTAATTCTATTTAATTCGAATAATGATTATTAAAGAATAATTAAATTTAAATAATTAAACATTAAATCAATTTTCAATATCTTCAAACTAAACATCAAAACAGTGTCCATTAAATATTACATTTTTCCATATAACGGTTTTGCAATTATAAATAATTATTTAAATAACAATCTTAAATATAACAATTATTTATAACAATAAAGTCATTACATAGTCATTTGCGCCCATATATATAAACTCAACTAGATAGTGGGACTGACTGTAAACGTTGGTTGTGACTCTCAGGGGATTGATTATATACGTAAAATTATTTTAATTCTCCATTAAATTCCAACACTGATAGCCTCTCGAATTCGGTAGAAAAGTGGAAAACGTTTTTTTTGACACCAAGTTCTCTCTGACTACTCTGATATGCAGGAAAAGTCAACAATCCCAACTATTTGTTAATGTTAAGAAACAGATTTCAGACTCAGATGATATGAATCGCCATTGATTTATGATATCTACTATCAAGAAACTTACACGGCACCATAAATTCTCCTATACAACTTTAATCACCTTTCCCACAAACGCGTTTTGTTTCAATAAACATAAAAACTAAGTGACATTTACGTCGAAGAATATTGCTTGGCCGGCTGCAAACGAGCTTTATTATGGCAGCTCTTTGAAATGGCAGTAGCAATAACCGCGCTATTGCGTAATATTCCTTAACAAGAAGCCTCAACGTGTCGAAATGAAATATTGTTTAAAAGGACTCCTTCAAATGTACGGATATTGCGTTGCGTATCATTTTTGTTATGAATTACTTTGTCTATTTTTCCTTTCTTTTTAGCTTCACGCTTTTTCCGCATAAGGGAGTAGTCAGGATGAACATGTTGAATTAAATTTATTTGTCCACTTTCCACCTAAATTCGAGATTTCGTGTCGAGTGGCGAACCTCTACTTACCTCGTAGTGGTACAGTCAGTGGTGCACCACGATGGCTTACGTTTATATTTTGTAAATATCGGGGTATTCTGGTATTTTGCATTCTCCATTGTTCTCTTTACGTTTTCCATCATAATGGTTGTCTCCTTCATATTGGTTATCTACTCAAAAACACTACATATATATTGACTACGTAGGGTTTAATTTTATAACAGCTTGGGCGGCTGGCACTCAATGCCATGCTTTGTTTTGGAGAGCGAAGTGTCTTGACACAAAAAAACTGCTTTTCGTCCTATATGTGATAATCGACTATAATGTCAGTCAAATACCAATGCCCATTTAGAAATAAGAGGAGTTCATGTATGTGTACAATATAACAAAGTATACATTATTTTCTTCTTTCTTCTTTTGTTAAAGGAAGAAATAAACTTTACAAAATTCAAATAAAGATTTAGGGATATATTTTTAAAGATATACGTATTTATATATGTCTTTATTGCTGTAAATTTTATTTGAAGATTCTTTTAATAATACGAACACATATCATTTGGTATTTGTATCCTATCTCTAAGCAAGCGTTCTCCATCTTATGGATATTTTCTAAGAGAAATTTTAATAAAGCTCTTATTTTACTAATGAAATCAACTAATCATTTCTGGCTACAAGTGTTATTAATAATTATTAAAATAATGAATAATAAACAAGTCGAGTATTTGATATTTTATAGGGGACTGCCAAATATAAACTGCGCTCGCTCGAATAACGCATTGCTAACAAAAAAAGGTACAAATAGGGTTTGAAAGGAAAAAAATCGAATACAATAACGTCTAATACAACCTCGAAATAGATAAATAGATGCAGGTAGAAATTCTGAATCGCACTATTGAAATTTTTCTAAATTCCAACTATATATATAAAATATAGGTGTATTTCAAACGGGGTGTCCGTATCTTCGCGTGACGTCAGTATACGGGAGCTGATCAAAATCCTTTCTTAATGTAAGATACTTACTATATGGGTCCTATTCCTGTGACCTTGACCTCCCAGTGCATCTACCTCTATAGATGACAGTTGACACTTGGCACTGAGTGCATGTCAAAAGTCTCAACACCAACGATGAAGACAATTTTGACACCCTTTTAATATTATGTCCCTATGTCCCGATAAAACGCCGGTCAAATTTGATCAATGTTACATGAGAAATGATTAAGTTAGACACAGTTTATATAAAAACAATTTTTCACTTTATTATTTTCTTATATTAAATTTGCTATAAAAGTATAGGCTGATGATAAATTATAGTACTTTTTTATTTTCTTCATTTTATGACAGAAATTCAATGTCACTTTTTATTGACAGATTAAAACTAAACGTTTTTTATTTACATGTTTGGATGTGGATTTTCGATATTTGCGTATTCTGCATCACCACATTGTGGGCTAGATAAGTAACTGGTTATCCTAACTTATAAGTTTGGTAAGTTACATCGAATACTACTATTGTAAATAATCTAATGTCTATGTACATATAAATAAAGAAAATTACAATATAATCTGGAAATGGATAGGATTATAAAAATCAGAACGTGGCATAATAATTCTCATTTGCTCATTAAAATTGCATATAAAAGAATAAAATTTTTAAAAGAAGGTAAATATATCGGTTTACATTTTTGAAACTTATATCACAAAAAATGAAGTTTACACATTAATTATTCTATTGTAAAAGCCACTAATATCTATAGTTTAAAAAAAATATCCTTAAATACAAAAAATAAAATATTTTTAAATTAATTAGATATTTTATTTAAAGAGAATAAAATGATAACTTTATAAGTACAGAAAAAAAAAAAAAAAAAATATAGTCAATACATCTTATAAACTATGCAATGAATAATTTTCTATGTCAATATTCCCTGTAGTATTATTGTATGTAAAAATAATTCAATGTAACTTATGGTAACTTTGTAAAGTATACAATAGCAATTGTAATATGTAATTCAGTTGATTAAATACTTATATCGTTATATAGGTTGCTCTAATATAATTAAAGAAATAGAAAATAACTGCAATTAAATTGGTTACCTATTTACAGAATTTATTACATGATGCAGATAAAATACGCTTCGTATCATACTATACTTGACATCTATATACCTAATGTATATAAGTATTATTACTTGAACATCTATATGAGAACAGTATTTTTTTCTTGTATTCTTTATACAATAAATAGTGTTTTATGCTTGTGTTTTGAGTATAGACTCAAGTATCCTTTAGGTAGACTTGTTCTGATATATTTATGTAATATCAATCATTATTATGTAGGTTTTTGTGTTAATTATGATCTAATATTATAAAATTTACAATTATAACAATTTATTTTATTCCTTATATAACAATTAATTTAGAATGACATTTAACATGTATGACAAGTACAAACTACCCTTCAATTGGTACAAAATCTGCCCAAATTCAATCAATTAATCAATTTTTACAATTTTTTTTTAGAAATATCGCATGATATAAAAAATATAAGGTGAATCCTGAATCGCGCTTGCGAAGTTTTCAGATTCGCTTGATATAAATACAATCCGCCGAGTTGCGCAATGGGGAGGACCGTCTCTACATGGTGAGCCGGTGTGCGGTCGTGCCGGTCTAATATGACCGCCCATTCAGATGACTGTTCGAAACTTAAGTGCAGTAATTCAATGTATCTAACAATGATGATTCAGACAAATACAAGCGGTTCTAGGGTCTACAAATTGCCTTACAACCATCCACCACTACAGTAGAGAATTTGCCCTCCTTTTTTTCTGAAAATGTAAAAAAAAGTTAGTTTAGTTTATGTTGTGTCAATCAAACATTGTTATGCAATATTAGGCTTATTTAAAAAAGCAAATAATCGAATTAAAGAGATTTTTTTTTTTCTTTATTCGCAAAATAAAACTGGCTGAGGCCGTTGAGGCGCAGTGCGACGCGTCTGACTGTGAACACAAGGGTTGTAGGTTTCACCACTTAACATAGTATGTCTCCATTTCGCCCGAAAAGTGAAGGACGGAGTGTTTTGACACTAGGTCCTCTCTGACTACCCACCTGTGCGAGATAAAGCGTGTAGCTGTATTATAAAACCTGTCCGCAATTCTAAAGATAAATTGAATAGCTTTATTCATTTGACCCTTCATATGTGTATGTACTTCATCAATTTAAATAAAGCATATCGCGTTTATATTCAATAATATTTATTTATATTTTTATCGCAAACTGGTTATAGGTTTAATTTTAAATGTACAATTGAGTTAAAGTATTAAAAAATAAATAAATAAAAATACTTACTTTATATATATTAAAAAAAACAGATTTAACTCAACAATGTTTGCGATTGAGATCTCCTTTGTGGCAAGTAATGACTGTATAAGGATATCCTTTTCTTCCAATACAAGAGGAATAATATATTTTTAATGCAAAACATACATTTATAATGTTAATCATTTTTATACGTTTTACCTTAATCTGGCGAAATAAAGCGCAGTGTTACGCCTCTTAATGTACACGTAATGTACAATGTTTCTAAATAGACATATTTAATGCCCCTGAAAGAAAAGACAATATGAGAACTAAAATATATTGTAATAAGTCGAAACTTACAATATTTTCTTATATTTTACAACTTGTATTTTCCACTTTTGCTATACCATTCTTATTTGCACTAAATTATTCATAATATATAAAAAAAAAATATAATGTATCAAAACAACAGTTATTCGTAGTACAAAACTAACAATAATGTGAAGCACGTAACTTGTTTATAGTTAAAGTAATAACTTACCAATATCATTTCAAACTACCCTCTTTTAAAATTATTACAATTTCGTAAAATTATTTAAAATAAGTCAATAGATGTCGTTGATAAAAATTAAATGAAGGCTGCATCGCGCTATTACAATATTCAACATTACTAATGATAAGTAATTTATTAGTAGATACTCCATCGGGTGTCCAGTTCTTCTCGGTAAGGCGCACAGCGTCTTTGAGATGATAATGTTGATGACTTTAGACCAAATATTGCCAATAAAAAAAATATATAGTCGAAATTTGTACATGAGACTGCAATTGCAGATTTAAGGGGAGTTCAGGGAGAGGTTAGCGCCGGACTTTCTCCCTCACTCCTGTGGTCAGAGTTCAGTTTACTGTTCTCACCTCCACCGTAGAAGAACGCCTTTGACACCTTTTTTGTATTTATTTTTTATAAATTTAATGTTTATATTCTTTTTTTTTGTTTTAAGTTCTCATTTTTTTATACAAATTGTTTCGAAATGCCATGGCAGTTGTTTGAATGGTTATTATTTGGTTTACTTTAATAAGGAGCTTAAAAATATATAGTCGTTCAAAATATAACGAATGTTGTAGATCTTCTTAAAACAGACGATAAACTTTTAAAATAATTATTTTGTATGAAAGTAGTCAGAACACATAAAGTAATTAGAAGACTTGTTGTGCCAAGTCTTTAAAGCAAAAACATACAACTTTACTTAAATATTTATTACATTCAATTAAATACTCGTAATAATAACGTCTTTATACTCAATAAAATATACTATATCGTCACATTTTGTTTCCTGTGGTCTGTATGAAGTAGAAGTTGTAGTCTGTAAATCCAAATGACAAAGTAAAGATAATTGCTTAATGACTCGAAAAGCAAAAAACGTTAGCACTGTTTAGTGCTTAGAAAATAGTCAGTCACAGTATAGAGGAAGTAACTTTTTTTGTGTCATCTTCGCAGGAAAGTGAAAATAAAACCTATATAAACATTTTTCCTAAAAAAATATTATTCCATACCTTTTAATCAGAACTTGGAACTTTATAAATAGGAGCACGCATCGAAAAGTTTTCTCATTGATATGAAACTTTGGCGAAGGACAGTCTATACGAGAGATTATCACTGTACCAAACTCCGCTGATATATGGAGATATTACCAGTGCCGGTTTAAGGTGGTATTTACGAAATTGGTTTTAGTATTTTTTATGTGTGTGTTTCTTCACATAATACTGATCTACTAGATATTTAAAGAAAAGTATAAAAATTCGCGCCTCTTGAATACCGTATAGGCGCGCTCACTGCTGAGCTCAGTGTCTTTTTCAATTTTCCTAAGTGTGGAATAACACTTTAAAATGTTTTAAAAATGTTCTACTATTTTTGTATACTAGTAGACCCCTACATGTGTTGCATTAAGAACGTGTGTCATACACACTTTACATAAAAGTATACGTTCGTACCTAAACCTTTAGTAGTATGTGTCATATTAAAATATTAATATAATAATAAACTTTGAGAAATATAACATAAGATTATGATAAAAAAATGTTTATTGTCTTTTTACCACGTATTACTTTTACGATGTAGACAAAGAAATTCTTCCATCAATCATCATTATAGGTTATATGGCGAAATTTAACGCCGTATTTTAATTGGTTAACGTTATTGGTCTGGCTAGAGCAGAAAATAAAAATAATAAGATTGTAACGTTGCGCAGAAAACATGCACTCCACACAATTGTTGTGATTCCCACTTCGGGCAAATTAATTTTAAGTTAATTAATCCTTCACAATAAGCTTAGCTTCACGCTGTATCCCGCACACCTGCTGCTGTACGCGGGATACAGCGGTAGGCAGAGAGAACCCTTTTAGAAGAAGGCAGAGAGAATTTTTTCTTCTTTTATAGGTATTTTTTTTACTTTTATAATTACAGTTAAATAACGTGCGACGTTAGGTTCCTCTAGTACACTGTAGTGTCCCCTACATACTAAAGACCAGAACCTAACATCGTAAAAAACATTACTAGAAAGAAATGATTTTTTTGAATTATTTTTATTACGAGCAGATATTTCCATTATATATGTGTATTATGTAATATAAACATTTTCGGCACAACACACATGGGGCCAACTCTGGACTTGACGTTTTATATTGTCGCTTGTAATATCCCTTTTTGCGTTAACGGTAACTTTTGTTTACGTAAGACTTTTATTTATATGACAAAATTTTATAATAGAAGGAAAAAAGCAATTATATTATTTTACTTCTTTTGATTATTAAACTTTAAGAAATGTTATAAAAATTACTTGTTATTTTTTTCTTGCATAGCAGAGTGAATAATTCTCTTCTTTGCGCCCGAATCTGAGACGTAGCATGTCGAGTGGCGGAGCTGAACGCCGTGCTTTGTCTTGTCGCCAGAGCGCAGAAATAAATTTAAATATAATCGTCCCCAGAACGAGAATCGAACCGACAACCATCGTATGTATAATAAGATGCTATCACACTGCGCTGCGATGGCCTCAGTAAATGGCATCTTTTAAAGTATTATTTCTACATAAATATGCCTAACACGTTTACATCTAACTTAAAAAACAATAATAACAGCGTGGCTTTTAATGTTCTAAAATATATCTTGGTAACATAACGAATAGTGAAAAAGACATTAAAAAGAAAACGGGATTAATATTTACACGTTTTCTTTAAATGACTTTTTCAATTTTCCTAAGTGTGGAATTACACTTTAAAAATGTTTAAAAGTAAAAAAATAAGGCATAGTGTTTTGTATAATCAAATATAATAAATGTGATGTTTTTTTTCACCTTTCCCTTTAATGGTTTTTATATTACTTTCGTTACGAAGTTATAATACAAATAAATATTTACTTTGTAGTTATACATTTGTATTTCTTCTTAAGCTATATTGTTTATGTTCAGTTTTTTAAGTTTTGGTGCAAAGTGGCAAAGTGAGACATTGCGACTCAATGGTTATAGGTGCAATTTACTATCGGGGGAACGATTATAATTAAATAACTCTTATGCTCTAAGGACGAGATAAATACATATATTTATTTGTTAAAAAACTGTATAATTAAAAAACATAATAACTTTTAAAGTTAAAAATCATTAAAACATTAAATGACGAACACCGTGACAATTAAAATAAAAGTCTTAATATGTACGTATTACCTATACAATAATTTAAAACTTACTTTTTTTTCAACATATTAATTACAATATTCAATTGTGTTTCAAAAAGGGAGTCAAAACTTCTACGTCAGTGGTTTTGGGTGCTACGCACCACACTTTCCTCATCAAACAGCACAGTGCCCTCTGATGCTTGCTCCATACTATAAAGTACTTCACTCAAACCAATGATTTGTGCCTTTGAATCGCACTTCCCGCGTAGAAACGGACTCCCACGCATATAAAATACAAAAATTTATATATACAAAATGTCTTAGAATATTTCGTTATCGTGTTCTAGGATTCATAGAAAAAAAATAGACTGAAACCCTTGTGACGTCATCAAAGGACAGTTCCAGGTAGGCGGTAAGGGTGGTAGTAATAAAAGAAATAACAATATGCAGCTTAATGCAGTGCGAACAACGTCTTATTGTTCGGTAAATAATACAACTGTTGTATCGACCATTTCAACTAAGTGTGTAAAGATCATAAACAAGAAGCTTCAAAATTGAATTTAAAACTCCATTAGATAAAGAAGTAATTTTGTTTACTTGAAGAAATGGTTAAAACTTTACATCAAAACCTGGGGCCATCCGATGGTATGTTCGCAGTTCGATAAGAACTATGGTCACGATCGAATGTCTCCAATCTTTTAATTCTACCCTTATTTTAAAATATATCATTGAAAAATAATTATATAGTACTTATATGCAATTATTATTGCATACATAGGTATAATTTTAGATTAAGCTCATTTTTTACTTTAATTTAATGTGTTATTATAAAAAAGTCAAAAATACATTTTAAAAAACAGTAAAGCTTATAGTTGACCATAACATTAGTACTTTAGCTTCACACTTTTTCCTGCATAGAGGGTAGTCAGAGAAACACCGTATCAAGACATTCCGTTCTCCACTTCTATAAAAATATACATTTGCAAATAATCAACTTCTTCATGCCTGATACGCCGAATATAATTATAAATTATTTTACAAATTTACGTAATTCCACAAAAATATGTAATAGTAAAATCCTAAAACAATATTTAGCATTTTTTAAAATCGGCGGAAAGTGGGAAACGAAGTGTCTTAACACTAGGTTGCTTCAGCCTACTCTGCTGTGTGCGAGATACAGCGTGAAACTAAACAAAACATATTTTACAAGTCTTATTTTCAAATTAGTTACGTTGAACTTAAGTACAAGGTTAGACGACGAACAATATTTATCTTGTAAAGTATTCAATATCAAAGTCTTAGAATTTATTGACTTCGGAATTCGTTACATCTATAAAACAATATTATGTTAAAGTAGAAACGCCAAATTATTCCAATTATTTTAATGCCGATCAAATATTACTGAAACTTCAAGTGAATCTGTTTGAAATATGTTCTAATATTTATTTAATGTGAAGACGTAAGGCCTTGAGACCATCATCGCGCAGTAAGGCAGTGTCTGTCTGTAATCGTTTTTGGTTATGGGTTCGATTCCAACTTAGAGGAATGATTAAAATTTTATTATTTGAATATCTCCGCTCTGATTTGAATATCTCTAGTACATAAGGCAAAGTGCGGCGGTGAGTTCCGTCACTCCACACACAATGTCTCAAATGAGGGTGGAAAGTGAAGAACAAAATGTTCGCTTGACACTTGGTGTTCTCATACTACTGTTATGCGGAAAAAGAGGGAAGCTAAAAAAACAGTAAGGACGTTAAAATAAGCAAAGCTTTACACTTCTTACTATAGATATCTAAATATTGGTTAAGATTAAAATTTGAATTTAATACGCAATCTCAACTTATTTTATTCTTTTGTTTCAGATCACTTGGAAAAATCAAAAAATATAGTACTTATATGAGTGTACTAGTGTAAAGATCAGTGTTAAGTGTACAAGTGGAAAATCACTGTCATGTGACGACCTAAAATGTTAAAGATACAGATGTTAGAATCAATCGTCAGTAATGACTCTGATGAAAACCCGGAGCCGCAACAAAATGGGTATGTACCTTAAAGTTAAATGTTAGACTATTGAATACCTAACGACATAAATGTCTGACTGCGTCTATTGATTTTATTTATATTTTTGATTTGTCAATGGGGAACTAAGTGTCTTAACACTAGGTTCCCTCTGCCTACCCTGCTGTAGCCTGTGCCTGCTGTGCCTACCGTGCGGGATACAGCGTGAAGCTAAATCAATCAAATCAATGATAATTATATACAAAAAAAATGTACTACAAGTATATTTTTTATGTGGTGAATACCGCGTATAACGATCGATATAGACACAAATACAAAACATAATATTTTTACATATATACCTAATACACAAGACATATATAACATTGATTGAGGAGATTGTTAATATTGTAAAATGACTCCCTCACGCGGGGAAATAACTATAAATATATATATATTTTTTTCATTTTTGCTCTCTGGTAAGACAAAATTCGCTGTTGAGTGAACTATGTGTTAGCAGGCATTGTCTATATCGTGGTCAAATCCTAGAATTGACAATCTCTTGAAGTCATCGCGGCTACTTCATCATTTAATGAAGTAGCCGCGCGTTTAATTTATCATATCGTTAAATGATAGGCTATCATTGATTTCCTTACCGCACATCATGAACTGCCCAATCGATAATTCATTCATTCATTTTATGAAATGTGACCGGTTTTTGATATCGTCGACGAGATTTCGTGAAATTGTCAATCCTGCCATATAGCATCTGCAAAGATTTTCTCTGCTATACGCGGGATCTTCATTTGTTAAAACAACAACAAACCCCGTTACCCTTGGGGGGACGGGTTAAGAATACAATTCCCCCCCGCCGCTGGGTAGCGTCCAGTAAAAGGCGGGTAACCCAGTAGTTTGGTGGTAGGAGATTCGTTCTCCGACTGGCTCGCGACCACTATCGTGTCAAAGACGAACCGCCAAATATCTTATGATGTGTTCCGGTTCGATGGCATGTAAGCCAGCTTTCCCTATTCCCACCATTCCCATCCTTCCTCCCTCCTCCTGTCCTACATCCCCGAGGCTGGCAACGCATCCATAACTTGAATGTTGTGGATGTCTATGGGCGAAGGTAACCACTTAACACCAGGTGGGCCTTCTGCTCGTTTGCCTCCTTTATTCAATAAAAACAACATACAAAATAAAATACAAGTTGTAGCAAAAAAGAAAATATTTTAAACTTTTTTGTCTAAATATTTTGAAATTACAAGCAAAAATAAATAAACATACTCATATTCGCTTTTTCCATTGCGTAAGGAGGGATTCAATAAAATTTGTAAACTATAAACACGCTTAGCGCTAGTCGTTAAAAATCTAGATTTTCAGTTGTATAGTTCAGTTCAGATCTTTAGTTGTGGCGCTTCGAACTTGCAAGTTGAGCACTTATTACTTCGCCAATGTCACGTGAAAATAAACTTACTTTCTATTTGTATATTGAATGATGTATGATGCACATACGAGTAAACTTGTCAAAAACTCTTATATTACATTAGTAAATTTTATTAAAAATATTAAAAATCAAGAATATTTAACTTACTATCGGATCTACCATTGATTTTCACAGTAGGTACATACTTACTTACCTAAACACATTCATAGTAAACAGAATTAATCCTACACTTAGATTAAACACATATAAATGGGTTTAGCGTGTAAAAAGACAATAATAAATAATAATAAATTATATTAAAACTATATAACACTAATTTTATGATATAAATATTTACAAAAATAGTTTTCCGTAACGGAAAAAACGCTACTAGATTCAACCGGAAAGAATGTAGACAGAGGGATCACATTCTCCTGGCAACCTCAAGGTGGTCGATAAAATACTGCAAAGAAAATTTTTTTAATCTTTAAAACAACTTTTAAGCTAAACACTTTTATATTTTGAAGTGTTATTGAAAAGGACATTTTTAAAAAAAAACATACAATAATTTGAACGTAACGGGATTCGAACTCGCCCCTCTTGGAAACTGCCCAAACGCTGTGACCACTAAGCCATGTGTTCAAGTTACAAAACAATTATTGCTTTTTCAATAAATAAGTCCTTATTTCATACATATCTATTTACGGATCGGACAATCAATAAGTGTTATCTATTCTCGTATGTTGGTCACATTACAATTCTAGTACAGAAGGCGCCGTTCTGTCTGGCAAGTAGGTACCTTCTGTGTATATTACCAGTTTACGAGTAAACATGACGTGTCCGACCTAAGCGATACAAATGGGAGTTGTATTTCACAAATTACCGAGTTTAAGCTATTTATTAAGCTTAGTTCAAGCAAGCTTCATACGTTTAGTCAATATTTACTTGCTTTGTTCGAATAAAGGCGCCTTTGTGACACAGTTAAAAACTTTTTTGTATTATATTTACTATGGAAATTATGTATTCTTTATCTTTTTGTATCTTTAAAGGGATAAGAGTGTAGTGATATATGTTGATTGATTTTATTTATATTTTTGATTTATCAATGATAATTATATCAAAGAAAATGTACTTTATTTTTATATAGTGAATACTGCATGTAACTGATACAAATATAATATTATTATATTTATATTTTTTGCATATATAACATAAAATAAGAAGGCTGCAAATATTGTAAAAAGAGTTGTGATTCGACCCTCACTCGGGAAAATGATTATGAATGTTCAAATTATCTTCACTTCTCCACTTTTAGAGGGGGAGAATGTAGTGATAAGTGTATATATAGTCATTGTTGAGACTTTAGGTGTTAGGTGATGGATTAGAGCGTCGCTATGGGCCAACATCGCGGAAAAGTAATTTGTAAATATCACATATAGATTTTTTTAATTTACAGGAAGAAGGAAAAATTTAAATATTTAGTAAAGCAAGCAGTCTTCAATGAAATATTTTTTATTGAAATATGAATGTTATTATTTACTTTTTTAAACAGTAACAATAGTAACAATAGTAAATCAACGCTTAGAATTTGTAACCACCAAATTTCAGTTTTACGCTTAATTTGCAAAGTGTTCTTCCGCGCTATTGCATACATAACGACAACATGTACTTTATCAAACTAATACAAATTCCGGCTTAAAGTAACCCTGTATATATAAAGGTAGCTTAGTTTTTAAAAATAACATATAAGATACATATACAACAGTAAATTACTAACAAAATAAATCTATTTTCCCACTAAGATTTACACGAGAAAACAAATAACTCTCTAAATTTGAAACTTTTATAAGATGAGACAAAGAAATGGCGATATTAATCACGTGAGTAAATCTTAATTCGGTTCGCTACTTCTAATACCTATTACCAACATTAAGTATTGATCACCGATGGCCGACCTACCGGCGCCGCTCGCAAATTATTTTTATACAAGCAATTTACTTTGTATACATGCTTGTGTACTTTAACAACACACTATGGACTTACAGTTTATTTAAGAACTAGTGTTTCCACCTTACTTTACGCGACTTCTGTGTAAGCGAATAAGTGTGTACGTATTTTAATTTTAAACAACTTTGACTTTTGTTTAAAGAGTAGACAACTAGAAGTTTATAATAGCGAGAATATTATTTTTTTTAATTTTTCCCCATAAGTTGTTTTTGAGCTTTTCTCTTTCTACCTAAGAGTAGGTTAGTTAAAGGCAACCTAGTGTTAAGACACTCCGTTCTCCACTTTACACTCAAAATCGAGATATTGCATGTTAAATGATGGAACTCCACGCGGTACTTTATTTTAGAACGCAGTATGAGTTATTTTAAAGTATCTTTCAGTATGATGCCATCATGGCACATGGCAAGTTTCTGTTTGTCCAAGCAGGCAGGACACGAAAGATGTAATTATAATAACATAAGTTCCAAATGCTGTACGAGTAGGAACATTTCGTAGGTAACCTATATCCGTCTCCTACAGTCCGACCTCTTCTATAAAACGAAAATATATAAGAATCAATACCGATTTCTAAGATTACACTAATATATTTAAAGTCAGAGGGAGTTAAATTGTTACAGGTATTGTTATTATAGCTGTAATAGGCGTGAATGAATTGGCAATCAAAAATGTCTATCTTCCGTGGCAGTTTTTTAAATTTAATTCTGATTCGTAAAATCTATTTAATATTGTATTTTTTTTTATGGAATAAAGGCGGCAAACGAGCAGAAGGCCCACCTGGTGTTAAGTGGTTACCTTCGCCCATAGACATCCACAACATTAGAGTTATGGATGCGTTGCCAGCCTTGGGAATGTAGGATAGAAGGAGGGAGGAAGGATGGGAATGATGGGAATAGGGAGAGGGAGAGCTGGCTTACATGCCATCGAACCGCAACACATCATAAGATATTTGGCGGTTCGTCTTTGACATGATAGTGGTCGCGAGCCAGTCGGAGAACGAATCTCCTACCACCAAGCTACTGGGTTACCCGCCTTTTACGGGACGCTACCCAGCGGCGGGGGGGAATTGTATTCTTAACCCGTCCCCCCACGGGAAAAATATAAATATTTGCTTCAAATATTTTTATGTAATCATATGTTTAATCGCTATAACAACAGTCTTTATTTAAAAAATCGCCGGAGTAATGCGACTTATAAACTTATCCAAGCAAAATGTACCTATAGGTTCTGATGTTTTTTTTTTAATTTCCTTGACATTTTAAAGCACTTCATATACCGTAAATAAATGTAAAGTAATTAATTTGAGCAGCATGCGGATATTTATAAAGGGTTATATTTTGTAGCTTCTTAAAAAAAATATTATTCTTTACTACTAAATTTACGTACGTTTCCTTTTTTAAACACAAAAATTTTGTTTTAATGTAAATTTCTAATATAATTATTATATTGGCCAACGTGGCACAATTAGACGGCATCTGACTGGAAGCGCAATGATTGTGGGTTCGATTCCTACTCGGATAAATATGTTATTTTCAAATATTTTATTTTCACTTCCCTATTCTGGTACCTAAAAAAGCGCGGCCTTAATTTCCACTACTTCGCACGTAATTTTTCGATTTCAGACGTAACGTGAAGAAGAAAATGTATTGACGCTAGGTTGTTTCTGATCACACTGCTATGCGGGACAAAGCGTGAAGCTACTTTTTTATATTTAATATTTACATAAGTATGTTGGCTACATCTGTAAGTACCAACGAAATATATAACTTAAATACTAACTACCTGTAACACAAGTGTCCAAAATATATTGACCCTAGAAAATCTTTAGCATCATTTTATACATCAATAATGTAGATATAAACAGGGATCTAACTAAACTAGTTGCTAAATCTTCTTGAAAACGATATTTCTTCGACCTGAGGATAAAATGACGTCGTTACTCTTGCTTTGACAGGTTATACCTTTGTCAAAGGTAACAAAGGGAAATTATTGGTGACGACAAGCCAGGACAGATACAGGTATGTAGGTACTTTGTACGGCCTAAGCTAAGCGTTATTGCAATTGTTTGTCAGTCCAAGATTGTCTGCATAAATTTGATTATGTAAAATATTTTGACTGACATAATGAATAAACTAAAGTTAGGTATTCTCGTTGAATTTTTTATGTTAAACAATCTTTTGTATAATATCGTACCCTCAGAATAAAAGTGGCCTAAAACAAAAAATAATTGAAATAGAATCTTAAAATGTGCATTTTATGGTTTTTTTTTGGCAAAACAGGAAAATTTGAGTTAGGTTAGGGAGTGTGATATATTCACATAAATCTACAATTTTTGTAAATCATCTTTAATTTCTTCATTTCCTCTTTAACTTATACGCACTTTAACACACATAATATACATTCGACAATAATAATGTAATACATAGTTTATGTCAATTTTACACTAATTCGTGTTTCTAAGTGCAGTTAAAAAATCAAATAATAAAATATAAAAAACAGGACCCAGAAAACACATAATCATAAAATAAAATAACTCCAGTTACAGCAATATACGAAATGCCTTGAAAATGAAATAATATTGAACAGTTAACTGACGGTAGCAATTAATTCTTGCGAAACTTTTCCGTTTATCGGCCGAAGTGAAAACTTAAAAAAGTTGTTCCTTTTATTGTAGAAGTCTTTTGGTGTTAATAAAAATATTATATAAATTGTACTTGTCATTTGACGGGTCAGAGAAAAAAATCTATACATTCTATTCTCCATTTTGCTAAAGAAAATCTAAACTTTGTACTTACTTTACTATAACGAATAGCGCCTTTATATCAAATAAAAGATTTCCCTAAGCGAGAAATGAAGCTACTATCACAGCTATACGATATAATAACAAACCAACTCTTTTGTTCAACAGAATAATTTTTCAAAGCAATATACAATATTCCTATCTCAAATATAAAATATTTGAAAAATATTTAAATTTCACACCATTCCCAGTAATAATGTTGTTTGAATTGGAGTCGAGCAACATTTAAAAAGTTAAATGTTTCAATTTTTTTACTAAATCTTAAAGTCCAGTGAGGCCAGTCGTAGCGCAGGGACTCAAAGTGGAACCGTAAATGCAACTGGTTGTGGGTTTGATTTTCACTCGAGGACTTGAAATATTTAATCTTCGCTGGGGTGTTGAGGAAAAGCACAGCGTTGAGTTCCGCCACTTAGTACGCGAAGCCTCCAGATTGCGGCGAAAATGGGAAACGGAGTGTCTTAACACTGCTATCTCTTCCCACCCAACTGGGTACGGGATATAGCGTGACTCCAAAAAAATCTTAGTCA
Organism: Dryas iulia moderata; assembly: GCA_019049465.1. Taxonomy (NCBI): domain Eukaryota; kingdom Metazoa; phylum Arthropoda; class Insecta; order Lepidoptera; family Nymphalidae; genus Dryas; species Dryas iulia. The sequence goes on from CM032431.1 coordinate 6,361,827, forward strand.
CATAACATTAAACCTTAGAGTAAATTATGGTAATCGTGTACTAAAATTGTACAAAAGTTATTTTTTTCCACGCACTTTATTTCACGGTCCGTTTAGTGTAGCGTAGTTCGCTACACCGTTGTGTAACAGTCCACGTTGTAAGCAGTGATCTAATTTGAAGTTAAAGTTTTTACAAATATATGAATAAATATAAATAATATAATATAAATAATATAATATAAATAATATATTACCTTAGGTAATCATTTCTTAAGGTTAAATTAAGATAAGAGAGCATAATAGTATAACGTACGTGTATTATAAAGTGCAGCGGGAATTGAACCCACAACCTTTGGGCTTATATTCAGACTTTGTCATTGCGCCACGACGACCAACTCAAAATTTTATGGTTCATTTTTTGGTAGGTCATTATAAAATGTAGGTATAGATATAATTGGAAAGTAAATACTAATTCTTCACCTTATATTTTAAGAGTGTTGTATATAATTTTTAACATCTGTCATATTTTGAAAATATCTACGACATTTACAATGACGACTTAGACACAAGGCAAATTCATTAGAGAAATATTTAGGTCTAATGAATTCAAGGCAGGCTTCTGTTTCAGAAGTTAATCTCACTTCTCACAACAGTTTGATTTTTACGTTACGTTTGATTTTCTACGGATAACTTTTGTTCTACAATGTTCTAGTATGTTGAGAACTCACGAGTTTTAAATGCATCAATATGTAACCTTATGCTTTTCCAAATTAAGAGTAATCTGAAATAGGGAACTCCGTTCCCTGTTTACTTCTAAAATTCAAAACATACGTGTTGCGTGACGAAAATCAATGCCACATTAAGCCTTACTCGAACCGATTAAAGAAAATAATTTAAATAATATTCTTAGTGAGGATGGAACCTACAACTAATCGCATTAATAGTCAAATGCTGTCTAAACTACTTTGGACCAAAATATGCATTATAGGCATTGCGTGTTAACTGGCGGCTAAACGCCGCGCTTTGTCTCGACACCAGAGCGAAGAAAATGTATATATCAAATATTTCTTCTTCTCTAGCGTGGGGCCAGCCCCAGAACCAATTTATCATACAAACCATACAAACCACTTAAATATTTGTCTACAGGACAGTTTATATGATAGTAAAACCCATAACACCATATTAAATAATATGAATTATCCTAACAATAATACTGCACAGATTTGGTGGTATGCCAGCTTGGTCGTAAAGCAGTTGATCTTGAATTTGTCCTAAGGCGACGTCGCGACGGCTCCCGCGCGATTTCATTAACTTTTTACGACCCAAAACATTCTTATCCATGTTTGTGACTGAAAAAATCGACTTGTTTTGATGTTAGAAAGGTTTACGGGTCTCTATGTATTAGGGGCAATGGGCGCTCAACACTCAAGTGAACTATTCAGAAATATATTATATTTCCTCAAGCCTAGATGTTATTTACATAATTTTATTAAGTTCTTATTTTAATAGTCGCTGTGCTCGTGACTTCGTCTGCGTGGAGTTTACCAAAAAGTTGAAATTCTAAAATAAAAGTAATCTAAGTTACTCCTTATTGCATTAGCTATCTGCCAATGTCTCTCGTCTCGTCTCGTCACAATCGGTCCAGCTGTACCAGAAATTGGGCAGAACCAAGAGTCAGATAGAAGGGCTATTTTGGCTATTTTGACTTTTATACATACATATGCATTTATATAATTAGTATATTTATTTATATGAGTAGATTTCGTGACATCATTATGATGCCAATAAAATTATGGATTCATGTTATTGTTCTCGGTATAAATCTCTGAATGGGTAAGCAAAGCTATCAGCATTCAAACGATGAAAATTGAAAGTAAAATGGTGAGATATGCGGCAAAACAACATTTTAAAATTTTCTTGCATTCATAGAAATATGGATAGATTATAACATTTTAATGATTCTAATTATTAATAACTATAATTAAATATATAGAAGTTTACGTGGATTTATTTAGTAATAAAAAAATAGACAGAGGAGCTCGAACAGTGACAGTGAGCATTAAAATCTATACTTGAGGAGGTTCTTCTCAGAATAAATCGTTATAGATGATGTAAACTTTATTTCAGCCTCACGCTGTAACACGCACACACAGGCAGAAGGAATCTAGTGTTAAGACACTCCGTTTCCCGCTTTCCGCCGAATTTTGGAGGCATTGCGTGTTAACGCGTGGCGGAACTTAAAGCCGCGCTTTGCCTCTGTATCAGAGCGAAGAAAATGAAAATATTAAATATTTCCACTCCTCGAGTAGGAATCGAACCCACAACGTAACGTTTTGAAGTCACATGTATGTGCCCCTGCGCCACGACTGGCCCCTGATGACTGACTGATGATGTCAACTTTATTTTTAAATAAATTGAAATTATATTGTTTATCTAAATAGCAAAGTTAGATTACACCAAAGTAAAGTATATAAAAACTTTCCTCAAAATAACTCCTTTAGTAAAATAGTTTTATGTAAATCAAATTTGAACGGATAACTTTATTCCTTATACTTCCAGAACTTCGTAGTTTGAATTTTGGAAATGATTAATTACTTTAAATTTGTTTTATTTTATGAGAAAATAATGATTCTTTTTTCTACTAAAATATATACTTGTAATAGTACGTATTTTTTTTCTAAACGCTTATTTAGCTTATTTTGTTTATTTGTTTTCAAAGTTGGGGCCAGTCGTGGCGCAGTGGCACAAGCGTATGACTGTAAACGACTGGTTGTGGGTTCGATTCTTACTCGAGGAGTGGAAACATGTAATATTTCCATTTTCTTCGCTCTGGTGTCGAGGCGGCGTTAAGTTTCGCCACTTAACACGCAATGACTCCGAATTTGGCGGAAAGTGGGAAACGGAGTGTTTTAACACTATGTTCCCTCTGCCTACCTTGCTGTGTGCGGGATACAGCAAGAAGGTAAAAAAAAAATATAAGGTAGGTGCGCGGGAAATACAGCAAGAAGGTACCTTCCAATCAATAGTCAGTATATAAAGTTTGACCCTACAACTTTCTAGTTATCATACAGCAACGCATCTCAACTGCGTGAAACAGCATGATTTCATTTTTGAACTTACATATTTTAAAAAAGAAAAATTTTTAAGAGGTAAACTTGGGGCAATAGAAAGCCGTTCGGTGGTTATCGCAACTCGAAACTCATGAAACGGATAACGGAGAATGTAGTATCTTGACACTAATTTTTATCTGATTAACCCTTTATAATTTAAAAAATAGGCGAATCTTTGAATATTTTCATTTTTTCCTTAATATTATAATATACTCAAATGAAATTAAAAATCACATTTAATTAATTTTCATTAAATTGTAACAGTTATTTTACTACTGTAATTAGACTAATATATTTTTGCAGCTAGCGGAACTTGAACCGGCACCTTACTATGGTTAACTAAGCAACACGTCTCGTTTTAAATTATTTAAGTATTTACACAGTGAAGCGAAATTAACAATTAAAAGTTTAAATAAGTCAATGATATTTTACGATTTATTTGACAACAGAATTGTAATTATTCTTATTGTAAGCTGTTACTGTACTACTTACTTAGCAATTAAAAACATTTTTAATTTTTTTTTATTTAAATATGTATAATTTCCCAAGATGATATTGTACTGATGATTTGTACATAAAGTAATCATACCATAACAAAATGATTTAATTGGCGTTCGAGAGTAACATTTTTAATTAATTAATCCTATATCTATACTTTGCATACCTTTGCATATAATTTAAATACAATTTCAGCTAAAACAAAAATTGCGTTGCGTTGATTTACACCGCTCAACATGTAATGTCTTAATTTCAGGCAGAAAGTAGAGGACGGAATATCTCGAATACCCACTTCATTCTCTTTACCCCGTCACGTGGGAAAAGTGTGGAGCTGCACTAGTGCTAAAATATATTTTTACGTCTTATTACCCCCTTTTTTACTTAGTATTAATAGTGTTCTTTTTGATATATAGCTCCCTCTATCGATGCTAAAAGAAACTACATTTGTCATTTATCGATATTATTTCAATACGTGTCAACTAGATGGCGCTGTTTAAATAACAGTAATGTACAATATTGTCTTAAAATATATAGATAAATGAACTACATATTTTAAAACAATATTGTGCGTTGTTTAAATTCAAAAATTATAAAGCAAATAAGATGAATATATTGATACTATATAGAGTATAAAATTCTATCGAAAGTTTATTGCTTTAGTAAACTTCTTTTATTTGTGCTTTTGTTCATTATTACGTTTATAACCCATTCAAAACTTAATAACATGTTACATTCAAATTAATTCTAACAAATATCTGACACATTTCTACCAACCCGATTTATAAACCAGAAAAATTACTCAACCGGATTTCTTTTAATTCAAGCAAATAGCCATTTCCCTTTGCAATACAAAAAAGAGCTATTATATACCCTTATTGAAAAGATCAATTCATTCGATAAAATATTATCTGCGAAGACGCGTGGCATTCCAACTCCTTTCCGGTGTAAGCCCTTCACGATGGTTGAATGCAAAAACTCGTTTGTTCAATTTTAGTAGTCAGACGTACCTACTAGGCGTAAAATCACACTTAATACAATTTTATCCTCTATTTTATGGCTTCTGGGGTGCAAGTTGACTACAAAATACGAGTTATTTACTTTTGCGGATTTTATGTGAAGATTGATTTTGAATTATTTCGTTTTCGGTTAGCTTTATGAGTAAGGTAGTCAGATATAACTTTCTTTTATTTTAGCGTCACGCTGTATCCCGCACACAGCAGAGTAGGCAGAGGGAACCTAGTGTTAAGACACTCCGTTCCCCACTTTCAGCCGAATTCGGAGGCATTGCGTGTTAAGTGGTGGAACTTAAACACTTTACAGTCACACTTTATGCCTCTGCGCCACGCTAGCCCCGATTGTTAAAAGTTAGATATAACATGGTGTCAAAACTCTACGCTCCACTTTCCACCCTTAAACGAGACATTACTTGTTGAACGGCGAAACTCAATGCTGCGCTTTGTTTTAAATATCAGAGCAAAAAAATAAGAATATTTGAATAGGTAATATAATCATTCCGCAACAGTGGGAATCGAACCCGCAACTAAATTGCTTATAAGAATACTGCATATAAAAATATAATATATTGTCATCGGTCTCTCCAAACTTTTTTTACACAATATATTATAATATAATATATTATTTAGCGCGTCCCAATCCACTGGTTGTCATTATTTAATATCATCTTTTACAAAATGTATTCTATCATATTTATTACGTATTCATATAATAATAATAGATTCTCATTGAATTCGGTTTCCCATTCGGTAATACATATATTCAAATTGAAAATATAGCCCAAAGCTCGTTCATTATCGGTTTTTCTTTATTTGCTTTTGTTTGATCACTATAGACACATGAGCTTTTTGTTAGCTTGATTTTTAATTTAATAACTTTTTGTATTAATATATTAACTTAGGTTTATCATAAATATGTATACGTTATATCTCTTAATAGATGTTAGGAAGAGCAGAACAGAGAATTGCTTTACAACAATGACCTATTTTAATAAAAAAAAACAAATTTGAGAAGTCGTTATATTGAAAATCTTCTTATTTAAATTTACATTTTTTTATGTGGCCAGTCGTGGCCCAGTGGCACAAGAGTGTGACTGTAAACGACTGGTTGTGGGCTCGATTCCCACTCGAGGAGTGGAAATTATATTTCCATTTTCTTCGCTCTGGTGTCGAGGTAAAGCGCGTTAAGTTCCGCCACTTAACACGCAAGCCTCCGAATTCGGCGGAAAGTGGGGAACGGAGTGTCTTAACACTAGGTTCCCTCTGCCTACCCTGCTGTGTGCGGGATATAGCGTGAAGCTATTTAATTATGTTTTTTACATTTTTTTATCACCGTCGTAGCGCAATGTAATCGTGATTGGATATGGAATCGATTTGAACTCAGGAGAATGTTTTTTTTAGCTTCACGCTGTTATCCCGCATACAGCAGGGTAGGCAGAGGGAACCTAGTGCTAGGACACTCCGTTCCCCATTTTCCGCCGAATTCAGAGGCACTGAATGATCTCCGCTACGACATCTTATACAAAATTCCGTAATGTTTTAATTTTGGGTGAAAAAGAACGGAGTGTCTTGACACTTGGTTCCCTCTGATTATCCTCCTATACGGAAAAAAGCGTGAAACTTTTAACGACATTCAGCAATATTTAGTTGTATCAGTCTCATACGACAGTTATACAATTACGAGCACGCTTTTAAAACTTAATTGCAACTTTTTAACACAAAACAACAATATTAAAAACAATAAAATATGTATATACATGCAAATATTATTTATATATTTAATCTACTGAATACTAAGGAACTGAACCGCCGCCGGCGATTAAACAAGACGCGTGCCGGACACGAGTAATTGTCAATGTGCAAACACCTTGACGTTACAAATCAACTGTTTGCCGTAATAAAAATAATAGGGGCGTCCATTGACTGTGAAAATTAAATTTAGGAAGTTCATAATGTGTGCTTGTTCTTATAATAACAAACCGGAAGATGTTATTGTTAAGTTGTTTTTTGGTATTTGGTATTTTTTTAGTAGATATAGCAAATATTGAATGTATTAGAAATTTTCTGAATGTATTAGAATATTTTTTCAGTTTTTTTTATAAATGAACTTCTTTTTAGCGGAACAATCACGTGTATTTTTTTTGTACGCAGTAATCGATACAAAAATATTTGCGATTAGTTCGGTTACAATTCGGTTAGTATCATAAAACGTTTAAAAATCGCACAAACCAACGATTTTTTCTAAGCTGCTTTTAATATTCAAAATTTTTAATGTACTTAGTGCTATAGTGCGTAGTACAGTGAGACGACGTCTGATTAAAAATACGATGGTTGTGAGTTCGATTCCCGGCGGAATGATTATAGATATTTAAATAATGTGATACCTGGTACATAAGACAAAACGCGGCTTGACTTCTACCACTTAAGACACATTGTCTCCATTTTGGGTGGAAAGTGGAGAACGGAGTGTCTTGTAACTTCTTCCCGCAGCCTACCCTCCTATGCGGGAAAAAAACATCAAGCTACAAAAAAAAAATATTTGGATATGTATTAATCAAGGAATATTGAACTTTTATTCTCGTAGAACATATATACCTAAATGAAATGATTATTCAAAATTAAACAATGAACTAACATTTTAACTTTATTTATTTTAAGAACAATATGTAGTTTCCTACATACACAAAGAGGAAAATAACAAGAAATATTAAAAAGAGCTAAAAATGTTTTGTCCCCAGTGATGCATTAATTTACTTAGTTAAGAAAATTATATTCTTGTATTAATTCAAATTGGGGTCAATCGTGGCGCAGTGGCACAAATGTGTGTGTAAACGACTGGTTGTAAGTTCGATTCCCACTCGGGCAGTGGAAATATTTAATATTTCCATTTTTCTCGCTCTGATGCCGAGGCAAAGCGCGGCGGTAAGTTCCGCCACTTAACACGCAATGCCTCTAAATTCAGCGGAAGGTGGGGAACGGAGTGTCTTAACACTAGGTTCCCTCTGCCTACCCTGCTATGTGCGGCATACAGCGTGAAGCTAAAAAGAAAAAATATCAATTCTGTTATAGAATACTTAAATGAAAATGTTTAAATGTACAAAGAAAAATCAATATAATGTAAGTGTAAGTACAACATCAAATATATTTTTATGAAAGAGAAATACGACGTATTGGAGCAAAATTTATTGAGTTTCAAACGAGGCGTTAAGAGTTTGATTTAAAGTGTCACTTTTTATTGTCGTTCCGAAGAGTCTTTGTTAAATTGTAGCACCGCTTTATTTATGATAACGTACCATTTTGCCGGGTCATTTGTTTTTTGTTTAGAAGTTAGAGCTTTATATTAGGGTTTAAAAAGCTTTTATTCGTTACATTTTTTTTTATTATTTTTACACTTTTTACTTTTAAAAAATGTTAGTTTGTTGACGTATTTCCATCATTGTATATTGCGGAACCTAACGCTGCACTCAGTGTAACTATATGAACCTTTATAAGCATGAATGTTTACATGTTTTTTTAAGTGAAAATTGAAATTGAAACTCACTATAATAATTTTCATTTTGAACTATTAAAATAATTTAGCAGGTTGAAATTTTTCCCCGCACAACAAGGTAGTCACTGAAAACCTGGTGTCAATATACCTCGTACTGCACTTTCCGCCCAAAATGGAGCCGCAGCGTGTTGAATGGCGGAACGCAAGGCTGCGCTTTTTCCTATGCGTATAGTACATGCAGCGGAAAAATGAAAATAATTTATAACTATACCTATATGACTGTAATCATCCCTGCGTGTGGGAATCAACCCCACAACCATCGCGTAAACAGGTTTGTAGTATTCTCAAAAACAGTTTCTTATTTTAATTTTTTTTGCTATAAACCTAATTCAATTTAATAACCATATAGTAAAAGTTCTTTTATTATTTCATCATATATTAAAAGTAAGCTTTTATAAAGCATCCCAGCGCCTACACGCCAAAAATAGCAATTTGTTGTGATTGCCCATATTTATTCATTTGTTCCCGTCTAAACAAGTAGCGCAAACAACCGAACAAAACACACAAATAAAAAGTAACCACAATCAAACGAAAGGCGAGGCTAAAAAAGTTGTGTAAATAAATATTTTTTGTTGCATAATCAGCTAAAAGGGTAGAGTAAAGACGCGTATGAGATGATTTTCTATGTCTATTTACGAATTTTACTCAGCCGTAAAGGAAAGTTTGTAATAACCATATTTATTCATATTTATAGTACAAAAGTACTAAAATACTTATTGTAAATTATATTTCTGAACTTTAGATAAGTACCTATTTAAATCAGGTATTATTTTTTACTTCACACTTTTTTCCCTAGAAATTCCGTTCTCCACTTTCTCGAATATGAGAATTGCGTGTTGAATGTTGAGTTTTATGGTTAATTACTATCTTAAAATTATAAGCGATATTATTTCGCAACGGCATTTTTTTTTTGAAGGATTATAATATTATTTTCTACATATTACGTGGAAGACTATTATATTGTAAAATATGTAACCACTTCTAATGGAATGCGGTAAGAGATATACATACCTACAAGCCAAATATATCTGAACACCATCAATTATCACTTATTTGGAGTATTAATATTAACGTTTTATTAAGCTAGCGAAATATTAATTTAGGTGAAGCTTAAACAAATAAAGTAAAAATAAGTATATAATTTCAAAATAAAAAATACGATTTCTATATACTATGTATGTATATCAATCGGCTTAAAAATAATTTGAAGTACTTATAAAATTTATCTAATATTTTTTTATACACTACTAACATATACACTTTTACAACTACGAATATTTAGAATTTAATTCGGAATAAATTCCAGCAAAGAATACCCGCGGGACATACTTACTCCCTAATTAACATATTTTCAACCATTACACCTTTTGGCAATCGTAACTCAAAAGCAAAACTTGTTGCCAAAATCAACATTATAAGTACATTATAAATATCAATACTCTCCTTATATTTTTTATGAACTAAACAAACATGTGGTAAATTGTAACAGGATCAAACAAACAGAAAGACAAAGGCGGTAACAACCTATTTTATTCGCACCCGCCGTTATTTGAAAGGGGCGTAGAATATCTACACAAAAAAACTATTTGCAAAGTTTTAGCTAACGCCAATACAGTCAGCAGTCAGCAAAAATACATTTCATTGTTCAATGGTGAACCGGTATTGTTGCCTATATAGAAATTTCACAGCAACTAAAAACTGTATAATGTTTGGAGAAAATCTTTTTAAAATGTATTTTTTTTAACATTGACTGTTAACGTGGTTTGTTGTGGGTTTGATTCTCTCTCGAGGAATGACTAAAAGTTTAATTATTTTATAAAACAAAAAACGCAGTATTGAATTTCGCCGCTCCACAATTGTCTTGATACTACGTTCTCTTTCACTGTCCTGCTAAAAAAGTCGATAACAGAAATAAAATACATTGATACATAAGTGGAATAAAAGTTCCATTAATTATTATTATTATGTTCAGCCGATTTTTTATGATTATAAGAAGAATAAAAGTGCAAATTTAATCTGTTTATGATGTAAATGATAAGAAGCAGTTTCATGGTTTTGAGGTTGACTAGGGTCAAAGATTAGGTCTTTGGTATGAGTGAAGAGAACATAGTATCGAAACACTTTAAATAAATATATTACATGTTAATAAGTTTAACTTTTATATAGACGAAAATTTTAGATATTTAAATACATTTCTAACAAAATTATTAGTTACATTATCATACTCGTATAAAGAAGTTAAAGCAAAACTTAAAACTCAAGTTCGTCGAGCGCCTACTTAAGTTTGACATAATCATAAGAGTCTAAGACTAACAATATAATTGACCTTTCATGTCAAAAGCTCAAAGTACTTATACAATGCCATAATAAATGAAACAAAATGATTAAATAACATCAATAATTTGGGGTCATATTTTCTCACCATCAAAACAATAGTTCTGGAAGTTCATTTTGCATTTTGTTACATTAATTGGAAAGCTTTATTTGAATTAAGCTTTTGTTTGTGTAGCAAAATTATTATAAGAGAAATTATATTTTAAGTTTTTTGTTAATTATTTTTTAAGTATTCTACAAGGGGTAATAATGTTGGTAATTTAATTACTTTTGATTAACGAAATGTGAATTATGATGTAAATACAGAAGTACAACAGCGAAATTTACTAAAAAAATTCTACTAACGACTATCATCAGTTGTAGCACATGCTAGTAGGATTTATTTATATTTGCCTAGGTAGAGAGCTTAGATAGTAGATACGAGCGGTAATGCATTTTAAAGGAACTCCTTAAAACTACACTTGGGGCACGATTCTCAGACACTCCTTCGAGCTAGTCTTTCTGCAATGTGCAAGTTAAAAATCCAGTTAAAAAAATAAAAATAAATCTTAAAATCCAAAATAAGTCTAAGTTACTTCTTATTATATTACGTATCTTCCAATGAAAGTATAGTCAAAATTGGACCAGCTGTTCCAGAGATTAGCCGAAACAAATAGACAGATAGATAAAAATTGAAAAATATTATTTTAGTATATGTAGTGTATACATTTAGTAAAAATCAGTTATTTTAATATTACAAACGAACACTTCAGTTTTATTTATTTTTATCAGACAATTAATTATAAAGCTTCCATAAACATTTTATAGACCAAATTAAATAAACATATTTGTTTATACTATAGTCTAGGGAGGCAAGTATTCTATCCATCGAATTGACAGCGGCAAATGTCATAATGCAAATCAGATTTCGTACAAAAGAGGCGCCGGCGCATTGTTATGTCAAATGAATTTCTATACGTTTTTATAATAATAAAAGTGATCCCTCCTGTTTGTTTGTATACTCGTTTTTAATAAAATATATTTATAAAATATTATAAAAATAAGGTGTGTAAATGTCAAACTTAAGTAGGTATTAAATATTATGTAATATTTTTGAAGCGACTGTTTAATATGATAAAAAGATAATTATATTTACTCCAGTTGGGGCCAGCCGTGGCGCAGTGGCACGAACGTATGACTGTAAACGACTGGTTGTGGGTTCGATCCCACTCGAGGAGTGGAATTATTTAATATTTCCATTTTCTTCGCTCTGGTGTCTACGTAAGCGCGGCGTTAAGTTCCGCCACTTAACACGGTACCTCCGAATTGGCGGAAAGTGGGGGAACGGAGTGTCTTGACACTAGGTTCCCTCTGCCCACCCTACGTGTGCGGGAAACAGCGTGAAGCTAAAAAAAAAAGAAAAATATAGTCTGAGTGTCTGAAAAGGTTCAGTGTCAAGATACTACGTGGTCTACCTGAAATCCAGACGTAGCATGTTAATTGGCGAAAATTAATGCTACGCTTTGCCGTAAGTACCAGAAAAGGGAAATGAACCTAGTATATAATCATTTCTTAGTATATAATCAGTGGAAATCTAACCCACGATCATCGTCTTTACAGTCAGATACTGACCAAGTGCGCCACGAAGGCGTTATATATGTAACTTTAACGGTTTTTAATTATAAATGTAATAAACGATAATTATTAATATCAGTTTTTTATTATCTAATGTAACGCCTAATTAACACGAACAAATTATGCGAAACGTTTCACAGGGGTTTTATACAATTCTATTATAAACATGAAACAATTAAAAAGTAAACATAAATTTTAATTAGTATAACAATAAATAGTAACATATTAATATAGCAATAAATAGTAATACATAAATAAGGAGGTTAATAAAATTAGACGAAGCAAAAGAGATATGTAGCGACCGTTGGGTTTAACACTCAATTCCCGTATCCTGACTCCGTATCTGACTACGCGGTAGTCAGAAAGAACGGAGTGCTAGGGCCCAAGCGTAAAGTTAAATTAAAAAATACACCTTCACGCTGTTCCCTCATGACATGTCAAGACGTAGTGTCTTGACATGTCTTGACGTCTTGACGCTTATGTAGAAGGATAGCGAAGAAATGAAAATAAAATATAATCTTTCCCTCATATGGGAATCGAATCCACAACCATCGTTTTTACAGTCAAACACTATTCCACTGCGCCACAACGACCACGTAAAGCAAAATAAAAATAATGAAAACACAGAAAAGCTAAATAAATTTCTACCCCATAGTAAAACCGACCAGCAACCGTCAAAACATCTAACATGAACATCCAAAGGTCAGCTTCACCCTGCATTTTGATGAATGCATATGACAGATCTCCCAACACCCTTACATATGCTAATATGATGTACGACGACACGCGCTTTTTGACAGGAAAAAGTAAAAAGTGACGGCTGTAACTTTTTAGAGATTTATTGTAATATATATATTATTTATTATAACAAATGGATGGTCTTTGAAATGGTGGCGCGAGCGAGTTTTGAATTAAATTGAATATTGTATGTATATATTTTTTTATGTTTAGACGTCATAAACGCTTGCGGAATATGCAAAGAGAGTATAGTATGACGATGTAGTATGGAGTATGTTACTACACCCAGTTTTGTATTTTTCGTTATTTTGCATATTAACTGAACGTTGTTCTGAATGAGATCTTAACCTACATATCTAGTCTTATCAATGTTTATTTTTGATATATGCAATATAGCATATATAAAATAAAATTATATAAACAGGCAAAGGAAAATATGTTGTTTCCTTACAGATAACTAATTTTATATATGAAGTAATATCGAAGAAAAAATAACTGAAGTTACTAAGTAAAGTCTTACATCTAATTTCAATTTTTTTTAATTAATATTTAAATCAAAATTCATTAATTACAGTTGCTTATATTTGTAAAAAATCACGCCCAAAATCCAAAAGACCGTTATCAAAATTCAAAATATTATCGCCACGTGTCTCCGCCCAACGCAACGCAACGCAACGCACCGCGTCCGGGCGTGAGCACAACTTCTCTTTTTATCAACTCCTTCATAATAGAAGGGTTGGATGCACAATACAATTCTGAATCAAGTTACAAAATGATTTGAGTGCATGGTTAGCCTTTTTAAAACCAGTGGGCCGATGCGGACTGTCACCATTCATATATGATTGATGGAACTAATTAATTTCAAAGTATGCGTGTTTTTCGAATGCAAGATAGGTACTTGAATACGAAATTAAAACTGTATTTTGATCTATTGTAACGTCTCCACAACAAAGGATTGATTTTTTTAATTTTGAAAACCGTGCACCTTTACAGTGGCACGAGTTTCACTTTGTCATGTAAAAATGTTGAATAAAAAATTGTCAATCTTGTATGTTTTTACATATTTTTGTATCGAATGTTTACGGAAATAAATAGGTAAGTTGTAAAAAATATAAATACATTTTACTTAATGACTGTTGTTCAATAAAATATTGTTACCAGTCTATCTATCTGTGAAAATTGAAAGCTAATTACATTTTTTTTTCTTTTATTGACACATAAATTAACATGTCAGCTAGACTACTGTCATATTGGGGACTCACGCAGTATCATGACATTTCGTTCTCCTCTTTCCGTCCGAATCCAGAGAGCAGAAACATTGCATGTCAACGTAACAAATTGTTTTTTGTTGTCACCAGAGCGGAGAAATGAAAATAATTTAATTAAAGCATTAAGTCACGAGTAGAAATCGAAACTACATTCATCACGTATTCAGTCATACTATGATGGCCTCCTCTTCTCAAAGGCACTGGTTGACATTTTTGTAAATTTTCAACTTAAATTTTAAAACGTGTTTTTTTTATCAACCCAGTAAGTTCGTATTTGTAAACATTTTTTTAAAATAAATAAACAAATATTTCTTAGTCTAAAACACATTTGCGCGAGTATGTTTAGAGTACATCTTGTAAGGATGAAAGCATCTTCATATTATAAATATTATGTATGAAGTTACTTACGTAATCCACTATGCTGTGTGAAAACTTAGCCTATATTTATTTACTCAGCTGATTCCGCGGTTCGTGGCTAGGAAACAAGCTGCATAATACATGTTTCAATCTCCATCTGCCCTACAAATGTGACCTCATTCGTGAAGACAGCCTTAATAATTTGTTTCTTTGTTATATTGCATTTTATTTGTTGTATGTCTCATATTATACCTGTTAGTGCAGTGGTTATTGATTTTGATATTTAAATTAGAGATAATTGGTTCTATTGTCAGCTTGTAGTTATTTTTAATTATTATTATTTTATTAAAATTTGACATAATGCGTGAATTTGTGGCAGAACTCGACATTGCGTTTAGTTTAATACAAGGAAATCAAAATGTTTTAAGAATAATTATTCTCCTGAACGGGAATAGAACCCACGTAATATTATATCAGTCAGATATCCAACTGAGCCACGGTAGCCTAAATCTTATATTTTATTATAATTAAATAAGTGGGGCCAGTCGTGGAGCAGTGGAACTGGTGACTGGTTGTGGATTCGATTCACACTCGAGGGGTGGAAATATTTAATATTTCCATTTCCTTCGCTCTGGTATCAGAAGAAAAGAGCGGCTGTCTCTCTTAAGTTGCGCCACTTAACACGCAATGCCTCCGAATTCAGCGGAAAGTGGGGAACGGAATATCTTAACACTAAGTTCCCTCTGCCAACCCTGCTGTGTGCGATCGTGAGCCCTGCCTACAGCGTGAAGCTAAATAATAAATAATTAAATAAAAAAAAAAACAACAATTAAATTAAAAATATGTAAAATCTTTCTAAAACATTTAAACCACTTCTAAAACAGTTAAAATACGTTTGAACAATTATATATGAGCTATACTCATAATAAATTACATATTGTACGCATCACGAATACACGGTCTCTATGGTTAACAAGCATTGCGCCGCCGCCCGTGACACATCATGCTTCGCTACTTTCTTCAGATTTTATTTAATTAACGCCAGTATTTTCTAAGTGCCTAATTACTTCTAGCGGAAGCTACTTGTACGTCTCAATTATGGTGGTTTATAGTTCTGATTTTTTAATATATACTATGGGACAAGTTATTTCGAACAGGATGTAACGGATTTTGATTTTAATTTGACAGTCGTATAGATATACAATGTTATTATATTGAGGAAGTATGGAGGATTTTTTATGCTCTAAGCTTTTCCCGCAGGGTACAGAGAGAGAACTTAATGTCCGTTCATTTTGTATTTTGAAGATATGACGTGTTGACGGAAGTCAACGCTGTGCTTCGTTTTAACAGCTTTAGCTAACTTTTTTAGCTTTAGGCGGTATCCTGCACATAGCAGGGTAGGCAGAGGGAACCTAGTGTTAAGACACTCCGCTCCCCACTTTCCGCCGAAATCGGAGGCATTGCGTGTTAAGTGGCGGAACTTAATGCCGCGGTTTGCCTCGACACCAGAGCGAAGAGAAAGGATATATTAAATATTTCCACTCCTCGAGTGGGAACCAATCCCACAACCAGTCGTTTTCACTCACACGTTTATGCCACTGCACGATGACTGGCTCCAACTTATATTTAGCGTACATAATAATATTAAAAATATTATTATAATGTGACCTAACACACCTCAATGGCTAATAGTGCTAATAAAATATATAAATATACAGCAAAATTCTAATGAAAATGTTAAAAAGAATTCTTTTTTTTTCAATTTTCTTTTCTTTAATATTGTACAAGATTCAAGGACAGAATCACCACATGCAGGAGCAATATTACTTCTGTCAATGGTAAAAACAAATTTCTTCAGACTTAAGATTCGATTATATTTTTCTTAAGGATATCTGTAGCTGTATTTAATCAAAGCTGTGCTATCATGCTGTCCATCATACAGCTAAGACAGAGATAATTATACCTACAATAACGTTTGCATGAACGTAGTCAGTTGATATTTTTTATGTATAAAAAAGGTTACTTTAAGCAATTTATTCAGACGATTAAGTTGTTTAAACTAGCCATATCATAGATAACAGCAGGCAAAGCACTACAGGAGAACATGAGAGACAATGAGAAATGAAATTCCTTAAGTAAAGAATATGAACAAGTCAAACACATCGTTTTAATGATGATTTAGAATAGCATTGGGTAGAAGAGAAAAGGGATATCATTAGCATTATTTATTTTCTATCCGGAATGAAAAAAAATATTATGCATTAAAATTATTTTAAAAATCTTAGACTTTAGTATTGATAGTAAAAATACGGCGAAACGAAGTTTGCCGGGCCCGCTAGTATATTTTATATTATAATAGCTATACTTAAGTTAAGCTGATTAAAAGTGAAATCACATAAATCAGGTATATTTAAATAGTATTTGTTTTTATTATAATATTTCATGAGAGCGGCGTTATGTTTCGCCCAGTAAGTGAAAATCGGAGTGTCTTGACTCTAGGTCCTCTCGGACTACCCTGCTATCCGGTGAAAGCTAAAGCTACTTTTCTTTTCACTTTTTCTTTTATTTTAGCTTCACGCTTTATCCCGCACACAGCAGGGTAGGCAGAGGAAATCTAGTGTTAAGACACTCCGTTCCCCACTTTCCGCCGAATTCGGAGGTATCTCGACACCAGAGCGGAGAAAATGTAAATATTAAATATTTGGAATCGAACCCACAACCAGTCATTTACAGTCACATGTTTGTGCCACTACTCCGTGACTGGCCCCATTCTCCCGATATTCTTCATGATATGCTATATACATATAATAAAATATTATTATTATAGAAGTGTTTGTAATAACAGAGGAAACGCAAGAGCGACAATTTGAAATGTGGTGACTTTCATTTTAACCGAGATAATAAACGCTAGCAAGGACCTACTTTCCCCATTTCCCCCATTTACTTTTAATAATGCACATTTTATTCGTCTCTGATTATTGTTATCCTCGTATCTAGAGTAGGCTAGGAATATAACAGCTAATATTCATATGAAATATATATAATAATAATTTCTTAAAACATATTTTAAAATAAAAAGCTAGATATAAAAAGTTAACGTTTTTATACATTTTTCTTTCATTAAAGGATAAGGCAGAAAGAATTATCCACACTTTGTTTCTGCCTCTCTCTTACATTCTCAATTTTTAATATTATAAAAGCGGACGTGAGTTTGTTTGTTACGTCTTCACGCGTAAACTATACAACTGAACATTAACAAAATTTTATTTACTAATTATTAAAAGTATAGTCAAGGACACAGGATGCTCATAGTAGAAGAAAATATAGAGAAGTAGTTTATAATGTTGGCATATATGACTACGGAAACTTAATATCTACTTATAGTACTCGGCAGTAAATAATGCTCATCGATGCTTAGAATGAAACAGTCGGTTAGCTTCGACTTCGTACAGCGTTGTCTCGGTCGCTTAAAATAATAACAATGAGAAACGTCATATAACAACTGAGTGACAAAGACAGCGCCCTACGAAACCGAAATTGACCGACTGTTTCATTCTAAGCACGATGTGCATTATTTATTGCCTAGTACTATATATATGTACCTAATTTATTATTTTATGTAGTTCTTCATGTCTTCATGATCTCGCTTAAGTTAGCTATTTATATTTTTCACCAATTTTTAAACCCCACTTAATGCTATTAAGAGGTTAGTTTTTGACACTAGATCTAGGTCAAGTATTTTCATTCTGAAATCTATCCAAATCGAGCGATGGCTTACCCGTGAAAACTTAACAGACAAACGGACTTTTACATTTATAGTATTAGTATTAGTATGAATGTTTCACTTGCTAATGATGTCGTATACCTAGTAAAATAAATAACTTAAATGAAGTACGCTTAAAATGAAGTGAATCGTATTTTACCATAACTTACAATTACCTTGAAACAAATTTTTATTATAACACAATAATGGTTCTTCATTTATAATAAAAGTTGCCGCCTCATTTGTCTTAAGAAAATAGGGTTAGAAACGTTAAGTAAGCGTCGCGTCCTTCAAGCGGCCCACTCCCTAATTTATGAGACTTGAAGGAAATCATAATTGTATTGTCTGAATTAATTTTATTACGTAGTGCCCTTTTACATTTTGTTTATTTTCTTAAGTACAGGTAATGGCGAAAGCATTTTATATTTCAGCCAAGAATTATTTAAATTCTAGATTCTTTTGTTTATTATTACTATTTAAATTTAATTATTAATTTAGCCCTTAATTGAACTTAAACACAGCGCTTGACTAAAAACGAAATTGAATGAGAGATCGATTGGCGCTCGCGAGAAAGATTGTACTCGAATCATTTCCGTTTCACGGCACTAGTAATGCAAAAGTACGACGTTCAAAAAATATATAAAAATAAAGTATATTCCTTTTTTTTCAAAAATATAGTGAATATCACACATATACCATAGTATATGTATGATATACATAGTATAGAAAAGTGTTTTTTACAAAAAACAGTCCTGCTTATAATATCTAAATAACTACTAAAATAATTTTTAATTATATTCTGCCGATTTAAAAACAATATAAGCCAGATACCACGACGAACTAAACTTACCATCTTATTAAAGTAAGTTTTTTTTTATCTTCACACTGTATCCCACACAGTAGGGTAGGCAGAGGAAACCTAGTGTTAAGACACTCCGTTCCCTATTTTCCGCCAAATTCGGAGGCATTGCTTTTTAAGTGGCGGAAATTAACGACGCGCTTTGCCTCAATACCAAAGTGAAGAAAATGGAAATATTAAATATTTCCACTCCACGAGTGGGAATCGACCCACAACCAGTCGTTTACAGTCGCACGCATGTGTCACTGCGCCACGACTGGCCCCAGACACAATAAATATACAAAATTACTTAACTATAAATCTGCAAAAAAGGTATCATTAAAACTATCTCGTTTAAATAACACCTTGTTACCATCTGTTTACTTTCACAGTATCGTAATCATTGACAATTGACGAACATGCAGCTTCGACAAAAAAAAGATAAAATAACCATTAATTGATTAGTTATAAGTGGAACACACTTATGGCTGAACATATGGGGTGGTTTTGAGTGTACGCTCATTTAAAATTTTGATCGAATATGTCATATGTAATGGGTAGTTAAAATTAAGCGAATAATTTAACTTAATACTTTTAACATTTTAAAATGTTATTCACAGACTTAGGACATGCAAATATTTAAACGCACAAAAAACATAACGCATGGCTTAGCGGTCAGAGAGAGGACTTGGACGCTTTCCGAGACAGGCGGGTTCGAATCTCGCTAGATATCAGTCAGAGCTTGAGCTAATCACGCTGCGTTAAAATTAATATACATTTTCTAAAAAAAATGAACATTTCTAAAAAATAGATTTTAAACTTTAACTACACCTGTAAAAGAAAGAAAATAATTATAATAGTTTTAAAAAAATATATTTTTTAATTTTAATATGACTAAAATAAAAAAAAAAAATTATATATTATTAAAACAAATTAAATTTTTATATTGATTAACAACACAAACAATCTAAAATATATAACAATTTTTAACAAGGCTTCCCTTTAACTACCAACTAGTAGTTATCAATGATATCGAACGTTATTGCCGAAAAGGTACGAATCCGTTACAACAATAGACCAGAGTCCCTATCTGAAGTACTGTCAGATGCAATAAGACCCCTTGACATCCGATACCTTTTGGAACAAAACTATCGGAAGTTTTTATTGAGCGTATCAATTGCGTGCTACTTTTATTGGCTACCTTAACTCAAAAAAAGATGTTTTTTTTTAACCACATCGAAAAAAGCAAGGGTAATATATCTAACAGCATGAATAAATGTATATTTTTTAATCTATATTACATAAAGCTTAAAATAGATATTATGCATATTATTGACTTGCAAACTACTTACAACGACCTCAAAAATAAATTAAGAGGAAATAGAAAATGAAGAACGAAATATATTGACGCTAGGATCTCGCAATCTCTCTGGCTACCTTCATATACAGAAAAAAAAACGTGAAGCTGAAAAAAAACAAAAATTACAGTGAGTTACACATTCCCAAGATTTCCATAAAGAAAAAATAATTTTAATCAGGACTAAAAAAATATTAAATATTAATTTAAAATAAGTAAAAAAAAACTATAAACTAGTTACATACATTTCCACAGCGCCAGATTTAAGTTCTTTCAATTAATAAGCTCTTAATATCGTGTTTTTCACGCAGATTTCTTTTGTTCTGGGAAACAAAGAAAGCATGAGACAAGTCATTATGTTCTCCATTCTCATCAGTGGGGAACAATGGAGTGCTGTAAACATTGTAATCTTGACCACGCTAAAAGAACTTTGCTGAAAATAATAAGCATTTGTGGTGTTGCTAATTTTAAAAGTTCATTTTGTAGTTTTTACTGATACAGTCAGCTTCCTTTCTTTCGATAACAGCAGGATAGGCAAAAACCTAGTGTCAAGACACTCCGTTTTCCGCTTTTCCCTTTCCGCTCAAATCCTTATCATGTCATTAGCCTATCTAGTGACAAACGAAAACAATTAATAATAATATTTTTAACATTTTAAAGAAAACGTGTGTTTTTTTAGTAAACATAACAAAAAATTGAACGCATGACTTAGTAGCTGTCAGAGCGCTTGGACGGTTTCCAAGAGGCACGGGTTCGAATCCCGCCGCGTTAAAATTTTTATACGTTTTCTAAATGTCTTTTTCAATTTTAATATTTCCATCTCTCCTATATATTGACAAGAGTAGGAATCGAACCCACAACCATCGCGTATATAATAGTCAAACGTATCAGCACCTAAATCGCAACAAAATAGCCTAAATACAGCCGTAGAAATAATGAAAAACTCATATACTCTAGTAATTGCACTTACCAACCTTTAACATTCATAATCAAAAGTAAACAAAAAGATAAATAAATATTGGAAAGGTTTTAAGATAAAATTAACGGTAATGTACCTTATCTTTCTTATCTATTGTTGAAGCGAAGGTTCTCTTTATGGAAACAAAAGACCTTTAGGGTGCTGTAAATTATACGCTCTTAGCGGTCCTTTCCTTAATGTGTATGGGCAAGAATTAAGCAAGATTTACATTTATAACATATTCTCCTATACATTAACCCATATATTTTTCAAGCAAACAAAATAAATGAATGATTGACCTCGTTTTATATTTTTAATCTGTATAGAAACAATTTATTGATTACTTAATTAAAATCTTCTGTATAGTTACAAGCTCCTTTGATTTTTGCTACTTTTAATTTTTTTTCACAAAATTTAGTAAAAGAAACACTTCGTTCTCAACACTTCTAATCACAGGTGTGAAATGTTCTATGCACAAATTGTGACGTTCCGGCTGAGCATATTATGTTAATAGTTTTTGTATTTTATTTAAATATTCTCTAAAAGAACGATATATTGGAAATAATTAAAATATGATTAAATCACCTAGTGGGAATCGAACTCATAGCTATCGCGTTTACAGTTAACACTGTCCCACTGTACCACGATAGCCTCTATTTATTTTGATAATATCGTTATAGTTCCATATTTTTTGCAAATAAAACATGCAAATAGCTTTAATATTTTAAAAATTAGCATACACTGGCTCAAACGACGCTTTAATGACATGCATTTTAATAATGGCTAGGGCGATAAGTACTTACGTGTGTGGAATATGGGGACTATAGTAGTTTCTATTTCTATGGAGTAAGCACTAAAATGCCTACTACATCAGCAAATTAAATCTCAGGCCTAGACGTTTAATTTGTCCTCACTTTGACGGTAAATACAATTTGCTCTTGCCGCTTCCCCATGTCAGCCGTCTGAATTCAGTATTTTCAAAGCAAACACTTCTCTTTATAATTAAATGTTTATGTCTGTCTGACTGCTTGATTTCTCTGAAACGTTAAAATGAATTCTTTTTACTTTATACAAGAATGTATACAAAACTTTTTTATTAATTAAATATTTATATCTATATAAATAAAATACTTGCAATACTATGTGACTGACAGACAATACACAGCCGAAACTGCTTAGCTATTTTGTATCTATTTCTATCTTTGTATATCTTATTAATTTGGCGTGTATCTTCCTTGATAAGTGTAAAGGAACAGTAAATGATTTTTTTGAAATTCTCGCGGAAGCTAAAGAAGGACTTTACGTTTCTTAGTTTACATAAACGAAAATGTGAGATTGTTAACATAGTAACATACTCGTATGTATGACATTGAATATTGTACATTTATACATCTATACATAAACTATTACTATATAAGTCATGTTATGTTAGCGAGTCATGTTAGCAAGGAATATTGTCAAGACTGCTGAACTGCAATCCCAGTTGAACCGCAATCCCGATTCTTTGTTCGAAAAATTTTCAATTTATCAACAATTTTTTATTAAAACGTAATCTGGCTTGAATTGTCGTCCTTAAAATTATTTCCTTATGAAAAGGCTTGTTGTACTGTAAATATTCATTGAACATCAACAAAAATAAAGCTACCGAATTTGCAACGCAGTTGGCACGTGCCTAAATGAACGCAATGTTTGTTTCTATACCCAAATCTCGTTTTCAGCCACGTTAATGTAGTCTATAGGGATTGACGGAAATTGAAGAATTTAGTAATATTTTTCCAATAATATTATTTAGTAATGTTTTCTTCATTTACTACTATACTTTGAATATCATGCTACCATAATATTGATTTACATTATGTACTCGTATTTAAAATATTTTTTCCAAAATACTATTTTTATAACAAGTTCTTATTAGCTCCACCTATTTTACTAACAGTATAAGATGATCTTGTAAAGATGTTTTAACTCCCTTCTTGATCCAGGTCTGATGTGGGTAAGAAATTCATATGTGTCCGGATTCGAGAATACAATATTTCCATAATACGAACTTAATGTCGGTGTCTAACCCCGAAAATAAAGATAAGGACTTTTATTAACGTTTACTTTAGTCTACTAAATTATACTATAGTCCACTATTGAGAGATATTGTTATAAAATTATATGTAATGGTTATTGTTCACTTTATACTGCGGCATTTTAAAAATTATTTATTCCTTACTTTACGTCAGCATTTGAAGCTTATTCAATTACCATTCAGTTCAAACTTCAGATGCAGTCTTAAATTTTAATACTTTCGCAATAAAGTCTTTAATTCTATGACAAACACTAATATGCATCTAATTATAATTGCAGTTTTATTAGTATATGACAATTGCTTTTATTGATTGAACTTGCTTAATGCTTTTTAAATTTGATACTAATGATTTTTAAATTTTACAAGGATTATTTTAACGTGTGTCGTCGTCTTTAAAAAATTATATTACTTCATTCACTCAGAAAAAATGTGGATCTTACACATTTGAAGACATATGTGTCCACTCTTATTTTAAATGTGAAAATGGATTTATCGCGGGCCTTTTCTTTGAAAACTTGTACCCACAATCATTCAAAAAGTTTTAATCTACAAAACTTTTGCCTTAACACGAGGTATGGAGATTACTTTAGTCTAAATCATTACGCAAATTGTACATTAAATGGACAACAAATAAACAATATTGATAGGTAAAAGTAATAACTTATACAAATAATATCAATTTGCAATCTAGAATATCATTCAACAATCAATAATACTGTCTAAGGGTAAACTGTAAAAATGGTTTCTATTTGTTTTTCAAATTTCATTAAAAATTTTATCCATTTTTCTAAAAACTAAATGTGATGTAAATACATGAATGTAAACATTAACATACGGTGATTATTCTAATGTAAGGATATTCTTAGTAGAGAAAAACCACTAAACATGCTAGATGCGTGCCTAAAAAAGAATAGAACATGTTTAACATGTTCATCCATATTTATCTGATCATCGCGTCATTCCGTACAATTTAATTTTATCTTAAA
This sequence comes from Dryas iulia moderata, assembly GCA_019049465.1. Taxonomy (NCBI): domain Eukaryota; kingdom Metazoa; phylum Arthropoda; class Insecta; order Lepidoptera; family Nymphalidae; genus Dryas; species Dryas iulia. The sequence goes on from CM032431.1 coordinate 6,386,264, forward strand.
TCAAATCACTACGTCACTGGTATCGATCGTGATCTATAATAGGTCATTAACCTCTCCCTTACGATGCCAAACTCTTATGCTTTATAACTTTTTTTTTAATTTCAAGTCAAGGGAATTTATTTCTTATATCTTAGGTATAAGATTTTAATTCCCATAGCTAGCCATTTTCAAAGTCGAGCCCTTTTTAATTGATATTATATATGTACGTTAATCCCTGTTTTATGCACTGTTGCTTCGATTATGATAATTTGTGTAATACCGCCTTAAATCAACATGTGAACTAGGTGATAATTGTTCAGATGATGGACATCACGTATTACTGGGGTTCCATGGGTTATATCTGTATGTGCAAAACGTTATCAAAATTATAATAGGAAATTTATGTTTTTTGACATGGGTATTCGTTATGTTAGTAATAACTTAATTAATGGGATGTGGGATAGCGTCAGACAGTATGTATATGCGATCGGTTGTAAGTTTGCTGTGAATAGGAATGATTATGTTCAAATTATTTTCATTTCTACGCCTTGGTTGCCGCCTATATTGAATTCAGATCTCAACGTTTTGCCACTTAACACATAATGTCTCGAATTCGAGCAGAAAGTGCAGTTCAGAGAGTCTTGACACTAGATATCCTTTGCCTACCCTATGCAGGAAAATAATTATTTTAATTGTAACTAAGTATACATTTTATTTTCCTTTAATTCGACTTCTCGACCTCATAAAAAGGCTTGATAGAATCTGAAGAGGTCAAATAAAGCACTTTTTAATTACTCTATATTTGGAGTATTGTAGACTTTTGTCCCAGTTTATAATAACTTCAATGACAAATTATAATACGAAAATATTTGAATTTATTTTACTTCAGTAATAAATGAGCTTTTAAATTATATAAGATCAACTTTATTTGATTAAATTAACTTTTTATTAATTTCTCTATATATAACATATTCATCTCGAAAAAATATTTATAATAAAATTGTTTTTTTCGGTATACCACTCATCAAGTGAATTTTCTTAAAAGGAACCAAAGTTAGCAATAGTATCACACATCGCTATGTTCTGTTTGCCGAATTAGGGCGAGAAAGTAATTATTTAGTTTTTTAATCATAAATAATACTATTCATATATAAATCTACAACCAACTTAAGTATCTACTAAACTTCCACTTTTACCTAGATTTAGTATAACTCATTTACTAATTATAATTTTTGCAATTTTCCGCATCGAGCAACCAAATGAAATATTAAAATGTTGACATTTAAAAATGCAAAGCTTACGCGGATTTCGTATGCTAATGAAAAATATTGCGATGTTGAAGAATCGGGTACGTTTTTAAAATGCGACAAAACCCTTGTAATCCAGGCTTCTATTATGTTAGAAGAATCACAATAGGGCGACAATAAGGGGATCAACCCTAACTTTTAATTTAAAATCCAAAATCTGAAAAGGCGACCCTCGAAATTGTCGAATTGCCGGTGGTCAACGTAACACGATACTATCTTGATCGCTGGAGTCAAATAACTGGCGCCATTAGCGACTGTTTAAAATCACACGCACTGGATATAAAATAATTGGGCATTATAGCAGTTTCGTTTAGCTGAATGAGTGGGCGGATGTGGAGATAAGTTTCGGCCAGCCGCTGTATGTATTATTTTGTGATAAATGAGGTTTGTATTACTTAGTTTAACTTTTTATTCTATTTATTTTCGTTGTTAATTGTATTGTTATACACAGAATTTTGGACTGTAATACTGTGAAAAAATTATTTGTGTAATACATTTTTATTTTCGTGAATGGAATTGGAAAGCACAGCAAATGTATATTTATTTCGGTTGAATATCCAAAGAAATAATTGTAAAAGATATTTAGAAAACATTTATTAAATAAAGAATAAACAATATCATGAGTCTAAGAAGTAACCACTCAGTAGAATCAAAATTGAAAGTAGAAAAAAAATCTAGGCGCTTAAATGATAATTAAAAAAATATACAATTCAATGCAATAATTTTGCATACTCGATTCAATTTAGATCGGCATTTTAGGTAAATTAAACATATACATACATACATGAATGAATAATGAAGCAAAGGTACACATACTCGTACTACTACTGAATTCGCAAAATGCTGATCGCATTGGTTGATTACATGAAATAAACAAATAAAATAAATCGTATTAAAATTTTGTGAAACTTGTCAAGACATTCCGTTTTCCACTTTCCGCCTGAAATCGAGTTATTGCGTTAAACACGCAATAACTCGATTTTTGCGAAACTTAACGCCGCGCTTTATCTGAGGCGCCAGATCAGAGAAATAAAAATAAAAATAATTTGAATACAATCACTCCCGCGACTCTTGTACAAATCGCATTTACTGTCTTACTTTTCAAGTGAACCACGATCCACGAGGCACGATGGTCTAAATTATATTATGTGTCATATTATTGCATAAATACTAAAATATAATACCTTTTTTTAAAAAAACCTTAAAACCAATACATATACATTTTAAATACTATTAAGTTATGGAGCAACGAATAATAAACTATGATTTTTAATCCACTTATATCAATAGAGATTGTAAGGTTTATCATTTCGTATTCTCTTTACGTCGTCTGTATGCGCTTATATAATATTTCGAAGGCAAGCGTACTGCAGTTGCAAAAATTTGAAACTTTTTTTTTACTTTTTAACCCAGCTTTTAATTGAGCTACGGGAGCTCCGCGAGTAACCTAGTTTAGTTTGTCTAATTAATCACGTCCCACGTCTACTGCGACTGACTGGGAAATGATAAGATTAAAATACGAGTACATTGTTATATGAAAATTTAGCACAATTTACATTCAATTTATGAAATAACTTTCTTTATAGTTCATTTTATTAATATTGGGAGATTCTTATAAATTAATATTATTTGCAAGAAGTCTTTGAATGTAGTAATCATTTTGAGTGTATTTATTTAGGACAAAAATAAACAATTTTAAAAATTCTCTCATTTGAGTGGTTTGTTAACTCTAACTGTATTGATGTTATTTTTTAAAATTTAGATATTTCCATTCCCTGATGAAGGTTATATAAGTTGGGCCACAAAATATTTATAAAACACAGGTCTCTAAACGCATAGAACATATAGAAATATATTTAAATAGATTTGCTTTAATAATGCTGCATTAAAATACATAAACTAAAGCTAAATATTATTGCTTAATATGTGTACTTATGTACATGTATTAATTATTTATTTGTACCATTTTACTTCGTTTATACGTACGGCTGCAATATCTTTTTTACGGTTTCACTATTTTTATGACATAGTTAAGTTCCCATAGAGAACATAGTGTCTAGACATTCCGTTCTCCTCTTCCCATCCGAATAAGAGACGTTGCGTGTCTAATAGCGTCACTCAACTTTTTTGTTTCAAGTACCAGAGCGGAGAAATAAAAATAATTTGGAATATATATTCCCTCGAGTGAGAATCGAACCCACAGCCAATCACGTTTACAGTCATACACTGCCGAACTGCGCAACGAGTGATCGCTGCTATATCTAAATGATGTATTGGTTAAAAAGTAAAACAAAGTTAACGACCTTAAAGGGAATGCGTCTCATTCAAACTGCAGTCGCACAATAGGATTAAAAGAGCCATTGTGAAGCGTCTCACTTAATACAATCCGTTTTACTTCTTTGTGCGGTAGAATGTGTGTCTGAAAGATGAAATTTTAAAGGTAACGATGGTCTTCATTGTCACTGGCGAAGTCAGTAATCATGGCATTGAAGAAAGTCGATTATGCTCTTTAGAAGGCTCTTAGAAAAGAACTCAATGGATACAGCTCTAGAATGCTATTATTTTGTTCATATCGAAATATCACTGAACTGGAATTGAAGTGATTGACTTTTATTATTGACTAGATGTGCCCGCGACTTTTTTCGTGTAGAATTTAACAAAAAAGTTAGAATTCGAATACAAAGTAGCTTTAGTTAGGCCTTATTGTATTAGCTATCTGCCAGTGAAAGTCTCATCAAAGTCAGCCCAGCTGTTCCAATGTTTAGCCTGAACAAATGAACAGATATAAATATTATAGACATTTACCATGTATATACAATACAATTCTATAAATTCATATAGATAAAGCTGAAAGAAATACTTATAAAGTAAAGTAAAGTACTTGATCAATGTGACAACCTCATTAAAATCCTAAGAACTATAGCTATTTTTTGGATTATTCAAATAGTATAAACCAACATATTAGATACAATTTATAACGTGTAAATGATTGCAAAAGTAATTGTATTTAAAAAAGTAAGGTCACTGACATTAGCGGAGAAAAGGGTGGCGATCGTTCCGTTGTTTCGGTCTTTTGTCCTCTTTGTGAATATTGTTACGCACTTGTAATGCTCCACCTTGCCGTAAACTGCGTCTTGCTACTACAAACTATACAGGGGGTTCTGCTTCTGAATGTATTGTTTTAAGTACTTCATATTGTTAGTATTAAATTAAATATTTTATATTTATATTTTAATTTTTAAATACGATTGTATTATAAAACTAGCTGTTATGGCTAATAATATACTAATTTATATTGCGAGTGAATACGCCATTTTTAGATCAACTTATCATAAATCTGTATGACATAAATACAACGTTTAAAGTCAAAACTATTTTTTAATTTCATAATTTTAGCAAACAGAGAATTAAATTATTTATATTAAAAACATAATTATTATCTTAAAGATACCTAAATATATCACCCTGTATCTTCCAAAGGTACGTTTCACGTATTAACATCAAATCGCGTAATAAACTTAACTGTGTGAATAACAGCATCCCTTTGTACTGTATTGTTGTTTTGTGGGAACTTTTCTACTGGGTCATGTAAACTAATATTCTAAAACTCCTTATCTAAAGGGTACTTAGTGGCTCGCCTGCCCGAGGGAATGAAAGGAGTGGTCAGTTGTACGGCCCTGTTTATTTTGTTTTTTATAAAAGCATTTTATGTTTGAAATTAAAAAGGGTAAAGATATGAATTACAATTGGTTATTGTTTTAGCATATATGGTTTAAGTAAAAAATGAAATTTATCACTGGGTTTCAAAAAATCAACATCCATATGCAGGTTTAAAGCACAGATGTTAATAATTTCAGGCATATTGGTTGCATTAAATTTTGTAGCTAAAGTTGTGTGAATGATCCTAAAATTTTAATTAGTCCTTCTGTTTTGCATATATTGTTTCATTAGTTTGTTTTTTGTTTGTGGCCAGTCGTGGCCCAGTGGCACAAGCGTGTGACTGTAAACGACTGGTTGTGGGTTCGATTCCCACTCGAGAGTGGAAATTATATTTCCATTTTCCTCGCTCTGGTGTCGAGGTAAAGCGCGCCGTTAAGTTCGAATTCGGCGTTCCCCACTTTCCGCCGAATTCGGCGGAAAGTGGGGAACGGGGTGTCTTAACACTAGGTTCCCTCTGCCTACCCTGCTGTGAGCGGAATACAGCGTGAAGGTAAAAAAAAAGTTGCTTTTTATTACTTATTTTTTGTCTGACAGTTTCACTTAATAAATCTCATTAAAAATACATGCATTGTATAGTGCTACAAGTTAAAATTTTCCATATATTCTAGAAATTAATATAAGACTGACCTTACCAGCGTACTAATTCTGTAGACAGGTTCGTGCATAGTTTACAAAATATCTCATTTGACTTCTTCCCAGGGTTCAGAATATTTCAACACGGTATAATTATTACGTATCGCTTATTCCCTCATGAAAGGTCGTGTTTGAAATTGTTTTGCAGCAGTACGCTCAGAATTCATATTAAAATAATTATAGACCTTTCAAAATTAAATTAGTCTAGCAACTTGAATAGAAGTTGGCTTCAATTTTGAATAAATTAAAAATTTACTACAAATTCGTGGAAATAAAGTTAAAAAAGGTTACTAATCCATTCACATATGACCACAATCATTAATATAACAATAAGTAAAAGTGTCACGACCGGCGTGGCATAGTTGGGCAGCGTTTGAGAGCAAACGCTATTAGTCGTGGGTTCGACTACCATTCGGGGGAATGATTATATTATACATATTATTTTCATTTCTTCGCTCTAATACCGCCATCCAATGCCCAATGCTTAGATTTTAAGCGGAAAGTGGAGAGTGGAGTGTCTTGACACTAGGTTCACTCTGACTGCTAAAATAACATGGCAACCACAATAACGCGTCTAACAATAAGTAAAATTGTCAAAAATTTGACGCCATTATACATTTCATGCCTTCGCCGCATATTGCAGGTTGCAAAAAATTGTTTTCTAATTTAAATTTGCCAAAACAAGTTTCGCTGAAGATTTATGACGAATGCATCCAAAGTCGGTCAGGTCAAACACGATTACGCTCTCATAGGAATCACGAGGACTAATGCAATATAAACTAGAATACGAATTTATTATAACAATGTTATATTACAGCAGCACGTTGTAAAAACCGGCCGATATGCTAATTTATGTATGGCGTCTGATTATACATAGAATGTTATTTAAGATTTTTTTGCTAATGCTGTCGTAATACGCAAATTATGAATTGGTAAAATATGTAATCTTAGTTGGCCTCTTATTTTGTTGTTAATAAATATTTTTACAAAAATTCTTGCAAAAATGTTAAATTAAAAATATTGCTATATTATCATTATCTAGATATAACGAGGTTATTAATACAATGTTTTTGTTTAATAATTTTGTTACCTATATTTATATAATATAGTATTTTTTATTTCATATAAGCTTAAGCCGCTTCGTTACTTTTTTAATACCTAAAATATTTTTGTTTCAGGTATGTCATCGACCGAAATAAGGCATATGAAGGTATTTTAACGATCAAATTGAACGGCACGTGTAGTATAGAACAATAAAATTATAATAAAGTAAATCAAACGAGGTATTAAGAACAATGAAACAGACTCCAAGTATATATATTTTTTACCATCAAGGATATAGGGTAGTGATATATCATCATCCTGTTTTTTTCCATAGATATTAGAGAATACAAAGAAGGATAAAATATGTTGTTTTATCCTTCTCTTCAAGCTTTTTCCCGTATAGTATGGTACTTAGAGAGAACATGTATCATAACACTCCGTTCTCCACTTCCCGCCCAAAATCGAGGCATTGTGTGTCGAGTTGTGGAACTTAACGGCAAACTTTGTCTAGGTGCCAGAGCGAAGAAATGAAATAATATAAATTCTATATCCCACAAGTGGTAATCGAACTACAACTATGAAATTTACAATCGGACGCTGTCCCACTCCGCCACAACGGTCTAAATATTATAAATTGAAACATTTGAATTGATATTTGAAGCAATACTTTTAAACATTTTTAAAGTGTTATTCCATAGTTAGGAAAATTGAAAAAGACATTTAAAGAAAACGTATAAAAATTTGAACGCAGCAGGATTCGAACCCGCGCCTCCTGAACGGTGTTCAAATTTTTATACGTTTTCTTTAAATGTCTTTTTTGAAGCAATACTTATCGCACACAGTCAGATACATCACAACTGCAGAACCACAACTTACGATTACTTCATGCCTATAATTGTTTTATAAATTAACAACTTAACATTCAATGAATACAGTAGCTAAGGTTCTAACTAAATAAACCTCGTTGGTAATTTTAGAGCGTTTGAAGTCTCATGTTGAGTTAATTACAGGTCAATCTGGCTTATGACCCTTTTCAACTTTGGGAAGAATGGCCCAAGTGTATTTAGTTAGCATTATAGAGTTAGCAATTTGTAAGGTCGTTGCACTTTAATTGTACGGACGTCTTTGATATGGCTGTTATTTAAGTTGCCTTATTTTCCGGACCAGATATTATTGTGCGAGTTTTGTTTTGACATTGTTATATATTATTATGTTTTATAGCTTTGAGTAATTATGCTTTAAAGTAACATCACCTATTTTTCATTTTGTGCAAGGAGCAAGATATGCTGGATTTTGTTTAATAACAGGAGCACCTGGTATTTTTCTGATAAAACTTTGAACTTAAACGGTCCTTATGCAGTCTGACAAGAAACATTTGTGCCTGTGTGCATAATAGCATTTATATTTCTTACTAGCTGTGCCCGAAACTCAATCCATATTTGCCAGTCAAAATTAGTCACATCGTTTAGACTATACAGACCGACAAAAAAATGGTAAAATGTTATTTTCGTATATACACGGTACCGTATACACATATGCATTTAATATTACGAACAGACAATCCATTTTTTTATTTGCAGTATAGATAAATGTTTTTTGTAATGTAGTTACCAATCATTGGCTGCATAAATGGAATCAAATTATGTTTTTCTATCTGAAAATACCTGCGGAAACGAAACACATGTGCATGGTTATGTCATGTTTAACACGTGCTTAGCTTACAGCATTATCAACGAATTCCTTTAAAGTGAACGCAGTTTGTTCTGCCTTCCTAATACGGCGACGTAAAAAACGACTGATCCTATCAAATCTTTGTTATGGGTTCTATGTTCAACGTTTACTTATTAGGTTACAATTAGCACGCGGTAAATGGCAATGTTAGGACGCTGTTTGTCAGACAAGTTTTTTTTCTTACATTACCTACTGATAAAAGGAGCTTAAAGCTTACGTAAATACGAGATATCCCACCTTTGGTTAGTATTGATTGTTAAATGTATAAATATATTATATTATAGTTATTTACGATTCTATATTACTTTATTTCATTTAAAGTAAGATGTTTTTATTAGATATCATTTAAGTAAAAGCATTTTTAAGAAATCGAATACAAATTATGAACGAATCATTCCATAACGGACGGTTTCCGAGAGATACAGATTTGGAGTCCCGCTGCGTTCAAATTTTTTATAAAAAAGTAAGTAAATTGAGTAAGTTGTTATGTAAGTTAAGTTTATCTATCTATTCTAAAATATTCCCTTTATGTATTTCTTCTTTAAACTAACTTTAACTAATACCATACTCCTCCTACCGCCTGTTTTACAAAAAGGGAGACAAAATTTTCTTTCCCGTATTATAGAATTCATAGCTGATACAAAATGCCATTACCTTCTAAAGCATAGAATTCCCTAGATTAAAATTTAAAAATATTTTTATATTCATCTAAAGAATTCAAAAAAACAATTGAACATAAGAAACAGTTACTCTTTTGTCTTATTATCGTTCCAATTAAGCTTTTAAAACAAAACTTTTCTACCCCGTTCCACTCCACCCTAGCTGAGCACAGGTGGTCGCAATCTAGCACAGTGACCCCGATTCTATCGCCACGGGACGTCCTGACGACATTCAATGTAATCTACACATCTCTCAAATAAGAAGTGGTTTGAAAACGAATAAAAATCGCTCCCCTATTCATTGTTTGAATTGATACAATATTGTAATTTGCAACTAAATTGCAACTGGTAATGCATAAAACGGTTTTTGAAATAGCTTGTTTTGTAGTTGTTGTGCACCTTTATGCTTTTGCTTGGATAGCAGGGAAAGCAGAGAGAACCTAGTGTCAAGACACTCCGTTCTCCACTTTCTGCAAGAATTCGAAACATTCGCGTTTTGTCTAACGTCCAATATCAATAATCGATTCTAATCCAAAACCTGCAATTTGGGTCCCTTAGATTAATTTTGCTATTATATTTTTTTAGTAGCAGCCATTTTTTTTAATAAAGTAAAGGAATACGAATTGAATATGCAATGAATATGATTGTTTATTGCCAATAACCAATTGAAGGATTGTATATTCAACCTTAAACTTACTAAAAAAGGTTTTACTTAAAAAAATGATTGCTATATTAATCTAAGGTTGCAGTTTTTACATTAGGATCGCATATCGATATTGGGCGTAAGATACCAGAGCGGATATATAAAAATAATATTAATACAAATAACTCATGAGTGGGAATCGAACACACAATCATCGTATTCAGTTAGATGACGTCCCATTGAGTTATGACAATTTATCGCGGGTATGTTTCTGTTCAAAGTATAGACATTTGCTTCATTAAGACAAAGTGTGACATTGTTTTTTTAGCTATTAACTATATAATGTCAAATTCAAATACAACAATGGAGTGACTTATCAATAGGTTCTTTACCGTGTATTGTTAAGTGCGACAAACGACGAAACGAAGATAAAAAATATGTATGATTTAGAAGAACTAACACTCATGTAAGTAATTTTAAGTAGATTCTTAAAACTGTAATACTATGGTCAACTACATTAATACTAGTAATAATAATGATTTAGATCTTATTTAAAGGTAACGGCTTCCTGAATTATTTGCTTAATATTTAAAATCAATATTTTGAAAAATAATAACAATATTCTAGGATTAAGTGACTAGTTTCTTAGGTTTGTGTATTCTATATAGAGAAGAATGGAATGTTATCATACTGTCATAGCATGATGTCGGATTTCATACACTTGAAAACATTCTGTTTTCACTGTTGTATTACAGAATAAATAATTTTCTATTTACAAATAACGACGAAGAGGCACAAAGTGAGTCTGTAAAGCGACTGTGATTAATTCCCACTCGAGGAGTGGAAATATTTATATGTAAATTATTTCGAAGCAACGCGCGCCATTAATTTTCACCACTTAATACGCAATGAACAGTAGGTTTCCTCCACCTACTCTGCATTGTGCGGAATACAGTGTGAAGCTGAAAAAAATAAAAACAACAATCTAAGAAACGTTAACGAAATCTTTCTATATAATCGTCTTCCCTTAGAGAACTTTGCCCAGTTTTAATACATAGTTGGGCAATGGACGTACCTAACTGCAAAATTTCTTTTGAAAAGCTTGTTCAATTAATATACATATTTTAAACAAAATCAATGAAGCAATAACTCAGTCTATGTACGGAACAGGAGCCACGGCGACGTCAATAAAAAAAAAATATTACCTTTCACATGTCAATCTTCTATACAAGGGGGCTTAACGCATCTTCAAAAACAATTATATGTACTTCAATCCCAATGGCAAGGTTTACATTAAGAAAAAACACAATAATACAAAGTCAGAATAAAATTAAAAGCAAAATCAACCAATGAAAGCACAATTTATACCGTGTGTTGGTACTTAGGAATGTCTCCAGGTTGATTATCAGGGAACATTTGTATGCGTCGCGAATCTGAGTGAAGAGGCGTGTAGCATCTATAAGATACAATGACTAACACACGACTAATGATGCCCTACTGAACTGCTGGAATATATTACCTACCATTGAAGTAATGGCCACAGCGTTTGTTTTCTTGATTCTAGTGTTGTAATTTTTTTTCTAATAACTGAAATTTTATGCAAGTAGATCTTTAAATCTTGATTAAATTTTTAAAAGTAAATAAACAACCTGCGTTATTTTTTTATTAGCTTTACTTTAATTTAAAGAGAACAGAAAACAAAATACCTTCTCAAATATGTGTCACAAATATATATTTTTATAAAAGTCAAATTTAAATCTATAATATCGACCGCGTAGGTTAAGATGGCTTCCGATTCTGGTAAAATATATATTCTTTTATTTTGTAGCTTAATTACTTAAACAAAATATCAATTACTAAATATTACATGCAACATGTTACAAGCCTTCATGGTGCAGTGGACTAGTGTCGGTCTGTATGTCACAATTGGTTGCGAGTTCAAATCCCATTCGATGAAATAATAATAACATAAACAGTTTTGGAATTAAAAAATATGGTAGCGTTAAGTTCCACCACTCAATACGCAATGTCATATATTTGACGGAAAGTGCAGAACGTACTGTCATGACGCTAAGTTTTCTCCGATTACCCTACTATGCAATAAATGCATGAAGCTGGAAAAAAAATGCAAACATATATTACAATCTGCCTCAAAAGTAAGCATTGATTAACAACAAACACAAAACAATTAACATATTTATTTTAAAAAATTCTACACGCCTACTTATCTTTAATTTTGACACCACTTATTCAAATTAAAAAAAAATCCTACCCTTTCACCCTTATTGTTTGGTATAGTTTTTGATGGATTGCAATGCACGCTGCGCGGGCGCATCAAGCGTTTGCGCGACCGACCAATCAGAGTTGAAGCTTCACTCAAAACTTCAGTTGTTGCTCGTCTGTCCGCGAGTGCGGTTGTGTCCTTATATATTTTAAATTGTCTCTCGTACTTATAAAGAACATGGACATGTGTGTGTTGAGTTTCTCGAATAATACGACTTTTATATATTAATGGATTTTGTTAATATTTCATTCGTTTGGATTTTTTACTATGGTCATTGTCAGTGTTTTTAACAGGTTAGTGGATAAATTAATTTATTAACAAATATTGTGTGCATTGTGTGCTTTTTGTGACTTATTTTTTTTTATATTTAATGTATATTTAGTTTATTTACAATATAAAAATTTACTGTCTTGAATATTTATAGTTGAATATTTTCCCTAGATCTAATTCATTCGTAAATAATAGTAATGAAGTTATGTACAATGATATACATAACTGATAATAGCTAACGTATACTATGTACCACCTAATTTATTCATATATTTAGTTACGTTGTGTTCGTTACGATATCTATACGCTGTTGTTAACTTTTACACTCGTATCAAAGTTCACAAGATTTTGTTCCAAAGTGCGTTTATTAAAATATAGTAAAGGCTATTTCAATGTGCGCTTTTAAAAGGTTTTTGACTAAGTGCTGTTGTTGAGTTGAGTTGAGTTGAGTGAGTTGTTATACGTCTAAATTGAAACTAGAAATTTTATTAAAGGGACGTTTTATCGAGTAACTTAGCTAAAATGTATCAGTATACAAAAATAAACCTTAGTACCCTCAATATAATGTTATGAGTATTAATTAGTAGTAGCTGTTGTGACGCAGTTGGACAGTGTCTGTATGTAAACGCGGTGGTTGTGAATTCGATTCTCGGGGGAATGATTATATCAGATTGTTTAATCTTTTCGCTCTGGTTCGTCTGACAAGCCTGGCGTTAAGTTCCGCCATATTACAATTAATGAACTGATTTTAGACGGAAAGCGGAGAAAGGAGTGTCTTGACACTAGGTTCATTCTGACTATTCCGCTATGCGGGAATAAACGTCAAACTATTTCTTTACGTACAATGCTTTAAATAATTATGGTTTATATTTTAAAAACAATAGCATATATTAAAGATATATTAATTAACAAAAATATTAATTTTCATTCCAAATTATAAACGTCAAACGTAAACTAACTGTCTAGTTATAAATAGATTTTATTTAGAAAAAAAATCAAGCCACCCCAGCCCAGTCTACAAACAAAAAGAAGGATAATGTGTCAAGCGTGGAACATCTAATGATTTCTACCATCTGTCATCGGCCGATGCCATAATGCCCCACAGAAACTATTCATCTAAAAATGTCATTAACATGTCATTATCATTACTGATTGGAGATATGATTATTAAGGAAGATGATTTTTGACATACCAGTGGTTTAGTTGTAATGAATATGTAAACACACTGTTTATAGGTTGAAATCCGATTTATATTTAAAATATTTATAAGTAGTCTTTAGGCCGGACGAGATTTAGGTTTTTTTAACTTCACGCTGTATCCCGCACACAGCAGGGTAGGCAGAGGGAACCTAGTGTTAAGACACTCCGTTCCCCATTTTCCGCCGAATTCAGAGGTATTGCGTGTTAAGTGGCGGAACTTAACGCCGCGCTTTGCCTCGAAACCAGAGCGAAGAAAATGGAAATATTAAATATTTTCACTCGTCGAGCGGGAATCGAACCCACAACCAATCGCTTTAAGTCACACATCTGTGCCACTGCGCCACGACTGGCCACAGACTAGGTTTCTGTTATGAAATTTGTTTTGAAAAGAGGAGAACGTTAGATTTTCTCTGTTTAAAATGCTAGTATCTATGAGTAGTATCAATTTAAGAACATCTTTAAAAATGAATAACGATAAAATGCCATTTTTTTAATGACAAGTTAGGTGGTCTATACGTAAATGACGTAAATTTTTAAGTTAAACAATATAGACGCTTAAAATCATAATAAACCGAAATGTTAGGAATGAAGGCAGTTAAAACTATATCTAACTAAGATGTAAGTAATATTTTTTACCTACTTTAAACGTTTAAGGAACTTATTAATGAAATATATATTAATTTTATAATATTGTATACCAATAATGTAATCATCCTTATATAAAAATTGAGTAACAATTAAAAAAATAATATTTATAATATACATACGGAATTAAATATTACCTATATTTAACACCGTAAATTAAATATTACCTACATTTAATACCGTAAGAATTCGTAAAAAAGATATTCCACTATCTAGATGCATAATATATGTACTACTTTGATTCGAGATTTTATCATCCAAATTTATATCTTTTGACTTAAAATATAAAGAACAGAACAGCTTTGGGCTTTGGGATTTAAATGTGACCTTTACTTACGTAATGAATATTTATTAGGGTCAACAAAACTTTATTATTTATTTTTAAGTCTGAGATATAGTATATTTAAAACTTAAACAATAACATATAGTAGTTCACGCTTGTGGCTTTACTAATTTTCATCAGTTTACCACTATGCTACATATTCGTGGCCCAGTTGGACAGCGTTTGACTATATACGTAATAGTAGTGGGTTCGATTGTCACTCGGTGGAATTGTCTTTAATTTCTCTGTTCTGGTTCCTAAAACAAAGCACTACAGTGATTTCCACCACTTTCCGTCTCGATTTGGGACAGAATGAGGAGAACGGAGTGTGTTGACACTAGATTCTTTCTAACTACCCTACGATACGAATAAAAGCGTGAAGTTACTACCAAAGAACTAATCAGTCATATTCTCCCACGCTCACACATTTTCCCTAATATTGTAAACGAGTTATTTCCTTCCATCACATTCTCAGGCGTTGGCCACGATTTGTCACGGTAGCTCACTAACCAACATTCACAAACACCTGTCAATACTTTCGTGATATGCATCCGTCAATTCCTTCCGCTAACTCCATATTACCGTCACACTCTAACGCGCTCATACATTCATACATCGTTCAATTTGTACCTTTTTTCTCTCTTTTTTGCAAGCTACCTCTTCCTCTTTATATAAATATTTATAAATGAATAGACGGTCAATTATATTTGATTTTATGTTGTATTACTGGTGAATAGAATGGCTGTTTGTTAGCTGTTGGATATTTCGTTTCCGATTACGAACGCGAAATGGAAAATTGATCTTGAATATGCATGTGCACGCATAACGCCCAGCTGCAAACTTCTATGCGCTATATTGTTGCTTTGACGCCAGCTTCGTACGAAAGTACTTTTAATGTCTAGGATTCTGGGAAACTTGATGCTCCTACTTACATTATGAATATTTTGTGGCACGTTCACTAAAATCAAATAAAACTTGAGCAAAATCTTAAAAATACCTCTATACTACATACAAAAAAATATATATTTGCCTATATAATATATTAAACAATTAAAATGCTACAAGTCAAATAAATTATCAATAAATAGTTTAGTTTTATATGCTTATTTATTTGACCGTTATATACTCGTAGCTATCTATGTTTTCTATGTACATATCCAACCAGAATCTTAGGAATGAGAGTGGGTGGCCATGGGCTCGTCTCGTAGATAGCCATTAGTGCGGTCGCATCAATATTTCGAATGATTGATTAGACTGCTAAACCAATTAATTACTACATCCAGTTGGTGTCGAATTTCGATTGAATATGACTCATGTCAAGACGGCCGGTCATGTCTCTCACTACATTATAAGAATTAAAGTCAATTAATGATCATTTTATGAAGTACGAAGCAACGATAATAAAGAGAGCCTATACGGCATACAGAAAGTTAATTTCTATTCCTACCATGCGTGCATTGAAATAATTATTAGAGTCCCACACCACAAACCTACATGAACTGAGACATTAACGACTGATAAAGCACTTAACCCGAAAAACTAAATAAAATATACATTCTCATAACAATTTACTGACCTTGATTTTACGGTAACGTATGTTAATTAGAAAAATATGAGAAGCGCATGAGAATAATAACTAGAAAGAATCAGATAAGATTCAGACTCAGTTGTAAAATGGACAATATTTATTGCAATTAACAACTACTTTACTATTCATGGAGCATTTTTCGCTAATTAAAGTCCATTCAGTATAGCTGCGGCTTTTTTACGGGTTGTTTAGATGAAGATCTGTACGGTTATAGGTTACGGCTAGTTAACTTAAAAAGAAATCTTTATTTTTTTCAAAAGTAAGCGGTTTTGGAATGATTGTAATAATTACTATCTTTTAACTTTCTTATAGGGGCCAGTAGCGCAGTGGCACGAACTTGTGACTGTAAACGACTGGTTGTGGGTTCGATTCCCACTCGAGGAATGGAAATATTTAACATTTCTATTTCCTTCGCTCTGGTATCACAGGTAAAGCGCGGCGGCGTTAAGTTCCGCCACTTAACACGCAATGCCTCCGAATACCGCGGTGCGTGGGGAACGGAGTGTCTTAACACTAGGCTCCCTCTGCCTACCCTGCTGTGTGCGGGATACAGCGAGAAGTTAAAAAAAAACTTTCTTTTATTTGAGAATGGGACAATTGTCCGCTATGAATCACACAATGTCCTGGCCCACGTTCTACGGCTCTTAAGTGCCCGTAGCTCATTTTGTTCTATTAATCAATGTAGATGTATCCTTATCACTTATATGTAAGGTCGAAGATAAATGTCTATACGTCGGTATTCACCTCGAGGTCAACATGTGTACCTTAAAAAGGAACGAACGAAAAAATCTTAAATTCATATTGGTATTATTGTGTGATTTCTTTTTATTCTTACGCATTTCAGGGTAAAACAAACGGATCTAACGTTAAGTGACTCAGTTCATACGAAACAAACTCAAATTAAGCCTTACGTGTGTTAAAAACTTTATAATTATTTTAATATTTTATATGAAAAATATTTTTAAAAACGTATAATAATTTGAACGCAGCAGTGTCGAACCCACACCTCTTGGAAACCGTCTTTAAGTGCTCTGATGAGTAGTCTTTCTACTTCCGGTTACGGCTAAATTCTTATAAATACCTACGCTTAGTAAAAGTATTTTTCTTTGTTAGCAAATCATTTTTAGCTATTTAAGTTAGTAGGCACGAGTTCGAATCACGCTGCATTCAAATATTTATACTTCGATTTTGTTAAAAAATAATTTTAGATTCTTATCCACAACCTTTTCTTTTTCATCACATTATGCCACAATAGAACTCATTATGTTTTATATTAGACTTACAATAGTTATGTATTTCTTACTCAATCTGACTGCTTCAGTCGAATAGACGCGCAGAAATTTCCCGTACATGTTGCAGTTGCACCTAATTCACTTTCACTGCAAGTTGCAACCGTTATTGGAAATAATAACGTCACGTATTGAACATTACTCTAAGTCTAAAGTAGCAATGACATTCGTACGTCTTTAACAATAAGCACTCCTTATTATATTCTACATAGAAACAGTTTTCACAATATATGTTTATAGCTATATATTTATTATTTGTATTCAGACCTTCTTGACGTAGTGATATTGCAATTGACTAAACGCAATGGCAGTGGATTCGATTCCCACTAGGATAATGATTATTTCATACCTCCGCTCTGGTACCCAAGACAAAGTTCGGCGTTAAGTTCCGCCACTTAACACACAATGTCTCAATTTCGAGTGAAAAGTGGAGAACGGAGTGCCTTAACACTATATATTCTCTGATTACCCTGTAGAAAAACAGAAAACGCGTGAAGCCGATTTTTGTTTCATTTAGACATTTGAAACATTGAGGGTACATTAAGAAAACCTAAAAAGTATCTTATATTTTGACAGCTTACCTCTCAATCAGTTATTTTGTGTTAAATACACAAAAATTGCGTAATAAATAAGTTAAATAATAATATTTTAAAATGTAAACATACCCTAAGTTAAATTCGAACTCACAATCATATAGGTCAGAATAACGTCGAACTGAAGAGTATGTATAAAAATCTTCTAAACATCTTAAAAAACATAGTAAAAGTTTAATATGAAGATCAATTAGTATATTAATCATATGTATATTATTAATAAGAGAAAATTATTATAACAAATCGATTGTCACATTGTTATGTTTCAACGGATTTGTCATGTTAAGTGAGTTCAGTAATTTGAAACGATAAAATAATAACGTGCGAGTCTCTTCAAGATGAACCATAAATAATTAAGATGATATATTAATTCAAATGGAAAGCACTTTCCATCTCACGCTATCTGTTAGGTATATGTATGTAGTATGTAGATACTATAATGTAAACTCGTTGGGAATTAGTTTTAATAATATCGACCGTGCATGGTATCTTAAATTTAGTATTTTATTAAAATCTTGCAAAATCTTGCAAAAAATAGTAAATTAAATTTTTAGATGATTTAAACACAAGAACTGTGATATTCATTGTGGTGTACTGTTTGTTTGTGCCATTGTATAGTTATTTTCTTTTCGTAAAATGAACTTATCAATGAAATTATCCTAGCATATTGGGACAGTGACTGACTGTAATTGATTGTAGTTTCGATTCTCACTCCGTTATATGGTGTGCTGGTGAACAAGTCAGAGCGCAATAGCTCTTCACCCGAACGAGTGTAGAGAGGAGAATGGATACACTAAGCTAGATCTGACAATCCTGCTATGCAGAATAAAATGTTAAAAGCTTAATAACAAAAGTTATTATCATCTGGGCTTTACTAAGATTTTTAAAATTCGTATTAAAAATGTTCCATTTCTTTACATTCATTAAAAACATTCTATTTGACTAATTAAGCCATATTTCTCAGAAATTAAGTTAGTCAACAAAATATCTCGTTTTTATGTGTCTGTTGATATTTCACTTTTACTTTCTAGATGGGTTTGCATTTTTTATCTTATGCACTCATGCATACTACAGATTTCTTTTTAATTGCTAACATATCTCAAACTATTAGTTTAAATTATGAGTCAACTGAACTTTTGAACATACAACCAACAAAACATTTTGTATAAGGCTATAAAGGCACATTGTAGCCTATGACGATTGGTAAACGCGACTGTCGTTGGTGCGATCCCTACTCGGGGGAACGTTTATATTCAAATTATTTCCATATTTCAACTTCAATGAGAAGATAAACTGCAGAATTGATTGTCGCCACTTAACATGTAGTGTTACAATTTTAAATGATAAGCGGAGTCTCTTGATAATAAGTTTCTTTTACTTAATTTTCAATAGGAAACAAACATGAGTCTGTATTTTATTTTATACTTTAAAAAAATGTATCTATTCAAACGCCACGCTTTAACAAATTTGATAATTTTTTTTGACGCACCAATTATCAACGATTGTCAAAAGCATAATCAATAATCACCACTAATCTGACAGATGCATATTGCGGAAATAAAGAAAAACACGAATGGGATGAATACGCAAAAATGCCCCCAGAACTTTGGTAGGAAATTGTACTAACAATGACGCGATGTGTATTGCCCATTGTGCTTGCCATCTGTCATTGAGGGTTCAATCACCACTGTACTTGATAATATTAGTTTACCTTCCACGCACGCCAATTGTGCAAAATATGCTTTGTGGTGCAGTGGGACAACGTTTAACTGCAAATGCGATTAGTCGTAGGTTCGGTTCCTACGGCCGAATTAGAAATTGATATTTAAATTATTATATTTTTAATTTCTCCGCTCTGGTACCTAAATAAAGCGTGGCGTTGAGTTACGCCGCTCAACACACAATGTGTTAATTTCGAGTGGAATGTCGGTTAGTTGTGAGTTCGATTTCTACATGGGGGAATGATTATTTTCATACTTCCGCTTTGATACTTAAGACAAAGTAGTTACGTTTCCCAACTTAACTCGCAGAGATTGAGATAATTTGAACCGGAAATTAGAGAACGGAGTGTTTTAACACTAGATTTTTCTGACTACCCTATACGGGAGAAAGCGTAAAGCTGCTTTATTGAAACACAAACTAATAAATAGTGGTCTGCGCACGCGCTTGCGTCGAAAGTAATATAGCTATTATTGAAGTCTCCATTTTTTGTACTCCCCACAATCGAAGTTTATTTATTAGTCTAGCAGTAAAATCGTTGTAAGGGGCACAATTTACGACTCGCCTCAATGTGGGGATCTACGATGTCTGTCAGTATACGCTTTGTTAGTTTCTCGTTAAGCTTCGGGTTGTCGAACGATTTCATTAATGCACTCTATTCATCAGAAATAGCTCAGCTATAATGTTCCTTTGAATCAAGACCATAGTTATTACTTACTACTCTATTATATATATATATATATATATATATATATATATATATATATATATATATATATATATATATATATATATATATATATATATATATATATATATATATATATATATATATATATATATATATATATATTTATATATTTTTTTATATATGTATAACAAAAATAATCTATATTGAGTCTTTGCCTTGACTTATGAATTATTAATAGACGACAAGACTGATAATGTATATTTTTTGTTTGACGACAAAAAAAGAATTTATGACTTGTCTATCGGCTTCTTTGTAGCTTTACTTAAATAATAGTTAATTATATAGATATAGGATCCAATTAAGACTGTTCAAGCGTAAATATATAATTTCGACGTTATTATCATTTGTGTAGTGAACAAAAATTTCAACGCTATTTGTTTAACAATAAACATATTTATAAAACAAAAAATAATTTCGCAAATATTTTCGTGTGCAGTGTTTATTCAGTGAACTCAATATTCAGCAAACAGTGATATTAAAAAGAGGAACGTACAAAATACGCAGCGAGTATATTGAAACCAGTAATAGAGTACAATGCCTAATATGATTATTAAACATATTTATCGAGGGTTGCATTGATTCTGATGATTTCATTGTTATACGAATTATGAATATTTTATGGCTCATCCACAATTTTACTTCTCTTTGTTGAAAGCAAAACGGTTCCCCATTCCGGTCATTCCGAGTGAATAGCTGTGCCCGTAACCTCTGTATAGACAGAACGACGCTAGAGGACGCAAATTGACCGTTATTGGACCATATCTTATTAAAATTCTGTAACAAATCATTCTTTGATAAAGACATCAAAGCTACCATTTCACGTTTATTGAACATTGTTAAATGAATGATGGTTACCGTGAATATTGCTCCGCTTGAAAGTAGATTAACTCGTCTTTAATGATATATTGCTTTTATTTCTAATATAAAACTGTTTTCCACCGTTAGTTAATATTTACTAGTAACAATTCATCTGTTAATGGTATAGAAAATTACTGATGTATAACATTTATATAGACTAATCTTAATTTCTTAAATTGTGTTATTTTTTGCAATTTCACAGTTTTCCCGTTTTTTCACAGTTTGTCAAAAAGATCAAGGATCTTTTTCAAAACACTCCGCCTAGCAATTCTCACCGGAAATAGAGATGTTGTGTGTTGATTGGCGGAACCCAACCATGTGCTTTGTCGTTATTATACGTATACCAGAGCAGAGAAATAAAAACAATAAATATTCACTCCCCACGAATGGAACCCACAATCGCGTTTTATTTTTTTAACATTGCTTATGATTAGAGAGCACCTCGTAATAGTCTTTAAGTGATGGATATGTATGTATATACCTGTCACTTAAAAGAAGACTGGGATATGAAGTCTACACCACGGTATAATTATTGAACAAATATCTATATTGCATTGAGATAAGTTTGATCCTGCAAAACATTGTATTCAATCGAGTCAACTAATTACATAATAATTTATGAATTTCTTACTTGGATTAATACAAATTTAGTTTTACATTTATTCTATTTTAGTTTTACATTTACTTTATTGCGTAACGTACCGTAATTCAGCTTCTAAATGTCGATATTGACGTAGTTTATGTTTAACGGTACCTTTTTTAACGGTATAATAATCGGATTGTCAAGACTGGATACAAAAAAATGTGGTCACATACAATTCGATATAATCGGCAATAATCACATTAAATTTATATAGGTCGTTTGCGGGAGGGGAACTTTGTTTAAATTTCTTTTACGTTTCCGCAAATAGATTTTGTTTTTGTATATTTTTGCAGTTCAGAAGGTTAAGTGATAACAATTCGTGTTATCAACATTGTAATTTTTTAAATGGATTAAGTATTTATTAAAGTCATGTTAATTCCTTTACTGAATCAATATGTAGGAGTTGTCCATAACATATTCTATATTTTTCTTATAGGGTCACACATTTTCTCACATAACTTACTACTCTATTATATGAATTTAAAGGAAATTGAAGAGAAGTTAGTGTCAAAACACCCCATTCATCACTTTCCGCCCGAAATCGAGACATGTAGATGTAGTAGATGAGCAGATCTCAAAGCTGCACTTTGTCTTGTTTACCAGACTCCGAATGGGAATCGAACCTATAACTCCCGATAACTTCTATATAGTGAACACAACAAAATACTATAATATTTAGTTTATTCACCAGAAAATTGCTCAGTTTATTAAGAAAGAAAGCAAAAGCAAAATAAAATTTCTAAGC
Source organism: Dryas iulia moderata (assembly GCA_019049465.1). Classification (NCBI taxonomy): domain Eukaryota; kingdom Metazoa; phylum Arthropoda; class Insecta; order Lepidoptera; family Nymphalidae; genus Dryas; species Dryas iulia. The sequence goes on from CM032431.1 coordinate 6,408,887, forward strand.
TTATATAATTTGTATAATTTTTTACATTATTCTAAACTTTATTAGTACTAAATTACAACTTTCTTTCTCTTTAGGATATATATTTTATTAAATTAGGTAGCGTTGTGTAATACATATGTTATCTTATCGCAACGGAAAGGTCATGTATTCGAACTTCCTAACAATAAAATTAGTGTTTTGATTTTACCCAAATGAGTTTTATCAACACACCACTGATATTGTTTTTAAAATGTAATAAAATTTTAATTATATATAAAAATTTATTATTACAGTATTCTTGTTTACATGCAAATTTAAATACCAGGCTATTTGTTCTGACGTAGCTATTTAATTACATTTTATGTACTCTTTAATAGTAAATTTTGAGTAAAATTTAGTTATTTTACAAGTATTAGATAAGGATAATTATTTTTTTATGTTTAATTGAAAGACTAAACAACGATAATAGCGCGGCGTTTAGTACCGCTACTCAACGCGCAATGTCGCGATTTCGGGCAGAAAGTGGATAACGGAGTGTCTTGACACTAACTTGAAACTTAACTAAAAATCGTGAAGCTAAATAATTGAACATTATCATATTTTTTATATTTAAACAAAAATTGTATACCTACTGTACTTCAGCATAAACATCAACATTTAAACGAGGTCAGAGGAACTGCCTAACAAGTCCAAAAAAAACTCCTAAAGTAAAAATGTCATTATACGACTATATTCTCAAAAGTCTAGTAAAATACGCTGCTGGTGTCCTTTATCTACCTTCCATTTCTTGATAGAATTCAATTTTCCCAAATAGAATTACAGTTAGGCACCGACGGTCACGCAACGTGGAGAATGATCATAAATCAGTATTGATTGTTTCTGTATTTACGCGATGTCGATGTCGTAGCGATGAGTAAGATATTACTTTCATTTTGTTAATATTTACTGTGCCGCTTTCGTTATTGTGCTCGTTGGCTAATTAAGATATTGTACCGATAATTTTGTACTTGTTTTTCGTAATTATATCTAGTTATTGTATTAAATATATGCCTACCCTACTGTGTGGGATACGCCGTGAGCTAAAAAAAAAGGATGTCTAATAATAATAAAACGTAGCTTCACGTTTTTTTAGCATTGCAGGGTAGTTAGAGAACCTAGTGTTATGACACTCCGTTACCTACTTTCCGCCTGTAGTCGTGACATGGCGTGACGAGTGGCAAAACTCACCGCCGCGCTCAGTCTTGGGTTCAAGAGTGAAAAAACTAAAAGAGTATATAATCGTAGTTTAATCTTTCAATTAAACATAAAAAATAATTAACCTTATCTAATACTTGTAACATAACTAAATTATGATCACAATTTACCTTTAAAAGGTGCCTAAATTGTAATTAATGAGCTACCCTCCCGTGGGGGGACGGGTTAAGAATACAATTCCCATCCGCCGCTGGGTAGCGTCCCGTAAAAGGCGGGTAACCCAGTAGTTTGGTGGTAGGAGATTCGTTCTCCGACTGGCTCGCGACCACTATCATGTCAAAGACGAACCGCCAAATATCTTATGATGTGTTCCGGTTCGATGGCATGTAAGCCAGCTCTCCCTATTCCCACCATTCCCATCCTTCCTCCCTCCTTCTGTCCTACATTCCCAAGGCTGGCAACGCATCCATAACTTGAATGTTGTGGATGTCTATGGGCGTAACCACTTAACACCAGGTGGGCCTTCAGCTCGTTTGCCTCTTTCATTCCATAAAAAAAAAGTCACATAAAATAGCCATGGTATTTAAATTTACATTTATACAAGGGTACATAAATACTAAGTATATAATTAATTTTCTTTTCTTTTCTTTTAGCTTCACCCTGTATCCCAGCCTCCTGGGCCTACCCTGGTAGGCAGAGGGAACCTAGTGTAATAATTAAAATTTCCGTCGTAAAATTGAGATGTCTCTTGTTAAGTAGCGAAACTCAACGTCGCGCTCTGTCTAAATACCAGAGCATTGAAATAATTATTCACCCGAGTGGGAATCGAACCCACAACCGTTGCGTTTACAATGGTGACATTATCTTGTGCCACGACGGTCTTAATAATAAAAAAAATATATATTACCACAAAGAAAATGACAATGAACAAAAACATTGAACAAGACGATTTGTATAAACATTAATTCATTTATGAATAGATTCCCTATATAACAAATAAGCTTTATTTAATTTTTGTACCTGAAACAGTATTTTCTTATTTTATCCCCAGTATGCCATAGAATAACTTACAATGTAGCGTTTAGTTTGTCGGCGTAAACCTTACCACATTGCGGCATTCCATACGGTATATCCGTATACATCAATCGTCCTTTTCTCTGACCTTAAGACCTAGGAAGTTTATACACACATTGATTCCAAAATATATTTTTGTTTTTTTTTTTTGTGAAATATTGAGAATGTTTTTTTTATTCATTATTAAAGACGAAGAAAATTAGTTAGCTTATTTTTATCTAATAATGTTTGCAACTTTAATAGTCTTTTAACTTAATTAGTCTTTTACAGTAGTTTTACACTTTTTTTACGAAGTCAGAGAGAACCTAGTGTCAAGACACTGCTTCTTTTCGTCCGAATCGAAACATTGTAATAATTAACGTATAACTAGAGAAAATGAAAACATGTACATTTTTAATACACTAACCTAAATAAGGATCGAACCCGCCACCAGTTGTCTCTACAGCCAGACGCGCGTTAAATATAAGTGAGTAAAAAACATGTTATAAGCTGTAATATACTCAATTTGATTATGAAAATTGAAATATCCACGACGTAACATTTAATTTTTATAATAATTAATTTCGTTACCAGAAGGAGCGGCCATAGTCGTGCGTCATAATGTCAACGTGCGGTAATCTAATTTCTTGTCGGGTGTATTGAACTACCCCTACGATACGACAATATTAGCTAACTAGTATATAGTGATGTTTCTATTTTAACATTTTGATAAGAACCTTCAATAATAAAATGTATTGTATATTTTTGACAGAGAAAATCTAGAATCTAGTATCTGATAACAGTCTGTTCTTTATTTTCTGCTCGAATTAGAGACTTTGCGTGTTGAATAGTTTAAATATAATGGTTAAAGAATAATTCAAATATAATCCCAAGTAGGTATCGAATCCATTGTAAATTGCATTTTATTCAGACACTGAACCTCTACCCGTATGTCTTGTAAGTTCAAAATTTATGTTCCTTAAATCATCATCGAAATCTTAAAAATGTCTTAGTATTATATTATTATAATATTTTTTGAAAAATGACTCAAAGGCCTTTCTTATATTTTGGCGCTTAAGATCAGACAAAAATTTTACAAAAAAAGACATTTAGAAAACGTATAATTTTTTTTTAACGCACCAGACTTCGAACCCGTGCCTCGCCACTGAGCAAAATGCGTTCAAATTTTTACACGTTTTCTAAATCTCTTTCAATTTTCCTAAGTGTGGAATAACATTTTAAAATTATTTAAAAAAAAAAACATTTTACTACATAATACAAGAATATTGATACTTTCCAGATTTACCATTTAATTTATTAGTAACCTTTTAATTTTACATTGCATTATTTGTATATTTTTTCATTGAATTTTAAAATTTTTGTATCTGTTTTACGATTTACGCCTCATTGTGTCCCCCGTTTAAATAGATTGAGATAAGCGCGCAATGTGGGTTTGCTTACATTAAGCAACACGTGGGCGCGTTATGTACGATTTGCTGATATCTTCATACTAAATTATGGTTACTCAAATTGAATCATTCTTTGTTTTTATGACTATAATCAACATTTATATAGAATTTGCTAAGAAAATAGTAAATTAAGTTATATTTCTTAGTTGTAATTTAATTTAATGGCAATTTAGACGTAAAGTGACGAAAATAGCATATATTTTATTAGTCTTTAGTCTTTAGTCATTTGAAGAAATAATTATATTTGTAACATCACTATGCACTAGTATTTCCTTCAATATGGCTAGATAAAGCACCTCAAAGTCTCATAATAAAAACAAAGTAAGAATAGTGACTTGCCAATATCGTTTGTGAGCCTTTTTACCTTTTGGTATAAATAAAATTACAAAGGCAATTTTGAGGAAGAATTACTTACCGTAATTTATTTAAGTATTTCTATTTATTAAAAATTAGTATTTTTTGCTTTAGAGCGATAGATAAAAGATTGCAAGTTTAATTTCTGCACTACAACATCATTTTTACTACTTTTTATTACATTTGATTTTTTAATAAAATTGAAAATCATTTTATTATAGAACCCATAAAAAATTGATTACGGCTGGATTCGAACCTGTGGCTTTTGGAAAGCGTCCAAGCGCTGTCACCGCTAAGCCATTCATTATTTGTATATTCGGCTGCGTCGAAACTCTATAAAAGTTTATTACAACTTATTTTTGTCCCAAAAAATATGTTTACTTTTAACTACTGTTAAATATAACTGAATAATAAATCATATCAATTCTAGATCAATATTTCCTTAATAAAAGAACGTTATTCAGTCGTTCCTAGGCAAGAATTTAAGGTTCCTTCGAAATGTATGACGAAACGTGTCCATTATATAACCGTAAAGCGGACCATTGTGTCTCAACTGGTCAGCTTTTGGCACGTGAGCCTGCCCACATCTTCTAAAGAACAATGCTACTGCTTTGTTTGGAAACGCGATTTAGAATGGGTTTTCTAATATGCAAGCCGATACAATCTTTTGGGTGCCAATACTGGCTTACCAGCTATATTTATTGCTTTGATAACATTGCTGTTTGTTTTTGTGTTTAAATTTACTATAGAAACTAAGAGCGGCGTTAAGTTCCGCGCTTGAAAAGCTTTTGTAACACAAATTCTTTTAGCTGTTATTTTTTTTTTTACTATTGTCTATGGAAGCCGTTGTAGCTACATGTATTTGATTTCCCCTCTCTGATAAGATAAAGTGCGGCGTTGAGTTCCGCCTCTCAATATACAATATTTTTGGGATATTTATACAATTATTGTAATTTATACAATATTTGAGATATTTTTGAATGAAACAAATAGCGGTTACCAGGTTCTCTCTGCGTTTCATGTAAACAATATTAAAATTAAGCTGGAAATTATAATAGATGTTATGTAATTAAAAATTAAAAATATATAGGTAGGGTCGTGTATATTTTGACTTAAAATTAGAAAAGGATAGAGGGATTTTTCAATAAATAGACTTCATTATATTTTTTAAAGTACCCACTAAAATAAACACAAATAATTCATTTTTTTATTATCCAGTTAGGCAATTTTCCTTATTCACTGTTTATTGTACGTATATGATTAAAACTGTCTGTACAACGAGTAACCTATAAATTATGTGCACCAATAACTTCATGGTTATAAAGCACGCTGTTTACTTCAGAATAAGCGATTAGTTCCGGACTTTACTTAGGCTTAAGGTTCGATTTCACAGTAACCCGTTTTAATCTATATGATTTATAGATTATCTGTGGTTTGTTATCGTTTTGTTATTTATTATCTGTGCTTGTGTTTTGTTTTCGTAAGCCATAAGAAGGAAATAGTATGATTGACGCAAGCTGTTTTATGGATCGTCAAACGTAAATAAACCTAAATAAATAATGTGGGTTGAATATTAATTTATGTAATAATACGCGAAGAAAATACTTTTAACCCCTTTTTAGGATATGTAACTATAAAATACATATACTACCATTTGTTTCACATACTTTTTGGTCTTGACATAAAATTAAAATAAATAACTGCAAATTTCTCAATTGTAATAATCTTCATATTCCTACCGCTCGTATTTGGCCGATTCGATTCGAAAAATAATAATGTGTATACCGGAAATAATCTCTTTCTATGACAAAATTGTCTGTCTATTTGTTCTTTGTGTCACTGCATTATAATATACTAAAAAAGCCTCATGCTTTTTTTATAGAGAACATGTCAGTGTCAAATTTAAGTCACTGTGCTTGAAATTACGTTGCGTGTTAATTGGCTGAAAGATATGTTGATGTTTAAGTATTAGGATTTCTCTTTTGTAAATTGTATATTTGTAATATATCAATATACAATTTACCATAGAGACATACATCATATCAAATAATATTATCAATATACAATTTACAATAGACAAAACAATTAATTTGGACAAGTTTTGGCAAAACAATACAAATATATATATTACAAGTACGCTGAATATTTAAATGTTTTATTTGATAATTAATATTGGTTTCCACATTCGTGAATTCGTATTGAAGTTTTAATACCTCCTTTCATTTAAGGAATGTTATAAAATAATTTATAATTCGTAATTAAAATAAAATTAACATAAACAGGAAGAACGATAGACAAATAAATTGTTAAAATACAACAAAAAATGGATTGAAATCAGGGCAATTAACCCACCCACGGAACATTCTATATGAGGAGAATTTAAACATGTTTTTTAGAGGAAGTATAGATTCTATTAATTATATTGATTTGATCGACGTTTATGTTTAACTAACAATACCACTTAGTTAGTGGCGCCGATATACTGTACTAAATAATAATTGGTTATAATAATATTATTTCCTTTTCAACGCCTTTATAGACATGTGTGGGAACACTATAAAAAAGCGGCTCCACGTTTCTTCTCAATGTCTAGACCCAATGTCTAGACACTGTGTTCTCCGATCGAAATCAAGACATCACTTGTTAAGTGGCAGAACTCAACGCCGTACTTTGTCTTAGTTACCAGAGCGAAGAAATGAAAAGCTAAAGACAATCATTCGATCAACGAAATGGGAATCGAACCCACAGCCATCGCTTTATAGCAAGAAAAACCGTATTTTAACCAAGTTGACGCTCCGACAAGCCATTGTAGCAATGTAATTGATAGCTATCTCTGAAATATTAATTTACTAGCTTCACGCTATATCCCGCACTCAGCAGGGTAGGCAGGGGGAACGTAGTGTTAAGACACTCCGTTCCTTATTTTCCGCCTAATTTTGGAGGCGTTGCGTATTTAGGGACGGATCTTAACGCCAAAGTTTTCTTCGACACGAAAACGAAGAAAACGGAAATATTAAATATTTCCACTACTCAAGTAGGAATCGAACCCGCAACCAGCCGCGTCAACTCTTTCGTGTCCCTGTGCCACGACTGGCCTCATATAAATATATGTACATACTTCACTAATATGTACAATAATAAACTTAACAGTTGCTAACAACGGGCCATTAAGCGTTTTCGCTTATTAAATCTATGCATGTAGGTACTAGCAGAGTCATTATCCCTTGACACAAAGTAACCTTTTGCGTGCTCACTTGTAGCATAATTTGGTATTCAAATGCATTATCTCTTCTTAAGCATTTACTTTGCGAGAAAACGATTATCGAGAGAAATAATGATCTGCACGCGACGAGTAACATATGTATTTGTAATGTATTTTTAGATACTGATTTTGTTAGATTTATAGAATTATACCTATACTTTATGTTTGTTCTCTAGTTTAAGACTTTTCTGTTAGAACACGGTAGTCAGAGAGAACCTAATATGAAGACACTTTGTTAATTACTTCCCGCCAGAAAAACGACAGTGTTTTGAATAACGGAGTTCCGTTACTTGACACGCAATATCTTAAATTTGGACGGTTAACGGAGTGTCTTAACACTAATCTTGAACGAATCTATCTGAGTACCCCGTAATGTGGGGAAAGAGTGAAATTGAAAGAGGATATTATACAAAAAAAAATTTTTTTTATGAGCTTCACGATGTATCCCGCACACAGCAGGGTAGGCAGAGGGAACCTAGAGTTAAGACACTCCGTTTCCCACTTGCCGCCGAATTCGGAGGCATTGCTAAGTGGCGGAACTTAACGCCGCGCTTTGCCTCTGATACCAGAGCGAAGGAAATAGAAATATTAAATATTTCCACTCCTCGAGTGGGAATCAAACCCACAACCAGTCGTTTACAGTCACTCGTTCGTGCTACTGCGTCGTGACTGGCCCCAAAAAAAAAAAGATATTTTCTTTTTATTATATAAAATTTATTTTTGCCCCAGTAATTATTTAGCTATCTATTTCTTTATCAACAAAGTACACACAATAGCGGTTCCTTCCCTAAATCAAATCTAGGACAGCGATAGTAATGTGTGCAGCATGTAAATGAGGACGTGGGCGATTGATCTGTTCCTTTAAATCTACTACTGCATTATCTTTAAAAGTTATTTTTAACAAAAAATAATATAGTACTATATTATATATACTATAAGTAGTATAAGTAATTTTAAAGAATATTTAGAATAATTGCACGTGCATTTTATTTAAAAAAATTCATGATATTATTCTTTATATTAAATTTGGTTACCATTTCTACATTTAATATATGTTTTTGAATTAAGAAACGATCAAAGCTGCAAACAATTTTACTACATTATTCAAAGATATAAGTTTCTTTGCATTAACTATAGAGCCATCATGGCGCAGTGGGTCAGTGTCTGTCATTAATTGCGATTAGTCATGGATTCGATTCATACTCGGTGGAATAATTGTATTTAAATTATTTTCTTCGCTCTGGTCAACAAGACAAAGTGCGGCGTTTAGATCCACCACTCAACACTACGCAATGTCTCGAAAAGTGGAAAACAGAGCATCTTGTCACCGGGTTGTCCTTGATACTTTGTTGGTTGTCCTTGATAAAGGAGGAAAAGGAGTGAAGATAAAGCTGCCGCTTTTTAATAAAAGAAACTGTTTGTACACATATTTATATTAAAAATGCGAAAATGTGTTTGTTGTGTATGTTTGATTTGGATTAAATTTAGAATAGAAGTAGTAAATAATCCAGAATCCAACAAAGGCAACTTATTTTTTCAAAAATCAACCGTTAAAGGGTTGAAATAGAAGACGAAAGTTTATATGAAAAATCCAAACCGTTTGACCGATTATAATGAATTTTTGAATAGTTGATCTGTGGTTTTTTTTTTAAAATCTACCCCAGAGGGTTGCAATATAACGAAACAGTTATATAGTTACGCGGCTAAGCCGCGAGCGGGCCGCTAGTATATAAATAAAAGAAATAAAGTATGCAACGTTATTAAAAATATATAACTATCCATTAAAGTATTGAAAATATGAATATATATATTTTTATAATAACTTGAATTAATTTAAACATACGTACATATATATTTTTGAACGCCAAACAAATAATAATACAAATAATATTGAAAAATAAAGGCAGCTTTAGTAAAATATTTAAATCGTCACGGAGCGCCCGTAATACGTGTCTTCCAATTGGCTGGTTTCAAAATTTTATTTCTACTTTTTTATGAAATGCAGCTGTTCCCGCTTCAAATAATTCACGTTCGAAAATATTGCGACAGGAATAACGGAGACGTTATAATACGATGTCATACATACATAGGTTTTTGCATGTAGGTACGTATGTATGTACACTGTGTGTATGGTCCGTTCTACACTCTTCGCCCCAAATTGAAATATTAAATTTTTTGTAGAGGAAGTTAATGCCGCGTTTTGTTTTATGAACCAGTTGAAATTACGAGAACTAAAAATGAAAACAAATAAATTAAAATCAATTCTCCAAGTGGTATTGAACCCACAACCATCACGTTTATAGTCAGATGCTATCACGCTGTGCCACGTGGCTCCATATATTTAATTCTTATATAAATTTTAACGCATACTTCGTTTCCTTTCATTATTTTAGTGTAAACTCTATTCCAGACAATGTTTGCCCGCAATGCGGCGTGAACACACATCCCTGGCTTTGAAAAGTTATTTTTTCACCACAATATTTACATATACATTTAGTTTTTGTATACACAGACAGTCAATTTTGTCTCTCTCTGTGTACTGTATTCAATATGTTTTATATATATAGCCACTTACATGAATGTAATATTGTTTGTGAGAATATACAATTATTATATTAAAGTAATCGCAACTTAAACATTTTTGCGACTTAACCTTTAGACGCGAATAATAATTATTTTCTTGCTTAATAACAAAACTTAAAACATCAAATTAGTTAGTTGAGGCCATAATGACGCAGTAGGATAGCGTAATTGCCATTGGCTGTGGATTCGATTCCCACGTGTGGAATAATTTAATTATTTCCATTTCGCCGCTCTGGTGTAGAAGACAAAGCGCGGCGTTAATCTCTGCTGCTCAACATGAGTCATACAGGCTGAAAGGCAAACGGAGTGTCTTGTCACTATGTTCCTTGGGCCACACTGCTATGCGGCAAACAGTGTGAAGCATCAAATAAGTAGAATAAATATACATACTTCCAATCAAAATTAATACCACCTTCAAAATTAAAGTGGCATACCTCAAAAAATGTTATTTGTAGGCAAAAGCTCATCAATTTGAGTAAAAACTATAACACACAAAGAAGGCTAATGTGAAAAGGCATAATAATATTCTAACTAATCTATTTTTTAAGCTTAACACAATCAAGATATGCAAAAAGTCTATCAGAAACAAACAAGTGTATCGTTATAAATTCAATATTAATTTATATCTGCGGCGACAGTTGATGTAAGTTTGATATATGAATTTTGTGTTTTACGAACTTATGATTTGTTTGAAATTTTAATAACTTATTTAATTTGTTAATTAGTTTTAAAATGAAGATTTTTAAACTATCTCAACTATTTGGGACACACCATACAGCGTCTAGCCGTAATTGCGGCAGTTGCGGGTTTGAATTTCAGTATTATTAGGTATATATTATTTTAATTTCTCCGCTCTGGTACCAGGACCAGGCGTGGCACTTAACACGCAATGTATCAATTACGGGCAGAAAGTGGGGAACGGAGTGTCTTAACACTAAGTCCTGTCTGACACCCTCCTGTTTATTTTTTCCTCCACATTTTTTTTATCAATGTAACCATAAAGTTCCATTAAAACTAAAAGCCATGTAAATAAATTAATGAATAATGCACAGTTCAAAAGCAAATAGCCAGATGCTGCTAGCCCTCTGATGTTGCTCTAGTGACGTAGTCGAATGAAATTTGCATAACTTTATTAAAACTTCTATATTACTTTTTAATACATTCATGACCATTGCATATGAGGCTGAATACAATTCGCTTAGTAATTACTATTGTTTGGCTTAAATGTTAGCAATTTGTATTATTTGGATTGTGTATTTAGATAAGTCTTGTTTATCTTTTTATTGTCTCAATAATTGGGGTGTAGTGGGAACAACGTTTCAGTGTAAACACGATTGGTTACGGGTTCGACTCCCACTCAGAGGAATGTTTATATTAAAATTGTTTTCATTTGTACATAGTATACTTAAGTTTTACCACTCAATACACAATGCGTCAAAATCTTTTTTTTTCTTGATTCCTACTAAGAGGAATGTTTATGTTAAAATGATTACCATTTAAATATAGTGCGACTAGTCGTGGCGCAGTGGCACAAGCGTGTGACTGTAAACGACTGGTTGTGGGTTTCGCACATTCCACTCCCATTCACACTCGAGGAGTGGAAATATTTAATATTCCCATTTCCTTCCCTCTGGTATCAGACGTAAAACGCGGCGTTAAAGTCCGACACTTACCACGCAATGCGTCCTAATTCGGCGGAAAGTGGGGAACGGAGTGTCTTAACACTAGGTTCGCTCTGCCTACCCCGCTGTGTGCGGGATACAGCGTGAAGGTAAAAAAATATTAAATATAGTGTAGGTGACTTCCACTATTCAACACGCAATGCCTTAATTTCGACCGGATACGGGAGAACTTGACTTAACACCTCTCTAACAACACTACCATAAGGGAAAATATATAAAGCTGCTTTATTATTGATCCCTTGTCTTTCCTTGATTATTTAAATTTTACCAAGCAATTATCAAATTGTAAACTTGTCTATAATCAATTAAGACTTATCCTAATGCAAGGTAGTCGTAAATTACTGTTTGTAGATTAAACACTCGCCACTCTAGCTAATAGCGTTTATTGTTTATAGATAACATAAAACACTTAAATTACCTGATATTTGTCAAAAACAGCAAACTGACATTAGAATTAAAATTAAACAACAGATATGGTATTTGCAATATTACAAAATAATATTTATGTTAGACATTATTGGTGAATTGTATTTTTTTTAGCTTCACGCTGTATCCCGCACACAGCATGGTAGGCAGAGGGAACCTAGTGTTAAGACACTCCGTTCCCCACTTTCCGCCAAATTCAGAGGCATTGTGTGGAGGCACTTAACAAAGTGGCGGACCTTAACGTCGCGCTTTGCCTCGACACCAGAGCGAAGAAAATGGAAATATTAAATATTTCCACTCCTCGAGTGGGAATCGAACCCACAACCAGTCGTTTACAGTCACACACTTGTGTGCCCCACGACCGGCCCCAAATTATATTTAAAATAAATGTAAATTATTTTAAATATAATCTTTCTTCTTTCTCTTTTTCTTCTATCGTGATTACCGTCAGACGCTGTCCCATTGCGCCACGATAACGATGATCTCCATTGATGAATTTTTGACCATTTATTGATTAATTTTGGCTTTGTATTTATAAGTACTGATCTATATAAGTACTAGTACTTGGTCATCATTATTTAACCGTTCCCAAAAAAAAAAAAAAAATAATAATTTACATTGTCATTGGCACAATTAAAAACAGTATTTTGACATAGATGACGCTTTAGTAGTAATTTGAATTTCTTTCAAGACATTATTTATACTGTTCCTAGTCCTATCCTCCTCTATACGTCAAACGCGCGTTGCCTAAGCAACATTTATAACAAATATATGTTTGAATATGTAATATTATATTTCGCACGTATTCTCTCAACGTAATTTCTCGAAATCAGGCAGAAAGCAGAAAATAGCGTGTCTTGAGTCTGGAGCGTCCGGACTGGAGTCCCTAGGCTCTCTCCGACTGCCCTTATACTTTTATGTAGAACACCTGTTACACTCAAAGTAAAATTCAAGTTCAGCTCTTTTTCATCCGAAAGGTTAAAAGCTACTATTAACTAACTACATTGATCTAAAAGATACATGTAAATTTAAAATCTATTTATAATATTACCAAGCTCAACCCTGTAAAAATTCAATCCGAAAAATTATACAGTTTAATAAACATCGATTATATAATTTGTGTCGCATGTCATTTTATTATTCATTTGATGTGATCATAACGACAGCGGCATTAATGTTAATACAAATGCTAATAACAATTATGTATTTACAAGATAACTTGTTACACGATACGAAGATAATCTATTATTGAGTTAGTAATGTATTAGAATATTAGGTAATTTTACTGAATTATCATGTTTAGGGTATATAATCTTTTTACATAAGTTAAGTTAATGGTTTTCGCTTCTAAGTTGTAGATATGCGTTGCCTAGGCAACGTATACATCACGTTATACTTGTCTTAGTGTGTAGTGACTTTTAAATACACAATCTACAAAAGTGCTTTTATAGTATATTATTATGCATGTATGAATGTATAAAGACCACCTAATTCATAGCAACCCTTATAATTCATATAGCTTGTTGCATACGTGGGTATTTGGCACTAAGTCACGTAGTTTACTTGGCAGCCAGCATTGTCTAGACAAGTTCTAGATTTACGATATCCTACGCGTAGGAGCTGTTGGCCTCGCCTTCTTGTTATTCAATTAGTCAATAATGTTGTCAGCCATATTTTTGGGCAAGAAATGCAATTTTGGATCACCATTTGTAGCTTATTCTTACAAAATTTTCATGTTTTATTTAAATTATTTCAACTAGATGACCTTCCATATCCTGTGTGTGTCTTCATTTATGCGTCGAATAGTGATACTATAGTAATAGAACTTTGGGTTTTTTAAAAGAATATTGTAGTAAAAACAGTTCTCGAATTTCTTTTCACCAACAAACTACAAGTACCTATACTAAGTGTAATAAGTTAAAATTAATATTTTAATGTTATAATATTATTTCTTTAGATTGATTCACTAGATTTGTACTCCGTAAATGCGATTTGCATAAAGATAAACTAAGGGTTATAACTATAATATTTCTTTTAATAACTTTCTTAGTAATAATCGTCAAAGTAATCAATGTGCAAAACATATTTTTATTGTATTTCCTACGTACCTACAATAAAATCATGAGTTACGGAGACTAATAAAAAAAATCTACACAAATATGCTCAGTTAAAACCCATTTATATGCAAGAGTTAGTTTATGACCGTAAATGCAGTACAAAAGTAAATAACGCGAAATGCTCGTCGACTCACATTAAAATTTCCATTTATTGTACAGGTTAAGTTACTATGCATTAGCAAACAAAACGAAATTCTTATTGTAACTTTAAAATATTTACTTTAAGAAATTGCAAGTTATTATATTACCCTGTTATGTTGTTATTATATTAGCAGTGGACCCTCAAGATTTTTTGAAAACATTAAAAATACTGAAGACTTACTGACAGACAACGCACAACCGAACTACTGAACTAAATTGAAATGGCATATAAGTTATTTGAGAAGAAGACTAGGAAAGTTTAACAGAGGATTTCTGAAAGTTCCTCCGGGTTTCACCTTCATAACCTTTTGGAGGAACAATAGGAATCAAAATCATATTTTTTTAAATATAGAAATTATACACAATTATTATTAAGGAAAATTGTGGTGCAGAGGAACAAAGTGAGACTGTAAACGCGACTGATTGTGGGTTCGATTCCTACTTGAGAAATGGAAATATTTAATATTTCCATTTTCTTCGCTCTGGTATCGAGGAAAAACGCGGCGTTAAGTTCCACCACTTAACAAGCAAATCTTCAGAATTCAGCAGAAAATGGGGTACATCGTGTCTTAACACTAGGTACCCTCTGCCTCTACTGCTTTATGAAGATACAGCGTGAAACTAAAAGCAAAATTATAACTTAATAACCTAAAAGTCATATTTTTACCCCCAAATACAAAAATAAATAAATTAAATTCGTTATTATCCTATGGTAGGAAATAATAAATATGTATGCTTTTATAGGTAAACTAAGCACGAATCGCATTTACTCATTCATTAAAGAGTACCGCAGAGTGATGTAGAGTCCCTTCTCAGATAATAATCATTTTTTTACGTGACTGGCACTGTATGTTGTTTTTTTTTATATTCGCACACCATTTTTTAGAATAACTTGGGACAAGGAAAATTAACTAGTATGTACGGTGGGCTTAAATTACTTTTATATAGAATTATTTTTCTGAAAATATACATATGTGTAGCTCGATAAATGTCTAGGTGCTAACAAAGAAAAATTCGCTTTCGAGTTTTGTTCCTCTTTTCGTAACATTGTTTCAAATATAAATGTAAAAGCTTCAAATATATAAACCTGGATGAGAAACCAGGCAGTACAAAACATAAATCTAAAGTTTTTGTAGCGGCAGCTAAAAGAACAAAGGTCTATTTTTAACTTTTTTTCAATATTTTTTTTATTATTCAAAAAATTATCAAAAGCTATACTTCGTATTGGGTCGGTTTGGGCTAAACTAAATTAAACGCTGTCAATACAAATGTCGAAACTGAATCTAAGGTCATCATGGCGTGACGAGAACGCGTCTGACTATATATTCGATGGCCCACGTAATAAAATTATTATATTTAAAATATTTTTATATCTCCATTCTGATCGAAGAAGGCACGGCGTTAAGTTCCGCCTCTCAAGCACACTTTACATTATTTAACGTGAAATAAAAAGCTTAACCTTTAATTAAAAAAGACATTTAGAATACGTATAATTTTTTTTCCTAAGTGTGCGTAAAAGTTAAAAGTATAGTAACTTTTTATTTTTTGCTTTAAACTAAGCGTGGCGTTGAGTTCCGCCTCACACACACACTTTGTGTAATAAAAAAAAACTAAAAAAAAAGAAAAAAATAAAGTTTTTAACTTTTTTTTCATTAACTGATGTGTTTTTAAAATAGTTGGCAAAGTGTGTCAACAAAATATACTTTGCACTTGACCTGTTTCGGCAACCTTGCACCGACTTGCTTGTATCGTTGTGATCTTACAAGAACAAATACTAAAGGCTTAAGTTACATAGAGTATTGTTTACTAGCTAATAATAAACATATTATGTAAAAAGATAATCTTACATTAATATTGTTAATATTTACTTATTTTTTTATGATAAACAGAGGGAAGCTAGTGTCAAGACACTCCGTTCGCCACTTTCTACCGAATTGCGGAGGCATTGCGTATTAAGTGGTGGAACTTAACGCCGCATTTTGCATCGACACCAGAGCGAAGAAAATGGAAATAATAAAAATTTCCACTCCTCGAGTGGAAATCGAACCCACAACCTCTGCGCCACAACTGGCCCCATTTACTTATTAGTTGTAATATTTGTGTATTGAAGATATATTTTTAACTCATTCTTTGGATTAGACTTTTAACAGAATGACTTTAACTAATTTTCATTTTCCTGCTCTGTTAACACAAAGCGTGGTGTTATTTTGCGCCCCTTATACGCTAGGTCTCAAACTAGACTACTAATCGAGACTTTCAATAATCTTTAAGTGTGTATATATTTTAGAATAACTATGTGTAACTTTGTTTTTAACCTCGTAATTTAACCTTGTTCCGCCTCGTTTTACTAAAATAAATAAATAATATTTTAAATAAAATCATCCCATTAAGTAGGTATCGAACCCACAACTGTTGTGTTAACATACGACATACAAATGTAAGTAAATATGTATTTATAAAAAAGATTCTTTGGTATGATGAAAATAGTATAAGAAGTAACAATGTAAAAAATAATTTATAGTGATTTCAAATAATTAACAGGCCCAATAACAAATATGGTTCATAAAATGCAAATTTTATCGTGTATCAGCAGTTAGCACGAGATATACGTTTACTGCATTCACTAAAAGCGGTATAAAATCTCAAAGAACTTACATTGCCATTATTAAACTAATATAAGCTTAAGGTTTTTGTAAGCGCAAAGTTCTTGATAAGATAGGTTGTTATAAAATAATTTATTTAGGTGTGTAAAAACGATTTTTTCTTTATAAAGAGTTTTATAGTAACACAATGTGTATTTAGAAAACCTAAACATTTTTTTTTGCTTCATGCTGTCTCTCGCACGCATCAAGGTAGGCAAGGGGAACCTAGTGTGAAGACACTCTGTTTCCCACTTTCCGCCGAATTCGGAGCAATTTCTATTGTAAATATTCGCCCAAAATATGTTTAAATACTTATTAAAATTGTTTTCAAATGTGAAATATAAAAAACTATACATAAAAAATGTTTTTTTAGCAGTGTAGTCAAAGAGAGCACCTAGTGTCCAAGCTCTCCTTTCTCCGTTTTCCGCCCGATATTGAGACAATACGAGATTCAACATGCGAAGAATTAACATTCATTCATTCCAATCACTTATTAATTACTAAAGCTCAATGAGTATTGAGCATTTAATTGAAAATTCACTTAAAAACTAAGTTTAACGAATGTTTGCAAAAAAAATTGCATCATAAGTGTTTGAGGTGCATTAAAGTTCCACTGTTTACGAGCTTTGTGTGCTTTCGTGGAATACGCGTTTAGTTTAAGTGTCACTTATAATTTGTGGTTTTATCGCAAACTTTACATAGGGAAAAAAGCCGTCTGAAACCGTCGTGGCGCAGTGGGCCACTGTCTGAATGAATGTAAGCGCGGTAGTTGTGTGTTCAATTCCCATTCGAGGCAAGGATTATGTTTAAATTTGCATTTCTTCACTCTGATACTTAAGACAAAGCAAAATGGAGAACGGAATGTATTGACACTAGGTTCCTTCTAACTATCCTGTTACGCGGAAAAAAACGTAAAGCTGCCTTTTCTATTAATTATTTTGATAAATCTTCTTAATTTTTAAAAGTATTAAATAGTTATTATCAACAAGTTAATCTGATAGAGAAGCCAAACATGAAATATAGTTTTGATAGTTCCATAAGAATGCGGACAGTAACCGCCTCTAGCTACTTATAAGTAGAATAAGTTAATGTATATCAAAAGATTGCCTTTGTTGATCATCATCGATACTGAGAAGCGAGTATTATAACTATGCCACTTATCCTAATTTCAAAACACTTAAGGCGGTAAGAGGTTCAAATTCGTAATTGTTATAAGTACTATAATAAACAAATGGTAAAACAAAATTAAAAATAATATTATTCAGATTGATCTTTGACATAATGGGACAGCGTCTGGTTGTAAAAGCGAACGGTGTGGATTCGATTCCTTCTCGTGGCAAATTATATTTTAATTGAAGTGAAAACTTCTTTAGGCGCGTTGAGCGTTTTGGTAGAGGGTCAAATCCTCGGTTCGCGTCACCGACATGCTAATGATAATAGTAGCGCACGCGCAGTAGCCTGTGTACACGTATACACTAATACATCGACTATTTCTGACTGTATTATGTGCGCGTAAGATAATTGTATATTAATTATTTTTTCAACCATTTTGTATTTATGTTTTGTTCATGATTTGTTTAACCCATCATATGTAACTAATAAATAAAACATAAAAAAAATCATATAATTTTTGCATATAGTTTTAATTACACTCAACTTAATAGTTTTATTTCGCGACTATGGCAAGACAAAAGGCAGTTCAGTTCAGTTGTTCATTCACTACGCAATTATTTTTCTTCATTAACACTAACTTCTCCATGACTACCTTGCTCTGCGGGGAAAACGTGGAACTATTTAATTAACAAATAGTGTATCAATATAATATTGTTGAAATGAAACTTTGGCACAATGAAACAGTTTTTGATTGTCAACGCAGTTGTTGTGGGTTCGATTTTCACATTATATTTTTATTATTTTCGTTTCTTATCTCTTGTTAGAACGTTGAAGGTCACTTAACAAATCACTGTCTAGAAATCGAGCAGACACCGGAGAAACAGAGAGTCTTGACACTAGATTTTGATAATAATAATATTTTAATTTACGATTAAATAACACTACAAAAGCAACAACAACAGAAAATCTCACATATAATTTAAAATAACAATTTAATCAATACTATAACTGTTGTATTGTAGTCGTTGAAGTTACTATGATTGATAGTCACTACGCCGACCTCTGTATAAACTAAACAATATATTATAACTATTGGAGATATCCAAACTTTATCGTTTACGCTGTTTACTTTCTATCGTTAAATGGAACTTACAAATGTTGACCTGTTTTGATAAAACTATTGTAATGGACAAATATTACTATAATTATGAGCGTTTAAAATAAATTATAGTTCTTCGGTTCATGTACAAAGAAAGTAATAATGTTTCATTATATGTATCGTTAGAATGTAGCTATTATCCTTATTTTTTTGCGTTTTTTCCACACAGTGAGAGAGAAATTGTGTCAGATGCTTCGTCAAAGTCAAAGTCAAATAATTTTATACAAAATAAGAAGTTACATGCTTCGTTTTTTAACCGTCAAAAATTCTTATATATGAGAGATCTTCCTTATATATGAGATTCTTATATATGAGAGAGATAAATTCTTATTGCTGTGTACTGTTATTAAAATTGTAATGTATACATTTACTAAACATATACATTCACTTAATTTATTAAGTAAATTTTACATTCGTAGTTCAACGATAATGGCCACTTAAACATATAGAAATACTATATAAAAGCATGAGTATCGTTTCAGGCAAAGCCTCCTAGATACTTTCTAAGAAAATCAAATTTTGCTACAACCTTTTAATAAATTGATTAAAGCTGAAAAATAGTATAAAACTGCCGTAATAACCATGTTTGTAGCATAAAAAATAATATTAATTATGACAATATTTTTACAATCAAAAGGTTTTTGATTGTTTCCATGATCTTATTGTGTTCCACAATTTAAACCCTTTCACTAACTACCCATATTGGGTGGGTTGTATAAAAATATGTAAGTAATAATTTAAGAATAAGTGGCAGCCATTTAAATTAACAACACTACTGATAATATATAATTGCATTATCATTCGTACTAAAAGTGAATACCATATCTTATTTTAACCAAATCAAATAAAAAAAATACTTGCAAAATTTAACCCACACTAAATACCAAGACAAGTTCAATAAAAGCTCACAAAAGAAATCAGTATGTTGTAACAAATTCGCTTGAAATATTACACCAAAATAAGATTTATAGCGTCGATACGATCGACATCTGTAACAATCATTGCTAAAAAACGTATAACAAGCTGTCAATCAATAACATAGTGCTTATTCAAATCAGTCCGCCATTATAATTGAAATGATTACGATTACATCATTGTAGAATAGTTTTTGCTGTTAAGTTTACCAACAAATTGATATGTCACTGGTATTGCAAAAGCCTCCTACGCTAGTCAAGTGGCAGTTCTTTGTCGCTAGTGTTTACTTGAACTACATATTTGATCACGGTTAGTCATTATAGTTTTAATAATTTGTTAAATTATAGCCCGTGGTCTCGCCCACGTCAATTCTCAGTCAATATGAAGTCGCTAAAAAATCTTTTGAGATTTCTTTAAAAAACATGTGTTATAGAGCCTATTTAAATGAATTATCAATAGAGTGGTATCAGTATTATAATGTTTTTCATTATTTAATTGTAAATTTCTACTTCAAAATGTCATATTATTTGCATTTTCTTGCTCTGGTCAGACAATAGCAGCGTTGAGTTACGCCACTCATAAAATATTGTGTCGAATTCGCAGAATGCAAAGTTATGGCTAGATTACCTTCGCTTACTCCGCTTTGAGCGATAGAGTTATAATAAACAATAAGAAAAAAATCTTATTTAAAGAAATGTTTAATATACGTACGAGTACATACATGTATATTTTAGTACGTATTTTTAGACGAAGACCATTGTGTAAAAAATATAGCATAATTAATTTACGAGTTAATTTATGTTATGAATATGATATGATCGTATTCATATACCTACTGCTAACAAAAACAATTCTATTGTTACTTAATACTCAAAACGAATGCTATATACAGATATAACATTACAGAGAATAAATGAATCTGTGCACAAAAACCCACTTGGCTACCAAAGCTTTGCTATGCTTTGCTTTCATAAAAACGCTTCGTCATTAAAATTAAAGTTAAAATTATTATCTTTGTATCATTAATATTATACTAGTTTTTGATTATTGGTTACTTTTAATGTATTAAGCTTGTCATACATGTGTATATAATTAATTAAGATATTTTTTGTCTATTAGCAACGCATATATGTTCCTTTTTTGTATTGTCCTAAATATACTTTTAGTCTTTAAAAATTGAAGGAAGTCTTTAGAAATAAAATCATGGGATTTGTATTTTTTTAAATTTACTGTCACTTATTTAGATTATTGGTAGAACGTACTAAGTGTTAAAAACGAAAGACGTTTTCATATTAAGCAAAGAAACTTAACCCTGCCCTTTGTGGAATCATAATGAAAAAGGAAAACATTTTCAATTTCTACATTTCTCAAGCGAGAATTGAACCCATAAACACACCATATGCACACTTAACTTTTGCGTCACCATGGTATGGATTTTGATCATTGAAAATATCTTGATCGTACTGATTAAATATTTATCGGTATTCAGATTCCGAATCGGATATCGTTAAAATTCTGGACCCACATTTGCTCGTTTCTTTTACATCGATAACATCAATTCATGCTGTTTTTTAACGTCGCCCAAGTATTTTGATCTGTTATTGATCATTTCTTTAAAATCTTGTGTATAGAATGCTATATACGACCATATCGTGGCGCAGCAGACGATAGTTGTGAGTTCAATTCCCGTCCGGGGGTATGATTATAATCATTTTATATGTCTCCGTTCAGGTACCTAACAAACCGTGACGTTGTCTTCCACCACTTAACACGGAATATTTCGATTTTCGGATAAAAAGTGGAGAACAGATTCTGTCATTTCTCTGACTGCCCTGCTAAGGACAAAGCGTGAAACTAAAAAAATACTAAGTAAATATATACCATATGTTTACTTATCATTTATAATACATATACCTATATTTACTCAGTAAATAGGTATGTATATTGATGAAATAATTTGATATAAATATTGACATATTTTAACTATTTTTCTCTATAGTTGTTAGTAACCTTAGATTAATTCGACATTACTTTACCAATTTCTGCCAATTTTAATAAACCAGTTAAGAAAAATTTTCTTTTAAGATTTTATATAACAATTACATAAATTAACTATTTACGCCCTTACGTTTCAATTATGAAATATGAGTATGATTTTGATATAAGCAATGATACGCTCAACAACGTTGAATTCTATCTCAAGACGCGTAATCGAAATTGTATCTGATGTATTAAAGACACCGTTATCGATACTATGCTCTTCGTGACTGTAAATAATGCTTTGTAATGTACAGTAATTAATATAATAGCAACGTTAATTAACCTTATATCTTTGCATCGAGTAGTCATCGATATTGTTGATTCCGATTGTATCGATATTCCCTTTATGTATTACGCTATCTGCTTGCTTAATTATATTGTTTTCTGTTGTCTGGTCAACATATTATTTTACGCTTACAAGTCTCGCATGCTGCATGTATATGGGACAAATATTATTAACATTTATTTTCCTTATTTTGCTTAGTACTGTGTGACTAATTATTTTGATACTAAATTTCCTTATATATTGGTGCTTCAATACAATTGCTTGTAACAATTTCAGTAGTTAAGTGCTTCTTATCCTGTAAATAAATCCCTTCAAATTGGTTTCTCTTTATTGTAGGATAGCCGCAATATTGCTACAAGGATTTTACAAAGGGAGGCTTAGAAACGAGACTGTGCGATAGGTTGTTAGTTTTAGTGAACAATTGTGAACTTGACAGCCGGTCGCCGAATGAAGTCGAAAATTGTGAAAATGAAATATTTGCCCACGGGCGGGCAGAAAGAAACGTATACGCTACTCACCGCGAGGAGGAGATATATGAAGAAACTAATGTATGTAAACTATTCTAACGTTGAAAAATATATTAGGAAACGTATAAAAATCCTTTAAAGCGGGATTCGAACTCACGCCTCTAGAACATCGTCTAAGCACTCTAACCGCTAAACCATGCGTTTATGGAACGCTATTTTTATACGTTTTCTAAATATTTTTATCATTTTCTTAAGTGTGTGAATAAGAACTTAAAATGCATTAAAAATATTGTTACTTTATATAAACGGAATCTTCTCTGCATGAATGATTGTCAGTTAATGAATATTTGACAGTTGACAAGTTTCGGATTATTTTATCTAGCTTTACCAACTTCGCTGTTAACAATATTACCTTACATTGTTTTCTTGCTTATTGTGTAAGAGTTTGCGAAATCACAATAATGGCTGTTGTTGAACAAGTTGCTTAGCTCCCGTTAGACGAGCGAGATGTTTAATCGTGATAGATGAACGCTAGCAATCTGTATCGAAAATGCAGTTCATTGCACAATGACTTGCGCTTTGGTATTTTACTCTTTATGATCGAAGACCTAATACCTTTTTCTTATTTCGATGGCTGTAGCGTCGCCTACAGTACATTTCACTCCGGAACGTGCCCGGCGTATCGCTCCTATAACTTTAGAACTGGTTGTTTGTTTGAAGGACGAAGATATATTTCTCCAGTTGAAGTAAATTACTTTAGTTAAGAAGAAATTGCTGTTGGCTATTCGTGTCATTAGTGCGACTCTTATAATGATTATTTGTGCCATTAGCAAATGAGTCGCACTGTAGGTGATTACAGTTAAAACATGGTTTCCGCAGGATAATCTTTGAATTTTCTATGTTTATATTAGAAGCTAAATTAAAGCGTCTCGCGCATTCCAAGACAACTTTCTTAAACTATCTGTAACTGTACGTAAATTAGTAATATTAAATTACTACTTTTACATTAGTGATGCGACTCGACTTGAAGTTACTCGAGGCACTCCCCAATTTCACTACCTCACTCGAGTCGTATTTGAATATTCGAGTCACTACACTCGCATCACTATTTACATTCGTTTCATGTGTTTTTTACCAAAGTATTAAAATGAAAACGAATTCCTACTATTATTTTACAAAGTAATAGTCGAGTACTCGCCCCCTCATGGCGTAATCTCTCGTCAATTTTCGAATTTACATAATTATAACGTATGCTAGCGTAATGTGGGCTATTTTACACCTACAATTATAAAAAAGGTCGTATTAAACTACCAATTTGCAAGTTGCCTCTGGCTCGTGTATAAATGCTTTCGTATTCGACGGTTAGAGGCACCTGCAAATATGCCATTATTTGTTCCGATTATATTATAATTAACGAAAATTGATAGCTGTATAGTGATAAAGATTTTGTAGTTTGCTTTAAATAGCATAAGGTATGATATTACAAATAATGTGTTATTATTCTATTATTATATTTGTAAATAAAAATTATATTCTATACGTGTGTGCTTATCTGTACATTTTTGAGTTGTGTGGAATTTAAATCTACATTCCTTTGGACTTATTTTAACAATTTTAAAGTGTTAGTACACACTAAGGATTTCAAAACATATTTTAGAAAACTTATAAAAAATTGAACGCATAGGATTCGAATTCGCGCCTCTTGAAAGCCGTCCGAGCACTCTGATCGCTATGCTAAGCCAAATATGTCCTTCAGATAATTTAATAAGCGTAAAGTAATTAAGCCGTCCAAGTTTTCAACATATTTAAATAATATTCCTTCATGCTTTTTCCCTCACAACAGGGTAGTCAGAGAGAACTCTCTCGAATAATAGAGGGTAAAAACTTACAGTAAAGAAAAATAACTTATTTTATCTTAACAAGAATTAGAAACAGAAACTAAATAATAAATATTCTTGTATTACGATTAACTTGTACGATTATACAAGAACTATCGAAAACATCGGTGAAATCCGAATTTATTACAACAAGATAATGATACAGAGATAATAAGCTCTTACAAAATGTTGTATACCTCAAGCTACAATACATTTCCTAATGCAATCGCAGACTTACACTAAATTTCATCGTGACAACCATAAGGTGACTTATGGCCGGGGCCGGTCACGAAATGTTCCTTGTTAATAAATTTATTTAAGCCTCGGAGGCTTGATGCGAATCCTGAACGCTTGGGACAAGTTTTCTGTTATTGTAAAGAATGGAGGACCTTATCTGCGTAAACGTGTATTTTTTTATATATTTCTGTATTTTCGTTTTGGTTTGGTTTTTGTTTGGTTAAAAAAATATTGTATTAATGATAAAAATAAATTTAAATTTTGATTGAGGCCAGTCGTGGCGCAGTGGCACGAACGTGTGACTGTAAACGACTGGTTGTAGGTTCGATTCCCACTCAAGGAGCTGCCTTCGAATTCAGCGGAAAGTGGTGAACGTAGTGTCTTAACACTAGGTTCCCTCTGCCTACCCTGCTGTGTGCGGGATACAGCGTGAAGCTAAAAAAATATATAAATATAGTATTATTATATCTAATACTATATTTATTATCTACAGGTATGTTTTTACTATTTTATAAACATTTTTACTAAATTTTAGACTATAAAATTCGTAACAACGTAAATTAAAAACTTAAATTGATATACGAGACCATTGTGATGTAGTGGGGAGTCGATTCTCACTCGGAAGAATAATTATATTTTATCTATTGTGATGTCTCCAATCTGATTAACCGAAGTGCATAGTTAACATCCATTCTATTATTAAATTGCAATGTCACGAATTTAAGCGACAAATGAATCCGTGTCTCACCACTTAGTTCTCACTATCTATCTTGCTATGCGGAAAGACCGAGAAGTTATATTTTTTTTTATTTTTATCACTACTAGTTAGTAACGGAATTCGAAATTAGGCTTGAGAAAAATCCCATCGTAACCCAGAAGTATTTCATAGCTCGAGGGTACAAACAAAGTATGGTATAATCACCGCTTTATGCACGCATCGTCTAAGACAGGTAAAAGAGGAACAGCATTTAAAATTCCAATATCCTTGTTTAGTCCTATAACTTGCCAATAAGTGTATATACAGGTTTTTTTTTAGCTTTACACTGTGTCCCGGACACAGAAGGGTAGGAAGAGGGAGCCTAGTGTTAAGACACTCCGTTGCCCACATTCCGCCGAATTCTGGAGGCATTGCGTGTTAAGTGGTGAAACTCAATCAGACACCAGAACGAAGAAAATAGGAATAATAAATATTTTCACTCCTCGAGTGGTATAATAATATGTTAATAATAAAGAAGCTTGTGACCAAGAACTTATACAGCAAGCGATAAGTATAAATATGCCCAATTCCATATTTCATCTTAAGAATGCAAGATGAAACTATAATTAATTTTTACTTTTATTTTTAAATGAGTAGAAATACTAAAAGGTAACAGCACTAAATTCTCTCTGTACTAATACTCTATGAATTTATTATTCTATGACTTTAACTTCACTTCTATTAATTCAAATCCCCATTTCCCATTTTGGTTTTTAGATGTTTTGTATTAAAGTGTATACCCATCTGTGTATGATAATAAATAAATAAAAAAAAATCTCAAGGAGTCAATGTAAGAAAATGTTATATAATTTCAACCCATTTTTTGCCACTTTATTTAATTGAAAATATGCACACGGTATATATTTCCAGATCCGGCAAATAGGTACTATAATTTCAAAGCATGAACCCCCTAACCAGAAATATCAGACTTAGGAGAACGTAACAAATCCTAAAAGTGCTAAGTTTTTAGAAACAAAAAACTTAGTGCAAAAAACATCAGGTACGGTACGCCAAGCAGTAGTCGGCATGTTTATATTTCTTTTGCAGGCCTCAATTTATTCCTATAGCTTCTGTACGGCAAGTCATGGCGCTGCGAAGCCAAGCAGCTATATAAATGAGTAATGTCTCAATAAACAGTGTGTCTACAAGACCGCGCTGCCTGAGTTAAACCATGCCATTGATTCTGATCAGATTAAAACTTGTAAGAAACCACCGAGAATATTATTTTAAATTATTGTTATTACTGTATTGTAGAAATATTTATAATCTAGATAACCTGGTTATTTTAAATGCCTTGAAAGTTGGTTTCGATTTCAAATTTTATTATCTCCGAAACTACTGAACCGATTTCAAAAATTATTACACTGCTAAAGCTACATTAGTTGCTATATTTGTTATTGATATAGCTATAGCTTTTTTAGCAAGATCAAATATACATTTTAGGTTTCAGCAGCTTGTCGTTCAAGCGAAAATGTAGGTTGCCGCAAATACGAAATAGCTATAGTCCAGTAATTTATACGGGATGTAACGTACATATGTGATAGTCCCATAAACACTATTCGATACCTTCATGCACAATTTAGCGCAAATATAAAGAAATTCGCAATATTCTGTCTATTGTTATTTTTAGGAATCGTTCTTATTTTAAAATTCAGAGATTAACTAAAAAAAAAATGTATAGATAATACATGATTTTCTTACAGAAATGTAATGTGGTGAAACCAAAAATTGCATTTTACCTCTCACCTTGGGAAAACCCAAGTCTTAAATTAAATGCCAGTATTGTATTGTATGGAATTTGACTTGGTTACTGTTATATCCAGTTGAAGTGTAGACGTACACTACGCATCGTTGACGTCATGATTTTATTTCCATTGCGATTCCCAGTCGGAAGATTTATATTATTATAAGGAAGGATATAAAGAAAAGTATATTTAAATTATTTTCATTTCTCTGTTGTGAGCATCCAGAGCAGAGAAAGCGCAACGTTGAGTTTAACAAGCAACATCTCGGGTGTAAATAGAAGAACGGAGTGTCTTGACACTAGCCTCCTTGACTGCCCTGCGATGAACAATTATTATTATTTTTATTATATAATCAACTTCAATAATGAAATCATCTACAGTTTAAAATAAACGAATACAAACATACATACGTAATATCACTTTTCAACTATACAGCAAACATAATCTTATTTAGCCAAATACCAATTTCATTAATAAATTACATACACAATATGTAGTTCGTACAAACATTAAAACCATAACTTCGGAACTTAACCAGCGAACAAGGATATTTGCTTTCAACTTATTCGACAGCGTCTATTTAGAACTTGTATCTAATTTTCTACTTGCCCCCACACATGAGAAACTAACTTCTTACTAGTATTAGCTATGAAATGTTTTAAATTATATAATTTAATTGTAAGGAAAATCAAATATTAGGAAATTAGAAAAGACATTTTGAAAACGTATAAAAAATATAAAAAACTTGAATCCTGTTGCATTCAAAAGTGTTATATGTTTTCTAAATGTCTTTTTCAATATAAAATAGTTTTTTTTTTGTTATAATGTATAATAAAATACGTTTTCTTTTGTAATAGTGCTCGATTTAAAATGATGGTGTTAAATTTATTATTATACCGAATCTTAAAGAATCAATTTCTCATTTGACTTTTGACAATAATATTCATTATATACGAAAAATCTTGCGTAGTACAATAGTGTCAGAGTGACTTCCCAAAAAAGGAAAAAAGAAACGTTGTAATTCACAATCATTAAGATACTTTGAAAGAGGAGAAACGATTGTATTGAAGTATTTTTTATTTCTTTCTTCTAGAAAAACAAAATCGGGCAAAATGCAAAAAACGGAGTGTCATGACGGTAGGGTCCTGCTACGGGGAAAAGCGTGAAATACTTTAAAACATTATTTAAAATACATACTATGTTTCAATATATAACACTAAACAGAATTATACTAAGACCAGATTTCATGATCGTAGATGCAACGAGATGCAGTGACAAGCATCTTACATAAAATGTTCGCTCTGCAAAACGTTACTTGACTGTTACACGGCTAACCTCATTAGATTCTGTATCTATTTTGCTAACTTAGAATTGTATTTGTAAAACCTTGTCTATTTGCTATAGTCACGTTCGAAATAGCTCTGATTGGTATCGCTGTGTCGGTATCTGTAAGGTCGGATATACCTTAGCCTTAAACTTGAGCTTTTTATTGTAAAAAATCAAGATGATACGAGATTATATATATTTTTATTTTTATTAATAGTTTATGTAATCTGTAGGACTTTTGGAAGCTTACATACAAACCATAACATTTTACAACGATGTCTGAACCTATTTCTTACCCCTTGAATTGCTGGAGAATTAACACACGTATAGGGTCTGATTAGGACCCAATATTTTCAAACCAAATCCGAAAGAAAACTTAAGACATACTCATTTAGTGTTCCTTTAGAACTTACTTCAAATTTTTAATATTGTGTCTAACAACGTCAGCTCCGCAATTATATATTTAATGATTGATATGTCTAAGTATATTTTCATATACATAGTAGAGTACATATTTCATACGAGCTTAAATCTTAAATCATGTATTTTGAACATACAAAGAGAATCTAATCAAATCCGTTTATTATCCGCTTTACGAGACAGTACTACATAATACATATTATACAATATTATAGGTTGACACAGACAGGCCTAGCGTTACTCAATGCCTAAATGTAGGCCTGGAATACATCCAAAATTAATAATGTGGTTTGAGCTTCGGTACATATCTATTAGATTGGCAGAGGACTGTTCATTGTTCCAGCAACTTTGCTCTATTAGTAAATTGTCATTCGGTGTGTCGAGAATTAATGAACTCGTATTGTGACTCTGTCCTTTTGTACACAATATACAGAAATATAACTTTCGATTCTCAGCGAGATTCGAACCCGCGCTTCTTGGTAACTATCCAAGCTACTAACTCTAACCTCTAAGTTATGCGTTCACACGTGAACAAGCGTTCAAATTTTTATTGGTATTCTGAGAATAGTTATCAATATCGTAAGTATGTAAATAATACATAAAATGTTAAAATATTGAGATTTTTCACGTTGGGAGGTTTTATTCATAACAGACCGGAAGCATCTTTTTATGAATAGTCCCCGTCGTAATCGAAACCCGGACCACACATGTGGTAGACTGTGCCATTCAATTTTGTTCCCCACACTGCCATCATGCAAAATATTTAGAGCAATTATTGAGGCCAAATTTGTATTCATAAAATTTTAATAAAGCCATTATAATTATAAGACACTTCCGACGAATATTAATTGCTTATGTTTATTTTTTCCGCTGTTTAAGTGAACGCTTCCTTTACGCTAATATCATTTGTGATTGAATAATTTATTTCATATTTGTATGAGAAATTTTATTAATATTAATTAATTTTTCAGCTTAATGATTTTTCCGCGTAGCAGGGTACTCAGAGAGAGTAAATTTGTTATACTAAACTATATTACTTATACTTGTTGGTTAAACTCGTGATATTGCATGGCTTTTTAGATCCACCAGTTGGCCACCAGAGGCGGATCTCATCGCCGCGTTTTGTCTTGTTCACCAGAACGAAAAAATGAATGTAATTAAATTATAATCCCAGTAAGAATCAAACCCACTACCAATAACCCTTACCATAAGACGCTGTCCCACTGGATTTATACTGTATTTTTCATGTAAATAAAACATATTATTTGTATTTCTGTCGCTAACTTTGAAAATATTTTTAAAATGTTGAACTTAAACCTCAAGAAGCCGATTAGCGAGGATTTTTTAAAGCACCATCAAAATTTTAGTAGCATATTTAAAGCTACTTCTGATTATGGACATTTAAAATTCCTACGTAAGCATTAAAAAGCTATAAAATGAACCAAGTTTTATACAGGTTTGAGGCCGTCGTGGCGCAGTTGGACAGCGTCGTGTGATAGTGGACTGGAAAAACGAAGGTTGTAGGTTCGATCCCCACTTGCTGAAATGATATATATAAATTTTCATTTCTTGGCTTTGATACCAAAGAAAAAACGCGGAGTTGAGTTCCGTCACTCGACATGCAATGTTTCGAATACTGAGAATAGCATTTTATTAACATAAAAATAAAAAGGTTGGTGCGTAATGCATAATAATAATATCTAATTATTAACGCGATACAAATACATTTATGAAGATAGCTTGAAAATATGCTTTGCCTATTAAATTATAATACAAAAAAAAGATTCACTCAATATTCGAAATTTTAAAAACATTGAGTGGTCTCACCCAACTCGCGGTAGCTTTTGTTTTACCTATTTTACACAAAGAGACAGAACATACCTATATATGGTTCGCTCTTTATTTGTACAATATTCATATGGAATGTGACATGTAAATGCTCCCCTGAATTTCCCCTAGCCATTGGGGGATGTCCCAGCAACTGCTTTGTTATGATACACGTTTCCAGACACTTTTTAAAAGGCTTTTGTACTGTCAAGTGTGAGTGTCATCTCCTTCAACAATGTTTTGCGGCATATAGTTGTTATCTATCCTTCGCATCCCTCATCCCTGTTTCATTAGTTTTGATAGCACTGATCTGAGCTTCGCTCTATCAACATCAAAGGTATGAAATTATTTTATTCTCATAAAGTTATGTGCAAAGTTACATTTGTTAAGTAAGCTGGGTTAAATACTCCCTGAGTATTGCATTATGCTTCAGAGGATTGGAAAGTATAAACCTAGATAGTTCAATTTCCATAATATTTTTTTTGTCTAATTACCTAGCTTTTTTCTTATGTTATTCTCATGTATTGACTTCCAATTGTAAAACAACAAAGCAGCAAAATATTTTTAAATAGTAGATTCACGCTTTTTCGACAGCGTTAAGCGTTACTTTTATCACTTAACACGCAGTATCCCGATTGCGGGTGGAAAGCGAATAACAGAGTGTCTTGGACACTAGATTCTCTCTGACTATCCAGCGATGCGGAAAAAGCTTGAAACTGCTACATTTTTTTAGCTGCACCTAGTGTTAAGACACTCCGTTTCCTACTTTCCGCTGAATTCCGGAGACATTGCGTGTTAAGTGACGGAACTTAAGGCTACGCTTTACCCCGATATCAGAGCGAAGAAAATGGAAATATGAAATATTTCCACTCCTCGAGTGGGAATCGAACCCACAACCAGACGTTTACAGTCACACGTTTATGCCACTGTGCCACGACTAAAACGAAAAAACCTCGAAACTGCTACATAATTATTAATAAAGTATTCCATAATTATATAATTCCTACAATGCATAACTTATAAGTTAATTCACAGATAATCTAATAAGAAATTGTTACCGTGTCAAGTGTCGGTCATGCGCGTGCGCGTGCGACTGTGACTGACATCGATCTAGTAATCAGATAGCGCGAGATGCCGCCTTTGCGCATATTTATTATCAATCATAATTATTATGACATTAGGAAGCTTAATTGTAAATAAGCTAACGTTGTATGCTTGTTATCTATATTTGGAATCAACAATTAGATTAGTTTAAAGAATTTAAAAAATAATTGTCATATATTGCGTATAAAATTTTTCAAGATCGACTGTTATAAAGTATATTTACAGTATGTTACTTTACGCCACAGGATAAAGCTATATGATATTTTTGTCAGCTTCACACACTCTGTTCCACTTTTCGCCTAAATCTGAGACATTGCGTATTGAGAAGATAAACTTCACGCCGCGTTATGTTAAGAAAATTTTAATAAAATTTGAAATAAAAAAGAAATAATATAATCATGCTGCGAATAAAAAATCGAACCGACAACCATCTCAAATCGAGATAGACTCTATTACATCCACCCACAATTTCTCCAGCCTCAATGTATTAGTTTTAATTCATATTTTTCTGTTGTTGCATGGTAATATCGTTAACCCAATGACATTTTTATGACAGTTAGTGCACCTTACTTTAATTTATAAACTTTGAGTATTTTTTTAAAATCTCACTTAGTCAATGGTCTACTTGTGTTAGTGTTTTTTTTTTATACTGCGAGCTTTAACCAGTGAATATGAAAATGGATAACGGAGTGCCTTGACACTAGGTTCTCTCTGACTACCCAGCTATGCGAGGAAAAGCATAAAGTTTTTTAAAACCAGTGTCCACGTATACATTCTGCGCCATCTACATTTTATAAATGCATGCACTATTTTTCTTTTTTGCAATTTAAACATGTCCATGACATCATAGACTTGCGGAATTACCTTATAATACAAAAAAACTTTTATAACAGGAATAGCGCTTGAATAGGCATATAAAGAAGGCAAATTCCCCAAGCGAGCGGCAGTCTATGCTCGGACTGATTTAGAAAACTACTGAATTGAATATTATAATACTCATTCTCTAAGGAATATGTAGGCCGTTTCCGGAAAAATATTTTTATATTGGATACCTGTATATTGAGAGCAATGACATTGTAACTTGTTTATTTACATGGGTTTATTTTTTTGGGGGTAATCGACTTAGAAAATCCAGTTTTTCATGAAATCTAACCAATTGTAAATGAGGAAAAGCTGAAAGGACAATAGTATCGTCAGATTCACTCAGACTTGTTACTAATTTAATGAGCCTTCTTATATTTATATTGTAGATAAACTTTAAGAAACAAAATATTATCCAAAAATGAAAAAAAAAAATCTTTGTATATTATTGTAAAATATTGTATATTGGAATATTATAATAATCTAACCCATGTGTAATGGATGGATGAATGTCTAGTGATTTCAATTGTTCTTTACTTAAATATTGCTGTAAAAGACACTCCGATTTCCAAATTAATATAATATATTTATAATTTAAAAATAATAAACATTGAATTATTTATAAGTTACTAATATTAACTAAAGAACATGCAATATCATATTTATAATACAGTACATAAGACAATCAAAACTTTATTTTACTTTGACTTTCCAAAGGCCTACACTTTAAAGGAATTCTTCAGAGGTCACCAAGGCTTTGAATCCCCACTCCTTAACTTTGTTGATTGTTAAGATAAGCTTCTGTCCTACTAATTGGAAAAGTTAAATACAGATGGAAACCACGTTTTGTTCTACGAACCCTTGCTTTGACTATTTGTTTTGTGGTCTCGTTAAAGTGATAAAACAACTTGGAGCTTTTCGACATGTTTGAAAGTTCCACGTTAAGTGCTTTTAGCCAGTCACCTGTCAAGAACTGAAAATTACTTAATTAGTTATTTGAAATAACTTGTATGAACTATAAACTTTGGTAATACTTTGTAAGCTGTTACGGTGTATTATAACTTTTACAACATTATTCTTTAGATTTTTATATTTTTTAAAACCTTATGTTGATATTCCCAGAAATTAACCTCTTTTTTTTATATCCAAGAAAATAAGTTATTATAGTATATTTTTCCCAATATATTCATATAGTAATTTGCAGTGTATAATTTCGTTATTAAGAATAAAATATCTCGAAGAAACGGAGAACGGACTGTTATCACAATAAATTCTCTCTACCAGCTTTATACAAAACGAGACACACAAGCCAGCAAAATAATATGTTATTGATATATTTGTACTTAATATATTCTAACAGTTATTTACTTATAACCAATTATATATTCATTCAATCCTTATTCAGTGATTATGAGAGCTTGAGTCTGAAAGAGAGCGGAGAGTGAATAAGAGACTAAGTTCTGAATACCGCAGGATATTTTAAGAAAAAAACCGAAACGGTCCTTTTATACATAAAAAAATCCTGCATTTACTAACAAACAAATTATAATTTATTTACTAAATACACTTTGTCCCTAATTCATAAAAAATGCTTATAGAACGCTTAAAACGTTCATTAGTTAAAATGCTCTATAAGCTTATGAAACGTTCCATAAAAATGCGTATTCATAACAGTACTATAAACCTACTATAACTAATATACTGTTTAAAAAGCTAAAATGTTGCCACTACGATGAAATTGGCAAGAAAGTTTGTCAAACTTTACAAATTGACCACAGGTATTGTTTATAATTTTACTAAATTCGACTGATCATAGACATTATTAAGGATAAAAACCATATTTTGTTGTTTGTGGTGCGATAAGCTATTGACATTTGTTTACTAGTAGTACGTACGTATTAATTTTGTTTTAAATATTACTTCGTTACTTATAAAATGGCATCGGAATCAAAAATTGTAGAGAGCAAGAAAAGGCACAGAAGTGAGAATTGGTTGCAGGAGGATAAGGTTGGTTTTACTGATACAGTTAATTCGAACACGTAAGTTTTGTTTTGTAAACATTCATACGCATGTTATGTTTCAATGCTTATGCTTCTATTCCATAGATGCATTTGAAAAAATTGCTGAGGAAAAGTATTTGTGTAGTTATTTTATTAACACGGCACTTAATGTTTCAGTTTTAACAATATGGCAAAACCCCTTGAAGAAGAAGAAGAACAAATTAAGGCTCATTGGGTATTATAAAAGTGTCAGCTAAGAAGCTGATATTTATAAAAAAAAAACGAATACTAAAACCAGTTGGTAGCTCACCACCTACTACAGAACCAGCAACTGGTGATGACATTTCAGTTTGGCTCCCTCATGAGTTCACAGTATACTCAAATTAATTTTACTCAGATAACCAGGTACATATAAAAATACAAACATTTGGCCAATTAGTGTTTCATTTTGAATAAAGAAATATTTATGTAATTATTATCAATTCTTGTTTAAGAATAGAACAGAAAATAATATAAAAGAAGAAAAAAGTATGTGTAATATATTAATATTATGAAATAAACAGCAGCACACAAATCTCACTCTGTCACCTATCTTATTTTAAATGATATTCATAAGTAATAAGACATGTTAAGTATAATTAATTGTAGTGCATGAAATATTAAATGAATGATAATACCACAATACCCAGAAAGTCATTTTAATTTTATAATTTTAGTAGATTTAGTTCAATTTTATTTTTAACAAATTATTTGATGGGAAGCGAGACAACATTTATTTTCCATTATAATACATTAAATAACTAATACTACCTAAAGAATGCTCAGCAAGGAAATCTGATTATATTCTTTTTAGATGGTGCATCCAAGTACTAGCACTAGTACACGATCTTGGTAGATTAAAGAAACGTGTATGTTGAATGAACTTATCTTTATTTTTATTACTATAATATATTACTAAGTTAGATTCACTAAAATCATTCAGTACTATCTTATATCTACAAGCAATATTAAATTTGGATTAACAAACTTAAATTGAATTGAAATAAATAAAATGTGTTAAGCTTTCAACAAAATAAGTTTTATTAATTTACAATACATACTTTATTGGAAAACATATTAAAAAGAATAATAGATATATTACATTTTTGGTTACAGCATGACAATAAGCTCAAGAATAGCAGCAAATGAAATTACTTACAGAAAGGAGCTTCATGAGATCCAGTTGGCCGTAGAAAGGCAAAAC
Organism: Dryas iulia moderata; assembly: GCA_019049465.1. Lineage (NCBI taxonomy): Eukaryota > Metazoa > Arthropoda > Insecta > Lepidoptera > Nymphalidae > Dryas > Dryas iulia. Next base: position 6,445,166 of record CM032431.1, read on the forward strand.
TTAAAAATTTTAGAACAAAAATTAAATAATGCACTATTAAAGGAAGAATTACTCAAACGTAAATTATTGTATTACACATCTAAAGAATAAAATTTATAGAAATAAACTGTTTTTTATTAACCAAAATCTAACAAATTGAGGTCAGTCATGGTGCGGGGGCACAAAGTGAACATGTAACAAGACTACTAGTTGTGGGTTCGATCCTCACTCCAGGCAATAAAATATTTACTTCAATTTATATTTTCATTTCTTTGCTCTGATGTTGAGGGAAAGCTCGGCGTTAAACTTACTATTTTATAAAATTTACTAACTAAAATTTCTCCTAGTTAAAACATCACTTTATTAATAATATTGTCTAATTGCATGTCTTCATGGTTAATCTACGCACAAGGTTTATCATAAAAGCAGTATATTTATGAAAGCGGTAACGCTTCCGAAACTCTTCATCGTATAAGGAAAACGGGTCAACCCCTCCTTCTATACACTTTTCTTCGCTCCGAACTCTTCTCCGTTATTGCTATCGTTTCCGAAGCATGTATGCTTTGTAAAGCTTTCATTTTAAATATAAAAGTGGAAAATTGACACAAAGCAATAATTATTAGTGGATTGGATTAATAAGTTATGCAAATTCGATTAGCTAACATTGACGAGTCACTTACGTCAAATGTCATTTTCAATGATCAGCTGTTGAGAATCGGCCATTTTTTATCTTATAGAACCGCTATAGTAGGGTATTGTCCACTATAACTTTATAGTACGCTTATAGTACTGTTTAGCGCTAAAATGCTGTTATGAATACCATTTTTTGACGTTTCTCTTATAGTGGGCTTATAGAACACTTTAACTGTTCCATAACTTTTTATGAATAATACACTTTGTCCCTAATTATTATTTTAAATAATTCATTTTACTGGCCTCTCGTAGCTACACTTAAACGTTTAATCTTGGTTGGGAACGTGACGAATAACTTCCAGGAAGCTGTAAATAATAAATAAGACTGAAGACTGACGGACCTATTAAAAGGGGGATAAGAGTACTACTGTACAATGATTTTACGACGACTGGTGCTCGTTGAGTCATTATTTTGACGTGTAATTAAAACAATACTACTGGAGTATTATAGTATTGATAGCCGATGTACAAATATAAACAGCTCTTTGTTGAAATAGTGATTATAAATTATAACGAGCAAGTTTATAAAGTATATAGGTATGTATATAAATATACGTTTTTAATACGCGATGACTATGGGTTCCATTCCTGTCGAAGGAAACTTCCGATACTGTCCCACTTCGCTACGATGGCCTTGACTGACTGACTGACTTGGAAGGGGTGTTATATTCAAAATCATTTGTTTTTAATATATAATAACACTTAGTAAATCAGTCTTAATATTAACCAAACAATGCCTCTAAAGTTATTAATATACCTAGGCTGGTATATTAATAATTTTAGATATTGGTACTAGCTCACCGTTTATCTTTCGCGATGAAAGAGAACACGTGACAGACACGTTTTGAGATAATACCTGTTCTAAAATGGTTTAATTATTCTCCCCGTGGCCTAAGATAGGTTATTTATAATAGTTTATTAATTATTAAAATAGACAAATATATTCTATACAATATTACAAAATAGCGTAAGAAAATTGAACGTGACAGAATTCAAACTCACGTCTCATTGAAACCTACCGGCTTTGAATCCTTTACATCCAATTTGTTACATGTTTTTTTCCAACATTTTTCTTACCTTAAGTGCGTAATTTTAAATTAAATTGCTTTATAAATACCTGTTACCACTCGACATGATTATTCTGGCGGAGAACCTGGACACTAGATACTCTTTGACTATCCACTATGCGGAAAGCTTGAAGTTAAAACATTTAAATTAAATTCTCTTGTAAATATTATACGAGTACATTTTACTGAAAATAGATTAACACAAATAGCATTTTAAATATTTGAATAAGAACCTAAAATCGTTTCAATAGTCCAAAATAGGAATAAAACATTCATAAAGGCACGCAATCGCAATTTCGCGACCAGCGAGTTCCATGTGAATCGCAGACATAAAAAAATCATGGACTGTTTTAATCACATGTGTGCTACATTTTTTTCCGTTGAATATCTGCAATGTTTAAATATTTAAAACTACTGTGAAACTAAAATCCTTTAGTAACTTGAAAAAAAAATTAAAAAATGCCTTAGTATTAAAAAATGGGAGTGATTATATGGTGTTGATATACTGGCTTTCACGTTTTTTTTCTTCATAACAGGGTAGTCAGAGAGAACCCAAGACACTCTGTCAAGACACTCCGTTGACCACTTTCCGCTCAAATTCGAGACCCGCTTACTAACCCGCTTACGAGCGGAACTTAACGCTGCGCTTTATCTTGTTTCCCAGATTCATGATCATTCCATAAAGTGGAAATCGAACAAATACAGTCTTAATTTAAAGTAGAACTGCAGTGAGGCAAAGTTCCACTACGCCAAGATGGTCTCAAATAAACCCTTTTAATTATTTATTTTTTATTTCCTTCTAGTCTATGCTTCACACGCTTTTAACCGTTCCACATTTCAAGGAAGGAAGAAAGGACTTAGTGTCATTACACTCTATTTTCCACTATTATTAAACCTTGTTATATGCTTATTAATTATCTTTATATAAAAAAAAATATTCTAAATTACTAACAATGTGTTATTTATTAACGACTCGGGACAATTCTTTGTTAGAAAAAACATATCATCCTCTATAATTTAATTAACAAGAATAACTTATACAAATAAAAAGCAAAGCAGGTGATATTAATACGAGTATAGCCGTTAACTATAAACTCGCATAAATAATAATGTCACTCTTAAATCATACTTTTTCAAAGACAGTGGTTAAATTTAATTAAATCGATTATTTTTTTACATACTTGCCTAAGCACAGCTTTTAGGCGGTTAATGATAAGATCGATTTAAACTATGGGTGTCAGTTAATAGAAAATTAAGTCTAATGATTGGGACAAGACGGGTTCGGCAGGTGAAATGAACACGATAAGTAATATTAAAACACCCCTCTACTAATCAACTTTGTAACGTCGCTTGAGTAAATTATGCTTATTAAGATAGCACTTGTCAATAAAATGTTGACAAATATTATAAATAATTTTTTGTTAGTGTATTTTGTTCTTTGGTAGACATTAGTTTTTAGCTTACAGATAGGTCATTTTCTTAAGTTAGGAATGAGTAATCTGATTGATTGTTTCGTTTTGATTTTAAGACATTTGTTGTTGAATGGCGGAAGCTAAGCTTTATTTTACCAGCGGATGGATACGATGATTATTAAAATTTTATAGTTACACCTAGTAAGGAACAAAATCACAATGATATTTTTTTTAATTAATTACATACTTATTATACCAAAAAGTCTTAAATTAGATTATACACAAAAGTGCCAGTACTAGAATGTATTATATTGCTCAGAGCCCTCTAGGGTTGTATCACTACTAAGTACCTTAGTACCTACTATACAGTATATACTTAGTGTTTCATATTATATCGTCGAAACCAATATTTCACTGTATTTTTTTTCAAATGTGGCATGAATATATGTTGCTTTCAGTTATTTTTAACTTTAATTTGTTTTAAATCAAGTCTACGCGTAAAAAAGACTGTATCGCTGAATTCCATGTATAGATATTTAAATATACTTTTAACGAGAAATTTAATAGATATTTTAATTTACTTTATAGATAGTAAAATATACTTTTAGAAATTGAAAAAAAAAATATTTTTAGTACGTTCAGGCTTTTTCCCGTATAAGGGATCCGAGACAGAAGTCTCTTACTCCGTTCTCCACTTTCTGCTCAAAGTGGAAAACAATCGTATTGAGTCGCGGAACTCGACGTCACGAACTAACGAAAAGTTATAAATAATCCATAGAAAATGAAGTATTTATTTTAAACTGTATATTATTATTATTTTTTTAGCTTCACTCTGTATCCCGCACACAGCAGGGTAGGCAGAGGGAACCTAGTGTTGAGATACTCCGTTCCCCACTTTCCGCCGAATTCGGAGGCTTGCGTGTTAAGTGGCGGAACTTAACGCCGCGCTTTACCTCGAAATCAGAGCGAAGAAAATGGAAATATAATTTCCACTCCACGAGTGGGAATCGAACCCACAACCGTTTACAGTCACACGCTTGTGCCACTGGGCCACGACTGGCCACTATACTATGTATAACTATATATTAGATCTATTATATTTTATAATACGTTGATATAGCACCTTCTTTTATAGCTACACAAAGAGACACACTGACAAATCATTGTGCCTGTCCTTGTTAGCCTATATCGCGTGTCTCCAACAAATAGGGGTAGACATTCTTATATTCAAGTTCCACAGTAGTAACAAGAAGAAATATTTTAAATCTTCAGATTCTTTTAAGACTCGGCTCTGTAGACATAGAGGCTGTCGTAGCTCAGGATGTCAGATCCTGACTTTAACCACGATGATTGTGGGTTCTATTCCACTCGGGGTAGTGATTATTTATTATTTTTATTTCTCCGCTTTGGTAAGTAAGAGAAGGCGCGGCGATAAGTGACTCCATATAACACGTAATGACTTGATTTCCAGCGGCCAGTGGAGTGTCTTGGCACTAAGTTCTTGACTTTAAACTTCAGAGTGTCTCAACACTAGGAAAAAGCGTAAAAGAAGTATAATTCTAAACGTATATCTCTTACAGCTAGGCGGTAATATGCAGATAATGAATTAATATCAAAACAGTTCAAATACCCACCGAAAGGAAATGATTTAACATGATATAATTGAAAGAAAACAATCATTGTTATAACGAAACATCTGCCGCATTTAGGGTTGCCATCCGTACGGATTTCCAAGGACTTGTCCTGGGGAGTGTACATCCAACTTTTTCTCCTTTTTCATAACGTGATTTTATTTTGTTCTATTTGTTGTTTTTTTTTTTCAAAAGTTTTAAAAAAATATAGAATATTGATAGTGTTAAAATAATGTTAAAATCTAAAAATATTCTGTTTTGTTTGTAAGAAGTTAAAAATTGTATGAAATAATATAAATATTTTAAAAAACACAACTATTCGAACGTTCGGGACCAAAATCCGTTACTATCTCATTTCTTATCTCGGCTTACAGTATTTTAAGATGGCCACCCTACCCATATTACACGCATCCTAACAATGCGCGCCCTTTAACTCCACGAAATTAGGCTCAGCCGAAAAACAAACATTTCTTGATTGAGTCGCTCCAGAACCAGTTTTCGCAACTATCACCATTAACAACAAGAAGGGGAACGAATTAAATTTGGAAAACCATTTAGGCCAAAATCGTAGGGGATCTCTGAATGGTCAGTTAATTGACTCAATAAATCACAGCGAACAATCATTCGTACTGAATGCGTAATTTTCATTTCCACCGGACAACAGATGGGGTTGCGCGTTTATTTAAAATATTTAAATACAAACAAAGTACCGGTGCTCAAAAGTTATTTTTGCTGTCATCGTATATTATACGCTATAGAATTTTTTAATATTTGGTCTCGTGCCGGTAAACGAGATTAATAATTAGTGTGGTCATTGTTCGTTGCACGCGCGCCTTGGTAATTCAAGTTGGTTAAAATTGAAATAGTTTTACGTTTTGTCTACTCGGATCTGTTAACTATTTAGTAGGTTTAGCTCATCTCATCCATCTCATCTCCATTTCATCCCTTGACTTCCATTTTTTTAACTTTACGCTGTATCCCGCTCACTGCAGTGTAGGCAGAAGGAACCTAGTGTTAAGACACTCCATTCCCCACGCTCCAACAAATTTGGAGGTATTGCGTATTAAGTGGCGGAACTTAACGCCGCGCTTTTGACTCATTCCTTGATTCTTTTCCTCATTTGCAAAAAATATATTTTTGTCTATACATATTGTAAAAACGTATGTAACCTGTCCCCAGCATTTGTAATATTTATATATTACACAATTTGTACATACATACTGTTTTGCGATATTTTCATATTGAACGCTATGCCAGATATATAGAGGTTATCGAGAAACAGCGGAAGTGGGAATTAAATGCACATGGACTGCATGTGCATTCAATTCCTACTCAGGGAATTCATTATTAAGCTAAAAAATAGTCTAAAAGTATTCATACTTCTGTAGTTGTTGTAATTATTTCAAATAAGATCTCTCTTGGAAGTATATTCATTTTTTTTATAAACATTTCACAAACTACTTTTTTGCTGTTAAACATGAACTACTAAGTTGTCAACAGCTTACTTCATTATTTAATTTATACCTACTAATAAAAACTATGTTAAAATAGGAACCAAAACATATATAGGTAATTAATTTAATTATTTATTATAATATGTCACTAATGTTTACTATTTTAATAATTATCAATAACATTATAATAGCAAAAAATATAAAAATATAGAGCAACGCCATCTACCGACATATTAAAGAACTACATCATAACACCATTACTCACCATAGTTGCTCTTATCCCCGCCAGGCGGCAGCACGTGGCGGCGCCGTGGAGCTCCACGACGACGGGCAGCGCTCGCGCCCAACACGAACTGTTTGAACTGCTCGAGCGTGTGCAATGTTCCCGGCTGGACGACCAGAGGGCAGTGCTACCGCCGTATTTCTCTCAGGTATGTTATTTAAAATGTTTATTTACATTTTTATATATTATATGTATGATATTGGATTTTTTAGATTTTAAAACGTTTTGTTGATGTTTTATATATTAAAGATTGGCTGTGAGTATGTGACAAGTCTGGTACATTATTGTAAGTGTCTGTTTATATTTAGAATATTTAAAACATCGATGACAATTACGAATACATCCTTTTTTAAAAATAAATATTATAAGCGCAATTGAATAATAATTTAAATTTTAAATAATTAATTTCATTCAGTAAATCAAATTTAATTTACTTTTTATTTTCACGTATCGCCCTCTTTTTGCAGAGAAGGAATTCGAGTTCAATTTACTTTATATTTTGTTGTATTTTCGTAGAGAAAGTATGGAGTACCCTGATGAGAAGTTAGTACTTTGTTTTCTTTCTATATTACAACTGGATATTAGAACGACTCGTTTTTAGGGGTTTACAAATTCTCTAAGGGAGGGTATCCAAATTCGGCGCTATTAAAAGTAAACAGGAGCGCCAGAAGTCTATTCTATATCATAATCGAAAATCAGAAGTGTTAACCTTATTCTTCACTTGTAAATTGTGTAAAGTTCATCGAGCTCACCCGTCACATTACTGTGGTTGTTCAGCTATATTATTTTATTATTGTTTTTCTTAAAACTCTCGTATTGTTTTAGCTGTAAATATTCATAAATAAAATTAAAGCCCAGTTTTGTTATTTATATTTTAAATGTTCTCATCTCTGCTTAATTGAACCTTAATGTACCTCTACATCTATGGATATGTCTTTTACCTGTATCTATTTAAAAATAGGACTATAGGTAAGGACGTCGAGACAGAATTCGAAGCTTGTAAGCGCGGACTGCAACAGCTAGGTAATTCTTTTGTTCCACCCGTGGGGGGACGGGTCAAGAATACAATTCCCCTCCGCAGCTGGGATAGCGTCCCGTAAAAGGCGGGTAACCCAGTAGCTTGGTGGTAGGAGACTTGTTCTCCGACTGGCTCGCGACCACTATCATGTCAAAGACGAACCGCCAAATATCTGTTGATGTGTTCCGGTTCGATGGCATGTAAGCCAGCTCACTCCCTATTCCCACCATTCCCATCCTATCTCTCTCCTTCCCTTCTTCACCCCCAAGGTCGGCAACGCATCCTCAACACTTATTACGTTGTGGATGTCTATGGGCGAAGGTAACCACTTTCCATCAGGTGGTCCTTCTTTTCATTTGCCTCCTATATTCAATAAAAAAAAAAAAAAAATCTTTCTCCTGTTACTGTTTTTTGAACCTGCAAACGTCGTATTTAGTCAAGCGCATCCCACCAGCTTCTAAATAACTCACGAATTAACCTTCTTAAAGTTTTCAATTTCTTCAAAAAAATCTTCTCATAACAATCCGTTACTAAAATAAACATTGAAAAAAACTATTCGGTCAGTGGCAAATTTTCCACAAAGATGTAATGACCGTTCAGAGTTCAACAGTTACTTGCCCGCGGTTCGTTAGTAAATAATCGGCGGAAATGGTAGGTATAAGACGGTTGGGGTGGGAAGCGGAGCGTGTCCATATTATTTTGTAAGGCGTCATGCCCTGTAGGCTGTGGGCTGTAGGCCCTTCTTTAAGTTACCTGTTGATCGTCTTTTTCGTTACAATCATGGTTTAAATTGATTTATAGCACTTACTTTATATTATATTATTTTTTTTATCTAAACTTATTTCTCTTAGTTAGTACGGAAAGAGAGAGACTAAGTGACTCGCTTTATATGTAGGCCTTAGTGGCGCAGTGGGACAGTGCCAGAATATGGTGGGTGAACGCAATGAGAACGAACGAACGAACTTCGATTCTCACTAGGGGGGAATGATTATTATATATTTATTTTCATTTCTCCACTCTGATACCTAAGTAAAAGCGCGGCATTAAGTTCTGCCAATTAACAGGCAATGTCTGGATTTCCGCTGAAAGTGGAGAACGAAGTGTCTTACACTTTTAATCTACCTTGCTTGCTACACGAGACAAAACGTGAAGCCCTTCATTAATAAATTTTAAAAAGTATTATAATCCTACACTTATTCTATATACTAAACTATAACTGTGCCAAATTTCATATTCCTCATACTCCATATTAATACGTAGATAATATATCGAAATACGAAACGTAATTGGTTTAGTTTGCTGTACATTGACACCCTCTTTATGTTCAAGCGTCTTTGAAATACCAAATCAAATTTGTTATATGGATAAACGTTAGAAACACAACCTTATGTAGAAAATATATTTATTCTATATATTTAAATATTATGATATTCACAATTGCGTCACTTTTATGACTTACCTATTAACAATTATTACTTACGTAACTACTACAAATACATAACTGTGTACAAAAACACATTTTAGTATGGAAAATGTTAAAAAAACAAGATTTTAACTAAAAAAAATATATAGGTACTATACTTATGACTATAAGGTACTAACATTAATGATAAATAAATATTATAATAATGAAAAAGACATTTAGAAAACGTACAAAATTTGAACGCAGCGGAATTCGAACCCGCGCTTCCAGAGTACTGTCCAGGCGCATATTTATTCGAAAAGAAAAAAAACGGAAGGCCCAGAAATTAAACACGATATCTTATATCTCTATAACAGCTCACAGCTCTATTTAGGTCAAAAAAACATTTAAAATTAAAATCTTCCTTATTTATATTTACATTAAATTTTGTTTCATAAATACTAGAGGATCATAAAAATTATGAAGAAAGATTTAATTGCCGCCTCATTAAGTATTCACCCTTCGTGGTTTTACTTACCGTTTTCTCTAACAGCCCAATATTTATGTAACAGAATTAATTATAACAAAATTGTACGTTGGTACTTTACTAAAATTAAGATTTGATAAAAATCTGCTGTATTTAACGTAGTATACAAATTGAGTAAAATTTTGAACTCATTTTATTGCTTATTTTATTACTTACTAACTACGTACCCATGTGTAAGTAAAGGTCAATTTTACGGTATAAAGTAGGGTAAAGGTAAATTATTCTTAAACATGAATACGCCCGCTTACAGATTGGCCATGCATGCACATATACAAGTTAAATAAAAGCTAATAATATTATAATTTTTTTCCGAAATATTGGTTGACTTTCAAAATATACATAGTTCATAACAAAACGTAGGTCAGCCAAAATCTATAACAACATATTTTGTTGAAAAACAAAAACACAGCTGACTTTCACAGAAAGTTGTTTTATTTCTATCCCCTTTTAAATATAATTTGGTGCAGTGGCGCAGTGGCATGAATGTGTGACTGTAAACGACTGGTTGTGGGTTCGATTCTCACTCGGGAAGTGCGCGGCGTTAGGTTCCGCCACTTAACACGCAATGTCTCCAAAAATTGCACGGAAAGTGGGGAACGGAGTGTCTTAACACTAGGTTCCCTCTGCCTACCCTGCTGTGTGCGGGATACAGAGTGAAGCTAAAAAAAACAACTTTACAAGTAACATTATCATTTTTACTAAACTATGATCTTATATAGTCGTATACATCAGATGGTAAAAGTATAACAATTGTTTATTTATAAGAATTTAGATTTAAAATTGTCTTGGAACGGAAGCTTGCATTAAGTCTATCCTTTGTTCGGGCATTTCGAAGAAATTCCTGTGAACCGAAGCAATAATAACAAATAGTTCAGCGTTGAAGGAAATATTAGAAATCGTGAACTAGTTTTATTTATTGCTTATATTAAAAAGTGTATACGTTTCACATGGTTTTAAATGTGAATATTTTCATATTTTTGGTTCAAGCTTTCTAAACTTACGAAAACAATTTATTGAAATCATCTTTATTTATCTTCAATTGCGTAGATACTTGTCGATTAGTCTATTTTCCTGAAAAGTTAATTATTTTATTATCTCTGTTTAAAATACTGTACCAAGTAAAGTAATGTTACCTCCGAAGCCACGCCTGATTGATACATTACGATTATTCGAATTCTTTGCTGTCAAGAAGTGCAAGAATTCTTTTGTTTCAATTTCAAAAAACGTCATGATTATTATACCTATACTAGAGGCATAGTTGAATTTAGCTGAAAACATTATATGCCACGCCCATTTATAAAAATAAAGCTATTTTTTATACATATACACCTATTCGAAATATTATAATAATATGATATGATGTTTTGGATAAAAAGCAAAATTAAAAATTTTGAAAAAACCCACGACGGTTTAAATGTAATTGTAAAAGGATAAAATAACTATAAATCCCCCGCCTATAAGAATATATGTAACGAGATGATAGGGACGGCTTCGTCGGGGCTGCCATTACTTTAAGTTTGCAAAAACCTTCTCATAGGTTTTCTTGCTTTTAAAAAAGGGTTTGGCAAAAAAATTAAACATTAATATGGATTTACAGTTTTGATAACTGGTATTTTAAAGACTTTAAAACGAAATCTATACTGTTAACTACTACTTTAAATAAAATAGAGGTTGCAACTGGCAGCCCCCGACGAAGTCGTCCCTATCATCTCGTTACATATATTCTTTTAGGCGGGGGATTTATAGTTATTTTATCCTTTTACAATTACATTTAAACCGTCGTGGGTTTTTTCAAAATTTTTAATTTTGCTTTTTATTTTAAACTTTTTAAAGTGAATAGATACACATTATATATTATTACATAATATCGAAATACTTTATATTAATGTTCATGCAAACCCAAAAGAAATTATAAATCCAATGCTTTCTGGTTATCAAATGCTTATTGCAGCGCCTGGGAGATTGTCACCGTAACATTTTCACGAAACTTAAGTCTAACCAAATCAGTGAAAATCACAAAACCCACTAGTAGTTTTGAATTTGAACAAACTAATATATACTGGAGCGCCCCGTGGTAGTTCGTGATATGGCATATAAAAACACGCAGCAATTAAACCAGAACCTATCACAGAAAACCGCATCTAAATAGGTTTCACACAAAAAATACGAGCAAATGCTTACTGCAGCGCCCCCTGGTGAGGTGTCATCTAGACACATACGAGAACACGCGCTAATTAAGCCTGATCCTATCATTGATAACTGCATCCAAATCGGACTTGTAGTTTTAGCTTTGCATAATTAAATGTTTATTGCAGCGCCCCCTGGTGAGTTCTTGACGTGAAAAAAAACCTAAAAACTTACACCAAGTAAAGGCAACTCCAATATTAAAAACTCTGCCCAATCGGACTAGTAGTTGTGGTTTTGCATTAAATATTACAAACAAATGTTTACTGCAGCGCCCTCTGGTGAGTTAACACGATAAAACATATCCAAGGACATGCACTAATTAAACTTGAACTTATCATTGAAACTGCATCCAAATCAAATTCGTCATTTTATCTTTGCACAAACAATATTTTACTGCAGCGCCCCCTGGTGACTTGTCACCGTAATATAAATTTAAAAACATGCTTTAAGTAAAGCGGAATCTAATACTGAAAACTCTTGACAATCGTACTAGTCGTTTTGGTTTTACACAAAAAAATAGAAGCAGCTACGTACTGCAGCGCCCCCTAGAGAGTTGACACATACATGAAAATATGCACTAAGTAAACATACATGACACATATATGAATATATGCACTAAGTAAACTTGAATCTATCATTGAAAACTGAATTCAAATCGGACTCGTAGTTTTAGTTTTACACAAACAAATGTACTTACTGCAGCGCCCCCTGGTGAGTGGTCACCGTAACGTATATATGAAAAGAAGCACCAATTAAACCTGAATCTATCGTTGAAAGTTTCATCTGATTCGGACTAGTAGTTTTTGCTCTGCATAAACAAATGTTTACTGCAGCGCCCCCTGGTGAATTTTCACCGTAACGTAAAAACAAAAATTTTAAAATATGTACGAAGTAAAGCTTAATCTAGTTCTGAAAACTCTAGCCAATCGGATAAGTAATTTCGGTTTTAGACAAATAAATATAAGAAAAATTTTGGTTTTACACAAAAAAAACTCAAACAAATGCTTATTACAGCGCCCCCTGATGAGTGGTCACCATAACACATATATGGAAAGACGCACCAATTAAGCCTGAACCCATCCTTGAAAGTTTCATCTAAATTGGACTTGTAGTTTTTGCTCTGCATAAACAAATGTTTAGTGCAGCGCCCCCTGGTGAGTTTTCCCCGTAACAAAAAAAGAAAAATCTTAAAATATGCACCAAGCAAAGATAAATCTTTTTATGAAAACTCTTTTTAATCGGAGCAGTAGTTTCGGTTTTAGACAAATAAATACAAAAAAAGTACAAACAAATGCTTACTGCAGCGCCCCCTGGTGGTTTGACACGATAAAACATATCCAAGAACATCCACCAATTAAACCTGAATCTACCACTGAAAATCTATTGAAATCAGACTATTATTTTTTGAGATAATTGAAAACATTCGTTTTCACGTTAAATGCAGCGCCCCCTAGTGAGTTAAGGCAATAAGACATATCTAAGAACATACGCCAATTGAGCCGTAACATATCATAGAAAACCGTATTAAAATCGGACTTATAGTTTTAGAAATAATTGACATAGTAATTTGCACAAACACACAAACAAACAAACAAACAAACAAACAAACAAACAACCTCTCACCCTAAACACATATACAGTCGCCGTTCCGTCGCGGGTAATAAAAGTAACTATAATCTTAAATTCACCCACTCTTGAATTAACATTGACGCAGAAGACTAATTAAAAAAATACATATTGCATTTTCAGTATTTTAAGAAATGCCTTAATTTCGAAATTAAAAATCCCATTTCTTTTGTCAGCAAAGCTTTTGTTTCAGAAAGAAAGACACAAAATTTTAATTAATATAATACATGTTTTAATTAACACAATATGTAGACAAAGTGAATATAAATACATATATTGTACCGTTTTGTATATTATACTCACTTTATGATTAATGTCAGAGGCGTTACTTAGCAATAAACGTTTGAGTCTTCATGATCATGAATATGTCTATCGACAAGAGTAAAAAAAACTATAAGAAAGACCTAACTTTAGCGTAAATACTGCAAGATCCTGAATACATTTAGCAAATTTCGACGCAGGCTATAAATTCGATTTTAAAAACGACATTTTTTCAGCTTTTCTGAAAGAACCTTGTGTTAAGATACTCTATCCTCCAATTTCGGGCCGAGTAACGCAGTAACTGAGAAATGGAGAGTACTAGAGCGGAGAAACGAAAACTTAAATAAAATCATTCCGCTGGCTGCAAATCGAACTTACAACCATCGCCTTTACAATAAGTCTGTCTAATTGCGCTACGAAGGCTGCAAAAAAATATGGCAAAATTAAAAGGCCTTGTCTATATTTGGTCATATTATAATTGTATTAGCGAATCTCTGAATTGAAAGCGCAAAGAGATATCTGATTTCTGGGCAATTTTAAAAAGCATAATATATTCTGTATATCCTGCAATAATTTTTTACTGTATTATTCAAATTAGTTCTATATATTTGAATGAATGAAATATTGCTAAATAAATATTACTGCTGGATAAGTATTGACCTCTCTTACTTATTTATCATAGTTACATATTAAGCTCTTCTATATGCATTGATAATAAATATTTAAATTTCTCTTGTCAGTTACGATCAAACTAAACATAATGCATAAGACTAGCTGCATTTCAATATTTGAAATTTCCATTATATTTTTCGTTACATACATTTAAATATTATCATTTCTTGCATATTATATTTAAATATATTGCGTCTTTAATAAAAGGAAACGGGAAATAACATATATTATACATATGTATATTGTTATCTATGACATTGTTTATATGGCGAGACGTGCCTATTTCTGTAGACAATAAGGACAGGAAAATTATTTAATGTCGCCCTTATTTGTGCAATTTACAATAATTATTTATTATTGAATATAACATACAATTTGAAACTAATGATACCAAAAGTTAAATTAATCTTATAATTAAAATGTTTTAATATTTTAAAGTTAAAGTCTGTTGGAAAAAGCTTCATTAAAACATTAGATACGCACGGATCATGGCACAATGGGACGTCTGACTTTAATCGCTCTTAGCTGTAGGTTTAATTCCCATTCCGAAAATAATCGTAACTTCAATATTTTTATTTCTTCGCACAAGACACACCGTTGAGTTTCTTCACTACACAGGCGCGGTCTCGAATTAGGGTGGAAAATAGTGAACGATGTGTCTTGACACTTTCAGGGTTTTCTCTGACTAATCTGCTATGCAGCAAAAAGCGTGAAGCTAAAAAAAGTAAAACATAAGATTAGATTGTTCTATTTGGGGCCAGTCGTGGCGCAGTGGCACAAACGTGACTGTAAACGACTGGTTGTGGGTTCGATTCCCACTCGAGGAGTGGAAATACTTACTATTTACATTTTCTTCGCTCTGGTGTCGAGGCAAATCGCGGCGTTAAGTTCCACCACTTAACACGCAATGCCTCTGAAATTCAGTGGCCGAAAGTGGGGAACGGAGTGTGTAACTGGTCTCCCCCCCTTCCTTGAACTCATCCCTTCATCGATCTGAAATGTTTGAAAATATATTAATCAAATCATGCCTTGGCTCATGATACGTCTTGTGGTTAGGACCTTTATTGTTATGTATGTGAGTAACTCAAGTTCTTTTTGAGATTCAGAGGTAACAGTGTTAGGAAATTCTACGTGTAATATATTAAATACATATAATAAACCATCAGAAGGTAATCTTTTTTAATTATAATTGCCATCAGAAAGGTATTGACTCTTTTATATATAAATTAGCCATCAGAAGGTTTTCCTTCTTTATTATTAGTTTGCCATCAGAAGGTATAGACTCATTTATATATTAATTAGCCATCAGAAGGGATCTAGACATGCAAGTATCTAACACAAACTATCCGTTGCAATCACCCAGAGCTCGTCCGAGGAAAAGCCCTAGGATCGTCTCATTTATCTCTCACTTACAACTATGCAAGATAGCTATATTAAGAGAAAAATGGCCGTGTGGCCCCGCCCCGCCACTTGCCGTGAGTTCCGTCCGATCGCAGACCTGACCGATCATATTGAACCCTCCGAGACACAACGAAACAGTTCACGTATATGATACTTACGATGCCTAGCAAACGATCTTAGATTATTAGTTAGCTGTCACGTCATGTTTGTTAAGTTTGTGTGTGATCTTTCTCAAAGGTACTTGTTACGCTTATTATATATATTTAATTAATTGTACATTGGTTTGTGAGGCCAATGTAATTCGTCGGGTTGTGAAGCCGATATACGTCACTGGTTTGTGAGACCAATGAATTCGTCGGGTTGTGAAGCCGATATACGTTACTGGTTTGTGAGACCAATATAATTCGTCGGGTTGTTAAGCCGATATACGCCACTGGTTTGTGAGGCCAATGGATTCGTCGGGTTGTGAAGCCGATATACGTCAATGGTTTGTGAGACCAATGAATTCGTCGGGTTGTTAAGCCGATATACGTCACTGGTTTGTGAGACCAATGAATTCGTCGGGTTGTTAAGCCGATATACATTAATGGTTTGTGAGACCAATGTCACTGGTTAAGCTATAAGCTATAAGCTACCTGAACCCACGACAGTCGCATGTCACACGTTATACCACAATCCGACTTTGTACAAGCGTTGCGTAAGCGATGCAAGACAGCATCAGAAAGGATACAACAAACCAACGTCGCTATAGCGGATCACTTTACCAAACATGTCGGCCTCGGTGCTGCAAAGCTACATTGATTGTGTCACCGACATCGCTTATCAGTAAGCTATAAGCTACCTGAACCCACGACAGTCGCATGTCACACGTTTTACCACAATCCGACTTTGTACAAGCATTGCTTACGCAACACAAGACAGCATCAGAAAGGATACAACTAACCAACGTCGCTATAGCGGATCACTTTACCAAACATGTCGGCCTCGGTGCTGCAAAGCTACATTGATTGTGTCATTGACATCGCTTATCAGTAAGCTATAAGCTATAACCGAACCCTGACAGTCGAGAGACAGTACATGCATCGCCCCTGTACATGTAGTTTATATTTGTTTTTTTTTTAAGATTTACACATTCGTATGAGATCGTGCCAATTATTGCCATAAAATATCCAGCTATCAAACGCCATATTAATATCTTATTATTATTATTTGTACTACATGCATCGCCCCTATACATGTAGTACATATTTATATTATTTTAAATTTCATACATTCGTATGAGAATATTTGCCATAAAATATATTATTATTCAATGCATCATTTTTTATTTAATAAATATTATTATTTACACTCGCAACTTTCGATTAATTTATAAATTTATAATATTTAGGAAAATGTAAACTATAATGTTCATACAACACTATTTTAAGATGGCGCCGCCATACGCCAAATGCTTTAATTAATTTGTACTGCAAATTATATGTTTTCTTTTCATACAACTAATATTTAAAATATTTATTGCCTTTAATACTATTATATTATTTAGTTATTATTATTTAAATATTCATTACAATATTCGCTTTTGTTATTTTTATATTATTAATGTAATAAGAACTCACCAAGCAATTCTTCATAATTAACAAATATACATCTTACCAAACTTGATTATTATAAAATTATTATATTTCGATCACTTTGCATTTAATATGTTAAATTTATTTATTAAATATCCATTTCCTTGTATTCAATTTATATTATTTGCAATTTAATATCAATAATTTCCTAAGCGTCACTTTTTTATGACGCTACGCTCCCGCCATGCTCCCTTTCTCTTTCTATTCCATTTTTAAAAATCATAAACTATAATAGGCCAGCAACTCATACAGCCAACGTTGTTTTTTTTCTGAAAATATTAATTAAATATTTTTTTATTATTTGTTTAAACTATTCCATAAAATTGTATATATTTTTTTATTATTATTAAATTATATTATTTAATATTTTTTTTATATTCCTACGTTTATTTATACATAGTATGTATTGTTACATTCAACCCCCTAAATTCTATGAAGTTTATCGGAATAGAATTTACAAAATCTTTCTAATTTATTATCAACCCCCAGACTTTGCAACCTCTCAGTCTATAAACCCCCCAATGTGACAATTCTTTAAACTATCAACCCCCGGACCTTACAACCCCCCAACCATAAAACTTCCAAACACTGTAAACCTCCTCTGTCTCATTCCATTTCACGGACAGCAATTGTAGGCATAAGCCCATTTTTAATATTTATTATAAAGCCGTTTGACCATCCTGGTCACGGCACCAATTGTAACTGGTCTCCCCCCCTTCATTGAACTCATCCCTTCATTGATCTGAAATGTTTGAAAATATATTAATCAAATCATGCCTTGGCTCATGATACGTCTTGTGGTTAGGACCTTTATTGTTATGTATGTAAGTAACTCAAGTTCTTTTTGAGATTCAGAGGTAACAGTGTTAGGAAATTCTACGTGTAATATATTAAATACATATAATAAGCCATCAGAAGGTAACCTTTTTTAATTATAATTGCCATCAGAAAGGTATTGACTCTTTTATATATAAATTAGCCATCAGAAGGTTTTCCTTCTTTATTATTAGTTTGCCATCAGAAGGTATAGACTCATTTATATATTAATTAGCCATCAGAAGGGATCTAGACATGCAAGTATCTAACACAAACTATCCGTTGCAATCACCCAGAGCTCGTCCGAGGAAAAGCCCTAGGATCGTCTCATTTATCCCTCACTTACAACTATGCAAGATAGCTATATTAAGAGAAAAATGGCCGTGTGGCCCCGCCCCGCCACTTGCCGTGAGTTCCGTCCGATCGGCGGATCCGACCGATCATATTGAACCCTCCGAGACACAACGAAACAGTTCACGTATATGATACTTACGATGCCTAGCAAACGATCAATTATTAGTTAGCTGTCACGTCATGTTTGTTAAGTTTGTGTGTGATCTTTCTCAAAGGTACTTGTTACGCTTATTATATATATTTAATTAATTGTACATTGGTTTGTGAGGCCAATGTAATTCGTCGGGTTGTGAAGCCGATATGCGTCACTGGTTTGTGAGACCAATGAATTCGTCGGGTTGTGAAGCCGATATACGTTACTGGTTTGTGAGACCAATATAATTCGTCGGGTTGTTAAGCCGATATACGCCACTGGTTTGTGAGGCCAATGGATTCGTCGGGTTGTGAAGCCGATATACGTCACTGGTTTGTGAGACCAATGAATTCGTCGGGTTGTTAAGCCGATATACGTCACTGGTTTGTGAGACCAATGAATTCGTCGGGTTGTTAAGCCGATATACATTAATGGTTTGTGAGACCAATGTCACTGGTTAAGCTATAAGCTATAAGCTACCTGAACCCACGACAGTCGCATGTCACACGTTATACCACAATCCGACTTTGTACAAGCATCGCTTACGCAACACAAGACAGCATCAGAAAGGATACAACAAACCAACGTCGCTATAGCGGATCACTTTACCAAACATGTCGGTCTCGGTGCTGCAAAGCTACTATGGTTGTGTCACCGACATCGCTTATCAGTAAGCTATGAGCTACCTGAACCCACGACAGTCGCATGTCACACGTTTTACCACAATCCGACTTTGTACAAGCATCGCTTACGCAACGCAAGACAGCATCAGAAAGGATACAACAAACCAACTTCGCTATAGCGGATCACTTTACCAAACATGTCGGCCTCGGTGCTGCAAAGCTACATTGATTGTGTTATTGACATCGCTTATCAGTAAGCTATAAGCTATAACCGAACCCTGACAGTCGAGAGACAGTACATGTACAGGGGCGATGCATGTAGTTTATATTTGTGTTTTTTTTAAGATTTACACATTCGTATGAGATCGTGCCAATTATTGCCATAAAATACCCAGCTATCAAACGCTATATTAATATCTTATTATTATTATTTGTACTACATGCATCGCCCCTATACATGTAGTACATATTTATATTATTTTAAATTTCATACATTCGTATGAGAATATTTGCCATAAAATATGTTATTATTCAATGCATCATTTATTTTTATTTAATAAATATTATTTACACTCGCAACTTTTAATTAATTTATAAATTTATAATATTTAGAAAAATGTAAACTATAGTGTTCATACAACACTATTTTAAGATGGCGCCGCCATACGCCAAATGCTTTAATTAATTTGTACTGCAAATTATACGTTTTCTTTTCCATAGAACTAATATTTAAATAAATTATTGCCTTTAATATAATTATATTGTTTAGTTATTATTATTTAAATATGCATTTCAATATTCGCTTTAGTTATTTTTATATTATTAATGTAATAAGAACTCACCAAGAAATTCTTCATAATTAACAAATATGCATCTTACCAAACTTGATTATTATAAAATTATTATATTTCGATCACTTTGCATTTAATATGTTAATTTTTTTTATTAAATATCCATTTCCTTGTATTCAATTTATATTATTTGCAATTTAATATCAATAATTTTCAGAGCGTCACTTTTACCGACGCCACGCTCCCGCCATGCTCCCTTTCTCTTTCTATTCCATTTTTAAAAATCATAAACTATAATATGCCAGCAACTCATACAGCCAACGTTGCTTTTTTTCTGAAAATATTAATTAAATATTTTTTATTATTTGTTTAAACTATTTCATAAAATTGTATATATTTTTTTATTATTATTAAATTATATTATTTAATATCTTTTTTATATTCCTACGTTTATTTATACATAGTATGTATTGTTACAAGTGTCTTAACACTAGGTTCCCTCTGCCTACTGTGTGAAGCTAAAAAACAGTAAGATTATTAAATTTGGTTCATATTTTAATTTTATGTAGATCTGTATACTGTGCAACGAAAAGATTAAGAAATATTTTTGAAAACGAATAATAATATCTCCCTGATGTACCTACTAGACTCAGACACCTAGACTTTTCCATCGATTGATTGCCGATAATTGTACAGACACGGTGATCTATCGATGTAATGCATCCCGTTGGTGCTTTTCACAGCCGTCCCAAAGGTACTCAATGCCAGAATGATACTAACGCTGTAATATGAAGCGTCAGCATTTTTTAAACAAATGTAAAATGTTATGATAAACAACCTTATGAATATTAAATGATACTATTTTAAATAAAAATATAATTATTATTAAGGGATTTTTGTAAAGAGAAAAAGTATATTTTTAAATACCAACATATACGCGATTAAAACGGTTAATGTCATTTCCTTTAAAATGTATAGAAATTACAAAAAGGCTAGACTAGGCTACATAATCAACGATTGCTTATCCGAAAATGTAAATTATAATTAAGTGCGACGTGAATTTCGCCACTAGGCACGCAATATCATCATTTCAGGCAGAAAGAACAATGTGACTTAAACTTAGGTTCTGTCGGATTTCCCGGCCATGTGGGGAAAAACGTGACGTTTTATGTAAGTTGTAATAAAAAGTAAAAATACCACATACATATATATATTATAAGATTATATTAAGTCAGTTCAGTTAATTATTCAGTCTTATAATGACAGAATGCTTATAAAAATCGCTTATCGGCTGTGACACTCCTGTGACATCTTATAATGATTTGATTTATTCTTTGATTTTTCTGTACCTACTTGTTGAAGCTTGAAAAACTTTATAATCTGACGACAAAGCTTCTAAATTTAATTCCTTGTCACCTTTTATATTTTTTTTATATATAGCAAAGAACCCAGCGTCAAGGCACTCCATTCTCCGTAATTCCCTATACCGTACTAAAGTTAAATTTACATAAAATTTAATTTTTCCATTAAAATATTTATATTCTAAAGCAAATAAATTATCGTTTATTAATTATTCAAATAATAAGAATCCTTACAGATACATATCTTATGAATTTTTATTGCATACTTACTAAAAAAAATAAATTGAGACCATATTTTTTCTAAATGTGGCATACATATACTTTACATTTATAAGTAATATTTGAAAGGACATAAACAAAGGCAAAGGATATAAACATACCTAAGTACATAGTACTTACCCATCTTCCGACCATGGAAAAGTAAAAGTTCACCTCATTACAATATCTTGACCTCGTGCATGCTCGTAATGTCATTCCCTTTTACTTTTATAGTGCAAACCTTTTTTGTTATGGATATAACTAACTAATTTGGAAAATGTTCATCGATTTTATTCACAAAGTGTTTATAAAGTTATCGGATGCACGTGTGTTATGTATTTAACAGTGCTTCGTTGTTTCTTCGATATTAATTTTGACCAAGTAAGTTTTTCATTATATATATCTCGCTAGAAATAAGAACAATGTGTCCCAAATTCAAAATGAAACTGACCGAAATCAAAATTACCGTTTTGCTAAAAACGATTTTAAAAAGTTGACTCTAAGATTTTATTTACAAGAAACTTTTGAGTTAGGTCACTTTGATTCTGAGGATGCGATCTATTTAATGTCGGGACTTAATACTTTATTGAACGACTCAAATTCATTGTAAATCAAAAAAAACTTCAAATTAAAACTTTAATATAAAATTGATTCTATAAAACAGTCAAATAAACTCATCCTATTTATTATTAAATATATTTCAATAGAAACTCTAAAATAAGAATGCCGTCTTAAATGCGTTCCACTTATAGGTTAGTTTAAGGAATGTTCTCAGTCACAACACTTAGAATCTTGAGTGCAATAAATTATGTGTTCAATTAATTTCTTAGTGTAACTTTATTTATAAGTTAAAATGGCGAGTCATTTTTTTATTAATATTTTTATATTTTCTACTTTTTATATATTTTAATGAAATTATTTTAACAGGATTAATCGCGATGTGTATAAATACGTTTTTGGAAATCCGATGTTTAAAAAATTTGACAGTAGGTCGTGGTCACTTATTTGTCACCTGTAGTCCTGTCTGCCATAACATGCGCATTTAAATCAACCAAACTAATATGACGTTTTGATTTCAATTAACTTTATTTGATTAAACTAAGTGCTTATTTATCCATATCCATACTTATATTATAAATGCGAAAGTCTGTCCGTTTGTCTGTCACGCTTTCACGGCTAATCTACCGGTCCGATTTAGATGAAATTTGGAATGAAAGTAGTAAAATAATCAACATGTCACAACATGGGCTACTTATTTTTTTAAAAATAACCTCTATCTAAAGGGTTAAATTAGTGGATGAAAGTCAAAATCTAAAGGGGTGAATTAGTGAAAAAGATGAAAGTTTATATGCATATAAACACTGCGCTTTGTCTTACAGAAACAAGCGATTCATATATAATTAAATACTTTATGATAATTTCTCTAAGTAAGAACCGAACTCCTAACCAATTGTATTTTCAATGACACACTATTCCACTGCGCCACTATGGCCTTCAATTATTTTTATACTTTTTTATAACACATTTTTTTCTTTGGCTTGCCGTGCTTTGCGGGCTTGGGTTTTATAATGACTTGAATAATATTTAATAGATCATTAAATAAATTGCAAAAAATAATTTCATTTTAAAAGCTTAAGTAAATGAATTATTATGTATATATAATGTACCTATATAAGTATTTACTTTTTATACATTAAATTAAATATTTTTCTTTGAGTCCCTTTTTAATTCTGGACGTTGGCCGCTAGTTTGTCGAAATCTGCTTTGTCCGGAACGGAAAAGTCGTTCCTCGGTATTCATGGTTTGTATTAAATATAAAATATTTTAATATTTTCTTATTATAGTCAGTGTTATAAATAAACGTAGTCTTTGAGGCGTAATGAGATAGCTTATGAATTTTGCTCGTAATGTCCTTTTCTCTCCATTCTTCTTCCTCTAATCTTCTATCTTATACTAATCAAATTTTATTTAAAAATATATTTATTTCATGACTTGAAAAATACTCCCACATTAAATAACTGTAAAAAACACACTGTGTTATTACACTTAGGAAAATTGGAAAAGACGTTTAAACACATGGCTCAGTGGTGAGAGCGCCTGGACGGTTCAGGAGGCGCGGGTTCGAATCCCGCTGCGTTCAAATTTTTATACGTTTTCTTTAAATGTCTTTTTCAAACTGAAAACTAATTATAAAAATGACATAAAGCCAATGACTGTTTTATATGTTGACTTCACGTTTAGTTATTACGACATTGCATTTACATAGTTGGCTAGCTGTATTTAACTGCTCCATATTATAAGATATTGTAGTATTAATTGAACGCATTCCGTACTTTACTTCCTTGTTACGAGAGACTAAAAATATGAGCTTTTATTCACATGTTTGTTTGTTGACTAACATTGTATAAAGAATATTATTACGTTAGATTTAAGCAGTTTCATACTTTTTATTAGTCAGTTTTTATATGTCAGAGAGAACTTACAATTCATTTTCCATTATACGCCTGAATTCGAGACATGGGGCCAGTCGTGGCGCAAAGTGCGACTGATTGCGAAAATGGGGAACAGAATGTCTTAGCGCTAGGTTCCCTCTACCTACCCTGCTGTGTGCGGGATAGAGCGTGAAGCTGAAAAAAAAAACAAATCTGAGACATTACGTGAAAGGTGGTGGAACTCTATATATCTCTTAATCACGAAAGAGGAATGAAAGCGAGAAATAAGAATAATTTAAATGTAAATGATTATTTAAAATTATTTTCATCAGAGGAATGATCCTCGTGATGAAGGATTGAACCCACAACCAATAATTTATTTTCTTACATTTACATATATTTTTAAATGTTATCCTTTCCTTATATTGCAACAGGCTGTACAATAGGTTGAAAGAGCTTATATCTACGTGATGCATCATTATCGCGATATGATCTCAACCAAATGAAACATTTTTTTATAACCAGACAGCATTTTACTGTAAACACGTTTGGTTGTGGGCGCGATCCCCGCTCGGGGGTATAATTTTATTTAAATGATTGTTTATATTTTCTCGACCTAATAAGTTAGCTGATAAGAGAGTGAGAGAGTAGAAAAATACATTTTTAAAATGTATAAAAAATTGAACGCAGTGGAATTCGAACCCGCGCCTCCTGAAAACCGGTTTGGGCGCTCTGACTACTAAGCCACGCGTTCTACTACCAGCTATGTCGAAATTTTTATACACTTTATTTCAACTATTTTTTTGTTGTTAGCATCTCTGTAGAGAGATTCTTAAAAATTTCTTCTACCCAGAGATCTAGAAAAGGTGGATCTACGAACAATCGTTTGGCAAGGGAGAATGCTATTCATTAAATACTTTAATATTTTTAAAGTGAATGTATAAAATTTTAAGTCAAATTTTTATACGTTTTCTAAATATTTTTTTCAATTTCCTAAGTGTGTGAATAACACTTTAAAAATGTTAAAAGAGAAAGAGCCTTGACATTACGTTTTACCTCTGAGTACTTTGCTTTAATACAATGAATACGTGGTAATGAAAAAATAAAACGTAAAACTTGTACATATATAAATTAAGCTGTTCTACTTCTCAATATTCTACATAAAAATATTGGTACAAAACAGAACAAAAGAGCTATTTTTACCTATATTCACTCTATCAATATATCCCGATACAAAAGATTGTTAACATATACATATTTCAATACAGGTAGGTAGGTATACGTATATCTTTTCAATATGAGTCATCGAGTCATGACAGTGGTTATTGATTGACCTTCATATCGGAGGCTGGGCTAACAGCTTGCATTGTATGCTAAAGTTGATCAGCTATTTGTTTGTTTTGCAATTAATATAATGTAGGTCTTGAGAGTAGGCGTGATATGCCACCTTAAAACTTGCTTTATGCTCCCAGTTTCAAATTAGAAATTAGTAGAGATTTAGCCATTAATTGTAATGTGTATGAATTTATTATATATAAGTGCATGTAAGTGTATTGTATATAACTAGCATATATACTGAATACTTAATTAGTTTTATGTTATTTAATCATATTTATTTGTTTAAAATTTTAAAATTTATTTTTACTTACACAGTGAGAATATAAAAAAATGGGAAATTAATGTCATATATACAATAAAACTCTGAAAATATAATATACAGCTTTCATCAGCAAACGTTCCTATATTTTTTTCTGTCTTTTAACACCAATTTCTCGTTAGATAACTCAAACGTTCGTTAAAAAAACTGTTAAAAAATTGACATGAAAAATAACAAAATCTAGTTGTGGGTTCGATTTCCGCTCGAGTAATGTAAATATTTCCATTTTCTTCGCTCTGGTGTGGAGGCAGCGTTATGTTCCGCCACTTAACACGCAATGCCTGTGACCTCGTCGGAAAGGAGGGAACGGAGTGTCTTAACACTAGGTTCCCACTGCCTACCATGCTGTATGAGGAATACAGCGCAAAGCTAAAAAAAACACCTGAAAAATGAATAAACGGTCGGTCTCGTTTAGTTTCAACTGAAATGCAGTAGGAATATTTAACGACCAGAGAAAATTGGTGCATCTGCAATCTATACAAATTGCAAAATAAGTCACTAGGTATATTGGCGTAAAACCAAATCCTCTGCAATGTCTCAATGCCGTCGTTCTTTTTAGACTTATATAGTATAGTATACATGTATACCCCATTTTGAATTATTCTTGGCAACCACTATGGTTATACATAACGTGACCATTTTTTTCACTGAAAGCGGGACATTGATTTTAAAAAATTACTTTACTATTACTATCCTATGAATAATCATTGAAAAAATTCATTTTTTTTGGAAAAAACATTCAAATATTCCTTTTTCTTTTAAAAAAAATATTCCTTTTTATTTTATTATTTCTTTCTTTTTTTTAACATTGACTTTTTTCTCAAACAATAAATTAAATATTTGGCAATCATCACAAAACGACTGATGAATAACATAATATAATGCTAATTATCACTCCATTAAAACCATAAGACAGGACAGTCCCATTCAAAACAGAATTTTTGGTCATATTAGTTATACGTACATATAATTTAAACTAAAAAAATTCAGCTCTCTGTGGACACGTTCCAAATACAAGCATTTACACATTAAAGCCGAGATTTGTTATTTTCCATATTTTAATGTAGGTAACACGAATAAAAAAAGAAACCTTTTAAAATGATGAGTTTTCAGACTGCGTTGTTTTAACGCCGCATGATGTACCTCCACTGATTGAAAATGAAAGCGAGTAACGAGGTTTTCTTAATGAATTCAATTTAATTTTTCGTAAGTAGGTCACAATAATAACAATGACATTTGCATAGTGCATTGTACAAATTAATGCAGGTTTAAGGCTTTTATTTTGTAAAGAATTTGAAATACAATGTTGTTAGTAATTTGAATCATTGTTTCTATTTATACTTGTTTGAAGGTTACAATAATTACTCTAGCACTCGACGTATTACAATAAAAATATTATTTATAAGAAATGTCCTACTATATTAACATTATTATAGAAGAATATAGGGAAGGAAGACAGGAATTATAAAGTTATTTATAATTAATGTCTGCATTGGGCCAAGGTCTTATATAAATACAGGGTACAGATTTAATTTTGCCCTCGTGGCGCAGTAGGACTGTGACTGTAAACGCGGTGGTTGTGAGTTCTAACCCCACCGGGGGGAAAGATATATATAAATGCGATAAAAGCTTAAAAGCTGTAAAAAGAAATTAAAATATTTTATTCATAGACTATTTAAAATTTCCTAATCCACTTATATACTTTTCATAGTTTTTATGGTCGGAAAGAGGAGGAAATAAGTAATCTAATCAGTGATCTATTTGTCACCGGGTTGAACGATTATCTCTAAAAAAAGGAATATGACATTTGGCGTAATCGAAGTGTATGTAGAGAACAAAATATGTAGTGGATTTGGCAGAAAGCCTGGCTTTTCTATTAATGCAATATAATATAATTAAATAATAAGTTGGGTCCAGTCATGGCGCAGAGGCACATAGTGTGCCTGTAAAGCGTCTGGTTGTGGGTTCGATTCCCACTCGAGGAGGGAGGAATGTTTCCAACATTTAATGTTTACATTTTCTTCGCTCTGGTGTCGAGGCAAAGCGCGGCGTTAAGTTCTGCCACTTAACACTTAATGCCTGTGACTTCGTCGGAAAGTATGGAACGGAGTGTCTTAACACTACGTTCCCTCTGTGCCTACCCTGCTGTGTGCGGGATACCGTATTTGACACATACACATACAAGTATTTGACAAACATTTTATGATAAATTTGACATATATACACGTTGCTAAGGCAACGCGTACTTTACGTAATAATTTTAAGAATAAATAAACGATTATTATTATGATAGTCACAGAACTACAAATGTTCATAATATCTGTTTAGTTTTATTACTAACGATGCCTAAATGAGGGTCTCCAAGTTGTATTCTAACTTCCCTAGAGTTGAATTATGTTTTGCAAGTGTGGAAGCGGTTTATGAGCAATATTTTATTACACACTAGCTTGCCGCTTGCGACTTCGTTCGCGTGAACTACACGACTATATTTGTTCGTATTTTCGACGGCCCGTGATTTTGTATAAGTTTATTTATATTTTTCATTCCCCGTGGGAATAATCCATAACTAAATAAGTTACTACTAAGTTATTGGTACTAAATAAGTTGTTGGAAAAAAACGTAGCAAGTATAAACTACCTTCCTAAGAAAATTCTTCAAAATCTGCCAAGAGCTTTGGGTTCTTCATACAAACTTTCATTTCCTATTTGTTGACTTCGAAAAATACCGTAACCTACATTTGTTTTCAACTATTTTCATTCTAAATATCATTTAAATCGATGGTTAAGCAACGGAAGCGTAACAAACACACAGACAGACAGACAGACAGACTTTTGCATTTTTGTCTGATGATAATAATATATTGGGTATATGTATGGTTACTTACCGCTATTAATTTTCAAAAGGATTATTTTTTACCAGTCAAGATACCAAAAAACGTACATTTGTAAAGTTAAACGATTGTCAATTAAACTGTCGTCCTTGAAAGCGACTGACTTTATTGTATAATACGCTTTAACGTTATTAGAATTCGTCACAACCTTGGTATTTTATTATACGCATTAGTACTGGTCAATTTATATTATCGAAACCTGATATATCCTAGATAGTTCAAGATTTTAAGGGTATAAAATAAAATATCAAAAAAAATATAAGTGAAAATATTTTTAGGAAACATAAACATTTGAAACGACTATTGAAAACCGTCTAATGGCTCTCCCTGAGCGCTAAACCATGCGTTCTATATCCGGTTGCTTCGAAATTATTATATATATACTTTAATTACATTTTTTTAAAAATTTTAATAATTTTTCTTAAATATATCACATCCTAGACATGTAAATAACATTTTTAACAAATGATTCAAAGATTTTTTAATTATTTACTAATATATGTACAAATAAGCCCGGTCGTGGCGCAGTGGCACAGACATGTGACTTCAAACGACTGGTTGTGGGTTCGATTCCCACTGGAAGAGTAGAAATATTTAAACACTAGGTTCCTTCTGCCTACCCTGCTGTGTGCGGGTTACAGCGTGAAGCTAAAAAAAATATATGTACTTATATGACATGATAAAATAGACGTTTTTTTCTATATTAATAACTTTACTAGCTACTGCTGGGATATTTCTTCCTCTCTTCTGTTAACTGCAAGTTTTTTCATACATTAAGCACACATACTCACATAACTTTCATATAAAGACATAGTCAAGGCGCAGAATGTAATATAAGCAGCCTAATATAGAGGCAATGTTAGCGACCGCCAAATGAGGAGCATGTAGTTGCATAACTGATGCATCGCTTATGTAATCACGTCTAGGGATGAAGCAATTGAATTGTTAAAGTTATTATTTTTTTTTTTATCTAGATATAGCAGTAACTTTTATACTAAGCAAAGAAAAAAAAAATGTGTACATAAATCTATATAATTCAATTCTTTTATTTTTGACTTAATATACGTAAGTCTACCACAACACGCCTTACGTATTTTTATTTTTTCCGTTTTAATCTCGAATTTGAGTAAAATGTGGAGAACGGAGTGTGTTGACACAATGTTTTCTCTGCCTACCCTGCTGTGCGCGATAAAGTGTGAAGCAAGAAGTGAAGAAGAATTTAATGCTAAACGTTGTCTCTGTACTTTTTATCTTACCAGAAAGAGAAAATGGATATGATTTGAAGGTCAAACCCACAACCCCTGATTTTACAGTAGTTCACGATACGCAATCGTGAAAAAAAAAAACTTCTCCCAAGTCTAAAATATGAAACTGAAAAGCGAGTGATGTCCTTAGAAATATAATTATCCAGATTTGACAATTATTAAAGATAATAACAATAAACATTTTTTTTATATCTTCACGCTTTTCGCGGATAGCAGGATTATCAGAGGGGACATAGTATCAAGAAGATACTCCGTTCTCGACTGTTCGCCTGAATTCAGGATATAGCATATTGAGTGGTGGTACATAACACCCTGTTTCTTATGACGGCAGAAATAAGAAAATGCTTTAACTATTCCCCCGACCAGGAACCAAACCCAGAACCAATCGCGTTTACAATAGAACTCTGTCCCACTGGGCCAAATAAATAAATACTCATTACAAATTGATTACTTATCCGCTAACAGCTTCTATTCAAATTTAAAAGAAATTTGTTTAACGCTAATTACTTAACGAGTTCTCACATTATAATCATAATAGATTATGTGTCGTTATTTTAATAGTGTTTCGACTAATTTTTAACACTTTTAAATATAAAATATGTGATAATATTATTCTTAATTATTTAACCTTTTTCTGAATGTCGCAGTATGTCAACATCTGTATAACAATGGCGTGTGGAAATATTACATTAACAAAACTCAATTATGTTTTTTTCTTCAGTTTCAAGCTTTTTTTATAACAGAGTAGTCAGAAACGACCTAGTGTCAAGACACTCCGTTCTCAATTTTTAGCTTGAAATCAAGACATTGTAAATTAAGTGAGGAAGTGTCGCGTTTTATCTTATTTATATATATACAGCAATAATTTAAATATAATCATTTACCCAATTGAAATGAAAACCTACATCCAATCGCGTTCACAGTTAGACACTGTCCCACTGTGTCAAAGTGGCTATTTTGTAAAATTTGCAAAGATTTCATAATCGATTCAATTTTCCTTTGTAAAAAAAGTTTTAATCACTAAAGTAATAAGTGGCTTCTACTCTAACAAACTATTACTTAAAAAGAAAAATATACTTTGTGAATACAAAGAAATCATAACGCGTATTTTATTTATATGAGTCACTTACTTTAGAAAGTGACTTCTTTTTACAGTTAAATAATTATAATATTCATAATTATAATTATTATATAATAATTATAGTTTATTACAGACTTTATTTCTAAATCACGTTACTACTACTTTGGGAATAAAGTATCAAAAACCTTTTGTACTTGTAACATGAGAAAAATGTGTAATATTTTTTCGTAGATTACGTAGATTAATAATACTTTTAAGCTCTATAGTTTTGTATGTGAACGCAATAGTGGAGATTTTAAGTGGAAAAAAATATAAAATAAAACCTTCATATAAATAAATAAATAAACATTCAAATATTATTTAAAAAATAATTTAAGCACATTATTATTAATAAAATATCAGGCACAGCGTGCTTTAACATTAGGTTCCCTCTGCCTATCCTGCTATGTACGGGGTGCAGCGTGACAATAAAAAACCGTAGCGGAGTTCCAACCCTTATCACGCAATATCTCAAATTCGTACGAGAAGAGGAGAACAGAGTGTGAAGACACTAGGTTCTCTCTGCCTATTTGAGTACTAAATAAAGCGTAAAACTTAAAAATATTATTCCTTTTACTAATTTTGACGAAATTTTTCCAAAACATTTAATCACTTAATGCTCATTGAATGTATTTATAAAGACATCATACTTCCTTTCTATAGTACAATAATTACTCTAATGGGTTTTTAAATACTCAGTTAACATTCAAACACTAACTTGTCCATCGCTTAGAAGCGTGACCATTGTGTTTTTGGCCATTGTTATTCATATGGTCTTTTTGTTGAAGAAACAAACATTTGCACTTATTTTATCAGCCAAAAGTTACGAAGTCATATTATATGTGAAATATATTTATATTAATTAACCAGTAGGATGCGTAAAATATTCGTTGCCTTAGCAACCTGTACCACTTTATACTAATATTTAATAAATATTTACTAAAGTTTCATTAAAAACCCTCGTTCAGCTTAAACTCTTCATATAAATAGTCATTCTTTGTGTAATTCCAAATTCGTCTGAATTTCAAACGCCTATCCTCTCTCTTATAAATTTCCTAAAAATGGGTCAAGAGTTGTCCCAAAGTGGTATAGTATTAAGAACTAAAACTCGTATCAAATGAATATGTGTACTTCACTATATGTAGTAACATAAGGGAATAAAACTATCGAGCTTGACAGTATAAAGCGCGTCGTTCCATTCATTCTATGAAAAGGCGACCCCTTATTTAACAAAAAATTGAAAGATCAAAAGTTGCGAGGTTTCTCCTACTACTTACTATTTGTCTAATACAGATTTTGTACATGTATTGTAAATTAAAAATTATTACTTACATATGATTTAATCCCTAACGTAGTTTGACGCTTTAGCATAACAGGGTAGGCAGAGAAAACATAATCTCAAGACACTCCATTCTCCACTTTTCCTCCGAAATCAAAACATTGCATTAAGTGATGCAACTCAATGTCCAATAACAATTTCTTATAGCAGAATTACACAATTTAAACTTAAATATATATCCAAATATTCATTTTAACGACACCCGAGTCTGTTTACAAAATATTTACAAAAGTTTGTTTTCTTTGTCATTAACGAACAACCCCATTGTTTCCTTCAACGTCTTTTTTGTCGTTCGTAATCTAAGTTTTCCGCTGTAACATGAGACTAGGGACTGGGGATGTTACACCCCGTGGCTAACCAAATGTTTGTTGAAACTTCATCGTATGTTAAATATAAATGAAATTTTGGTCTATTAATATTTTCGTTTAATATTTTTAGAGAAGTTGAGAGTACTTACTTCTAGATTAAAAAAAAAAAACATTGAGGTCATCGTGGCACAAAGTGACAATGTCTCATTGTAAACACGATTGGTTGTGAGTTCGATTTCGGCTTAGGTAAATTGTTATATCAACATTGTTTTTGTTGTTACGCTCTACAACAGCGTAAAAGACAAAGTGCCGCGTTGTGTTCCGCAACTCAGCACGCAATACCTCGATTTCGGTCTTGAAATAGAGAACTGACCGTCTTGGACACTAGGTTCTCTGACTGCCCTGGTATGCAGAAAAAAAAACCTGTTATTTTTTTTTTTTTATTTTTTTATTATTGACTACGTAAGGTTACTTAAATAAATTTTAAAAATGAATTTTTTACAGTCAAATGAAATATTAAAATATAAAATTATTAAATATTATTTTTAAAATACTTGTAATAAAATATTAATTTCTTATAGCACTTTCCAACGACTTCGTCTAAATTTAGCTTAGAAATTAATTTTAAAAGAAATGAATACGCGCGATTTACATATTTATCATAATTTGATAACAGTTGCTAGTTATTTTGTGAGATGAAAGTATATTCTAAGAGTATATCTATCTAGGTCATAAATTATCTGTGTGCCAAATTGTATCGGTGACTTGTTTTTGCAAGGTTAATTATTAACAAATCTCTAACTCCAGCTAAATGTATAAAAATATGACATTTATAATATTGGTGATTATTAGCAACATATTTTTTTAAAGTCACGAATAACTTATTAAAGCATTGATTAACAATATCTCCTGAATAGCTATGTAGTTAGAGGAAACATAGTGTTGAGATATTCCGTTCTCCACTTTCCCGAAATCGAGACATTGCGAGACATTGCAATCGAAACATCCGAGTCTAAATCAAAGTCACAATTTATGAATAATTAAACACCATTGTTTTTATCAGTCAATAAGAGTAAAATTTTAATTCCTTTAGTGAACTTATATGACACAATAGTTAGAAGTTAATTTAAAAAGTTTGGTTACAACAAAAACCTAAATAACAAAATTGCTAAAAACGATCTAATTTACTTTGAGAATGCCACCATTCAATAAAACTACTTTGTTAAATGAATGAAGGTCGTAAATTGTTGTCAAAGCCAATAATACTAAATTTCAGCAGAGCTGGATTATTGTATTTACATCATCATTTGTAATATATATACTTATAAAGTAACTACCTACTTTGGTAATTCAATATATTATGAGATTAAAGAAAGTGATTAAGTAGGAATATAATATTAGTTATTAAATAGATAGCTTAGTAATAAAATAGATAATTAATAATTAAATAATTTATAAAAGAAATGTTATCTTTACTTTTATATAATTATATACCTACTTCCTGCATATAGGTGTAGGTAGAGAGAATGTGGTGTTAAGTCACTCCATTTTTCGCTTTCTCCATGATTTCAAGACGTTGGCGGACAAACAGACAGATATTGTGTATTGCGAGAAGGAATCCAAAAGCAAATAAGGAAAATAGGTTATATATTTAATCATTTCTCCGCCTTAGGGCCACAACAATCAAGCTTACATACAGACGTTACCTTGAAGTTTCCCACTGCGCAAAAGAAATTTCAAATTGCAAATAATAATATAAGTACATATATAAATATATTTTTATAGGCTCTTATGGTAAAACCTTAGTGAAACCCTCGTATACCACCGGTGGTAACCACATCCTTCCTCTCTTCCCGGATCTCAAGATTTCCAAGCTATTTAGGCTTCGGAAGCAGATGCAATTGCACCTGTTGAAATTTTGCCAATTGCTCCCATGGGGTGTCGCGCTATAACGCTACCGGATATTCCCACGCACCACTCCTACATACAAATGCGTTTTACAATTGAATTGAGACACTTTTGGTTATAGAGTATATAGTATGCATTATAAACAACCCAATAATGGATTCTTTATAAGATAAGTTCTTTTTAATTTTTTATTAAATATTTTTACGAAGTGTTTATTTTTTATGTTTTAGTTGGTGTTTAATATTTAAGTTCTTTCAATAAGGGCAAGCTTATTATATTTATTAATAATTTTATTAATTGATTGTTATTATAATAATATAACAATAAAAAATATTTCTTCCAACATATATTTCTATCCATTCTATAATAAAGTTTTTGTTTTCGGTTTGCTACATTCACCTGTCTTGTCTTCACGGTCTGCATCTGAAAGTTGAATGCTGTCTCTGTCCTTATCTTGCATATTACAAATGATTAGCAAAGAAAGAGATAGAACATCTTCAGTTCACCGGTGACGGTGGAGCATGTGGCACGCGCCACTCATTCGGTTTCCGAGCGCTAGTAAGAGTGGACGTACTTCGTCGCGTTAAAGTCTTTCTTTCGATCGTGTTTTGACAGTTCCGGAATTCTCGCAGTTTATTACCATCGGGATTGTTTTGTTTACTATAATTTAAATGTGATTTCGTGTACTAATTTATTTGGACCGCGTGCCTAATTAATGACATAAACAAGTGATAAATATATTTTCGGCTAGCAGAAGAAATTTAACCTACATCCAGGGAAAGAAAAAGCCGGTGCGAAGTGAAAGTTTTAACTTCACTGGACCAAGCTATTTGGAGCGCATTTTTCGGAGGCGTTTTCGTGAAACGCGTAGATAATTGAAAAAGTTGACATCCCTTTATGAGAACGAGCCTGACCTGAAAGCGATAATAGAAATAAACGGCAGCGAGATTGATACGGAGGTCTTTGAAGTCAGATCTTATGATGATAAATGGGACGTGTGATGTGAGAATGCGATTTGGCAAGCGTTGAAATTTGTTCATCCTGTGTTTTTCTTCGGGCTTTATGAGGGATAGAAGGTCCTTGCCAGTGAGCGGCGACGTGGCGCTTAAAGCGGAAAAGGATGCTGGTGGGAGGGGTTTGGTTGTGAACTCGGTTTTATGTGGTGTTGTGGATGAACTGTCCAACGGCAGGACTGGCAGACGTGGCTCGTGGGTCAGAACTGCAGTCATGGGAGTGCTCAGATGGAAGGACCTGACCGGCGTTAGGACCAGCACTCCTACTGAACAAAAAGAGGTATTTTTTAACATTTTAATGTGTTATTTACATACTTAGGAAATTCAAAAAACATTTTTAGAAAACGTATGATACTTTGAACGCAGCAGGAATCGAACCTGCACCTCTTGAAAATCGCCCAAGCCCTCTGACCAGAAGCCATACGTTCTACTACCGACTGTGTCGAAATTCTTATACTTTTATTTTTGTTCTCAATCTCTGTAGAGATTTTTACAAATTCCTACTACCGAAAAGGAGGTATGTTAGAGGACAGTCATATTTTTCTATAGATATGAGTAATAACAATAGATAATGCTTTCGTAATACATTTATTATTATTGTTTGTCTATCTCACGGTTGTTTACGCTTGTAATTTGTAATCTTGTTTATTATTTACATGATAGTGGGTGACATAAATTTATATTACTATTAAGAAATTTGTTGATACTATAGTTATACGTTTACTTCGGTTTATCTAACAATTTTAGTCAAACGAATTCGTAATATTATACAGTTATAACTCAACTAGGGGTCGAAAACCTTGTAATTCAGTTGTTGTGAAACGTTATTACTGTCTTTATTTTACTTATTACTTAGTGTATTGTTCATAATTAACAGAATATTTAAACACATTAGGAATACAATGTATTTAAATTACAACGAGTGATTATGAAACATTTTAAGTATA
The DNA here is from genome assembly GCA_019049465.1 of Dryas iulia moderata. Lineage (NCBI taxonomy): Eukaryota > Metazoa > Arthropoda > Insecta > Lepidoptera > Nymphalidae > Dryas > Dryas iulia. Next base: position 6,481,648 of record CM032431.1, read on the forward strand.
TTTAACTTTGGAAAAGAACGGGTTTTCTAATTCGCTATACCAATATTGATATAACTCGTACCTAATGATTCATTTGGGGATATAAACAATAAACGTGAGTAATAGAGAAAATCTTGTGTTTCGGCCAAGTCCGGTTGTCTCAGCGCATTAGTGATGTGACGTCATTGTGGTTTCGATGTCACTTTGGTTCACATCTTAACGTTAGCATAAAGTATGTGTCAAGGTAATTTATTTATGAAAGTGTTTATTTTTTACTATAAAGAACCTCTTTGTATGAGGTATTAATTACAGAGAGCGTGTTTATTACGAAAAAAATATTAATTCATTAAAAAAGTATAGAAGGGTAGACAGAAGGCACCTAGTGTCAGGACACTCCGTTCTCCATTTTTCACCAAAAACCGAGATATTTTGTGTTAAATGGTAAAAATCAAACATCGCGATTTTTCTTACGTAACAGTAATAACTTAACAATTTTAAACTTTAAAAAAATCTAAGTAGCAAATAATGTATTTAGAATTATTTTTACACTTGCCTATATATATAACACTTGCCCTAAAATTAGTAACTATAATACAAAGTCGTATAATATAGGTAATCATAAGATTGTTGAATATCCGATTTCACCAACAATATATTATAAGAAATAATATTAGCTCATGTAAATAAATATTTTGCATTCCTATGTACAGAGTTCATGTGCATTTCCTTCGCACGTTGCCTAATGAAAAATTACAGTCTTCCTTCCTCTCGCTCCGCCTAGTTGAGATTTATTAAGAACAATCTTGTTCATATACCTACTGACTTTGATTTGCTTATTAAATACATATATTGATACTTTTATTAAGTTTAATAATTTGTAATATGCTTCGGTTAATATTATTTTGAATAATTATAATAAATAAGTTTAAAAAAACGCTTAATGCCATTTTAACGCTATTCTGGCTCGTGGGTTCGTGCATATGAAAATTTGTCATAAGATTGAATGCATATGCAAATTTTCAAGCAAATTATTGCATTACAAGAATTTCTTATATTGATAAACTTAAGTGTTCCACAACTAAATATATCGTGTAGTGAATTAACACTCTTATCGCTTACTTCGCTAAACGGCGGAAATGTTTATATTTTACAATTTTCATTTTATATACTTACTGTTAAAACCAATGCAAAACCACATAAAGAAAAAAGCTATTAAAGTAACGTTTCTCCTCCAGGTATTTTTATTGTTGCCTTCAATAAAAATAATTAATGTTTAAATTTTTATAAGAAATAAATAAAATTGTAACGCTCTGATACCATTGTGTCGCCACTTTCTTACTGTTAGACGTGAGAATACAATTTGAATAAACACTTTGGCGTATTATGGTACTAGAATATTCTTAATTTCTTTTGTTATTATTGTAAAAGATTTTGAAGGCAAAATTAAAATTTTAATACCAAATTCATTTTTATTAAAATTATTTATAAATGAAATTAAGTTAAATATGCTAAGTATAATAAGTGTTTTGCTAACTTTAAGTAGCTTTCATATTTTGCTTACTAGATTAAGAGAAGAACGTGGACGTATTATACTAAAATCTAGGATATCCTATGCATATAAAAAGGCTCACAAATAGATATTTAATTCGTAGCGCTAAGGGTCGCAAATATACAAACGCTAAGAATCGTCGCAAATATACCTCAGCTTTATCTTTATATTTAAAACACATTAAAATTAGATGAACATTTTTTCCCATATTCGGGTAGTCAGAGAGAATCTAGTGTCAACATATTTCGTTCTACTCTCCGCGTGAAATCGAGACGTTGTGTTTCAAGGCGGAAGTTAACGTTTTCCTTGGTCTGTTAATATAAGTAGGAATCGAACCCACAAACATCATGGTTACAGTCAGACGTCATCACGGCCTTTCTTCATATTTATCTATTAAAAATTTTGAAAAAACCCACGACGGTTTAATTGTAATTGAAAAAGGATAAAATAACTAGAAATCCCCCGCCTAAAAGAATATATGTAACGAGATGATGGGGACGACTTCGCCGGGGGCTGTCATTACTTTAAGTTTGCACAAACCTTCTCATAGGTTTTCATATTGTTAAAACAGGTTTGGCAAAAAAATTAAAATATTAACACGAATTTACAGTTTTGATAACTGGTATTCCTTTTAAAAGCTTCAAGAACGAAATCTATACTGTTAGCTACTATATTTAAAATAGAGATTGCAACTGGCAGCCCCCGACGAAGTTGTCCCCATCATCTCGTTACATATATTCTTTTAGGCGGGGGATTTCTAGTTATTTTATCCTTTTTCAATTACAATTAAACCGTCGTGGGTTTTTTCAAAATTTTTAATTTTGCTTTTTATTTTAAACTTTTTAAAGTGAATAGATATACATTATATATTATTACATAATATCGAAATATTTTATATTAATCTTCATGTAAATCCAAAAGAAATTGTAAGCTCAATGCTTGCTGGTTATCAAATGCTTATTGCAGCAATTAAACCTGAACCTATCCCAGAAAACCGCATCTATATAGGTTTCACATAAAAAATACAACCAAATGCTTACTGCAGCGCCCCATGGTGAGGTGGCACCATGACACATACACGAGAACACGCGCTAATTAAGCCTAATCCTATCATTGATAACTGCATCCAAATGGGACTTTCAGTTTTAACTTTACATAATTAAATGTTTAATGCAGCGCCCCCTGGTGAGTTCTCAACGTAAAAAAAACTAAAGACATACACCAAGTTAAGTTAAATCTAATAGTAAAAATTCTGTACAATCGTACTACTCGTTTTGGTTTTACACAAAAAATAGAAGCAGCTACTTACTGCAGCGCCCCCTAGAGAGTTGACACATACATGAAAATATGCACTAAGTAAACATACATGACACATATATGAAAATATGCACTAAGTAAACTTGAATCTATCATTGAAAACGGCATTCAAATCGGACTCGTAGTTTTAGTTTTGCACAAATAAATGTACTTACTGCAGCGCCTCCTGATGAGTGGTCACCGTAACACATATATGAAAAGACGCAACAGTTAAGCTTAAACCTATTCTTAAAAGTTTTATTTAAATCGGACTAGCAGTTTTTGCTCTGCATAAGCAAATGTTTACTGCAGCGCCCCCTGGTGAATTTTTACCCTAACGAAAAAACAAAAATCTTAAAATATGCATCAAGCAAAATTGAATCTAGTTCTGAAAACTCTAGCCAATCGGATTAGTAATTTCGGTTTTAGACAAATAAATACAAGAAAGATTTTGGTTTTACACAAAAAAACTCAAGCAAATGCTTACTACAGCGCCCCCTGATGAGTGGTCACCATAACACATATATGGAAAGACGCACCAATTAAGCCTGAACCCATCCTTGAAAGTTTCATCTAAATTGGACTAGTAGTTTTTGCTCTGCATAAACAAATGTTTAGTGCAGCGCCCCCTGGTGAGTTTTCCCCGTAACAAAGAAAGAAAAATCTTAAAATATGCACCAAGCAAAGATAAATCTTTTTCTGAAAACTCTTTTCAATCGGATCAGTAGTTTCGGTTTTAGACAAATAAATACAAAAAAAGTACAAACAAACGCTTACTGCAGCGCCCCCTGGTGGTTTGACACGATAAAACATAGCTAAGAACATTCACCAATTAAACCTGAATCTATCACTGAAAATCTATCGAAATCAGACTACTATTTTTTGAGATAATTGAAAACATTCGTTTTCACGTAAAATGCTTACTGCAGCGCCCCCTGGTGAGTTAAGTCAATAAGACATATCTAAAAACATAGGCCAATTGAACCTAAACCTATCATAGAAAACCGTATCAAAATCGGACTTATAGTTTTGGAAATAATTGACATAGTAATTTGCACAAACACACAAACAAACAAACAAACAAACAAACAAACAACCTCTCACCCTAAACACATATACAGTCGCCGTTCCGTCGCGGGTAAAAACGATATCTTAAAAACAGGTCACATATCAAAATTCGTGTCGAGACTGCGTGTATCGTGTATATTTCTCACTCCAATTGCTGCCGTTTTACTACTTTCAGGGTGGCGACGTGAAAATTCTCTAATTAATGCAACGTTGTATGAAACCTCGGCTCGCTTTTTTTTTCTCTTAAAACAAAATTACTCTTTTAATTAGTATTTGGTTTTACATTTTTTTTAAAACATGAGCGTACTTGACATTTTTATTGAATCACTGGTAAGTAAGGTTTTCTTAACAAAATATATTTTTTGTTCAACTTTCTGTCTATGAGATGGTGCTTTTCTTTTTCGATCCCTTGTTTCTTTAGTATTTTATAAATTTATTTATTTTGTTATATTGTAGTGGTTATTATACAAATAATATTAATTAATTAATTTAGTTAATAGTACGTAGTCTTACCTAGAGCTATGTCGATAAGCCTAAATTATTTTAGAAGGTTATTTATGAAGTAAGTCATTCACCTTTTTTGCTGTCTAGAAAAATAACGAACAATTTATGTTTTTCATTTATTTTCAATTTTGCAAATGATCTGTATATTTCTTTTGATTACATTTATGGACTAAATTTAATCTAAATGTTCAGGAATTCTATGATATCGTTAAAGAAATCCTATCATTCTGTATACCTTCAATTCATTTGTGAGATAATATTATATTTACTGTACAACATATTATATCAATATTTCTCATTAAATCGCTGGTCCAAGTAAGAATCGAACTTCGAACACTACATTCTGACGTCTGGCACTATATTACTATAAGTAATTTTTAAATTATGTATATTTTCTTATGTTCTAAATATATATCATTTTTATTTAGGTATTGTGCGAAAAAAGAGAGCGGAGTGTCGTAACACTAGGCTCTCTCTGTATACCCTTTTTAGAATTACCTAGCTTTTTTGGCTTTTTAACCATGTAGGTTTTATTGTTAAATACAATTAATAATTGCGCACGTTATACGGAATTGCGCTAATATTATACCTAAAAGAATAAATTGGCTCGTTTGTCTGAAGGTAATCGCATTGCAGTCAGATCCTTGATTCAATTTAGATTTCTTCTCTAGAAAACTCAGCAAAATTCATCTCATTTTAATATCTTTTAAGTAGCGAAATACTTGAAAGCTATTATTAGACTGAGTTTCTACTTAATTTAATATGAAATATATGAGGATTTATTAAAGTAAATACTTTTAAAGTATTTTTGAAAATGGTAAAATATGCAAATGTCAAATTCATTTATATTTTTTTCTGTTTTCATATTTCTAACGTAGGTAGGTAGTTATAAATTCTGAACGTAATATATTTTATAGATAGATATTTATTTTTTTACCCACCAACTAAGTGAAAGCGTAGAACTAACAACAAAAACACTACACATAATTATTGTAACACGCAAAACTACATACTAATATATGCTGAATTAAGTAGATTATTTTTATCAGTTATTTTTTTTCTCCCACTTTCCGCCGAACTCGGAGGCATTGCGTGTGGCGGAACTTAACATCGCGCTTTGCCTCGACACCAGAGCGAAGAAAATGGAAATTTTAAATATTTCCACTTCTCGAGGGGGAATCGAACCCACAACCGGTCGCTTTGCAGTTACACTTTGTGCCTCTGCGCCACGACTGGCCCATATTACTATACTAGTTCTCTTTATAATTACTCTTTTAAACCAATGTATCATAATTCGTATTTTCCCAATATATTACTTTATTAATAAACTGGCAACACTGGTCAATGTATAATGACACCAACATATTTCGAAATAAAAAAGTTTAACCAACATTTTTGCGTTAAATTATTACAGATAACGCAAGAGAAAAATATAATAAGCGAAAAGTGAACCTTTTTTTATGATTTAATGCAAATACCAGAAAATTTCGCAGCTCCAAAATAAGTATAATTGATTTCTATTTTCACGCTCTAGTAAGTTAACAGTTACGAATGATGGTTAGGAGTCACATCTATTAGTTAAGTATTTTGTACCAAGGTTTTAAAATATTTACATTACGTTCAAACGTTACATTCTTCTTATGCATATATTAGAAGAAACGTTAAATTAATTAAACAAGCTTGAAATTTAAACATATCCCATAGGTATTGAAGGTAGGCAGCTATTTTATCGAATTAAATATAGTAAGGCACAGAAAAATTATTTTTTTTCTCTATATATCTATATTATACTCGATTACGAAACAATTTTGCCATAATACTTACGAAATACGCAATTTAGTTTACACATGTTACAAAAAATCCACTACGTTTTACTATTTGATCCCGTAAAGTCGATTTGTAAGCAAAATTCAACTTTGTTTTAATTTTATAAGTTAAAGTCAATAAGCAGTTTATGGTTGAGTGCTTATACGGCTAGAGCACGTTCGATCCGCATACAGCTTTTGAACTCTACGCTCAGGTCAGCGCATAGACACCACTTGGCAAGATGACAACTATTTTGCGGCATTTACTGTTTATCAACCAAGTAAATTGTTAATAAAGTAAATTATTATTTCTGTTAAATTAAATATTATCGTAAAATTTTATTATTTAAGTTTCATATAGATGATAAAAATAATCCCACATGGTGAGAGAACACCCAGTGTAATGACACTCCGTTTCTGTACTTTTCGGCTCAAATCGAAGCCTTGCTTATTAAGTGGCGGAACTTAGCCGCTCTCTATTTAGGTACTCAAAATAATATATAATTGTTACTCTGAGTGGGAACCGAACCCACACTTCATCGCGTTTACAGTCGGACGCTGTCCCACTGCGCCTCGAACGCCTCATACAGATGCTGTTTATGGTAATAAAATTTTCGGTAATAATTTCAGATATTTGTACACAAATATATTTGTTATACGGACTTTATATTTATCGTGTTGAAGCAATAGATCAAAATATTGAAAACTCAACTGATATTATTCTAAACGTCAATCTAGATCTAGATAAAACACTATACAATTCGAAATACTTACACAAAAGACATTTTTTACCTGTCCACAATATAAAGTATGAAAAAAATAAATAAATTTGAAATAGAAATAATTCTCCCTTATACAGACTTTAGTTAGAGCGAGGCATAAAGAGACTGTCAACTTAACTCGGTACTGCAAAAAGGTTAACGCACCGTCGCGGGTGCCGGCGCTAATGGGATAAAAACTACATGATAACATTGACAGCTCCGTGATGAATTGTAGTTGATGACACAGTTCGTCTTTTGTAAGCATACACTGATTTAGTCTACTATAATTCAAATATGACAGTCGTTAATATTATTAAATTAAATTGTCATTTTATAGCCTTATCTGTGGTTTATTCATTAATTGATATTTAAATTATATGAGTATTATCATCTTAATTTGGTCTAGAGAATCTAAGTTTATTATATTGTACGAGATTCTTGTTTATTTTCTAGCTAATTTAGAAAAGTGTATAACATTGACATGAAGAAGAAAAAATAGCTGCACGCTTTTCTTCGAGTCATCAAGATACTCCGTTTCCGAATTCGAGACTTTTCGTGTGAATGTGCGAATGTACGATATTCCACGGCTTTTTTATCTTAGCAGAGGGTAAATAAATAATTTTAATATAATCATGGGGATCGAACCCAAAACGACAGTTGATAGCAGTCAGACAATGATAAAACAGAAAAACAAGTAACAAATTGCTTTACTTACTGAATTAATTTTCTTTGATAATTCAAAGTAACTGAAATTACTATATTACTAAGTATATATACTTATAAGTGTATATACTTATCTAGCCTAAAAGAATATATAAATATGCAAAAATATGCATTATAAACATTAGGTATGTTCATAAATATTAATTAATTTAAATGCTCCTTTAAATACGACTCACTGAACTATAAAAACTATTTTGCATAAATACCCATTAGATATCTATAACTATTCGTCTAGAAATTCTTTTGTTTTGTAAATGAGATGGAATCTTGAAAAGACGTCTATTTCAGTGCTTTCAATGAAAGACGTTTCAGCCACGAGATTTGAGCTTGTGGTCTCGTACTTTTGAAGTGTCGTGACCTGGTTGCGACTCAAACGGCAAGCTTCTATAGTGTTAAGTGACACATTTTATACTATGTTTAGTATGAAATTTAACTATTAGTATGCGAAATTAAAATTTTATGTTTATTTATTTTCGAGTAGCTTATAAGCTTACTTTTAATAATTAAAATGAATTTGACGTTATATTTCTTATGAAAGATGTGTGTATTGGAGTTTAATCGAATACAGTAAACATTGATTTTTGAATTTGGGACTATGTTTATTTTTCTGGCGGCAGCGTACAAAATTCAACGCTGTGACTGTATTCAAAGTTATTTCTTATTAAATTAATTTTCTTGTCTGGTAAAAAGCAGATAATGAGATAGTATATTATTTTAAAGGATTTTTTAAACTTAATTTACGCCGGCCAAAAACGTGCAATTTGAAAAACAAGTTAAGAAGCGTCTATATTATTGTTCTTATTGTTTTCATGAAGTTGTAAAATTTGACGTCAATACAAATTTCTTACTAAGCCTTAGCTAAGCTAGGCACTGTTGACTGACCCTGATTCCGAACGCATGCTTGATATTTTACACGCAGAAACCCATACCGAAACGAATGCAACGTAAAACACACATTATTCGGTGTCACGACTTTCGTGTTCCGCACAGTGTAACTGGACTCATGAATATCAATTTACTGAAGGCATTTATAACTTGAAAACATTGAAACATGTTGGTTTCGGCGGTAATGACTTAATAATAATAACTGTTTATTTCACAAAAATGTAAGAAATATTGAAAATTCTATTTAGAGCATATCATTAGTGATCTTGTACAGTTAATCTTTTATTGCAAGTAAACTTGTAAAAATATACCTCGAGTGGTGGAAAAATAAAGAAAATATATAAAACATGCACTAAAATATAGACTGTAAGGTTAGCGATTCGTAGAGAAAAGGTTACGGGTTAGAATCCCATCTAAAGTGCATAGAATACATTATATGATATTTATTTTGCTTATATAATGTTATGTATTCAAAATTAAATACAACGGTACGTTTATCAGTTATCTGACCACAGTAGTGACCTTACCGCTTAACTTTGGTAAATAAACTAATTAATATTAATTTAATTACATACCAATACTTTTTTCTTTTTAAAAAAAAAATATTAATAAAACGTTGTTGGGTTAATTTTTATCGTAAACTGGAATAATTGAATAATATTGTTATAACGAAATAAAACTTAATATTAAACTTAATAGGCGTCGGATTGTAAATATGATAGTCGTAGGTTGAATCTACAACCGGAGGACACGAGGAAATACGATAATATTTAAATTGTGTTTAATGCCCTGCTTTGGCAAAAAAGCGCGGTGTTGAGTACCGCCACGCGGCATGCAGTATCTCGACTTTGGGAGGACAATTGAGAACGTAGTGTCTCACACTGACTACAAAAAAGTAATTAACAGACGACTTAGCGGTCAGAGCGCTTAGACAGCTTCAAATCGGCGCGGGTTCGAATCCCGATGCATTTTATTGTTTATACATTTTCTAAAAAAGTCCTTTTATTAGAAAAAACAGTACAATTTGGCTACATGCCTGTATATAATAATCAAATGTACCATAAAGCGCTGAAACATTATGCGTCGTCACGACTCTCATGTTCAGGATATAAGAATTGCTACATTGCCCATCTATGTCTATATGCTTCTTTACATAGAGAATAGCTATTCAATTGAATGAAATGTTCAGCCACGTGTTCTTTCAACAAACATTAGAGCTTTATAAGCTTTTCAATAGAACGCTTTTAAGCTATTCAAATTTTGCTGAACAAATATAGTCGTGGTATGAAATTATGATTACATTTTTAAAGTTTTAAGCTCAGTTATTATTTATATTACTTGTTTTCTAACTTAATGATTGTTAATATCACTTGTATGACTGATTAGCAATACTTACTATTTAATTTTAGTTACTACTTTAAAAAGTTAAAGGAACGATCTATTTGTACTGGAGTCTCTGTCGTCGCATAAAATATGGGTTACCTTAGCTACAAAAATGTATTTAATATTAAAAATGTGTTATGCAATGTCAAAATTATATTAAAATTCGGCAGTCTTTCTCTATACAAACTAACCGTGCCAAATTTCATACTCCTCCGTCTGTCCATTTTCATAAAAACGTATAGATAGATCTAGTATTAGTAGACAAGTTAGTTGTCCTTCGGGAAAATATTTACGTTGAAAGAAGTCTGAACAAAAAAGATTAGGAAAAACAATAAATTTTACAATATCTCTAAAAAAATAACTTTTTAATGTACCCAAGATACTTTTAAGAGCAACGCAAAGGATCAAAGTGACATTATACAAGTTTTCCTCTTAGTAAGAAGTTGCTTCCGAGCGATTTGATCTGATTCTTCTGTACCCTCAATTCGAAATTAATGACCAGAGTTGGAGAGGCCATTTCAAGTACATCTAAAGTTTAAACAAAGCAAAGGGTCCTTTGTGGTTTTAATCGTCAAGGTTATTACAAGTTTGAACACTTTGGTATACTCTTGCGCTAGTACTTGCTAAATATTCTACGGAAACATACACTATACATATGTATATGCACTGTTAAGGCAGTATGGAGGTGCTATTTACGATATTATTTTTTTCTATAAGACTTAATAAATATATAAAATATATATTTATTTATGTAAAAATTAAAAAAAAACTTATATACTAATAAAAGTAATACAGTATTTAAATTATTTTTATTTCCCCACTGCCAAAACAAAGAGCGGCGTTGAGTTCCGCCACGTCGGAACTTAACGCTACACTTTATTTTTCCAGAGCGAGGAAATAAAAGTAGTTTAAATACAATCATAGCAATAAGTGGGATCGATCCCGCAATCATAATGTTTACAGTCAGAATACACCATGATGGCCTAAATTCACCTTTCTTAAAAGATATTTTCAATTGTAAACAAAAAAGGTTAAATAAATAAGCCCATCCACCTTATTTCTTCGTTTGTTAAATAAAGTATACACAGATGGCCACAAAGTTTACACATAAATATGTTTGAATTGAAGTATTATATAAATCTCGTTAACCAAGTTACGCAAGAATAGCACTTAAATTTTACTGCCGGTGCCGGTCAATTACGATTCTTTACGATTATTTCTAATCGCGATTGGTGTTTTAAAACAATTTTATTGTATGGCTCTTTTAGTAAAGTACTTACTACATAAGTAAATTGAATGTGTAGTAGCTAGAAAGTGTGATTGTATCTGAGGTGGTAGTGGGTTCGATGTGGCGTTTGATTGTAAATGTGAATCGTTGTGGGTTAATTCCCATTTGAGAAAATGATTGTGTTTAAAATGCTATCATTTCGCTACTTTGACAATTAAGTTAAAGCGCGGCGGTGCACTCCGCCAATCAATACGCAGTGTTCGAATTCCCTCGGAAATTGAAGAACGGAGTGTTTTGACACTAGTGTCTCTCTGACTACCCTGCTACGGGGAAAAAGTTAAATCTAGAAAGAAAGTAAAAAAGGTTAGTCCACATTTTTTGACTAAGACTTAGAGTTTATAGAGAACGTACAAAAAAACAAATGTTTAACTATAGTTGCGACATTTTAAAAGCTATAAAATATAAAAAACATCGCAACTAGTATTATCTTTCTTTCTTTTTAGCAATGACATTAGACAAAAAATACGTTCCTACGAGCTTTATATATATAAATATGTTTTTATGTAAAACCTTAGACTCTGTCTCTGACCACCCCACTATGGGAAAAACATTGAAAGCGTAAAACTTAACGTATTATTCGTTTAGTCCTTTATTGTAATTGGATAAACAATATTATACAATTTGAATAAATACTACTTTATTTGTTTATTTGTCTCTGTTATTATTATTTATGCGTTATTTTCCACCACTTAAACACTGTATATTTAAAAATACTCAATCTATTATTAAAAGTTTTTGACGTAATAATAGTGCACATACATACATGGTTTTTGTGCAACGGCCGTTTCTTACGCTTTCCAATGTGGCGAGTAATGGCGTTTTCTCGGTTTCTCGTGTGTTAGTCATGCAAAACTCATTATGGCCAATGTTAATGTTAATACTGGCAGAAAAATAGCGTGAGAATGTAGGCGTATGTATGTATGTAAAAAACTAATTTAAATAGCTTTAAAATTTCAACATTTATCCACTCTTGATTTTGCAATGAATTAATGTGTTTTATATAAGACGGCACAAGCTTGTTTAGGATATAGATATGGGAATATTATTTAAAATGTATCTTTATTACGAAATTTTGACTTTTTATGTTTCCGATCTTTGCTGTTTTTTCTTCTTAATTATACCTACACTATTATCGAGGTCATCGTGACACAGTTGGACTGTAAACGTGATGGTTATTGGTTGACCCCTGATACCTAAGGCAAAGCGCGGTGTTATGTTTCGCTACATAACACGCAATATCTCCAATTTTAGGCGGAAAGTGGAGAATGGGGTGGAAAAAATAATAGACACTTTGCTGTCGGTTACGAAGCGTTTGAAACTTAAATTATTTTACGAATATTTTGTTCATTTACTTCATATATACTAATATAACACCTAAAGACTCCTGGACGGTATTCAGGAGGCGCGGGTTCGAATCCCGCTACGTTCAATTTTTTTTACGTTTTTCTTTAAATGTCTTTTCCAATTTTGCTAAGTGTGGAATAACACTTTAAAAATGTATAAGAATATAACACCTATTTCTAAAAAGGTACAACGGACATCGGAAAAATGCTATAAACCAAAAAATATGAAACAGCATCTATTTTCTAGCCTATACTCTAATATTTTTATAGTGTATCATCTATGCACGTTTGCTACGTAGGATATAAAGATGACGTGTATAGTGTAGGGACAGGTATCTCATAGCTTTTGTGCTTAGTCAGCTAATGCTAACAAAAGAGGGGTGCGCGCTCGAGCGGCGTGCGAAAAAATTTAAGATGGATGAAGTATGTGTTATGAAGAAAAATATTTTCAATTTAAGTTTACCTACGTTAGTATTAATTTAAATTTATTTTATTTATTTTATTATTTATTTTATTACCCGTCTTAGTTATTTTTATTAAAATTATACATTTCACGAGGCTGTGGTAACGCAGTGGGACAGCGTCCGACTGTAAACGCAATGATCATAGACTCGATTATCAGTTAAAATAATTTGATTATGTTAACTTCTTGGCTCTGGTAAGCTCGGCGTTGAGGTTGAGATTTAATATGCGAAACCTCTAAATCTGGTGGAAAGTGGAGAACGGAGTGTCTTAACACTTAGTTCTCTCTAACTATCCCGTTATGTGAAAAAAACGTAAAACTGATTTTTTTTTATTATGTTTTTCCGTATTTCTACCACTTTGGTTAACTTTTAAATTTTATTCATAATATATGTAGAGACAAATCGAGAATGTAGTACGTACTTGAATGAAAATACAGTTGTAAAATAATATTTTATTGCTGAAGTTGTAGAATGGAAAATATGAATATTATAAATTTTATGTAAAAACATTTCAAACTGTTTTGTTTGTCATCCAACGAGACCAAAAATAGCAAAGTTCAACTTTGTCTATATTAGTAGTGAAAGTCAATATTACGTTTTTTTTTTTTTTTTTTTTTTTTTATTAAATATTGAAGCTCTACAGACACTCGGTCTCGTATCCTTTTTTTCCTTAATTGTTTTTTGGTTACAAATCTTAAATTACATACTACTCAAAACTAAACTGATGTTTTAAATTAACCTAAGCGAGTATTACATTTACTACTTATGTCTACATTTAAATGAACTATTAATTAACACAATATACAATTTACAAAATTAGCTATATCATAAAATTTGTTGGCGGGAAAAGGGCATGACTGCTATGGACGAGGACGTGACCGTTTCATTTCGGTCTTTTATGGCCATCTTAATGTTGTATTCCACGATTATTCTATTTGTTGCCCCCGTCGCGTTCCGGATTAGCCTTTTGACGGCATCATCTTTGTCATCGCTGTAGTAGTATGTGCAGTTGTCGGTGTGTCGCGAAATTGCTACCACAGCGTGTGGTACGCTATCGTGTAACTGCATTTTCACTGTTTTAAGATTTACTACTACAACGGTTGTGCTGGTAAGACCCTGAGCTTCGTGGATTGTGAGCACCCTCGAGCCATCCTGTCCTCCACATCCCTGGCTGGTCAGGGATTCTTTCTCTTCCTGAGTAAAAGTGAGGTAGAGGGTATTCTTTAGATCTTTTGGAACTGGCGTAGATTTAATATTTTTCATATAAAGGGAGTGCACTACCCTTCTCGAAGAGTATATACCGGGATATACCTCTCTTAGGGCGTAAGCTACGTCCATGGGACTCCTGTGAGTACACGGTAGATGTTGGTCGATGTTGAGGATTTGTGATGGTCTATGATAGAACATCTCAAAGAGGTTGTCCCTGTCTATATAGGGTATCTGGTTTACATCTCCAATCAAAATAATTTCCTGGGCTCCTGAGATTCTTCCTGCCATTACTATTGCTCCAAAGTGGTTCATCAAGGCTTCGTCCACTATCAGCCGTTTACACTTTTCTGATTCTCTTGGCGCCCCGTTTGCCAATATTGAAGCCATAGTACGGATTTTACTCCTTACCAGATTCCCTATACGTACCGATAACCTCTCTCTTAGTTCACTGGCCGCTTCTTTAGTATATGTAACTACCGCGTCTCTATCCAAGTCAAATTTTTCTACTATCCAACTGGTTTTCCCACATCCCGGAACACCATTTATAAATTGCATGTTGGGTAACTTCCACATATCATGTGAGGAATCCAGAGCGTTGTCTAGGCATGTAGCCTGTTCCAGCATTTTATCCTCCAACATGATACTTAAGCACTTGGTGACAATTACGATGGGATTGTTAGTTGGTGTGTTGAACTTGAGGTATCCTCTTCTTCGGGTTTCTTCTTCGTTAAGCTCTACAAAACCAGATGTTGTACTGTAAGCCGCCGTATAAGTGCCCTTTATGTGTCCCATGATGGTCTGGCCGTTATCGTTATCGTATACGGCGGCTTCTGCCTCCTTGAGTTTCATTCCAAGGATCGAGTATCCACCTAAGTAAGCTTGTACAATATCCTCACACCTCTTCGACTTCACTTGCTTGGTGGCTCTCAGGATGGCAAGAAACTCAAGATAAGCGTTCTTGTGATGGTCCTGGTGTTCTCGAATTGGAACCAGTTCTGGTGGTTGTACCTCTTCCAATGTCGCCTTTGTGGGTTTAGGATAGACTTTTGCAGGTGGATCTATTGAAGAGCTCCTTGTGAACTCCTCCAGTGCCGCTCCCTGTTTGTCACTAGCTAGAACTTTCCTCCTGCCAAGTATGTTTCCTACAACTGCACTGAAGGCGCTGCACATGGCCCTCGCAGATGAGAGTCGATGATCTGTCTTTGGACTCTTAGATTTCTCTTCAGTCATTTTTCGTTGGAGACGTTCAGAACCACTTTCCCTAGTTGTAGTAATCATTCTCGGATGATCCGTTTGAGTGCTAACACGTGCAGGCTTCAGGTAACTAAGGTCTTCACCTCTGTCCTCGTACACTATGACCTCGTGCTGTTCTGAGGCCTTTAAGCAACCTAGTCGGTCAGCCACTTCTCCTCTGTTATACTCAACCACCATTGCATCTATGCTTATTATTCGTGCTCCTTGTCCTGTTAACTTGCTTATTTCATTGAGCAGCACGCAAGCCCACTCAAACGGCGTCTTTTCACTCCAGTTGAGCAGTATTATAGACTTATTGTTCACTTTTACTATGCGACAGACGACGTCACCGACCATCCTTGAGGGTAACGCTTCATAAACTTTGCGTCTTAATGCGATTCTATTTGTACTTCCATTCAATAGATTGGCCAGTCCTGGCGAAATCGCTATAAATTTGTGATTTCTAGGCCTGCAGAAACTTATGCCCAATCTTTCGGTGGCACTGTGCATAAATAGGGCTACCCCTATTGTTTTCAATCCTGCCTGGCCCGTTTCAGCGTGTTTTAGCAATTGTATAGAAGTACCTTGAGTCACATTTTGTGGATGTGTGTATACTATGTGCTGCTGTATACGTGTGTTTAAGGTGGCGGGAGTTGTAAGTGCGCGTGCAGCACGTAAGTCCCTTTGTTTTCTGGTGCTGTTGCGATTGCATGTTATATTAAAAGTCTTTTCAGCGTAATCGAGAAGAACCCTACGTGAGTTCAGATCCGCCATGATGCTTGGTAGGTTAGCCTCAGTCAGATCGCTCTCAATTTGCGCTTGGAGTTGAAAGCGATAGGCCTCAAATCTTGGGCAAGTTAGTAATATGTGCATTACCGACTCAGGTGTATCTTGATCACATTCGCAGCTCGGGGAATCTTTTAATTTAAACCTGTAAAGGTATTCTGCAATACCTCCGTGTCCAGTTAACATCTGGACATGTAATGGTCCAAAAACAGTCGTCCTTGCTACTCGAAATGCTAATTCTACATTTGGGAGGAATTTTTTCGTGACTGCCCCTGTCTGAGATGTTTCGTACCTGTCCTGCCAAATGTGTACAGATTCTTGCCTAATAATTTTTTTAACATATGATAATGGAATTTTGTCGTAGTCATGAGCGACACCTGTGAGTGCTGCTGTTTTTGCCAGTTCGTCGGCGCGTTCATTTCCAGCAATACCCACATGTGCCCTAAGCCAAAACAGTCTGATTTCTCTTTTTTGTGCTTTGATTGTCCTTATGTTTTCTTGTATCACCCTCGCCAGAGGGTGTCCTGAATTTGAATTTCTTAATAATTCCAATGATGATCTGGAGTCACTTAAAATATTAACTTTCTGATCGTCACAATCAACTACATTTTGTGTTGCCATGGCTAACGCGTAAAGTTCCGATTGGAAGACTGTGCAATTTGGATGGAGACTAAATTTTTTGTGACTGATTTCCTTTCCTTTCTGCCATTTTGATAGTGCTGCTCCCACTTTACCTTCAATCTTACTACCATCAGTGAAAATCTGGACCCCATCGATGCGATGTAGATTAATGGTATTGGGATTCAAGTCCTCCAGCAATTCAAATTCTATAGCCGTTTTTGTTGACGGGTGTGGTTGGTGTAGGTAGCTCTCCTTGACTTCTAACTCCTTGCCAGCTGGGAGGTAATCTATACAAATGCCTTTTTTTACTCTATAGAGGCTCGCATGCTCTTTAATTCGTATATCTAGCGGCAGTAACCCAGAGAGGGACAGTGCAGATGTTAAAGACACCGTCCTATATGCTTTGCAGATCTTTTGAGCAAACCCCCTCTGGAGCGTATTTAACTGATTTCGGATGGCCTGCATATCCGTTGATCGAGACCAGACGCTTGCTGCATACATCAAAATCGGTTCCACAACTGCCACGTAGATAGTTTTTGTGACTTCAGAGTTTAAGCCCCAGTATACTTTCGCTGCGCACGCTAGTTGTTTATAGATATTTGTTGTTTTTTTGATTTGCGCAGACACGTGCGATTTGAAAGAGAGCCTATGGTCAATAACTAGTCCAAGAAGCTTAATCTCCTTGACTAAGTTGACTGCGGTTCCCGACATGAATAAGAGGGGAAGATCATATTTAGTCTTTTTCGTCAGCAACATCGCGTTGGTCTTGTGTGCTGCGAAGTTTAATTTATTCTGGTTTCCCCATTCAGAAACTGTTTCTAGTGTGGTGTTAATTTTTTGCTCCAAGCTATGTGTTGAGTAATCAGCAAAGACTAACGCTACATCGTCGGCAAAAGCCTGACAGTACACGCCATCGCAGTCTAGCCTTTCCAGCAGCGAGTCCAATATAACATTCCAAAATGTGGGTCCTCCGATTGAGCCTTGAACGCATCCTTTAGTCGTATTCTTCTCGCTTACTTCTCCGGCGTAATTGACTTTTACTCTTCTGTCTGTCAGGTATGAGCTAACCATAGCGTACAGGTTACGAGGGCACTTTTTATTTCTTAGTGCTACTTTTAGGGCAGGCCACCACGCGTTATCAAAGGCGCCTTCTATATCCAGTGAGATCAGCAACACTATCTTCTTGTTTTCGATTTGCTGCTGTATGTGTCCCACCAGGCCGTACAAAGCGTCCTCAGTGCTTCGCTGTGGCAAGAACCCATATTGGTTAGGATTCAATGTCGGAAGAATATGCCATTGTATGCGACTGACTAGGAGTTTCTCCACGATCTTTCCGAGAACAGAGAGAAGACCAATTGGTCGTAGGGATTTTGGATTGCTGTAATCTTCTTTCCCCGGCTTCCTCAAGATGATTACGTGGGCTACTTTCCATTTCGTGGGGAAATGTGTTAGCGCCAAGCATTTATTTGCCAATGCCAAAAACACGTCCTTATCGCAACGGATTGCTGCGGAGCATATATCTGCCGTTAGTCCATCGGGACCAGGAGCTTTCTTTGGATTCTGGCTATGTAATACAGTCTCTAGTTCCTCCATTGTGAACGGTGGGTCATCTTCTGTATCATTTTCAATTATACGGTCGTTTGCCAGCTTTCGAATCTGCGTGTGACAAGGCTGGTCCATTGACAAATCATCATCGGGGTAGAATGTTTTCGCGAGTAGTTCTGCCGATGCTAAAGGAGTTAGGGTGCGGCCTTCGTGATTCTTGAGTACAAGATCTTCCTGTCGTCTGGATGTTTTCCTTATTACCCTATAAATCTTGTCCCACATGCTTTCTTTGTCCTGAGTCGTGCAGAAATCCTTCCATCCCTCCGTGCTCCTTCTTTCTACTTCAGCCGCATACGTCGCTTTGATTTGCATATATTCTTCTATCACGAAATTTTTCCTCGAAGGAGCTGCATTTCTTATGCGCCTCTTTTTCCTCAGAGTGTCCCTTTTGAGGGCTTCCAATTCTGACGTCCACCACGGGGGTGTTGGGTTTCCTACCTTGGGTTTAAATATAGGCATGGTTTCTCCACATGCATCATGTATTGCATCCGTGTATGATGTTATTATGGCGTCTAATTGAGCTGGTGTTTTCACTTCCCGTATAGAATCAAGGGATATATTCCTATCCATCAATTGGGTCTTCAAAATTTTTGAAAAGTCTGACCATTTTGCTTTTTTTGTAAAATACCTGCGCGTTGTAGGTGGTCTCACAGATTCTACGGTTTTTCCTAGACACAAAGTGAAAGTGATTGCATTATGGTCAGAACTTAGTAGTTCTGTAAGTTCAATATTACGTTAACAATGACTGTGTTTTTTCTATTTTTAAAATATTAGTTCAAGTGATTGTTTTTCTCTCAAATAATAATATATTTATGTAATAATTTTTGTTATTATTATTGGGACTAGTCGTGTCGCAGATGCACACAGTGTGACTGTAAAGCGACTGGTTGTGGGTTCAATCCCCACTCGAGGATTGGAAATATTTAATATTTCCATTTTCTGCGTTCTGGTGTCGAGGCAAAACGCGGCTTTAAGTTCCGCCACTTGACACGCAATAACTCCGAATTCGGCGGAAGGTGGACAACGGAGTGTCTTAACATTAGGTTCCCTCTGCCTGCTGTGTGCGGGATACAGCGTGAAGCTAAAAAAAATATTGGTTCAATATTGCTGGGACTATCAATATTTTCCCACAGCATACGTTTTATAACCCTTTATAGTTTAACTGCATTTTTATATAAGCACGTGAATCTATTAAATATACGAGTAGAACATGTGTATGTTCCGCTTTCGCAACGTTTTCATTGTCCCATATTATTTTATTTTACGATATATAACTGGGTTATGTGGACTTATGGTGTTGTTTTGTATAATAAATTTATGGTAATAAAAGTCTTATGATTTAATAATCAATTGATCTTATCAACACTTAACACATAAGTTACTGTGATCCATTATAGAGCAGTGGGGCAACGCCTTAATGTTATTGTGATTGGTTATAGGTTCATTTCTCACTAGGGGGATAATCATAATTGAATTATATTATTTTTCTGTTGTAGTGAAAAAGACAAGGCGTTGAATTTCGCTACGCAACACGCAGTTGCTTGAATACGGTCGAAAACTGGAGAAAGTACTTTACGCTAATTTCTCGTATGCGTGAAATTCTAAAAAAAAGGAAAAGCCCGAATTACATTGCATCCTAATATTTTGTAGTATATTTCAAGAATAACCAATTTAAATGGTAAAATTCATTGAATAATATTACATTTCTAACTTATACCTTGGTAAAATTACTTATAGGAGACACAGTAAATGTTGATTTGGTTATAAACAGTTCAGACTAACATTAAGGTTAGTATTTTTTTTTATTGTATAGTATAATTTTTATATTAATATTCAATATTTTTGTTACAGGTAAGTGTTTCTGATATGGTTTACGAAACTCCCACCAGGTTAGTATGTCATAAAACAAAGCTTACATACTACAATTGTGTCTAATCGTTATCTAAAGACTTATGCAAGCGTGTTGTAAAGATAATAATCTTAACGAATACGGTTTTGCCTTAATAGGCGGAAAATTTTTGTATGTACCTAAATCAATTTACAATGAATCGGTACAGTGAGCATTGTAATATTGGGCTTTTACTATTCATGATGTGTAAATGTCGTTACAGTTACTTTTTTATTATTACTGTTAACTAAGATTCTCGTAACGCAGTGAGACAGCGTCTGACTGGAAACGTGCTAGTTGTGGGTTCGATTGACACTCAGGGAACTGTGAACAAATTAAATTCATTTTTCTGCTCTGATACTTAAAACTAATAGTAGACTTTTATGGTGTTATTGTTTTTTTTGTTAACTATATTGAATATATGTATAGCTCAAAACCCAGGGTCAAATGTAAGCCACTTTTTTTTCAAAAATCCACCCCTAACGTATAGAAATAGGGGATGGAAATTATTGTGCAAAGTTGTGTGACACAGGCGAAGCCGCGAGCTGTTGCTAGTTCACTATAAATTATACACATAGATAAAACTAACGCTATAAATACGTTTATATTTAGTTATCTAAATGCCTCATTAACCACGGCAATTTCTTAAAAAAAAACTAAACTATTATATCCGCGATGAGCCAGGTGAAGGTCGCATCACGTCATCACACGATTCTAGGTTTTATGTCTAACAATTATATTACTTCGAGTCGGAAATATACGGAACGAGTTCGCAACGCATATGTAACCTTTTGCAAACTGCTGACAAGTTATTTTATTGTTGTTTAAACGTAAATTACTTGGCGTCGATTTGAACATAAACTTCGAGGCTTGAATAGGACGTTAAAATTTAAATTGCGTTTAGTGTGACTGTTTACTTCGATGTTCTTAGATACACTTAAAATGTATATATACTAGTTTTAAATACATAGATAAACGAAAAGCTTAATTTATTACTAATATTATTGTTATAAAAATAGATAAAATTTTATAACGAGAGATCTTAACTCTTTTCTCTTCCGTATAGGACTGAAACAAAAACTAACTAATAAATATAAAATCATCTCCCAACCAAAGCTCTTCTCATCACAGCATCTCCAATTTCTATACTGAATAAGTTATAGCAATGTTAGAACGGTTGTATTTCGTCCAGAAAAATAATATAAGAGTTGAGAAATCAATTTCTACAATATAAATATTTATGTATACTATCCTCAAGTGCCTACTAAGTAATCCAATACTAAATTCAGTCATCTATGACGGCTATTCGCGTGACACGAACCCTGTTTCGTCATACTGACTCACCAAAACACATTCGTAACGTCTTGTAATATAAGGTGTGAGACTTGCAATAGACTTTATGGCTCTATTACATTGATTATGACTTTCAAAAGCTATATTTTATTTACAGTAGCTTCACGCTTTCTTCCGTATAGCAGGATAATCAGAGAGAACCTAGTGTCATGACACTTCGCTCTCCGCTTTGATTACGAAATCGAGACATTGAGTTTTGAGTGGTGGAATGCCGTCGCACTTTGTCTTAGGCAGCAAAATGGAGAAATGTTTATTGAAATGAGGTATATATTAATATTACTGGTGGAAATTGAACCGGCAACCATCGTATTTATAGTGAGACGCTGTCCTACTGCGCCACGACGACCTCGATGATTTCGTAGGTAACATAAAAGTTTATACGTGTTACATAATTTGTGCATTTGATCCCATATTCTATTTGTTTGAATTTGTGTATTGTATATGATACATGGCAAAATTAAAAATTTATGAACAGGTTCATAAATATTTTGACAAAATTAATTATTCACACCTTTAACATACGCTTTGAAATGAAAAACCACATTTACATGCGATTTCAATTTAAGTGGTTTATGATTTTCACTTTTGTCACAGAATTTGTGGCGGCGACAGGTAATTTGTGTTTATGTCGCGATTTCGCTTTATTTGAACAAATAACGGTTTATTTTTGTTATCTCTTACTATGTACTAGCAGTGCCAGTGGCTTTGTATAAGTTGAATTTATAAAAAAAGTTGTCATTTTAAAATAAAAGTAGCCTAAGCTACTGCTTATTGCATCAGTGAAACTCCCGTAAAAATCGGCCTAGCCGTTCGAGAGGGGAGCCGGAACAAACAGACAGACAGATATTACGATATTGTGACCAAAAATTAACTTTTTAAATTATATATATTACTCTAAAAATTAAATTTACTCTATGCTGTAACACGCAAATTCGTTTGCCTGGACGATAAGATGGTCAATAATAAAATTTTGTATTTCCGTTCCTGTACGATTTGTGTACTCAAATTCTCTCTTAGCGCTCCTTTGTACTCTTCAAATAACTGAAATGCCTTATTAACTATTAAAATAATTTAATATTTTCTTAGTAGTCCCTTGTCTACAGCCAGTCAGTAAGCCACGAGTTTTATATGCATAGATTGAAGCAAAATATTTATATAAGTATTTTATAACTGTGGTTTGAGCTGTGACCGGTTATATGTATCATGATATAACAAAATTATCTACCAAATGTTCATAATTATTGAAAATTACTTAATTACTAAAAAAACAGAATATTTACAATTTACTAATTAAATTCTTAGCTCATATAATTGCATCTTGCCTAATATAACATAAAATTTATACTATTAATGTTTTCGCGTATTACTGAAGAAACGGTTCCGTTGACGCATAAAATTTATGACGGCTTTGCAACGTATATGTCACTTTATACAAAAGTGTAGTGAAGTGAGTTAGTAGTAGTAATTTTTATTTTATTAATTTAATCGGGGCCAGTTGTGGCGCAGTGGCACAAGCCTGTGTCTGTAAACGACTGGTTGTGAGTTCGATTCTTACTCGAGGAGTGGAAACATTTTCTTCGCTCTGGTATCGAGGCATACCGCGGTTATGCATAAAATTCCGCGCGCGTTAAATTCCGCCACTTGACACACAATGCCTACGAATTCGGCGGAAAGTGGGAAACGGAGTGTCTTAACACTAGGTTCCCTCTGCCTACCCTGCTGTGTGCGCGATACAGCGTGAAGCTAAAAAAAATAATGTTTTCTTACCAATTTTCTTACTATTCCGTCTGCATAAATTTCATAGTCCCAATTTCATTTCTTCACCAATTTGAGATCAGCTTTCACACAGAACATTATGTTTCTGTTGAATCCCAATTAGGAAAAGACTAAAATAAAAATAAAAAAAAGGACAAAAAGCTGACATTTTCAGTTTATTTTATAGTCAAACCCTCCTTATCTGATTAAAATCTCTACTACATTTCATATGTATTTTTAGGCGATCTCTCGACCTTTATTAATATGTATGAGAGGAGATGTTACAAGTTTATGTAGGATCAACACACTCGTACTAATGTTGTCAATGTCCGATTTATGCAGGATATGCTGAATCTGAATTTCAGAATATATTATTTACGTATTCTAATACATTTAAAACACAGTTTCTGCCACTGAACGTGACTCTATGTCTCTATTTTGAGCAGAAAATATAAGTGGAGAATGGAGTGTCTTAAGATTATTTAATATATGGCTGGCTATGCTATGCGGGAAAGAATGTGGAGCGTATCTATTTAACTATGTAAAATTTTAAAAATATTAAAATAATATTACAAAAATCTTAACAATATTATTACGATATGGCGTATTGACATGTCAATAGATAAATTGATTGTTTTAGCAAAATATCGAAGAACGCAACTTTTAAAGTAATAATTTTACTGATAATGTAACTGCACTTTAAAAATAAAACTCATACAACTTAAAATTTTTAAAAAAATATTTCTAAAACTTATAACCAATTTATGATGCAATAGAAACAAGCACAAAAATAATCACAAGTTCACCTCTTCGACACCGAAGCAAAAATAGCTGGGGCTTTTCAGAGCTCCTGTGATATAAATCTTAAAACCGTCTCTCGAGATATGGAAAGGCTTCATTAAATATGTATGTGCTGGAAGTTGCGGTCAGGAGCGCTCGATTCTTTTCTTATCTACATAATATATAAGTATATATTTTTAAGGTTATATCGTAGCAATTTTTATATTTTATATGTCACTTTTTTTACTTTAACGTATAAATAAACATATTTAATAGTCCTTTATTGATTCTTAACAGATTCATATTTCATAGTAGTAGTTATATATACATACTTTTTAATTTTAAACTGATTGTTTTTGATTGTCATCGGATAAAAGAATAACATTTTATTGATAAAATAATAGTATTAATTATAACTTCATAAAATGATAATATTCAATTAATTGATGCAATTCTGTATCACACAACTTATCAGTTATGAGGTCGGTCCCACCGTGTGATTGATTATATTTGAATTAACGTCATTTCTTCACTCTAGTAAGACAAAGCGTAGCGATCATTTCGACCATTCAACACGACGAACATAAGGTGTCGAATTCGGGCCAAAAGTGGAGAAGGGAGAGTCTTGACAATAGGTTCTGCTTCTACTAAAAAACGTGAAGATGCAAAAACTTACTTTACTAAATTTAAAAAGGGCATTTATCAATGGCCAGGAAATTTAATTTAATTTTTTATCTATTGATCAATTACACCAATACGACTTCGACAATTAACATTTTGTTGTTAGACGATAATGCTATTATTATGAACATTTATTAACTATCACAAAACACATGCTTCTAATATTAACATGTATTCACATAGGAACTACAATCGATAAAACATAATTGACGCTTTGTCAACAGCGTGTAGTGAGTGGCGTTCAGCTTTCTTTGGACAAAAATAATTTTAATGATAAGAGCCTTTGACCCAAGTGATTGATATTATACAAGTTCACGCATTATCGCATATTATCTTTTCATTTCCTACATTATACTTATTTATAAATTATTTAAATCGTATCTAAATAGATATATTATTAAGATCTTTTTGTTTTTAAATAACATGCATATTTTATTTAATTAATTAATTATAATATGAGAGGAATGTAGTCATCAATACACTCTGGTTTCCATTTTCTGTCCGAATTCAATGATGAATTTTGAGTCGCGTAACTCTACGCCGCGCTTACCAGGGCATAGAAATGACAATAATTCAAATATAAAATCAATCAAGAATATAAATACAAGTTAATGAATTGATATTACTAACTACTAACTACTTTAAGTGATAGTAACCGTTCTCGTTTTTCTAGTCATCCGTAATCCGTAAAAGTATAATTTTCTCGATATAATGAAAATGGTATATCAAAGCAAAAAATGTTTTCACGCTGCGTGGAGATGAGACCTTACTACCAAAGAGAGCGTTGCCATCGGCCACAGAATAGAAATCTCAGATAAACAGTGTGATTTTTAAAATATTAACTTTCGTTTTATAATTATTAATTTTCATATTTATATATAATTGGATAAGTTTTATACAGATAACGTTTGTAACCCTATGACGATATATACGTAATTCATAAAGTGTACATTGTTTTTAAAGTAAACTAAATCAATTTAATATATTTATGTAAAAATTGGTATTTTTACGTGCAAAATTATTTGCATTTTGAGTTTAGTGATTCGTTCGGTCCTACATAGTGACTAGCGCTTCGTTCTACTAAACAAACCATAGTATATAAGCGTATTCTTGAACATAAAAATATAACCTTATAATATTAATTCAGAAAAGTTTCAATTTTCTAAAATAACATTTGTATTTAAATTTCATATATTAAATTATTACTTAGCTGTATCGTTTATATAATGATAGAGATATTGTCTGTAATAGCAACGTTTTTCCAGAGACCTGGTAGGTAGCTATAATGAACATAATGAGTGCCTATCAACTTTAATGCCAACAGATTTACGACGTAAAACAGCTGGTAAGCGAAACCTCATATGAAACCATTAGTGAGATTTTTACTTGACTAACTGTTATGTTTAAGCTGTGACATGAAAAACGATCCACAAGATTTTTCAGGACTAAAGAGAAATAATGAGACTAGTGTGGGTTTTATAATTTTGTTGAACGAACTTTCGAGTCTGTAATCTAGATTAAAGGTTTTTTTGGTAGAAGCGTTATTTATTGTATTAGTGTTATTATTAATTATATTAATAAAGCCAGTCGTGGCCCAGTGGCACAAGCGTGTGACTGTAAACGACTGGTTGTGGGTTCGATTCCCACTCGAGGAGTGGAAATATTTAATATTTCCATTTTCTTCGCTGTGGTGTCAAGGTAAAGCGCGGCGTTAATTTCCGCCACTTAACACGCAATGCCTCCGAATTCGGCGGAAAGTGAGGAACGGAGTGTTTTAACGCTAGGTTCCCTCTGCCTACCCTGCTGTGTGCAGGATACAGCGTGAAGCTAAAAAAAAAAACAATTATAATATTACAATAAAGGAAACTTTATAGAAGTAAATATACTATCAAGTATTAGAATATAAAACAATATTATTATTAATATGTAAGTACTTTGTAGAATTTTGACTTTTTTCATAAAATGTAAATTGTATACAAATTTTGTTAAGCCAAAGTTTTTTAATAACGATGTAGCTTCAATATGAGAAGATTATCTATAAAAAGTACATAGAGTCTACCGTATCTTACAGCATCCAACTTTAAAGGCAGCTAGTTATGGGTTCGATTTCCATTCGAAAGAATGAACATATTTAAATTATTTTCATTTATCTGCTCTAATACCAAGCGTAGCGCTGAGTTCTGCCACTCAACAGGTAATGTCTTAATTTCAGAATAAACGTGAAGAATGGAGTGTCTTGACACTAGGTTCTCTCATATCACCCTACTATGCGTGCAAAGTGTGAATCTGTGTGTATAATAAGGAACACAATCATGTAACTCAAAGTCTTTTCAAATTAGGTAACTCAATTTATATAAAATAATAATATTAATTTAAAATTTTATATTTTTCCAACGTAACTCAGCGTGGCACAAAGAAAAAGCTATTGTTTAGGTACTGTGCATATTAGCTTTTTGTTTAAGTGACCTCGCGGTCAGAGTATTCATTAACTTTTCTTTCAAAGACAAGTGAAAAACGGCCTTATTACTCTTCATGCTGAAATCGTTTGAAATACTAAATTTTTTCTGTTATACAGAAATTATAAAAAAGTATTTAAAATATTAATTTATTATGTTTGGCTTTGAAATAATATATAATTAAATATTCATTATTCATAGTATTTACTAAAGCTTTAGAAGCGACCTTTTAATTGCAATTTATTGTAACATGATAATGACAATATACTCGTAATAACTAACGTTATTATGAGTTTATCCTATCTCTTTGGGGATCGTCCATACTTATGTTATAAATGCGAAAGTCTGTCTGTCTGTCACGCTTTCACGGCTAATCTACCGGTCCGATTTGGATGAAATTTAGAATGAAAGTAGTAAAAGTTACTGGGTCAAACATAAGCTATTTATTTTTTCAAAAATCTACCCCTAAGGGGTTAAAATAGGGGGTGAAAGTTTATATGAAAAATCTAAACCGCTTGACTGATTTTAATGAATTTTGGTAGAAATATAGTTCAGAATTTAAGCTTAAACGTAGTCTTCTTTATTTTTTAAAAACCCACCCCCGAGGGTTGCAATACAACGAAACAGTGGAATAGTTCATGCGGCAAAGCTGCGAGCGGACGCTAGTTAGTATGTACATTATAGACGATTGACTTGAAATATTAACAAATAGCTCAAAACTTAGTTATTATATAATTAAATTTCCTTGTTTACGTAAATTCCAAAAAAATGAACCAAAAACACAATTTTTTAATGAAATAAAAAATAATCATTAATAGAAATAAAAAATGTTATTTATTAGCTTGTTATTTTCAAAAACAGTACCTCCATATAAATTTACACGTACCTTGTTATCACGTTTTCCTGGTGTCTGTGCTATCAGTGCTTCAGTACGCAGTCAGTTTTCATGTATCATTTTCCTTTGTTAATTCAAATGGGACGGTCGCGTATGAGTGTATTTTTTTGTTTTTGATTTTGCCGCTGGACTATTTGTGATTGTTTAGTGACATAAAAAAAATGCTTTATTCACGCCGACGGTCTTCTTTCAGTACGCTTGTGATAGATTTGTTAAAGAAAAGACACGATGAAGGCAAAGATTCACCGATGCCTTCCCCAGCTTCCGACGAGGTAAATTTATTTTATTAGCTTCTTATACATTTACGGCGTTAGGTTCCGCCACCTAAGACACAATGTCTCGATTTTGGGCGCAAAGTGGAGAGCGGTGTATTTTGACATTAAGTTCTTTTTGAATATGCTATGCGGGAAGAAGCGTGAAGCTCACTTCTTGCATATCAATTGTAAATATTGATACATATGGCCGATGTTCCGTTGGCCTTGGATCACAAATCTTATCAATTTCTGATTACAAAATGATTTTTGGCTATAAAACGTAGGACACGTTACGAAATTTGCTCAATATCATATACTCGATAAAGGTCACACTATTTGGCCGTTACAGATATATTTCATCATATAAATAACTTAACTAAAAAATTCCGAACAAAAATTGAACTTAGGACCGTTAGTGAAGTGGTAATATTATTTTCTATTTTTCCTCGCTAAGAATTAATATTTAATAGTTTTCTGTATAAAGTTTTATAGAATAAATATCCCCAGGAAATGAGTTCATCTTGTGCAATCTTTTTGTTTCGTAGGACGTCAGCAATATTAATAGACTTGTTGGCAACGACCATTATATTATTAACAAAACTGTTGGCTTACTGTTTGCCAAAACTATACAAAAAAATATACGTTTTTGTTAAAAAATGTTATTTTTTTTGCGTATTTTTTTATAGTCTCTAGAATTAGGACAGAAAATCGAGTATAGAATGCCTTGACATTGGATCCTCTTATTTTTTCTTAAAATAGAGTTAAATTTTGTATTTTATTTACTTATCTTTGTGACACAAAATGCTAATCTACTATAATGGTCTATTTTTACTGTCAACTAAATTTTCGCGGCCATTCTTGTCATATGGTGAATACAATTGTTTTGGAGTCATGTTACTATCACACTATGTGTAGGGTTGTAACTTACAAATGGTAATAAAAGTATTTTATAATTTTCTAATTATACATACATATACTTTTACTGTTAAAGCAGTGGAGTTATACAATACCTCGTAGTTTAATGTTATAAACATATTTAAACATGTAGTTAATGTTAAGAAATCTTAATTCTAGTTAATCTGCTAAAAGTGATTGTTCTAGGAAGTTATTATATTACTATTTTGCCTATTTTTATGTTTTGTCCTGTTTAATTCGGTACGTAAAGAGAATATAAATATGTTCTCCAATTTCCGTCTGAATCTGAGAGATTACATAATGCTGCGCTTAGTCGTGTCACCAGCGTTGAGTGGTCGAATCATTTCCGAATGGGAATGAAATCAACAATCATGTCTGTATGACCCATATTTATAAAAGATTTAAAATCTCATTCCAAACTTACTGATTTTATTTGGTTTTCATCCAAAAAGTAATTTACATGTTCATATTTTATACTAATTATTTAAAGTTATTTTAGGTATTTTTTAAGGGAAAATAAATTAAACACGAAATATTATTATAATTTAGCAATATTTTACGATGGTTATTGAATAATACATAATTACATTGCAACTGTCAGCCTTTACCGCCGGATATAGACACTCCTGCGCAGAACAAGTTTCTGTTCCGCGCCGCTTATCTTCACCCTATTACATTTTTAAACTGAATAACATTGAAATTGACTTATATTTTTAACTTAAGAAAATATTATGATGGTTTCACTCTTGTTAACTGTCGCTTAATGTATTTTTTAATATTTTGTATGCACACATTTTAATAAGACGTAGAAAATCTAGCATACTTTATGTATGTATTACTGGATACGTTGAAAAAGGAATTAAAAAAATGATTTTTTCTTTTAAAAATGGTATAGGGCATTCAGAAAGCTATAATAAGTATTATTGTCATGTACTGGTGCATAATGTTATACATCTACGAGGAAATCAATTGTGTTTATTGGTCAACGGAAATATATAAACAATATTATTTCAAAATAACACAAAGTGTGGCGTTGAGTTGTCACTTGTTAAGTGAATGAATCAATTAATGTAACCATTTTGGGCAGAAAATGGAAAAAGAAAATGGTTTGATAATCGATTTTCTGTGACTACTTCGCCAAAATTATTATACAAAAAATAAATACGAGCTAATTATTATACAAAAAATGTCATGTTTCAACATGTGCGTAAGTAAACTTTTTAATTATTAATATAGTACAAGTAATTTAGTATGAAAAAACGATAGGAGTGGTGGCAACTAAACGGGCACGCACGCACCAATGTTTGACAGTGCGTTGTCATGGCAACGGTTGTTGCAGGTGTACGGAACAGATGGTAGATGTGTTCATGACGAACCGCTAATTAAAATACTATTCAAAATTTCCTTTGTCCAACTTTTAAAGTGTTTTGTCCAAGTTTTTGATATATTTTGCTGTTTATGAATAATTATTACTTTTTGAGCCGGAGAGAGTTAGGCGATTTCGTTTTTAAATTTAAGATATTGTGTGTTAATTTGCGGAACTTAGCGCTTCGCTTTGTTTTAACAGTTGAGCGAAATGCCAATTCTAACAACCTTTCACGTAAGTAATAATGGAACTCACGACCATTGCGGTCAGATACTACCACATGGCCACGATTAACGTAAATTTATTTTGTTCATTTTCATATTGTATAATATATTATTCTTTTATTTGAATTAAACAAAATATGTTAAATCAGTTCCTGTCATATATATGACAGACTAACTACTAAAATAAGGAATGAGACCTATTGAATTTCTTAATAATAAAGTCCTAATTTTTTGTTTACAAAAGTGCACTGCATTTTATTATAAACCAGGTTAAAATTAATAATTGAATTCGAAACATGAGTGGCGATAATAATAATTAACGCTCTACCACGAAGCCTAATTAAGTGTTCCTACTGCGCAATAGTATAGGAAAATAATAATAAATAATATTACATTATATTATTTGTCAGTATAATAATTACTAATATGTAACTATATATAAACTATTGTCAATGCCGTTATAGTCCAGGCAATTGGAAAACCCTACCGCAAACATCTTCAAAAAGATACATTTAAATAATTAATTAATACTTGTTGTATCAGTCGTGCCCCAGTGGCACAAGTGTGTGACTGTAAACGACTGGAAGTGGGTTCGATTCCCACTCGAGGAGTGGAAATATTTAATGTTTCCATTTTTTTCGTTCTAGTGTCGAGGCAAAGCGCGGCGTTAAGTTCCGACATTTAACACGCTATGTCTCCGAATTCGACAGAAAGTGGGGATATTGGAATGTCTTAACACTAGGTTCCCTCTGCCTACTCTGCTCTGTGCGGGATACAGCGTGAAGCTAAAAAAAAGGTGTTGAATTAGTTTAATAATTTAATTATTCTGTGAACATTTAGTTTAATATTAATACCATTCGCTTTTATCCTATATATTTATAAGCCTACATACGTTTCTGTAGACATATTGTTAAAACTAAAGAACAATATAGATATTTGAACTTGATTTCTCTATTGTATAGTGTTCAATGATTCTCATGGCTTCTTAGCAATTATGGTTATTACAAGATTTCTCCGAAGTTCATTTTATAGTGATTTATGTGAGAACTAAGAGAAAAGTCACACCTTATTGTATTTCAGTAGTGAGATTTTTTAAGCTTTTGTTATAGATGAAAATCAAAACGTAAGAAGCAGTGGGCGAGATTCCATCTGTAAACGTGTTGGTTGTTGGTTCGATTCCCACTTGGGATAATTGAATTGAAAATATTTTCTAGTCCCTTACCCTCTGGTAAGATAAAACGAAGAAATAATATAAGATAAATTTAAAATTGTAAATAAATACTGTATATAAAAATACTTTATTGAATGTCTCTTTCAACTGCAGCTTCTTAACATTTTTCGATTAATTTAGTCTAGACGCTGTACAAAGTGTGTTTTTTATTTTATATGTCCAGACGTGTTAGTTTTCAACTGATTTGGCACAAGCTTTTATTTACCTCTTATACATGTATGTTAAACTAAACTTATATTAAATTATTTTATTTATTACTAAGTATTTTTGCGCTTTAAACAGAAGATCTTTTACGTAACGAATACTGTTTAAGACAAATGACTTATAAAAATGCTTATATATTAAAATTATTAAAGTTTGTAATATTAAAATAACCGTTTTTTACACGGTACACATTTTTTACATTTTTTTTGGCAGTCTGTATATCTGCTTGCCGGCGACTCCAAGAGAAAAAGTCTCTTCGAAATAGAAATCACTAATAGATAGCTTAGTATACTTTACACTTTTATAATATATACTACTTTTATAACATAAACATAAAAACTCTTTATTTCACAATAACATTAATTATACATAGTATGAAGAACTTTAACTTTTAATTTAGAATTACACATTTCTTTTAAAATTCCATCCGAACAAAGTCGCGGGCATAGCTAATATATTATATTTTCGTTCGTATCTTAAATAATCGTCACAACTATCGTCAATACAGATTTTCATTAACATAATCAATTATCAATGATCTCCAATGACCGCGGCGTTTTGGAACATTTCAAGATTATCACTAAACACATAGTGATAAGATACTAAATATCAAATAAACAAAATTAAAGTATAAAACATAGTATAAAAGATTTTCGAGACTAATTTATTTATTAATTTATGTATGTACATTTAAAAACGTCTGTACTGCTGTTGAATGTATTTTTGACAAGTGTTAAAATATTGAAAAAAAAACCTTTTTAGAATGTCAATTAAAATGTTTAAGGCAGCGGGTTTCGAACTCTGATATCTTCATAACTCTTGGCCACTAAGCCGTTGGATAGCGTCCACGAGCTACGGATTCGAATGAAACTATAAATATTAAAATAATTGTTGAAATATGATTAAGTTAAAAGTTCAATGTCATAAAAAGGTTTTCCCACATAGAAATGATATGTTTTATAAAAGTTTTGCAAAAAATATTATAATATTCAGTCGGCTTATCAGTCCTTATCAGCATTTAGTAATAAGTTGAGCGCTAAAAGGTTATTGACACTTGAATACTAATGTTTTTTATTCAAATGCATTTCTGTAATAGGGCTTTACAAGCTTAGTTTTATGAGCTAGAGTGTTTTAGATAGTTCCTTGTATTAGATATATTGTTATTTATGTAAAAAATATTTTATTGTTATCACACTTTAAAGTGGCGTTCTCGAATCCATACTTATATTATATAATAGGCTAATTTACGGGTCCGATTTGGATGAAATTTAGAATAGGTGAAACATAGGTTACTTATTTTTTTAAAAACTTACCTCCAAAGAGTTGAAGTAGGGGATGAATGTTTATGTGAAAAATCTAAACCACTTGACCAATTGTAATGAAATTTGGCATAAATATAGTTGATAATCCAAGGTTAATATAGGACACATTATTTTTCAAAAATCCATCCCCGAGGGTTGCAATATAACGAAACAGTTATGTTGTTCACGGACCGCTAGGCACATAATGTTTTGATAATTGTAGCACTTAATTATATTTAAAAGTTGTGCTTAAATATCATAGGTATGGGTTAAATTTTCACTCCTGAGAATACACATACTTATAACAGGTTTCCCCTATGTTAGATAAAGTAAGGTGGGCCCTATGATAAAACACGCAATGTTTTTAGATATTCAATATCATAATCGATTTCTTTACGTTTACTACGCTATATAGAGATACGTAGAGAAATGAAAATTTACACATCATTTTACTAGTAGAAAATATGTTTTTTATTCAACTTTACAGCTTTTCTCTTATGGCACTGTAGTCAGCACTGTGAGAACCGACAGTCAAAACACTCCGTTCTCTACTTTTCGCCCAAAATCGAGACATTAAGTGTTAAGTGGCGGAACTCAACGCCGCACTTTGTGGAAATTAAATTAATATATAATCATTTCGCGGTGTGTGTATCGAACGCACCATCACGTCGACAGTCTCACGCTGTCCCACTATGCCATGACACACATATAGCCTGTGGTGTACATAATACTCACTAATTAGTATAGAATGCATTATTGGATTTAGAAAATTATTATAAATAGGTCTCTATCATTCGATCTGGTTCTTGACTAAAAACAAAGTTATAACGAGCTACTCTATTCAATATAGCAATCAGAGCACTTACTCGTCTTAGAAAAACTTTTCTATTGTCCTCCTTTGTTTTATTTCAATTAGTTATTCAAATTGATTCAACAAGATGAATAAAATGCATATTTATTGAGTTATATTCTGAATTATTAAAAAATACTAGACTCTTATGTCTATATAGCGAACGTTTTTTATTTTCTTTATTATTCTTTGTTTACTTTTTATTTAATTCGCTCTACATTTATTTTATCATTTCTTTTAGACTCTAGACTCATAACGTTAAATTTCTTAGAAAGAGAAAAAAGTGGCACAGTGGTATTTATGTTTATGCATGTGATGGTTTTAGGGCACAAATGAGGTACAAAAATATTGATTGCTTCATGCCTTTTCCTGTCTAGGCAGTGTAGTCAGAAATAACGTTAAAAACATTCCCTTCTCGTTTTTTCCGCCCTAAATTGACACATTATGTGCCAAATGGCGGAACATAACGCCACGCTTCGTCTTATGTACCAGAGCGGAGAAAATGAAATAATATATAATCATTCACTCGAGTAGGAATCGAACCAATAATTATCGTGTTTATACTTAACTTTAACTGCGCCACGACGGCCTCACATAAAATACTACAATATTTAAAACGCGAAATCAGACCTTTGGGTAGCAAGCCGAGCATTCTTGTCGTCAGATTGTCCCCATCTTGTAAAAAATTGAAAATATAACAAAAACGAATTACTAAGTAATAAAATTAATCTTCTCTATCATTGTATTCATGTCGCAAATCCGTTAGCGAGTCAATGAACTAATCAGAGCAGTCACAACCAATAAGCGCGAAGCTATTTTAAATTACAATTTCGCGATCATTACCGCTAATTACTTTCTGTCTATTATTTATGCTATTTCTTGTAAATTGATACCACGGCTTAGTTACTGAAGAGAAAATATAAAATTATAATATTAATTTAGTAACGGCAGTGAAATTATTGATCTAGATGAAAATTATTGACTTTGGGCATAAAAAATTAAAATATGAACATGAACATTACATTAAAACAGAAGAATTGTGGCGAAGTGACAATCAAATTAAGTTTTGTCATCATACTGACGCAATTATTTAACGTGGATTCCAATCCCACGCGGAGAAATATAAATTAATTTTGATATAAGTATATAGATGTCCTGGTTAGTAATAATATATTGTAATTACCCAAATACACCATGTATTTAGGTATTAATAAATATTTTACTAGTGAAACAAAATAAAGAGTCGAGTCGATCGCCACTCGGTTGAATGATTAGATTTTAATTAATTGCATTTCTCTATTCTGGTAAGACAGACCGCGGCGTTTAGTTATGTCACTCAGCACGCAATGTCCTTATGTCAGGCGGGAAGTGGAGAACAAAGTGACTTCTCATTAGATTCTCTCTGACTGCGAAAAAAGCGTGAAGCTTTAAAATCTTT
Organism: Dryas iulia moderata; assembly: GCA_019049465.1. NCBI lineage: Eukaryota > Metazoa > Arthropoda > Insecta > Lepidoptera > Nymphalidae > Dryas > Dryas iulia. The sequence continues at coordinate 6,517,741 of CM032431.1, forward strand.
AGCTTTAAAATATAAAGTCAATCTTGTTATAGCAAATATTTTTTCCGTAGAAACATGAATACTAAAAATAAAATAAATGAATCACTAAGGTATGGTTTTTGTGAACTTGTGCAAGTTTTAAAGACAACAAATAGTATTTAGTTGGGATTTTAAGCTGAAATTATACTTTAATATTTTATTTACCTATTTCCTTTTTGCGGTGAATACAAAAATATTTGCAGACGTAGGTAGGTTATAATTTATGTATTTACATATATGTGAAGGAAATACTTTTGACCACATTATATGAAACTTATGCGGACAGAGGTCTATTAAATTTGGAATAGTTATAGTTTTTCTAGAGAAGAGAGAGAGCGAGAGTTACTGTTTCTTAAAATAATGCATTAGAAATACTTATACTTATACTTAGCTTAACACTTTACCCGTAGTGGAAATGTCAGAGAGAACGGAACATTAACGATCTGTTATTCTGTAAATACACATATTACATAGACAAAAGAAACATTCTATCATGCATTTGACATACCTACAGTTTCGTATAAAGTGACATCCCCAGATTGGTGCTTTCATGTCATTTCCTTTAAAATACCATAAAATTCTTACTTTTCTCAGCTTCTAATATGCTTAAGCAACCAAAACAAAGTACTTTAAGCTCAAACGTGCTGTGGTGATAATAATGAATTTATAGTAACCAGGTACGCTTGCTGACTCACGCATATCTTTTTGCATCAGTCCCAACGATCTACCAAATGTGAACCTACTAAAATTATATCGTAAAGATCAAAATTCTCCAACAAAATATTACTCAAAATCATAATCGACGCGACGTAATCGTCTTGCTGTCTGAATAAATCAGTGTTGCAAGCAGACAGAGACATTCGTTGTTTGCAAATAGTGTATACTCGTATACTATGTAAAGCGAAAAGTTTCCCTCGTTCTAAGGTGACGTTATTAATAAAATACTTCTAGAATGTCAAGAATTACTGTTTTTGTCAATAATTTTTTATTATGGGTAAGAAAGAACCTCATGACAAGTTAGTCCGTGTCCAAATTGGTGCCTCTCAAAGAAATTGAGTAAATCTGCGAAGTGAATATTTTAGTTGGCATTAATAACATACACTAGTTGTTTGAAATTGTTTATAGAAAAAAAGAGTTTATAGAAGAGATAATAGTATAAGTATACTGAAGGAATGGGATGAGACGCTATAGGAATGAGACGTTTGACATAAGTAAAAAGTACTTTAATTTACTCTCCAGCCTTGTTTTCACTCAAAAATTTATGACATAACATATCTTTGTGAAACATGCGACGTGAAAGAAGGACAAACAAACACATTCCTATTTATAATATCAGTACGAAATACAAGCAAAATTGATTTTTAAAAATGTAAATTTGAAAAATATTATAAAACTTTTTCAATTCAATGTATTTTACCATATTTCTCTTCACTGAATAACACTTCTGCGTAAATCAAAACCACAGATGCATTATTGTATTCAAATCGAATAGGGGCAATACAATAAATAAATCCTGTAATAATCTATATCCTCTACAAATTTCTAGGAACACGAGACTTTGATATTGAATAGTGTGATAAATGATTTATACGTATGTACGTATGTATGTATGTATCTACGAAACAAGTTGTAAATTGAACAGCGTTCTCGATTTAGCCTATTGTAACATTGTCTGGATAGAAATGAATCTTATTTAAGACTTGTTACTGCATCCTATATTTAAAGACATTTGCTAGGCTATTAAAAGTTTTATTTCGCTTATTGGTTGGTTTGATAGCAATTGACAATTGTCTTTTTATGGAAAACTCGATATTTTGGCCGTTTGGCGTCATGGCCTTGACTAATCGTTTTATACTTTAACAGAATTCATTTTTTTGTGTTATATTTATAAGCATAGTACTATAAATTATTAATTCGATTAATGCGCCGTGAAATATATACATATATGCTAGCATACGAAGTTATGTGTATTATATTATAATATTGTCATTCCATTATTTGGGGCCATTGTAACGCACTATTCGATAACCGATCAAGGAAATGATTACATTTTAATTATTTCCATTTCTCCCCTTGGAACTCGAGTTCGAGCGAAGTGTGAAAAACCGAGTGTCTTGAAAACTGATGGAAAAAATCTTAGTTCAAGAAACTTACTTAACCTAATTTATAATATCGCTAATTATAATCTCTTTTCAAAATCATGAAACCTAAAATATCTGCAAACATTATCCAAATACGATCATTAGTATAGATAAAGTGGTTAAAAATAATCATGATTTCCAAGTAACGATACCGGACTTGAATAAATATAAATAAAGCCCATGAAAAAATATAATCAATCGTATTTATTTTTAGAGATCAGACCATTCGTTTCATTCCGTTTTATACCGCGTTTAAACAGTTGCATCGTAAAGTGTATTTCATAGAATGAGGGCTACATTTATAGAATCTTAGGTCGATATATTGTAAGATGTGCTAATAATACTGCAGAAGTAGATACTACTATTAAGATGAAAATATTTGTCATTGCTGTGGTAAAGCTTAAAACAATTAGAGTCGTTTAATGTATCAATGCGTATATTCTTGTTTAAGTATATTTTTGTTCGTTATATATAGATTGAAAATTAGTAGAGGTATCTACATTTATAGAATACATATTGTAACAGTTTAGTATAGGTAATTTCTTAACCATAGGTTCCCTGTGTTTTAAATGAAAGAAAAATTGATTTAAACTTGGACTGAATACGGCCCGCTTAATAATTTTATGCGGCCCGCCAAGCGTTATTTTTATTACAGATATTCTTCTACTACTTTTATTTACTATTGTAACATTTACTATTGTAATATAAGTGTGAACTTCTAAAACAGCCGGCCGAAAAAAACGTAATTCGGGCTCGTTGCGTATAAAGGTAGCTAACCCCTGATTAAACAAAATCTGCGAATAAAACCTCACCTGTTTCTTAAACAAATTCGTGAAAATTAAATAAGCGATTCTCTTTAATATTATTATTCGCGTGATTTTCAATTGAAATTCGAATATATTTTTGATAGTCAAATAATAGTTTTGGCTTACAATTCTTACAAACTTGAGGTTAATGTAAATATTAGTTCAAGTGACATAGCAACCTCGGCCTTCATTATGTTTATACTTAAAAACCAAGTGCCAAAATTAACGTTTTTATAAATCATTTGCAAATATAATTTTATTGTAATATATTAAATAAAATAATGCTACGTCGCCAAATTGCCCGTTTTTCGTTTTTTGCGGAGTTGAGTTCCGTCACTCAACACGGAATGAATCGGCACATGCAGTGGCACAAGCGTGTTACTGTAAACGACTGGTTGTGGGTTCGCTTCCCACTCGAGGAGTGGAAATATTTAATATTTCCATTTTCTTCTCTCTGGTGTCTAGGCAAAGCGCGCGTTAAGTTCCGCCACCTAACAAACACGCAACGACTCCGAATTTGACGGAAAGTCGAGAACGGAGTGTCGTAACACCAGGTTCTCTCTGCCTCAGGGTTTTGCATCAACAGCAGGGTTGCTGTGTGCAGGATATAGCGTGTAGCTAAAAAAAAATATGTTATATGCTACTTTTATGTAATTTTCAGATGTAACGTAACTGAAAATTACTATAAAACGCACACATTGCATAAAATTTATGATTTTTTGTACTTTTTACCATCACCTAATGATTATTACACGTAATGTTTTAAAAGCATCACGGAAAGAAATAATACTATTTTTTATATCCTATTATACAAATATTATGCAATATTACAAGCGTATGTTTTGATTTTTGGGTGGTTATTATTTAATTATTGTAACTGAAGGTACTGAAATATAATATCACACAGGAACTTTTTGATTTAAACTGATATATTATAGGATTTTAACTTGAGTAGATGAGCTTTTATCCAATGAACCATTTTCTGTACTGAACCCTATTAAACTGTGAGCCTAATTCAGGTTAAGCATTACTAAATTAACTTTAGATGTTAAAATATTTATCCATAAACAACCTTATGTAAAGAAAAAATATGTAAAACATAAAAATAATTTAGAAAATCAAGATAAATTCTAATGTTTTCATTTGATTTTTTAAAGACTAATTATATACTACTCTAATATTTCCTCATCTAAATGAGCTTCATTACGATGTTAATGTAAGCAAGTTATGCCATAAATCATAGCGTTAACGGATAGGATTTGTTTTTTGTGGCTTTCCTGTTGGCTAATATAGATTAGGCACATATGTTGTTTGTTTCAAAGTAGGTCATGTCAATAGAAGGTCAGGAAGATGGTTATTATTTGAACTTATTGCATTTCGTGTACAAAGAGATTTAGCTTCTCCTTTTTTCTTTTTAAATAAAGTCTAAATCATTTCAAGACCATAATTCACATCTTGAATAGTCAACTTCTTGCGGGAAATTAATTCACTAATAATATAGTTTAAATTGACTAATATTGTTTGTTCTGGTATCTAAGGTAAAGCGCGGCGTTTAGTTGCGTCATTCAACACGCAATGGGTGGAAAGTGGAGAACGTAGTGTTTTGACACTCTCTGTATCTCTCTCTTGTATCTCTCTGTTTATGCTATGCTAGTAAAAGCAAGTAGCTGGTTATTTTAGACTTCAAAAAATATTTAGTCATAAAAATATATAGCGAAATAAACATGTCTATAAATAATTTCCAATTTGTGCTAAACATTTTGGAATGTCGCCATATTTCGGGAAGTGCATTCATAAGCGATCGATCGAAGCAAAGTATAAATAAAATAATGCATCGTGACCCACTTTAGAAGTATACCAGGACTAACAGGGACGGAAACTTGTGTCGAAAGTGTCTATAAAAGTGCTGATACTTAAGTTAAAATGTTTTAAGTTTAAAAGTATCGGCTGCAGTGTTTTTATGTGCTTGTAAAAACCTAGTTAGGTTTCGTTTTTTTTTATGATTCTAACTTCTACATATATTGAAAAAGACATTCAGAACTCGTATAAATTGAACGTAGCGGGATTCGAACCCGCGCAAAGAACGCATTGCTCAATTTTTCTAAGTGTTGAAACTTTAAAAATGTTTAAAAGTCCTACATATATGTTTATTCATGTTTATGCTTGTTGTTAGACTTAACATGAAAATGAATACATAAGATTTATAATTTTATTATAAAACTAGCGACCCGCTCGCGGCTTCGCCACGTGAACTACCACTTTCATCCTCTATTGCCTATTTGGGATTGCTTTTTTTTATAAAAGGAGGGTAGTCTATATTTGACTATCGTCACTAATTATGTTCATGAGAAAATCATCGATACATTTAGTGCAATGTCTATATTATTTGATAACATGTAGCGATAACTGTTCTAGTAAGAAAACGTACGAAATCTGCTATCATATGATAGTAGATTTCGTACATATAAACCATCTGGTATATAGTATTATAAACCGGTAATAATATCTTAAATAAACTTTAAGCTTTTTATTTTACAATTGTGTTACTTATTTATATTCAAAAATAGCTTTATTTGCAAATAATCAATGCAATTTGACTTTGCCAGTTTTTAACTTTTCTGCGGGAACTGTTTTGAATACCAGGGTAATTTTTAAAAAAAGAGAGATGGCCTATGTTTGACCTTGCCTCATTAACTATTTTCCTGAGAAAATTCATTCATTTCAGTCAAGGAGTTTAGATCTTTCATTCTCACTATATACTAAACATACATAAGTTTCATCCACTGTTTCAACCTCCTAGGGTTTGATTTTTTATAAAGTAGCCTATATGACCCTGCATCTTCAACAATCTTCTTTACGAATTCCCGTCAAAACATAACAAATAGAAGAGATACAGATTTTTGCATTTTTATAATAATAATTTTAATGAGTGCGGATATGTCTAATACAATGTCATTTATATAATAACAAATGGCGCTACCCGTTGCAGAAAACGTATAATATCTAGTATATATATAGTATATATATAATAGATAGTGACATCTGTTGTCATATAGATTACATAAATATATAGATTATATAAAGTTTTATAGATCGGTCAAATGTATATTTAATAAATGTTATGCATATTTTATTTTATAATTATTTTAATTAGTGATATTAAAACAAATTTAGCTTCACTCGTGAACTATCGACATAATTTGAATGTTTTTTTTTTAATTTTATTTTTCTGCGGGAGTTATGTTGAATACCAGGATGAAAACTATCCCATATGTTGCTCTAACCTCTAAGCTAACTCCATACAAAAATTCATTAATTTCTACCCGGTAGATACCGATATACAAATGATTTATTTATATCGGTTTTTTATTTTTTCCAAAAAAACTACATAGGATACCGGGATAAAAACTATCCTATATGTACCTTTGGACTATAAGCTATCACCATACTAAAATTCATTCATTTCTATCCAGTAGTTTTTGCGTGATTGACGAACAAATTAACAGACAGACAGACAGACAGACAGACAAAAATTCTACTGAGTGGATTTTTGGCCTGTGTTATCGATATATTAACGCACCCAATTAAAATTTTTCTGAAATTTTTCATGTACAGAATTGACTTTTCTACTCTTTAATTTTATTATAAAATAAGTGTAAAGTAAAAAATAACGGAACTTACACTAACAGTTGATGTAATTATTTTATTTTCGAATTTTCTTGAACTCAAACGAATAACTTTTCTTATGTTAAGTAACATTAGTAGATTAATATTATATTAATAATAGGTTATTATAAATTAAATTGAAAATACCAATATAAAACTATCGTAGTCTATAATTCTGGTCTGTTATAAATCAAGTAAAAGTCACTTTTTACAAAACGTTACTTAAAGAAACCGATCTCTAGGAGAAATCTACTTTCCTTCTTATTATTTGACTTTCCATTACGCCCGTGATGTATGCTTGCATATTATTTTTCATTAAATACTAGTTACTTGGTGATATAACACTTAGATCATTTTAATATGCAAATTATAAATGTAATTAATTTACTTTTAACTCCGTACTTGCTTTATCATTTAACTAATTTCGTTTTTTAGAAAAAAAAATACATTAACTTTACAACTGATGTCAGACAAAACGAGGCGATGAATTGCGCTATTTAACACGTAACGTTTTAAGAGGGCAAAGTGTCTTTACACTAAGTTCTCTCTGACTACATCAGTCCACGGGCAAGAGCATGAAATTGTTTAATTTACAAATGATAACAATTAAGCCTATTATATAAATATATCTTTAAAAATTGTACTAAATTAAACAAGCACAAAATAAATACATAATATTAACCAAAAATCTAATTTTTCATACATTTACAAATTTAATGCGATATTGTACAGAATTTCTAGTAACGGTTTTTGATAGTCCTAACAAGCTTAGGGGCGTTATTAATTGAGACCGGTGTATATTTACTAATATACATATATCTCTGTTTATTCATTTGTGTTCGGACGCTCTATAGGTATTAATTAACTGTGTTTAATTTCACGTGTAGGCTTTGTTGTCTAATTTGTATAACTACTAAATACTAGCCGCAGTATTTAATAGAAGTTAGCATAAATGTGACATAAATTGTAATGAAAACTTAATTACATTTTATTACAGTCTTAGAAATTTTCTTCGTATTGCAAGGTAGTTAGAGAGAAGTTTATATCAAGATCTCCGTTTTTCTTTTTCTGTTTAAAATTATTTATTATAATTTAAATATATAATTCCTTTGAGTGGGAATCGAACCCACAATCACGTTAACATTCAAGAGTGACCCTTCCACTGCGTCACAGTGGCCTTAAATACTATTTAAGGTTTCTTTATTATTATTATTTTTGTCTTTAAATCTAGTTATCTGTTTCCCTTTTTTATTCAGAACACTCTACAAAACTAGAAAGAAACATAAATAAATATTTTTGAAATATTCTTAAATTTTAATTGATTACATGAATTCTTACACATACAAATTGGGATTCGAACCCGTAACTGACTGCCACACGTACTAACTGCGCCGCGAAAGCGTGTAATATTGATGATATCAAAGTTATATACCAAAGTATCTCTGCATTGTCACCACGCGAACATTGATCTAGCGTTACATGCAACTGCACACTGCAGATTTCGAAAGCAGTCAAACATATCTATTACTGTTACCGAGATGCCTGCTCTATGTCGCAATATTGTATCTAATTTCAAAATTAATGAATTCTGATACCCAAATTTATATATTTTCTTTTAACTTCTAAGATTGGAGACCTACTTTTATAATCTTAAGCCGTTTCCTTATAGAAGTCTCATAAATATCGCACTAAGCGCTAGATTAGATTCTTTTTAAGCAAAATATAATATTATTTTGTTCAAAAAATCTTTATTTAAAACAGTTGATATGAAAAATAACCGCGTACAAGTCATTGACCTCCAGCTAAGTATAGTAGAAACGTAATCTGTTAAATGTAGTGGTATAAAGTTAAAACGTTACTATGATTTTTATTCATGTATTTTAAATTAAAACAACAATTTCTGAATTATCCTCATTAGGAGACGGAGCGTATGAACATTTGAATAAAATTTTCGTGTTTTGGATGCTTAAGCAAAGAAAGTCAAGAGTTAATTCGTTAATTTTAGTAGGTAATGATCTTGTTATGTACGGTATGAAAAATTTAATGTGATATTTTTACGTAACTTATGGCAAATTATACACAAAAATGTTGAAGCTTTTATAATTTGGAAGCGCTCGCATTCAAGTGAATGTTACACAAGAGGCTAGAGGTAACTAACTGACTTTCAGATGTTCTAGTCCAATTTTTTGTAGAAAAAACCATTGAAATAGAAAATATATTTGTGCTTTAAAATTATACAATTTAAAAAGAATAAATGATTTTAATATTAGTATTTTTTTTTATATATATAAGTTACAGACAACGACAGATTCTTTTTTAAATAATTGCATTTTATTTAATTTAAATATTAATTCTACGCCACATATTAACTTATTGCTGTTTTATAGAGCCAACTGTGAAATACATTTCAAATCTTTGAGTATTTTAACTCAGTCAATTTTACTTTTTATAAATTATACTAATGTTGAAGCCAAAATATGTAAATATTTTTCTATGTTAACTATACAGTGATAATAAGTTAACGGTGAACAGACTATGCATTTTTCTTTGAAATTATGACTATGCATTTTTCTTTGAAATTATGAATTATTTAATTATTTCATACACGAATTTCAGAAAATTTTCAATATGTACATTTGTGAAAATAATTAAAATTTACAATATGTGTAGATAGAGATCAATTCTTTCTGTAGTATCATCGACAATGCTTTCGAGTATCTAAAGAATGCTCAAACTTGTTTTGTCAATTATTTATCCCCTTATAATCTTTTTCCACATACAAAAAACTGAATACAAAAACTAACTTATTAATTTACTTTAAATACAATATAAGTACGGCTATATTTGTATTACGGCTGCATATGCGTGTAGCAAAAACACTCTGTTCCTCAATTATTTCGATCATCGTGCAAGCGTTCAAGCGTTTTCATGCACTTTTACGGAATATTAGATAAATTGTTACAAAACACATGTTGAATGTAATACTATACTATACTATGCTAGAGATTATGAAGTCGTGACTTTATAGTAACTTCTTGGCAACATCCGTTATTGTCTAAAGTCTAAACTCTAAATGTTTAATTAAGACATTATTTGGCACGTTGTTTCACGACATGATTTATAATTAACATGCTTAGATTATTATGATATTATTCAATAATCAATATACGTAATAAAGGCTATTATGGCGCAATGGGACAACGTCTGATTGTGATTGGTTAGGGGTTCATTTCCCAATGAATACGACGATTTTCGTTTCTCCGCTCTGGGGGACAAGTCAAAGCGCGGCGGTCTAGAATTTGCTTGGAAAGTGGAGTACGGAGTGTACATACACTTAATTCTCTACGAATATCCTGCTTTGTGTGAAAACGCGTGAAGCTGATATTTTTTTTAGCTTCACGCTGTATCCTGCACGCAGCAGGGTAGGCAGAGGGAACCTAGTGTTAAGACATTCCGTTCCCCACTTTCCGCCGAATTCGGGGGCAATGCGTGTTAAGTGGCGGAACTTAACGCTGCGCTTTGCCTCTGATACCAGAGCGAAGGAAATGGAAGCTGAATTTATTGTAGTTATATTTCAAATGATAAATTCTAAAGCAACTAATTTAATTTTTTTACTAGAAATATCTGCATTTTTAGTAATTTAAATGCTTACAAGTTTTCATTTCATATATGTTTGTAGGTAACAATTTAGCGAGAGGCTCAACATGCCCGCATTAAACGATTGTAAATGTTAGGTCGCAAATTACTTTCCTGCATACGGGATGTAACAGGACAATCAATGTTATGCGGTTAAATGTGCCTACGTTTTAGGGATTAAAGCTTTTTATATTGACATATAAATTATATTTAACTATTTTTTTAAATAAGTTATATCATGCTGTTGGTTTATTATATTATTTATGTCTTCTTAAATAATAAATTTAAATGTAATGTACATTACAATATTTTTATTATTACTAAAGATATTAAAAACCTTCTGAGATTTGGACGTAAAACTTTGAACGTAGCGGTATTCGAACCTATATTTGTTGAAAACCATCCAAGGCCGTCCGTAGCCGTAAGTCGTACGTTCACAATGCTAATATATATTTAAATTTGTTAAAATAACATGAAATAAAGTGGAGAACGAAGTGTCTTGCCACTAGATTCTCTCTGACTATCTTGCTCTGCTCTCTCTAAAAAAGCAAAAATCTATTAAAATAACATATACTTTAGGAGAAAAAATGTTATCGATCTTTGTGTTTTAACAACCTATACAAAAAAAGTCTTTAAAAAGTGAACTTCAAAATCAATAAGATTTAATAATCAAAAGCTAAGACCGTGATTTGAAAAATGAAAATCTAGAAATATATTCAACGCTTTTGATATAACTTAGTCATTTCTACAAAATTCCACTCAACATTTATACAAAACTTGGTTAACATTTTAAAATAACATGAAATAGAATCAAAAATTGTATGTTAAACTTTTCCTGCTGAAATTTTAGTTGGGAGTGACCTAAAGAAATATGTAGTTTGCATGAAATACGAGTGCATTCATTAAACCCACAGCGATACCTGCGAACCCGAGTTTCAACGTAGCACGATATAAATTATATACTTTTAACGCTCTTTACTTCAGCCGTTTGGTATTACACTTTTTTTATAATAAAATATTTTGAATCTGAGTAAAAATGGCGCTCACATTCATATAATATTTTATTCATTTACTTCTATCTATACTTTTATATATATATATGTGCTTAGTGTATATTATTAGTAACTTTTTGGTATAACGTTTCTTTTAAAAGATTTACATTTAACGATTATAATAAGTTAATAATGGCGTAGTTACGAAATCGAAAATATGTTGTATAAAAACATCACTTCATCAAAATAAACCACAATGTTGAGTTCCGTCATTCGACACACAATGTTTCGAATTCGAAGGTAAGTGGAGAAAAGAGTATCTTGGTTGAACACTAGGCTCTCCCTGCTATGGAAGAAAATGGCAGAAAGCTTGAAAATGTCCATTTTCTAGGCCTATAAATATACCTATACATGTTTACATTATAATAATATTACAGCAAAAGGTATAGTCGCCACATCTTCACCCCACTAAACATCTTATCTAACGATCCGCCCATAATAACTTGGCTTACTATAAAGCCTTAAAATATTTTCGTATATTCTTTAATATAGTCTTTTCCGGTACGAAATAAGAACTTTTATTTCAACCACAACCGACCGAATCCGACTCGACTGTCATTGTAATATACACCGCGAAGGCAGTATAAAAATTACAAGAAAAAGTATTTAGATTTTGTTTTCCCTTTTTCACTGAAAATACTGGTTCATAATGTTTCAGAAGTTTTACAGTGGCCTCTATGGCACATCGGGACAGTGGTTGACTCTAAACGTGATGGTTGTGTGTTCGATTCCCTCTCAGGGGAATGATTACATATTATTTTAATTTTTCCGCTCTGAATCCCTGCTTTTGGAATAATGTCTGAAGCTGTAAAAAATATTTTTACTACGAAACTAGTAATAGTAACACAATAATTAGTTCGTTTATAAGTTTATTTTTTTTATAGTATTCTTTACTCTACTCTAGATCTTTTATTTGTTTGAATTAGCATTATTTGGTAATGCACTACGTTTATTATTACATGCATACATCTAATCTAATATGTAACACCGGAAAAACAACATCGCAACCAAAGTGGAACAGTTGTTTGTTCTATTCAAATTGCGTGACCGATTTGGCACTCGACACGTCACTGTATATCACGATACGGCGTGACATCTTCGTGATGTGAATAGTTTACACTGCTCTACGCCGCGGTCTGTTTTGTAAATATTAATATTTTTTTTGTAGGCTTCGATGTGTTATTTTTTTTTTCCTGAGTGATCCTAGTGTCAAGACTCTCTGTTATTCACTTTCCGCCCGAATCCGGGATATTGCGTGTTGAATGGCGGAACTCCACACCACGATTTATCTCGTCACAAAAGCGTAAAATAATTTAAATGTTGCTGTCTCATATACACTACACCACGATGGCCTCAAACATTAATAGAATAAATTTATATATTTTTAAAGATCTTATTTTAGAAATTAAACTTATAAAACTTATGAAATAAGGAATTTAACTGAAACCCATTATTAATAATGTACAACTATTATTAATAATAGTATTATAGATATAATCTACTAATAAATAGTATCTACTTACTAAATATTTAGAATCATTACAGCCCGTCTTATAAGGATATCCTCGTCCTATGACACACTCCTTAGAATACATTGCGTGTCGCTTTCATTACGACCGGAAACAGATAAACTTTCGTTTTGTGTCAATTGTTTTAGCAATATAAATTATGTCATAACTTTCAGAATATATTTATCTAGTGACAATTTTAGAGTTACAGGTTCAATTCCAGTACAAACTGAATATCTATACTTATATTATAAATGGGAATTTCAAGGCTTATCTACCGGTCTGATTTGGATGAAATTTAGAATGAAAGTAGTATCAATAACTGGGTCTAACATAGGATACTCATTTTTTCAAAAATCAACCTCTAAATGGTTGAAATAGGGGGTGAAAGTTTGTATGAAAAATCTACACCGCTTGACCGATTGTAATGAAATTTGGCATAAATATAGTTGATAATCCAAGGTTAAACAAAGACTACTTTATTTTTCAAAAATCCATCCCCTATGGTTGCAATACACCGCAACAGCTATGTATGTTCACACGCGGAAAAGCCGCGAGCGGGCCGCTAGTTGAGATATATATTGATATATGTATATCTTCTTGTTATTAATACGGTACTTCGTACTTAAGGTAGAACGCGGCGTTGAGTTCCGCTGCTTAACACGCTTTGTTTCGACTGGGTGGATGTTAGAGAATGAAAAGCCTCGGTATTATAGTCTTTCTGACTAGCCTTCCTTGCGAGAAAAAACTTGAAGTGGTATATATATTATAATTTTTATTAAATATAATACTTATTTCCCGATTTCGGACGATTTCGGACGATCGGACACTGGAAAGTGGAGAACAGAGTGTCCTGATACTATTTTCTCTTTGATGAACCCTATATGGAAAAAGAGTGAAGCTATAAATATTAAATACAAACCACATGTTTTTATTTTTAAAGAAAAGCACAGAAAAAGAAAGTACATTTTCTGTATAATTTTACTTAACACTGTTAATCAAAGCGGATAAAGTACTTTAACACTCTCAAAAGATAGCTTATAATTATTGAGTTCATAAAGACGATATCATTGTAATTTGTGCTTGTTTTCCTCTCAGTTATTAGCGGAACAACTTGGATAGACGCCAATGGTAATTATCGATTTTATCACAACTCGTTTAATCTTTGTGTCGGGTTAAAATAAAACTTAAGCAATTACGTTGTATTTTGGTAACAATAGATTTAAGATAAGTATTTATATATAGAAAAATTCTGTTTTTCGGTTTGTAAACGTTTTTCTTTTAGTTCTACGTTTTATTCTACTTAGTACGGTAGGTAAAGAGAGCTAAGGCACTCCATTCTCTACTTCTCGTTCGAAATCGAGATATTGACGCCACTCTTTGTCTTAGGTTTCAGAGCGGAGAAATGAGAATAATATAAATATAATCATTTCTCCGAGTAGGAATGGAACCCACAACCAATTGTTTTAATGGCAGTCAGCCCTTAGTCATAATGGCTTCAACAATTTAGCGTTATTATACTTTAAAATGTATGTATATACAAAAACTACGAAATTGATACGAAATTGCCTAAAAACCAAGTGACTACACACTCTGTTCTCCATCTATTAAAAGTTACGATTTTAAATATCATTCCACTATTCTTGATTGATATTGATCAAGCGTTGCAACAGTAGATCGTTTAGACGGTCTTGTATTGGATTAGACGATGTGAACCAAATTTCTGTCTGAGCTTTCGATGTGTGAACACAAGTGTGTTTACAGTGGGTGAATTTCATTTAGTAGTAAACTTTACTTTTTACCTTTATATATGCTTGAGTTTATCAATTTTCTAAATCAAATATAATATATTAAATTTAGAATATTAGTAATTGCAAATACGATTGGTTCTTAATCTTTGAATTCCACTAATGTTCCGAATTCCCATGGAAAATGAAGAACGGAAAATAGGTTCTTTATGACTACCCCATTATTACACTACTATGGGGGAAAAAGAGTGATGTTAAAAATTATATATGACATGCAATTTTAATCGTTTTTATATCTGTTTTTACATTACTGCATAAAAGTATACAAAAGCCCAGTATTTTAACAGTGAGAAAGAAAATAACACGCTAAAGTATCTATAACACACATTTTTAAAAAAATATTGCTTAGGAAAAGGTCAAAAATGAAATCAAGAATAAAATTGCGTAATCACGTTGCTTTTCTATCGAGTGGCTAAATAGAGCGGTGTCCAGTATCACACTTCAAATAGCTGGAGATAGTGTTGATAGTAAAATATTGATTCGCCCTATCTCATTACCAAGAAACGTAATCAGGACGTTTATATAATGATTTAATTGACGGGTTCGATAGTTCATTAAGTTAAATTTTATTTTAAGAAGGTGATTTTTTTGCATATAAAGTAATATAAAGTAATTATTGACAATAACAATGTACAAGAAATTTCACTTCATATAAGAAGTACCTAAGTTACAGTTTAATTAAGGCAACACGCAGTGTTCGCTTCAATACAATACCACATAAAATGTCTCGAAATTCGGTAGATAGTGGAGGGTCTTGACACTAGACTCTCTGTCCTCTATGTCTCCTCTTATATAGTATAATACATTGACATTATTTTGTAAAATTACTTAAAACTGCAAGCTTAGATTAATCTAATTAAAAAAATAATTGTTAGATCAACCCAAAAACTGCATTTTTAGATAAGGATCGATTGATATTGGGCGTTAAAAAATATAGTCTGCTAATTCACTGAGTGTTATATACATTTCTAATCTTACAAAAGATAGAATATTTGCATAATACTATATAATAAGTTACAGTCAGTCTGTAAAAAACAAAATATCCCAGTTTCCACCATTAAACGCTCTCACGCTGTCGTAGTACACTGAAAACAAGAACGAAATTATTCATCATTAGACTCGTGTTTGATTTTTTGGCGTTGTTAATTGCAACGTTGTCTTGAATTCAAATTACTGTGTATGTATATTTTTCTATGTCTTCTTATATGGAGGTCCTGTATTTCTTAACGTAGATCGAGAATTAAGATAAAGAGAGTAGTAGATAGTTTTGCACTTTTCTAGAAGAATAATATTAGAATTTGCGAGATTTTTGTTGCTAAATACTATATTTTGTTCAACCAAATCCGAGAAGCTATGACATTTTAAACATCCTCTAAAATGCATTCCGATCCCATGGCCATATAACTGTAGTTTACATAAATTAATAGTTCAGAACGAAATGTTACGTTCAAGTCATTGTATAGCCTCATTAGTTTTCATTAAAATGTCCTATATTAAATTAAATAAAAATATATATCTATATATATAAAGAATGGTGATTTGTCATAAATTCTAATATAATTTACATCGTAGTATCGTGTACACATACATGCAGTAAATTTCCCATAATAGCAAGTAACTACCCCCTTATAATATTTATAACCTCATCATTTCGTGAGAGTTACTGTGTATACTGTATTTGAAATACTTTATAGTATCAATATTTCACCAGATAAGCTTATCTTTATATTCATTTCTTCGATTTATTCATGTTCGCATAAAATTTGGTCCGATAAGAATATCAGTGTCGTTTTGTGAAAAATATATTCAGGAATAACCCTCGCGTCGTGGCGTTGAGTTCCACCTCTCAATATACAATGTGTCGATTTCGGGTAGAAAGTGCGGAATGGAGTGTCTTAACACTTAGTCCTCTCTGATCCGACGGAGTGTCTTGACACTAAGTTATACTTACCCTACTTGACGGGAAAATGCATCAAGTTGGGAGAGAGTAATCTAGTAGCAAATGATTTCGTTGTAGTAGATTTGCGTATTGATATAAATAATTGCATAGTTTCCAGAATTAATCACTATCCACAGGAGCGTAGATACTTGATTTTCTATACACTTTAATCATGGAATTAAATATGTAACTTTAAATATTTTTCGGTTCAACAACATATTACAAAGAAAATAAATATCTCCTACTGGATTTATACATTTTCTTTCAGCAAAAAACACGGTTATATCATTATTTATCATTCGAACTTAAAATCTGACTTTGTACTAACTAAACTTTATAAATACAAAGAAAAAAATAATTCTAAACGCTAACTTATCTTTGTTTAAAATACGACGTCTCTAAAACGTCTATATAATCTTGAAATTCAGGTGGATATTAGTTAAGTCATTGTCATATCTCGATGTTAATTCTAGCTCTCAAGCGGCTTAGCAGCACGGCTTAACGGCTGCCGTCTGAAGACAACGCAGCTTATGCTATCACAGCTATTATAATGTACTATTGTTCTGTTAAGAACACTAAAATTTCTACAAATGATTATATTTAATATCTGGCGTGACTTTAAATTAAAAGTTATCTTATATTTCGTTCTTTATTACGAGATTTTTTTTAATACTTCACTTTCGTACTTTTTTGCTGCAACAATAGGCGATAGAGATAACCAATTAAAGCCTAACTAAACCCTCCTTTCTGTATCTTCCGCTTGAAATCGAGAAATTGCGTGGTGAGTGGCAAACTCTACACTTTTTTTCTTAACTAAAACTAATCAATGACAATAGCAATAACAGAGTAACTTAAAGATGTTAATAAAATCCCTATCTTTGCGATTTAAAACTATAAACACCAGGAGTAGCGTTTATAACACGTATTTAACGGCTCTATATCGATTAGAATGACTTAAGTATATTTTTGTGGCCAGTCGTGGCCCAGTGGCACAAGCGTGTGACTCTAAACGACTGGTTGTGGGTTCGATTCCCACTCGAGGAGTGGAAATTATATTTCCATTTTCTTTGCTCTGGTATCGAGGTAAAGCGCGGCGTTAAGTTCCGCCACTTAACACGCAAGCCTCCGAATTCGGCAGAAAGTGGGGAACGGGTTGTCTTAATACTAGGTTCCCTCTGTGTGCGGGATACAGCGTGAAGCTAAAAAAAAAAAATGTATATTTAATTTTGCGATACATTAATTCATACCATGTCACTTTTACATTACGTTTTGACATTAAAATACTTTTACTTCTTCTATTGATTGATTTACTAAGATAGACCAAAACATTATATATTTCTAAAAATAGAATACACTATACATATTTTAAATCAGTCGGCGCTTCATCGTTTCTCTAAAGTATTATATTTTCTACTGTATTTATGTGTATGTTCTTGCATAATCCGGATAGGCAGGACTCAGACTTGACAACAATGGGAATGGTCGGCTTAAATATAACATCTTTTGTAAGAATATTTCCCAAACCATACTTTTGCTGAATACGAGATTTTTTTTTTTGTTTTTCATATATTTTTGTAAACAAGTAACGATTGTGATATGGCGACAAATGTTTAGTTTATATTGTTTTCATTTTATGAAAAAATTAAATAAAGGTCATAGACCTTTTTGTCGGGTAGAGAGAACCTAGTGTCAAAACACTCCGTTCCCTTTTTTCCTATTGATTTCAACACATTGTATGCTGATTATAGGAACCCAATATCGCCATTTCTCTTACTAACGCGGAGAAAGCCAAAAAAATCAAATATAATAATTCCCTTGAGATGAAATCGAACTTCAAAATATCATGTTTTACAATCCAATTCTGTCTCAGTGCGCCACGATGGCTTTTTTATTACTTGTATTTTTTGTATTCAATTGTTATTTTATATATTAACTTATAAAATTTTATTAATTTGTTACAGGTATTTTGGGACAACAATGACACTTCGGTAAGAGATGCTTTCAGGTGAAATGATACATATGCATTACCTTAAGAGCTGTAGAAGGCTGCTGGTTTGATTTTAGGCAAACTTAAAATAACATTGTTAACGCGATTGGTTGTGGATTCGATGCCCACTCGGGAAAATGACTATATTTATATTTTATTTTTAAAATTTTTTAAAGTGTTATCCCACACTTAGGAAAATTGAAAAAGACATTTAGAAAACGTATAAAAATTGCGGTGAGTGGTGGTGAGAGCGTCTGGACGGTATTCAGGAGGCGCGGGTTCAAATTTTTATATGTTTTCTAAATGTCTTTTTTACTGTATTCCTCCAATCTCCGCTACTCAGCAAGCAATATATTAATTTCGAAAGAAAATTAGAGAACGCAATGTCTTGACACTAGCTTTTCCCCGACTAGCCTGCTGTGCGAGAAACCAAACAGTTTTTTTAATAAAATAACATTTTTTTATAACGTGTTTAATACCTACTTTAATATGAAAAGCTTCTTTCCTATTTAATAAAATATTTGATGTCGTGTAAATGAACCACATAATCGAGTTTTGCAAATGTAGCTTTTATGAAAAGGCGTCTCTTGTTTGCTAACATGACCGCTGTTTTATTTTTTTGGCTTGGCGGCCGTTCATTCAGCACTGCATTTTTCATTTGAAAGCTGAAACGCGGTGTACTCATGTCTGAATAATTTTTTAGCTCAATATTTAAATATTTGATGTGAAATACTGTTTTTGAAGAAATCACGTGTATGTTACTTTATAAATTGTGTTAATATTATAAAATCTGTACATATATCTAGGTTTCATTCAATCGAAAAAAATATCTTATTTTGTTAAAATAATGTGATAAAAATGTAGGTATATCTTAAAGATAAAGAAAAACTATTTTGAAAATACTAAAATCCTGATTATTAAATGTTTGTAAGTCATTTTTATGTATATTTATTAATAACCGTGCATTATACAATCATATATAGACAAAAGTATTATCAATTTTTATAAGACCCAAAGAAAATAAACATAAATTAAAATTATATTTGAAAAATACGTACCTACATGTTATATAAGTTCTGTCTGGCAGAACATTTTTTTTGCCTGAAATCTATCGTCTGAGACGTCAATAACGTGCGCAATGAGATAGCTACGATATTCAAATTGAAATTTTATACCCCATCAGCTATTACGCTAGATAGACCTAAAATGAAAATCAAATGAAGCAATTCGTTTCATTTTTCTTTAGTAGATCTGATTATCGATAATGTATTTTACATAATATTTTAACGTTATAGTGATTGTGGATCTGCTTTCCACTTATAAAAATATTTTGTATTTAGTGGTTTTAGTTAACCCAACTGTTATATATTTTTACCGGTACGTTAAATAAAATTTTGCTATTTTTTTCTTATATTTCTTATATTTAAATGCATTAGCTTTTAAGGTGAACACTGCGTACAAAGAGAGAAATTGACAATTACACTAAACCTATACTACATTGTGCTAAAACCGGTCACAGTATTACAAACTTAGATACATGTAACTACTACGTAGATATTAATTAGTAATAACTAAATAATAATAAAAATAAAGTAAAAATTAAATTGATAATATCACTTAGAATAGTTTTATTACTTGAAACGTAATGTTACTCAAAATGGGCGAATAGATTAGGATAGAACAAAACAAATACAACATTATATCGTTGCTTGCAGCTTAGCAGTATATATTACCATTTAGTGAGTCTCCATTTCGTAGCTCACGTTTTCATTACTATTCTAAGCGGAGTACTTTAAGTAGTTCACTCTGAATAAACGTAGCACTTAAGTTTCCAAATATTACCTAAATACAAAAGGGTGTGAAACTAAGGAAGTCAAAGCGTTGTGCCTTAAGGAACGCTTTCGTGAAGCGAGTGACCTTTTCAGCATTTCTTTAGTGCTTAAAGACTTCTATTGTTCTAATGTTGCCATTCTAGCTTTTTTACTACTTTATTTACATCTAGAAAATGTTCAGTTACATTTTTTAATAAAAATCTAGTTATTTTTTAATATTATAGCATGCATTCCATTACTATTCTATTATAGTCCTCGCAAGTAATATAACAACCCATTATACTGTGACTGCACACTTCTCTATCTACTGTAGGAAACTTTCTAAGTACCATAACTTGTGGCGTAATGTTATTATAAAACTTTGCCGCAGCCTATCGTATTTCTAGTTTAAAATTGAAATTTGAAAGCCTAAGTTCGTCAGAGCCTGAAACTTGGAGAGCTCGATATCGTCAATTAGTGCATTGACTCGAGTAGGTATGAGTTGTGCTAGCCTGAGTACCTGAATCAGCCGAAGTATAGTCAACTTGTGCTCGAGATTCAGGCCAAATTTACCTTCTATGACAAACACCAGAAATACCTTACTGGTTTAAAGTGATGGTTGTGTGCTCAGCCAGTAAAAGCTTAGTTGGTAATAAATCATTTATTTTTTTTAATCTTTACTACTTCTTTCTGTAGGTTTCTACTATACTAAATATTAACATTTTGAAGTGTTGATCACGTATTTAGGATCTTTTTTATAAAAACATGCAATTATTTTTAACCTTCTGGGAACGGAACTAGCGACTCTTGGAAACGGTGCTAGCTCTCTGACCACTAATCCATGCGGTATATATCTGGCTACGTCGAAATTCTTAAACGCCAATAATCTATAATACATTTCTAAAGATATTTTTAAACTGAATGTTTAAGTTAACATTATTACAACCATAAAATTACGTATGTTACAATAATAGAGTTTTACATACATATGAAATAGCACACACGGCGTCTTAAACATAATATTACACAGTTGCCTCATAAAATACCACAAACTAACCGTAGCAATAAAAAGCGTAATCAAGTTGTCTATCACGATCGTTTGGGCGGGCGGGAGCAACGACCCCGCTAATAACTTCCGTTTACCTGCAACGTAGGCTAGACTACTAGACAATGCGGAAAATAAACTAAACTAGATTAACTAGTATTTTTTTCTAATATTTAAATATTATACTTATTTATTGTCAACAGAAATAAAAGAAATAAATAAATAAAACTGGTATGTCTGTTCGTAATATTAAAATAATCGCTTCGCACTAAATGCATATGTGTTATACGGCACATACGGTACATATATGTCTGTATGTTGATTTTTCCGACTAATCTCTGGAACAGTTGGACCGATTTTGACGGAATTATCACTGGCAGATAGTTTATGCACTAAGGACTTGAGCTACTTTTAACTAACAAACATAACTTTTTTTAAAATTCCACGTGGACGACATCGCGGGCAATAGCTAGTAAGAATAAAAGTTAAATAATGTTTCATTTTACAGTCACAAAGTTCTTTTCTAAATATCTATTGAATATATTCTGAGAAATCAGACAGTGAACGGTTGACATTATATAAAATGCAAAGGTAACGTACAAAGACGTTGTCAATACATTATAGTGAATGACAGCAAAATTTACTTTACTTTGACTCTTGAAACTTAAGAGGATGTCATATGTCTGTATGCTTAGTAACCGACGTTAGTGGTTTGTTTACGCCATCTTATTTACTTATATCAATAAATGATTCTTAGTTTGGTCAAAGAAATGAATATGCAGTTAAAATGAATGAATTTGAAAGTTAATATGATGAATTTGATATGTATGTTAATTATTTTGTCTTTCAGAATCTGTATGTTATGTTTCTATTGTGTTTTAAATGTGAAAATAATTGGCAATAATTATATATGGAATAAAAGAATATAAAAATGTTAATTAATATTGACAATGAATAAAACATGTTTATATTGTTAAAAATAAATAAATTATAATATATATGTTTAATTCAATTTATAATACTGATTCACCTATATAGTATAATAGGGTAGCCAGAGAGAATCTTCTGTCAAGCCACTTCTACCGCCACTTTCAGATAGAACTCAAGACATTACGTGTTAAGTGATATTTATAGTTCGAACCTCGAATGGGAATCGAACCCACAATCAATCTCGTTTTCAGTCAAAGGCCCCACGATGGCGTCTAAATAAATATCAAATGTATATTAAAAAATCTCAATATTCAACTCACTATATCACAAATATCCTAACACCTAAAACGTTTACATATTGACATATGACATGAACGGCTGTCATGTAACTGTCACACTAAATGGATTTACTTCGTTCGGTCACACTTTATATAGAAATGTAATAACAGGTTTCGGTAATGAACTGTTCGGTACATCGAATTCATTGTGGATCGAAGACTAAAATTCATACTGACCCACATAGCTCAATGCTTCACACAGCCGCTGCCAGCTATTCAAATAACAACTTTATGCGAGATTAGTTGTTATGTATGTTAGCACCAGATTGTGATTTCGCGTGCATATTATTCGAAACTAGCATTATTAAAACGCAATAACTTACGATATGAGTTGTATTGGAATTGTAAACGAAAATTATGTTGATTGGATTTTGATTTGTTCGATAAGTTTTAGTCTAATTTGATTTTTGCCTAAATATTTTGGATGGAGTAAAAATTTAAAGTGCTACGTAAATGCAATGCTAGAACTATAATGTAGAAGTGCAGCTTTGCTTGAAAATAATATATTTTCTAATATGAGTAATGAATGTGACGAAAAATTAGGAATCGAAAAAGAAACTTCCATCGACTTCTAGTGGAATTTCTATCGTAGCGCAATGTGACAGTGTCTGATTGGCTGTATTTATGCGTGCGTGGTGGTTGTGAGTTCGATTTCACTCGTAGAAATGATGATGATTATATTGAAATTATTTTAATTTTACCACTCTGGCAATGCAGACAGGGTCGACGTTGAGACCTATCTCTTAACACGCAGAACGCCTTAGAAACGCTCGGGTACAAAGTGGAGAACGGAGGTTACATTTTGTTTTACCACTCTGAGGTTCTCTCTAACTTCCCTACTAAGCGAGAAAAAGCATCAAATTGAAAAAAAATATAACACTTCGGTTTTCCTTATATAAAGGTTACATAAATTATGCATATAGTTTTCATATGAATGTTAATTTGAATTAATGGTTGAAGGTATAGGGAAAAGGATGGGAATGTATCTCCTATTGTACCATTTACATAAGTTTATGCAGATTTGTACGCAATTTTCACGATGGCTATGGTCACGATAAGGCAGTCTTTCTCACGAATCTCGTTCCGGTTAGTGGATAGGTTTTTTGTTCACAATTAATAATTAAGATAGGTAGACAATAGAATATTAATCATTGTCTTATACAGTCGTTTTAAATTATTTTAAATCTATCCATATAATGTTGACTTTTTAAAATACTTTTCTTAGCTTAATTTGTATCTATCTATTATCAAGCTGTGTAAGAATTTTTTCCGACTCTACTTAATTTCTAATTTACTTTAGCTTCATGCCTGTATGATTTTTTGTTGGACATTTTGGACATTTGTCTATACAAATCTGGTTACAATATTATCATATTATCAATCTTCGCCCTTGCTAGGATAATCAGATGACGAGAGAATATACTATGTTGTTTTTTATTATAAATTTCACGTCTTATCTCGCATAACAGGCAAGTGTTGAGGGGCTCTCCACGGCACACTCTGTCTTGTCACCAGGATGGAGAAATAAAGATTATTTGAATATATTCATTGCTCCGAGTGGAAATCGAATCACGTCCATCCTGTATACAGTTTTTAAATGTAATTTCTTATATTTAAAGACGTACTAATCAAATCAACAATCCATACTTATATTACAAATGCGAAAGTCTGTGTGTTTGTCTGTCACGCTTTCACGGCTAATCTACCGATCCGATTTAGATGAAATTTAGAATGAAGGTAATAAAAGTGACTGGTCTAACATAGACTACATAGTTTTTCAAAAATCAACCTCTAAAGGGTTGAAATAGGGGATGAAAGTTTATATGAAAAATCTAAACCGCTTGACCAATTGTAATGAATTTTGGCATAAATATAGTTGATAATCTAAGCTTAAACACAGGCTACTTTATTTTTTAAAAATGCGCCCCCGAGGGTTGCAATATAAAGAAATAGTTCACGCGGCGAAGCCGCGAGCGGGCCGCTAGTCATTTTATAAAGTGTGTTTAAATGGTGAACTGAAGCGTGACGCTCCTATCATATTAAAAGAAACTTATATCTTTATCTTGTTTAACATTTTCGTAGAACAATACAAAATGTAAAAACAATGAAAAATAAAATTTTCACAAGCCATACAAAAACAATTTTAATTCATTTCACCTTTAACCTCACAATATTGCAACATAGGAATTGAAATGCAATCGGTTACGCAGATTGATTTAAACTTTTTCCGTGCCGAATATTTTGTACGGACCAGACCACGTACACCGCGAATTTTATAACTTGATTGAATTGTATACGTCAACTCGTATTTTTATTGTTGTCTTTTATATTACCTTTTTTTTATATCGCATGAAATCGCCGTTATGTTTATTTATATTGCCGTAATATGAACGCTTTTTGTTATTGTTGTTTTTGTTGTCAATCGTCGTGGCGCAACGTTAGACGTGATTCACGGAAGATGCGGTTGTTATAGGTTCAACTTGGATTTTTTTCATATAATTGTTTTTTTAATTTAAGTATCAAACACAATATACTACTCTTTAAGTAATATTTAAAATATTTTTTGTATAAGTTTTCAATATATGTATTATTGCTTGAGGCTGTTGTAGCGCAGTGGGTGTGTGTGTGTGGAATGAAGATGCGATTGTTTGTAGGTTCGATTCCAATCCGGAGCAACAATTGTATTCAAATTACTTCTATTTCTCCTCTCTGTTGAGTAAAAATGTGGCGTTGAGTTTCGCCTTTCAACACGCAATCTCTCCATTTCTTTTGTAAAAAGGAGATCTTTATCGCGTAAAGAGATACTTAGTATCTTTATATTAAATTTTCGTTGATAGAAAATCGTGCATCTTTTATTATACACTTACTATAAAATGATCATACATTGTTTATATTAAAAAAAGCAGTTGACGTATAACGTAACTTAAAATAATAATAAACTGTACAAATAACTTTTGTCCTTGTCCATTTTCAAGACTGCGATCATTAATTCATTGTGAGTCATCGGTAAACTCGAAACACAAGTTTAAAATTTGCAGGTGTAATTTTGTATTTATGTTCGCCAAATTAAAGCGGCTGAGAATGTCAAAAATCCGTCCGCGTTTAGCGTAAGGTTGTATGGATCTTATCTTTTGGACAATTATGTATGTCACATAACTGTTTCTATCGTAAACCAGTTACTGTTTACTTTCTTTGTATTAAAACACACTTTCTGTTTAAACAAATATTTTTGCTTGTATGAATTTACATTAAAAATTTGTATTAGTAATGGGTTTTTAAAAGGCTACTGTCTTAGCTTTACATTTTTTCTCGCATAGCCGAGTTGTCGTAGAGAATCTAGCGACGTGACACTCCGCTCTCCGTTCTAAAAGAGAAATCTTATATAATGTATATTTTTTTAAGAAAACCTTTTTTAAAGTATTTTTATTTGTATTGTACGTGTTGATAGACTTACTCAAAGTTTACGTTTAATACCGACATTGCAATCCTATTATTGAATGTTGGTTTATCTCTTGTGCTCTAATTCACAGCGCTTCTCGATACTGAGTGAAGTGAAAACTAATTCCTTGACGTAGTCCGCGAAATCCAACTCTTCAATTACTGCTGTAGCTACTTTAAATCTGCTATTGTGTTCGTTACTTCAATTCAGCCTGAAATTTCTTCGTTAATTCACTCGAGAAGAGTTTCTGAGAATTTAAATGACGTTTTTACTCGACTTTTATTTGCTTATTAAACGCAGAGCAGTCTTATTTGGCAGTTGGCTGTAGCCGTCCACATTCGTAAGCTCATAATAGTATTCAAGAGAGAAGCGCATGGAAAATTAGCACTGGTGAAAATTTTTGTGCAACACAATGATGCAATCCCGGAGCTCAGCAGTCGCTTTGTGCGGGAATACTGCCGTTCACAATTATGAACATTTTGAATAAAAGCAGATTCACTTTATATGGGTGTATCTGGGAGTGGTTCATTACGCGACGTGTGTTTTAATGATACCGTCAGTTCGTCAATTCAAAACGTAGTATACCACGTAGGCTTTATTATCGTCATTCAATTTTAATTATTAACTGTTTGAGTCAAACTATGGAATAAGGTTACTGCTTACAATGCTTCATACGATTGGTTCTATTCATATCTCTGTATATAGTATATGAAAATTTGTATAGATACATACACAATAATGCACAATTTCTTATTACAAATTAATTTGTCTAAGCAAAGTTTGATTTTGTTGTGACCGTAATCGTAATAATAATTAGAATTAAAGTTTAGTTTTGATTATTACTGTCTCCTCCCACAAAATGTAAGATATTTGTGATAATAAAACTAATTAAGTTTTGTACTTTATTATTTATTTTACATTTATATAATTTTAAAATTATATAAATGCAAAGTACCTATTTCTAATTATACAAATATTATCCATTATATAATAAAGAAATAAATATATAATATAAACAACATTTTCCATGAGTGTAGTGTACGTGAATTACATTCTTGTTTGTATTACAACTGTTTATACTAATTTATACATTCTAAGTCCTTGAGGTTTCCTTTTGTTGCTCCTTACGTATTTCTGTTATATTTACATTTACTGTCGAGTATCCATACTATCCAGGAAGTCTGTCTCACCTGGATGTCTTTTAAGCCTTTTCTGCTGGCTGGCTTACTACCAGCTGATTTGGATAAAATTCATAATGTTGAAGAGCCAGGATCAAACATAAGCTACTTTTATTCATTGAGTTTCTCAAGAAGATGACGCAAGGTGAAACATATTTTACAATTTCTTTAAAAAATCCACCCCTAAGGAGTTGAAAGAGAGTAACAAAATTTATTAGTAAAATGTAAACGCTTAACTTGGACGATAAAGCGGGCCGTCTAAAATACAAAACTGCTATAGCTTAAATAGTTCACGCGGGCGAAGCCGCGAGCAGAATGCTAGTAGTTATTATAGTAGTTATATATTAAAATACAGCAGTTTACTTTGGACCCCTAAAGCCTTAGAAATTACAATCTCGACTTCACCATAGTTCATTATTATAGGAGGAGGATCATGGGAGGAGATTTGCGAACCACTTCTAACAGAATAGACTATATTTCTTACAAATCAATGACGAAAACAATAGCTAATTTTCCTATACCATGCTATTACTGACTTCGCGAACAATGAATGACTCTTGCATGTAATGTAAATTAACTTGAAATACTGTTTGCTATTTGCTCTTCTTGATTGAGATAGCGTTGCGTGCTATCAAATTAACATTTTAAATTATGTTTTTTGTATAATAGTTCATTTATATAATTATAACGACATGTCAGGTATTATTATGACTGATGAATAAAGAATATGTAGTGATAAATAACTCGTCAGTCTATGGGCGTAGTGACACCGCCTGACTGTAAACGCTGTACGACTGTAAACTCGATTTTTATTACACCACTTCTGGTAAGACGCAATGTCTCCATTTCGAGCGGAAAATGGAGGACGAAGTGTCTTGACACTAGATTCTCTCTGTCTACCTGCTATGCGAATAAATACATTCCATTCCATCATTTAACTAAAATAATAGAAAATATATATAAATAATTGCTACTGTACTTGTTTGGTAATATAGCTTAACACTTTTCCCAAGCTTAATTAAGTTTTATTTTTGGCTTTAATTAAACAATGTCAATTTGTTAATCTAATTAATTTTTGACACGGGACGCGGAGGCGCGACTCGGCCTTGGAATTAAAAAAAAAATCACAGATTGCAACGCTCATTTAACGGTCCGATAGACGTAATTATGGCCGGGATCCGCCAAGTACTCTTAGTTTTTCGCTCTCTCCAGCTTTTCAATGGTAACTTCTGAGTTTTTTACTTCTGAATTTATGTCAATGAGTTCTCATTTCTCTAGTTGCTGTAGAATAATATTTATTTTAACTTTTTAGTGTTATATAATTATAACTTTTATACAATTTGTGATAGAAATTGAAAGAGTTATAATTAAATTGGAATAAAAAAACTTCATTGAATTATATTTTTATATTTATTTCATATATAATTCTAAAGAAATAGAACATGCTTAAGCTATACAAAATAATACAAAGGATAATCTAGACGTTAACTAAACAAAACCCAAAACAAATTACTGGGTTTCAAAATTGTACCAAAGATATTCTTATCTGGTATCATTTGCAATCAGGAAAGGACTACAATGCCACCGTGTTCTGAAGCGTTTAAACATGATTGAAGCTACAAATGTTCACGGTAAATGTAATGTTCCATTTGACACAACTGATACCTTTATCTAGGGTAGTGCAATACCATTACTGTGGAGAATGAGACGCGTCAAATTGTCCGACTGTCACACTGATTTTGTCGTATCGTAAGCTATGCACGGTGGTTTTTGTTACTGTTTTTTCCTAACTAAGGTAAATCGGGTTTACTAAATAGAGGGAGAAAGAGACTTTAAAGTGTAACAAGGACTTTAAAGTGTTCATAAATCAGTTCAACCTTTAAAAAAATGCATTTGCTAGAAATGTTTAGTATCAATGTTAGAGAAACATGTAATTCTTTGAAACCATATAGATAAAATTATAAGTATTAACATTTGGGGATTAAAGGAACCGTTTTGTGGAGAATCGAGTATAATGAGGCTAGGTTAGGTAAGGAACGTAGCGTCTAAAGTGTAAAGCTGTTTGTCTATTTTCTCTAATAGTTCTAAAATCAAACATCTTAAATATCTATATATCTAAATCACATTTAACACTTCCCATTACAATATTTTAAACCATACGTCAAAAATATCTGTCGTGTGTTACAAATACAAAACAAATAATACAAAACAATAGAGGCACATACTCTGTTTGATGAAGATGAGAAAATACGCGGCGTCCTATGAGCCGTGCTGAGCCCGTGATTAATAAAATTTTGCAGCTACTTAATAGACTTGTTACGTGGAAAATTGCATTGTTGGAACCGTTTATAGAGCAATTTATGAAGAGTATTATATGTTGATCATCAATATTGGTGTTAAGCATTGGGAAGTAAAAATCAATTAAACAGTTAATTTACAATTGAATATATTATTAATATAAAAGTAGCTCTCTGCTTTTGCTAGTGGGAATTTAGTGTTGACAGTCTTTTCTTTTAGCCAGGATTCTAGCTATTGTGTTCTTTGTAGCGGAACTTAACGCCGTGCTTTATTCAAGAACCGAAATAACTGATAAAGAAACATATTGGCTAAACTGTAAGAAAGTTGGGTACAAGTTTCCATGTCAATAGGTAATAAATAGACACAATATATAAAAAAATCATTAAGTTGCAAAAGAAGTTGTGGGCATCAACTAGTTTATAAACATATATTCTAATTAGATTTGTAACTTAGCCAATAACTGTCAATACATGACTGTGGAGTTTATGGATGAGATACATTCATCAACTGCTTAGTAATATTTTTATGGGAAATAATAGTAGTATTAAAGTAATTTATATATAAAAAATTTAATCCATCTTGAATGATCACATAGGGCTTTTTATCTCTAATAATCCATTATCTCCAAGACTTTTACAATATGCATCATCGAGTACACTTTTTCAAAATGTTGAAACGCTTAAAAGCATTGCAAGCTTATCGTTTATCGTGTAATGTTTGAAGTTAGATAACAGCTATGGTTTATTTAGCGTTAACACCGTAACACGTGCTTATGAAATTGTGATTCTCTATCATATTATAATCGGACTGTTATTGATCTAACTTCACATTGTATTGTATGTAACCTATTAAGTGGGAGTTACGTTCATACAAACTTTGGAGAAAATCGTTTATTTTAATTTTGTTCATATTATTATTTGTATGTTTTAGTCATTTTAATTTTTAACCATGACAATAAAAAAAAAAACTTTTTTTCTAATTTCGAAATTGTCGAAATTTTCATATTTTATCATCTGTACTGTCATAATTATATTCATATGAAAGTTAGTACAGATAGTACAAATCGTTTGAAACTTCATTATTCTCAAACCACGTTATTTTTGTAGACATGATATACTTCAAATGATAAAATATACATCCCTTCCTATGTATATATATTAAAAAAATTAACTAAAATCAAACTTAGGTTATCCATAACACTAAGCCTTCCTATATAAACCTATAATAAATACTCTTTGGGAAGAAAGTAGTTAAAATTACAATGTTACAAGCCAATTTATTCAATTTAAAATTACTTCAACTTATCGTATACACATTATTATTGGGTTGCAACCTCAGTGTATTTAGTTTCCTCGCGTGTTTGCTTATTTCCGCTGTATCGTGTAGAAATATTGCAATATTTGTTGTACACGTGGTGGACTTGTGATGTTTAACGTACGCCTGCATCTTATTAAGATTAATTTATAATTTATTTATTTTGGTATTCAAACTTGGATTTGACTTTCTCCAGATGAATGAAGATTTTATATTTGTTTTCTTTAGTTACAATATACATATAAAATATTTTAATTTTTTAGATTTTTAACACTATTATGGCATAGGCGGCTTTAAGTTAAGGTATATAATACGATAATTGTGAATTCGAATCCCAGTCACTTCAAAAATATAATTACGAATAAAACCTTACCTTTTGAGACAAATTTTTAAATATTTGTGAATAATATGTCATACTAGAGTTCTAAAATTTATATTTCACGTAAAACATCCATATTTTAATTAATAGATTATATAATTAGAAGACATGGTGGTGTTATTGTATACGCAATTGATAGTGTATTCAATTTCATTTGTGGGGAAATGTTTATATTTAAATTATTTTAATTTTCTCCGTTCAACCTAAGGGCAAGTGCAGCGTTAAGTTATACCTCTCAAGTGTTTTGCCAATAGGTTCTAAAGTTTGAAAATATAAAAAAATGATTACATTTAAAAAAAAACATTTGATTATTTTATAAACTGCAACACAAATTCAGTATAAATATACAAATACATTATTCATTTCTACAAAATCCAATATATTTGAATTATATTTATACAAAAATTCAATCACTTACGTCGTGCAAAACCGAGGCACAAGTCACAATCTAGATGCATAATAACATCAAAGCAATTTACTTTCCATCATTGAATCGGCCGTTCGTTTCACTCAACTTTCATGTTTATTATTTTCTTTAGGAAATATTGTCTGCTCTATCTCGTACTATAGACGGTACTATTTGGTATAATATATAATAGTTACGGATTTATTTAATAACAAATGCATTTATACATTCTTTAAGACCAATCGCGGCGTTATGTTCCGCATGTTAACAACCAATGTCTGGATTTCGAGCGAAATGAGGAGAATAAAGTGTGTTGTCACTGCTAAAGCAAAAATATATATAAAAAAATCATATGGATATTTAAATAGATTACGTGACTAACGTTTACAATAACGTTTTAAAATAAAAACTTGTTTAACGTAACTAAGTTTTTTTTCTTTTTTATTAAGAACAGACTAGAATACAACGCAATATTAAGTTTTTATTGTACTGACAAAAAAATTTTAAAGCAATCCAGCTTCTACTATAGCACATCTTCTATAAAATAACTTTTAGCATTTGTGAATTGCTCTCAGGTGCACTGACGTCTATATTCAACGTAAACGATACCTATTGCAAAGTTATTGAAAACGATAACCCATAAATACAAAATATAGTTGCTTGAGAATTTTTGTTGGTAGAGTTTCGCTATAAAGTTTAATAAGTAAAATTGTAGTTCAAATTGCTTTATTTATAATACTCTACATCATATTTTTTACATATTTATTTACATATCGATTATAATCATTATATTATATTTAGATTAGAATTATAATTATAAACTTAGATTGTGATAATTGAGGGGCTAGTCGTGGCGCAGTGGCACAGACGTGTGACTTCAAACGAATGGTAATGGGTTCGATTCCTACTTGAGGAGTAAATAGGAGGAAATATTTAATATTTCTATTTTCCTCGCTCTGGTACCGAGGTTAAAGTTCCGCCACTTAACGTGCAATGCTTTTAAAATTCGACAATTCTTGTCTAATTTCGTACGTAATGTAAAATTTTGGCGCTGAGTTCCGCCATTATACAATGTTTATATTTTGGTCGAAAAATCAGGAACAGAGTGTCTTAACACTAGGTTCTCTATGACGATTCTGCCGTGTGGGAAAAAATCTTTCTTTTTTGTATGCTCAGGTTACAATAAGATAAGCAAGCAGTTTAATTATATATTAGTTATAGTATAAATATACAATTACATTTCCATATGAACGTGGCAATTCTAGAGAGGCTGTGGTTTTAGCTTTCAGGAACAAGTGACATTTAATTTCAACTTATACAGGACGTAGCCAATTACAAATTGAATCACTTTTGTTTTATTTTGAAACGTGAAACACGCAAGCTTTTTTGGACATGGTTATTTGTTAAGAAATTAGTAAATATTTATTTTTACTATTTAAATACAGAAAAACTAGAGGCAAGTAACTTAGTTCTCCGTCTTTACAGTTAATGTTCCAAATTAATTAGTCTTAGAATTAGAATGTCAGAAAGTAGTGCCACAACAAGGATATATATTTTTTTTAAAAAAAATTCACATCATTATTGAACTCCAATTCTAAAAAAAACATATTGAGAAAACGTATAAAAATTTGAACGCAGCGGGAATCGAATCCGTGCCTCTCGGAAACCGTCCAAGCGCTCTGAACGCCAAGCCACGCGTTCTACTTCCAGCTACGACGAAATTTATATTGCAATACAAACTTATATTTCATATTTTACGAAAGTCAAAATGCGTATGAATATTTTATTTATGTATTTTTAACACAATATATTATTATAAAAAAAAAAACATTGGATTCCACACTTCTCCAAATATCATACATTTGCAAATTTTCATAAAAATAGGTCTTATTAGGTCTCCTTTATTTTCCTTTGCTTATTAATATAATGGATGTGTACAGAGATAAGATAATAAAAGGAGTTTCTTTATAATAACACAAATAGATAAAATTAAATTAACAAATCGTTCCCACAAGAATGTCGTAACGCAACTGATTTCTCACATAAAAAGTACATTAAGGTTACTGCTGATTGTGATCTTTGTTAACTTAAGACTTTTAAACAATTATATGAGTTTATAATAGTATATATAGAAAAATATATTACTATATTGATTTTAAGACGCACTCAAAGTTATAAATTAACTCTTAACTGATATTAAAGGCGAAAAGTGGAGAACACAGTGCCTTTTGACTATATGCTGTCTGTCTAATTAGTGAGAAAAAGTGTAAAGCTCTAATATTTAATCACCATTATGCTTTAATTGATATTTTGGCGCAATTTATCAGTACAGTACAAATTAATTTGCAATAAATTCGTTTGTAGGCATAAAAACGCTATATTTTAAACACATAATTTAAATTATAATTAATTTCTTATAATAAATTAATATGTGGTAGTGACAGCTGTTCACTAAATGATTTCTCGCGTACCCTACATCATTAGAGGAGTTAATTTAATTATAATATGACTAGCAACGCTCTCGTGGCTTTGCCTGCGTGAACTACACAATTATACTTATCTGTTTAATATTTTTTACTGCCCACGTTCTTGCTTAATTCTAGTAGTTTATATTTTTCATAGAAATTTTCATCTCATACTTTAGTCCTTAGAGGTTGGTTTTTGAAGAAAATACGTAACCTACGTGAAAGCGTACAACAGACAGAAAGACAAACTTTCGCATTTATGATATTAGTATGGATTATTTTAACCCTTGCGGCGCAGGGTGAAGGTAAAAATTTGTCTCGAAGCTTTAATGAGTCAAGTAGATTATACTAGTACGTAGGGACCGTTTATTTGGTACTGCTAGCATTAATCACGCCCCCTGCAACATGCTATTAAATCGAAGGAATTGTTGTTTTATTTACCTCATTTGTTCGGGGCCAGTTGTGGCGCAGTGGCACAAGCGTGTGACTGTAAACGACTGATTGTGGGTTCGATTCCCACTCAAGGAGTGGAAATATTTCATATTTCCTTCGCTCTGGTGTCGAGGCAAAGCGCGGCGTTAAGTTGCGCCACTTAACACGCAATGCCTTCAAATTCGGCGGAAAGAGGGGAACGGAGTGTCTTAACACTAGGTTCCCTCTACCCTCCCTACCTACTTAAGGATAAGCCTCAAAATATTCCGCAGAATTGTTAATTTAATAACCTTAAATATTATGGAGTAGTTATAATAATTATGAATGGAAACATAACCCACACGTTCTTGGCCATCCAACCGCTGGTATTAAGTATGTACTGCCGGGTGTCATTTGATATGTATATCAATAACAGGTGTAATAAGTATTAGTGTTGTAAATGGCGGTCAGGAAGCCTTTGAAATACTGTAATTTAATACGAAAAATTACATTGCTTAGTACCTCCAGCCATTTGTAATTACGAATTTTTATGTTATGTTGGTAGAGGTGTTGACTTATACATAATATGTCTTAGTCTGGTCTAGACTTAGTTTATAGTAGTCTACAAGTAGTTACCGATCATTCTGTTGATTTCCTATATTTTTCGGCATAACAATTCTTCTCTTGTAGCATGGTAGTCATTTTCCTTTCGAAATCGAAATATTGTTAAGTGGCGGAACACAACGCCACACGAGGAATGAAAATAATACATAATCAGTCATTCATTCATCAGAATGGGAATCTGAATATATTTTATCCTGCCCAAGTATTCTATAAATTTATTACTATGTACAGGGAATTGACTAAAGTAACTGAAAAAAAAACTTTTTTTTGAAATCATATAATAAGGACTTTACTATTATAAACAAAAATATATAAGTATAATGAGGATCAGTATCAAAATTTAGCTATTCTTAATTTGCCGCTAAATAATAAATTTTATGGGAACACAGCGGTTAATATAGAACGATATTTTAAGAAAGTTAAAACTTCCGTGCATCAAAGCATTCTGATATGAAATTACACTGCCCAGACGCGTCTGTGCTATTTCGTATTCAACGATGATTATTGAGAATGACATTTCTAGTGAATGATAGCATTATTTTAAAGAGGAAGACAATTTTTTTTTAAATATAAACAATTCGTTGAGTTAGAATAGAATTCATAACCTTCGTTTAGAATCAGTTACTTCACAGCTGCTCCATAATGGCGTCCAATATTAGTTTTTTAATGATTTCATCTATTCCCAATATACATATAATTAGGAAACATAATGAGAGTTATTTTCAGAACTTAGTCATGTCCCATATCTGTAAGATTGGTAATGATAATTTGCACTTGCACGCATTTTTCCGCAAAGACACTTCGTTCTCCACTTTCCTTCCGAAATAGACACATTGCGTGCTAAGTGGCGGAATTTAACGTCGCGTTAATAATCTGAATTAAGGTTAAACCAATATATGCCTATAGACCATTCGAATCGATTAATTGAAATCACCAAACATCTACATCCAATGGTGACTTTAAAGTAAAATTGAAATCTCTTTAATCATAAATTAGCTAACATCATCCGTAGTTTAGTTCGTTCTAATGGCACGCTTTGGTGTTAGATTTCAGCGGTTTCATAGAAGTAAACATTCAGTTCCTGACGTAAGATTAATTTGATCAAAGTGAAAATGCTCTTACATTTTCCATGGGTAGGTACTTGTTTCGAGTTCCTGTCAACGCTTCGACTAATGCTTCCGTCGGTTTTCAATACAAAACTTTTGATGGTGTTTATAGCTATTATTATGGGGCTGACTACTTTATTGATAGCGTGAAAGAGGGCACGTTCACTTCATTAACCACGAAACAAATAAAACATTTCTTCTAGATTTTCTCACAAATAGAATTAGATATCAAAATTCAATTTTCTTGTGGCCTCAAAATGTACAATGCGTTCTCAAAAGGTAAATAAGTACAAACGATTTGCGCGATACAGTTACCACAATGGTGAGATCTCACGGTGTTGGGTCATCGAACTACTCGTATCACGCTGACTTGAGCCGCCAACCGTATATAAAATTAACTATTTCCTCATCTTCCAAAACCCACATACAAACAGATTCAGTTATAAAAAGAAGTAATCTTTGATCTCGATATTCGTATGGGATCATTTATAATTGATAAACTTTAATGATTAACAAAATGTTGAAAACTCACAATAGTTACATAGTAAATTGTTGAAATTATTTTTCTCTACAACTATTTCTTGTGTTGATTAAAGTACTTAAGGCACAGCTTAGCACGCAATTTTCGCGATTTGGGAGCAAAATGGAAAATGGAATGTCTTGACACTAGATTCTCTACGACCAAACCTGAAAAATAAAAATATTATAGCAAGAAAACGTGATTAGCAATATAATATGTACCTGTACCCTTTCTATAGGTACCTGTAACAATAGTTGTCTTTATTTACATAATTTTACATAAAACATATTTGTTTCAGGTTTCAAGAACCGAGAACCGTCGGTCTGTATCAGTAGGTGCAACAACTGGGAGCGTAGGCGAGAGGCATTCATATGCAGAGGGCAGAGTGCCAGCGCCTCACGGCCTCCCGCCCTCGCCGGGGGCGGCGGCCGCGCAACGACGGGTCGCAGCCGCTTGTCAAGCCAGCCGAATACTCCTAGAAGAGACTTTAGCGAAGCCAGGTAAAGGGAATATTTGAGATATGCGCTTAGTTAGCCTTTGCAAATACCTACCGTGTTAGGAGAGGATGCAATTTGGTGATCAAAGAGCGCCTTACAATTTGGTAAAGAACATAGAATTTTGCTGTTAATAATGTGTATGTAGTAATGTTTGATAGTTGTAAATTATGAAATTTTGAATGTTTAATATATAACTTTAAAGATATTATATCTACTTGTTCTTCAATCAAATTAGTTTTTAGTAAATAAAAACTTAAAATTTTATTGTTTTATCTACCTAATTAGTTCTTGCGGCTTTTTTAAAATTGAAACATGCTATTATAAATTTTCTTAATTAACTCCTTTTCATTATATAACAACGACAGCTTGATAAGTCGTTAACGTCACGATATCAAATATTTTACGTTTCAACCGTGTTTGCGATGAATAAAATTTGATAAAGCGAATTCGTGATCTGCCTCGCAATTGAAATAAAGTACCTAAAACTAACCCACGACTGTAAGTACTGTTAAAAGGTCAAGCGTTTACGAAACGCTGTACAATTTTGTTAAAATATTTTTGATTTATTCGTATATTTTAATTGGCAACAAGTATTGGTATATTGCCATATGTATTATATGCTAGCGTGTGCATTTACTTTTGTAGTAGCGACCAGCTCGCGGCTTCACTTGCGCAAACTACACGATTACAACTGTTTCGTATTTTGGCCCGCCTGCGGTATTATTTATATTATTGAAACTTTTTTATTTGTAAACCGATTAA
Organism: Dryas iulia moderata; assembly: GCA_019049465.1. Lineage (NCBI taxonomy): Eukaryota > Metazoa > Arthropoda > Insecta > Lepidoptera > Nymphalidae > Dryas > Dryas iulia. Next base: position 6,555,825 of record CM032431.1, read on the forward strand.
AATAAAATAAACGCGAAATGTTATATAAAAAATCCAAAATAGTATTTAAATTGGTTAAGCCGTTTCTGACATTAGTTGGTGCACAAACTTACAGACAAATAGAAAATAAATTATAAAATTATTGTTTCGATTATTATTATTTAATTATTCTATTTCATTGCTAAATAATATTTACAAACAGTAAATATTTAAAAAAATAAATAGCTTCACGCTATATCCCGCACACAGCAGGGTAGGCAGAGGGAACCTAGTGTTAAGACACTCCGTTCCCCACTTTCCGCCGAATTCGGAGGCTTGCGTGTTAAGTGGCGGAACTTAACGCCGCGCTTTACCTCGACACCAGAGCGAAGAAAATGGAAATATAATTTCCACTCCTCGAGTGGGAATCGAACCCACAACCAGTCGTTTACAGTCACACTCTTGTGCCACTGGGCCACGACTGGCCACAGACAGGCTTACAAACAGTAAATATTTTTATTATATTTATAGCTTATGATTTTCGCCAATACCATATACATAAAATGCTAATAAACTCACCTATATTTGAATGCCTCTAATCACAGGCAAATGTCCATTTAAATATTTTATATTCTTCAAACACAATGAATATTTTTCTAAGAAAGAAAAAATGTAGAACATTACAAACTCAAACGAGGCTACACACAATCACCTCGCAGTCTCTCTAGATTTAAATAAAAAAGTAACTTCTCATATAAAAAATAGAAGCCTCCTTTTGAAGACGTATTTATAATTAATATATTTTTATCGGTTATATGTAAAAGAAAATAATCTTGTGTTAAGTTATTAAAACTTTAATTTTCCGAGTGGATTGGGCGATTATTACTAATATCGATAAGAAAGCGAATATGACACGTGAGTAAATATTTTTTATTTTTATTATTTTAAACAAAAGACCATTCTTACTAAAAAAAATATTGCAGTGGCTTTAAAGAGTGATGGAATGGTTTAAATACATAAATAAATCTATAATATCGTGAATACTATAATAATAAAAATGCAGCTTTATGATTTTTCCCGCATAGCAGGGTAGTCATAGAGAATCTAGTGTGAAAACACTTCACTCTAGGAGTGGTCCTATCCGTAATCAAGGTATTGCGTGTTGAATGGTCGAACTAATCCCCGCGTTTTCTCTTATATACCAGAGGAGACATAAAAATAATTCAAATATGATAATTCTGCTGGGAATCGAACCCACAACCATGCGCCACGATGACCTCTAAATAATACTACGACAATTATAAAAATGGTTGTCATAATATAAATGTTAATATCAAAATTGTTTTCCTTTGCTACATTAAATAACTTTCATTGTTAACGATTTATAAATAGAAAGTTAAATGATGAGAACAAAGTGTGAAAGTATACAGCTTGAAATTGTAACATTAGATCTTCTCTAACATTGGACTTTCGCTTAACGTTTAAAATAAAAGAGTATAGCTATTGCTAATATAAGACGACCTAGGCTTTTTAGTGCTTTCTTTTAGGCTTTAATATATAAAGCCTATAGGCTTAGGCCTTAAGCTTTAATATATAAATATATATCTCTTGTCTTATACAGGTTAGGTGGAAAGAACTTTGTGTTAAGACACTCCGTTCTTCCGTTCTTCATTCTTGCGATGTGGTATGTACGATGTACTTATCCACCGCACTTTTTAATATTTTTGTCACGTAACATTAGTATATTATTACTAAATAAATTTAACAACTTATGAAGTTAGTTAGGGACCAGTCGTGGCGCAGTAGCACAGACGTGTGACTTCAAACGACTGGCTGTAGGTTCGATTCCTACTCGAGGAGTGGTTTTAGAATTATTAGTTCTATTTTCTTCGGTCTGCAGCAAAGCGCGGTGTTAAGTTCCGCCACTTAACACGCAATGCCTCCGAATTCGGCGGAAAATGGGGAACAGAGTGTCTTAACACTAGGATCTCTCTGTGTACCCTGCTGTGTTCGGGATACGTGAAACTAAAAAAAATAAGTTACACTTATTTGGGTATAGTTAATGTCACTATTACGACTTTTATAATACAACACTTAAAGTGCAATCTAGTGCCCTGAAAGCCTTAAAATAAAAAGTAGTTTAATTTTTTTTCTATTTTAATTTAACCCTAAATATATTACAATGTTGGCGGACAACGTCTGACTGTAAACGTGATTGGTTGTGGATTTGAGTCACACTCGGTGAAATTATTATATTTAAATTATTTTTAATTCTACACTCTAGTGTATAATATTAAGAGCAGCATTGAGTTCTACCACTCAATACGCAATGTTCCGATTTCGGGCAGACAGTAAAAAACGGAGTGTCTTAACACTACATTCTTTGTGACTACCGTATAATATAGTGTAAAATTGAAAAAAGAAACATAACATAATATTATATGGTTGTTATATTATAATATTAATACTTTATTACGAACTCATTTTATAATTAGCTTGTCTTCGCTCTATTACGAAGAAAACTTCATTAATCTTGGAAAGAAACTATAAACATTTCAGCCATCTGTGAATTTACACAGTGCGGTAACTCGGTTCCTACGGGCAAAAATGTCTGTCACTGTTAGTTAGTTGATTAAAACGCTAATTAAATTAGGTGGCCGCGTGCTATCTTGGGAAATCTCGACTGGTAATTTTGAAGTCCATAGGAATGATCTAGAACATTTTAATTAAACTTTATTAGGATTTAATAATTTCATAAGTGAAAGTTTGTGAATAGTGGAACATTAAATTTGTTGATTTTTTATAGTTTTTATTGTATGTGGATATAGAATATATCCTCTATCAAATAGTAATGCAATGCGGCCCGCCAAACGTTTATTAATATTATAGTTATTCTGTTGTTACTTTGTAAATGTTATTAACAAGTATGATTCTGGATCCTAATAAATTCAATATTTAGGTAGGACTGAATCTAGAAAATATTGTTTACTACACAGTCCTATATTTTTAAAAAATCTTTATCTTATTAAGTTCTTAAAATTATAACCATTATGTGCCTGGTAATACACATGTACGAACTGCTGGTGAAATTAAGATTTTAAAGTTACCACATTCTTAGGAGATTGAAAACGGGCGATTTCGGGTAAAAAGCGGAGAACGGAGTGTCTTAACACTAGTTTCTATCTTACTACCCCACTATGCGGGAAAAGGTATGAAGCTGCCTTTTAGGTAGTTTTCAGTCTGTCATGCTTTAGTTAGTTTTAAGTCAGGCATACCCAATGAAGAAGCTGTACGATGATATCAATACTTCAACATACGCATTAATAACAACAAAGATGTCTTTATTCTGTTACACTGGTAGTGTTTACGGCCTGTGAAATTCGTGTGAGGTCGCCGGGTCTGAGTTGGGTCGTGACTGCTTTATTTGTACGGTTCTTTTTGTAACCTCTACAATCTACATTCAAAGATGAAGGACATCGGACCATGTCGGGCCTAGTGCGTGAATATCTCGAATAATATACTATAGCAACAATAATACGTAGTAGAAAATGCAATAACTGAATTTAAATATAATTGAAGCCGTAGTGGTTTGGACAGCGTCCCATTGTAAATGCTGTTGTTCTGGGTTCGATTCCCACTCGGGAAAATGATTATACATTATATTCATTTCTTCGCTCTAGTACCTAAGGATACATAATAATAATACAAGAAGAATCATTACGTCTTGAAATAAGTATAAGCATTGTTCTATACACTGGAGGATCTTAAGTGAGCTAGTAGCATTGGTATTTTCCGGTAATATAATATCTGAAGGAGATAATAATGTAACATTTTGTTATTTATATGTGTTTCTTACTTAAGAATTTTTATGAGTCACATATGTACCACAACAAGAATAGTCAATAGCCATCGTCTTGTAGTGAGACAACGTTTAACTGCAATTACGATTGGTCGTGAGTTTCGATCGCCACTTGGGGGAATGATTAATTATTTTTTTTTCTCTGTTGGTGACAAGACAAAGCGTGACGTTGAGTACTGCAACTCAACACGCGTTATCTAAAATTCGGGTGGAAAATTGAAAACGGAGTGTTCACATACTAAGTTCTCTCTAACAGGGCAGCCTGTTATGCAAGGAATAACGTTAGGCTATAAAATATGTTAACAACTGATATGTAATACTTTCAATTAACATTTTAATACTATGAAATAATTTATTGAAATATGAATCATCGTGGTTACGACGGTGACGTGAGACAACGCAGACGGAAGGGAAGCCGTGAAGGGCTTGCTGATATATAAGGGTTACTAAAATAATGTTGATTTTTCAAGGAAAACTAGTAAAAACATGCAATGTAGGGTCGTATTTGCATATTCACGATTGTTTATTGAAATTTGACATGACATTGTTACGAGTTCCATACAATTTTTATAAGTAAGTATATATAAATTATAAATATTTCGATGCCGTAATGGTACAGATGGCTTTCGTTGGATCAGCAAAATATTTTTATATTATTTTTATTTCCTTTGTTTAGTTAGATAAATTGGGGGTTTTGTTCCGCAACATAATGTGCAATGTCTTTACGCAGTACAGAGTCTTGAATCTGACAGGTGAAATACGTATTTATATTTTAAAAATATTAATCATACGAAATTTTCAAAACTACTATAACATATAATTACTTAAACATGTACATACTTCGGTTTTCAATACACTCTTTAATGAACCTAAGTAAAACTCTAAAAATATTCACATACTGGTAATAATAAATATTCTCATTTTTGCTGGTATACAAATTTAGGCTTAAAACTTATCATAATGCAGAAGTTACATAGATACTTAGCACAGATCGGTTTATATAGGCGGCATAGGGAACAATAGTATCCCGCGGGACACAGGGCCATTGAAAAGCCTTGTAAAAATATACCTAACAAAGGCGGTCTAGACTAGAATAAGGCCTTATTCGAAATTAGATGTGGTTTTATAGCTTGTATCCCTTCTTTTCATTTTTCCGAACTATAATTAAATTTACGACGCAATGTCTCGATTTTGGGCGAAAAGTGAAGAAGGGAGTGTCTTGTCACTAAGTTTTCTCTGACGTAAAAGCCTGAATATGAAAGAAAAAACATTAAACATGCTAGAAATATTATAGACGTTGAATTTATTTGCACTCGTGACATAGATTTTGTCAAACGACTTACATACATATATGTATATGTATATATGTTTGTATATGGGAAACGAAATATTTCTCTTTGACTCGTTTGTTACATCACTTGCAATATTTTTTTATTGAGGAAAGCGTTTAAGGATTTTTTATATAGCACCATGTTTTCTCGAGCTATACTGTTATGCGAGAAATTAAATAACAAGAAAAAATATAATATATTTAAAGCCTAATATAGTAAAGTATAATTTGATGTAAAATATTGTCCATTTGTTTTTAGAGCTAAAATATGTAACAATATATCCTATTTAAGTCACGTTTTTCCTTATTTTTATAGGGACTCCTCCATCAATTGTTTTGCCCCCAAATGGCGGTTACTGGATGGACGGAGTGGAAGACAGTTCATCCGATGATGAAAATGAACCCAGACCCCAACCAGGAACGCCACGCCAGACTTCTCGAAGACACAATATCGATACCAACGACACCGCCAAATACTATAGGCGGTACTTCCTAGGCAAGGTAAGAAACTTTATATTTTGTTAGTCTAATTCTCAAAATCGTATGCAGCCAAGTAAAAGAGAGAAAATATTTTTATAAATTTTATTCTAAAGGATATATAGCTAAAAAGGCTTAGGTATCGCCATCTTAGTGCCAACATCGTCGTTACGTGCGGGCGTATATAAAGCGTGTAGAAAATCCGATCCAAGTAGCAGTGTCCAAGAGCGCCATTGAATTTCAAATTCGTTCTTCTTTCCTATCTATATATGTATTCGTTCTACAATCTTTTTAATATTATGTGGGAAACGAGAAAAATAGTTTTAAAATAAATACGAGTATCGACAATTACTCGAATCGCAAAATCGATTTTAAAATAAATCACGATTCAATTGCTGTCGTGACTAACGCTTTCTTCGTACTAAATAATGCATAAAGAAAACAGACGATTACGCAAACCATCTGCCTTGACATTTTGCGCGCCGCGCCGTCTGACCGGCGTACAATGGAGCCGTTTTTGTTGCCAACTGGGACGTTCTTTTGCGGAACACTCGCACAGTGTTTTTACATTGATAAAAATTAAAACCAGACATTACTACTTGATCACGTTCTCCTTGACATCGCAGTGGACATGCGTTTGTCACGTCAGTGTCGATGCCCTTTTATGAACAGGCCTTCCGGGAGACCTCATACGATGTAATGATAAATCAATGTGGTTCCTTATTGCAATTATTTTCTGATATCGAGTTAGATTACGCTTTCCGTTTATTTATTTTTTGTATATTTTTGTACCAAAAACGTGATTCTGAAGATAACGATAATTATTTCTATGATATTTTATATGATTTGTATATATAAATTTAATTTTAATTTAGTTTGCTTGTTAAGTCTGTTGAGTTTTTAAAATACTGATATTGTCAATATTTGTAGATTCAACGGAATCTTTATAATAGAGCGATTGAATATGGTGAAAATTTCTGCTCCTCTGGATCTACCTAGAAATTTTTAAAATTAATTTAATAAAATGTGCACTAAATAGAAATAAAATATAAAAATATCTTTTTATTTAAAAATAATTTAAATAAAAAAATATTCTATTTTTTTGTTATTTATTCATATATATATAAAAAAATAAAATTTTCACCGTATTTTTATAAAATATTAAACACATAATTAGTGAACTAAGCCATCACTAGGCTAGCTCTACGAGTATGTTTGACATCGTACATCTAACAGCACGTGTGAACTTTCCCATACCCACGCACTAGGCCGGCTTTTTCTTCTTTTTCGTGTCTTCATGTATCTTCATAATGGCCTGGTTTGATATGTGATATTAGAATTGTAATTTATGATTTGTTTTTATCTAAATTGTGAATATAAAAACGAAAATAATTATTTGTTTAAAAATGTTGATTTCCACCAAAAATCAAGAAAATGTACTTTAGACTACAAAACTAATGATAAAATTAGCTCCATTTATTTGTATGTATATTTATGTATAATGCAGATAATAGGCCTGCACTGTTTTAGATATACAAAACGTTTATTAGACAAAGAGAGAAAGAAACTGCTGCGAAAAAGGAACCTCTCTCGTTTTCTATGTTCTCTAATATATTTCTTCCTTCTCTCCTTCCGTTCGCCTCGCCCGATCACACTTTTCGTAACGCTCTTGTCACGCATGCGCCAGCTTACTTCCAAAATCAAGCGTGCGTAGAGAAGTATATCATTAAAATGCACTCTACAATTATAAAAAAACGTTATAATCGTATGCATTTTTAATAGTACGATAAGATGCTATAATATTTCATTGTAACTATAATTAGAATAGAAATAATTAACTCGCCATATCAGCTACGTAACTTCCCATATTAAAATCACAGGCAACGATGCGTAGTTTAAGGGGGTGTACTCATTTCAAAAATCACCGGCTTTGGTGAGAAAAGTCGTCTGGAGTCAGCAACGCGGAACGGTCTTACTTCACGCTCACTGAGCCAAGTTCTATGTAGATCGAGGCGATTATAGCGTTCGGACTTACATACATTGTACCTACATGTAACGATTTGAAGATTGTAATGCTAATAAGTAATAACATAGAAGACATAAATACTAATGAATTGGTAGCTTTGTGTTGTTACTGACTGATTGAATTAGGTTACATTTATTTTTATAGTAATAATAAAGAAAAACAAGCTAACTTATATTATGATATGTAAAAAATGTTAAAAATAATGTAAAAAGACCATCGTGGTTTCGATTTCTCCTCAGGGGAATGATTATATACAATTATTTTCGTAAGCTTTCCTCTATGGCTCCTCAATGTCTGGATTTGGGTAGAAAGAAGAGCACCTTGACACTGACTGTGCCGAAAAAAGCGTGAAGTGTTGTATATATTTAAAAAAATTAAACATTCTATGTGTTTTATAAGCCATATTATAAAAATATAAACTTACACAGGAACTTATATCGCCGGTAACATAAAATATTACGAGTATCCCGATAACGTATAGTTTGATGGTTCATTGTGACACCGCAAGGGTTAGGCTAGATGAATGCGTTGCAATCCTCGGCTGATGTGCGAGGGTTGACACCTAAATAACTTACAAACATCACGGCTAACGACAGGTGATAGTGCCGGGTAAGGCTTTCTCATTAATCAAAGCTATGATTAAAGGGTACGGTTCTCTTATACAACCGCCGGCTTACTGAGTTTAAAGGATTTTAATAATGTTTTTTGGTATATTTTCAGGACGTATTAAATCTTAGTTATTTTAAAAAACGAGCTTTGAATTTTTCCCTTATAGCAGGAGGTAGTTAGAAAAAAGCTAGCATCACTCCCTTCTATACTTTTTCTCCGAAATCGAGAAATTGTATATCGCAGATCGCAAATCGCAGATCTCAACGCCGTGCTTTGTAGAGGTTCCGAGGTAAAAATAATATATAACCATTCCCCCGAGTGGGAATTAATAAATAATTAAACTTCTGTGTTGTTTAGACTGGAAAATAAAATTATTTTTTATTTTAAATATCAATTTCCACTCGAAAGCGATACGAACTTACCTTTCTTGTGTAAAATAGTTTTATAGCACAAACATATTATGAAATAATTTCACTAATTAAACATTTTATTTACACCGTACATAATATACGAATAATCAAAAACAAGGATATCAAAAATAATATTGGCGAAGTGGGTTCATTTAAATTGGTGACGAAGACAGATGTTCGCAAATGACAAAAGAAAAGTGAGGGCAATAAGCAAATGCTCCTTTTCATAACGTGAAATTGGTTCGAGAACAATTCGTTAGGGAGAGGAAAGGCTCAGCGATGAATGCTGTTCCACAGATTCGATTGAATAAATCTGCCTTCCGAAGATATGAAAATGTCTTGAAACTTGGAAAAGATATATCGTATTGAGCAGGTGTTGCAAGATTATCTTATTGCATCTTTTTTACCCGCGACGGAACGGCGACTGTATATGTGTTTGGGGTGAGAGGTTGTTTGTTTGTTTGTATTTTTGTTTGTTTGTTTGTGTGTTTGTGCAAATTACTATGTCAATTATTTCCAAAACTATAAGTCCGATTTTGATACGGTTTTCTATGATAGGTTAAGGTTCAATTGGCGTATGTTCTTAGATATGTCTTATTGCCTTAACTCACCAGGGGGCGCTGCAGTAAGCATTTACGTGAAAACGAATGTTTTCAATTATCTCAAAAATAATAGTCTGATTTCAATAGATTTTCAGTGATAGATTCAGGTTTAATTGGTGGATGTTCTTGGATATGTTTTATCGTGTCAAACCACCAGGGGGCGCTGCAGTAAGCATTTGTTTGTACTTTTTTTGTATTTATTTGTCTAAAACCGAAACTACTGCTCCGATTAAAAAGAGTTTTCATAAAAAGATTCATCTTTGCTTGATGCATATTTTAAGATTTTTTTTTTTTTTACGGGGAAAACTCACCAGGGGGCGCAGCAGTAAACATTTATTTATGCAAATCAAAAACTACTGGTCCGATTTACATGTAACTTTCAAGGATAGGTTCAGGCTTAATTGGTACATCTTTTTATATATGTGCTACAGTGACCACTCATCAGGGGGCGCTGCAGTAAGCATTTGTTTGTACTTTTTTGTGTAAAACCAAAATTTTTCTTGTATTTGTTTGTCTAAAACCGAAATTACTAATTCGATTAGATAGAGTTTTCAGAACTAGATTCAGCTTTGCTTTGTGCATATTTTAAGATTTTTGTTTTTTGGTTACGGTGAAAATTCACCAGGGGGCGCTGCAGTAAACATTTGTTTATGCAGAGCAAAAACTACTAGTCCGATTTAGATGAAACTTCCAACGACAGGTTCAGGTTTAATTGGTGTTTCTTTTCATATATGCGTTACGGTGACTACTCACCAGGGGGCGCTGCAGTAAGTACACTTGCTTGTGCGAAACTAAAACTACGAGTCCGATTTGAATGCAGTTTTCAATGATAGATTCAAGTTTACTTAGTGCATATTTTCATTTCATATATGTGTCATGTATGTTTACTTAGTGCATATTTTCATGTATGTGTTAACTCTCTAGGGGGCGCTGCATTAAGTAGCTACTTCTGTTTTTTTGTGTAAAACCAAAACGACTAGTACGATTGAAAAGAGTTTTCAGTATTAGATTCCGCTTTGCTTATAGCATGTTTTTAAATTTATATTACAGTGACAAGTCACCAGGGGGCGCTGCAGTAAAATATTGTTTGTGCAAAGATAAAATGACGAATTTGATTTGGATGCAGTGTCAATGATAAGTTCAAGTTTAATTACTGCATTTTCTTGGATATGTTTTATCGTGTTAACTCACCAGGGGGCGCTGCAGTAAACATTTGTTTGTAATATTTAATGCAAAGCTACAACTACTAGTCCGATTGCGCAGAGTTTTTAGTATTAGAGTTACCTTTACTTGGTGTAAGTTTTTAGGTATTTTTTTTACGTTATGAACACGCCAGGGGGTGCTGCATTAAACATTTAATTATGCAAAGCTAATACTACAAGTCCAATTTGGATGCAGTTATCAAAGATAGGATCAGGCTTAATTAGTGCGTGTTCTCGTATATGTGTCATGGTGACACCTCACCAGGGGGCGCTGCAGTAAGCATTTGCTTTTATTTTTTGTGTGAAACCTATTTAGATGCAGTTTTCTGTGATAGGTTCTGGTTTAATTGCTGCGTGTTTTTATATGCCATATCACGAACTACCACGGGGCGCTCCAGTATAAATTAGTTTGTTCAAAATCAAAACTACTACTGGGTTTTGTGATTTTCATTGATTTGGTTAGACTTAAGTTTCGTGGAAATGTTACAGTGATAATCTGCCAGGCGCTGCAATAAGCATTTGATAACCAGAAAGCATTGGGTTTATAATTTCTTTTGGACTTGCATGAAGATTAATATAAAGTATTTCGATATTATGTAATAATACATAATGTGTATCTATTCACTTTAAAAAGTTTAAAATAAAAAGCAAAATTAAAAATTTTGAAAAAACCCACGACGGTTTAATTGTAATTGAAAAAGGATAAAATAACTGTAAATCCCCCGCCTAAATGAATATATGTAACGAGATGATGGGGACGACTTCGTCGGGGGCTGCCAGTTGCAATCCCTATTTTAAATATAGTAGCTAACAGTATAGATTTCGTTTTAAAGTTTTTAAAATACCAGTTATCAAAACTATAAATTCATATTAATATTTTAATTTTTTGGGAACCTGTTTTAACAGCAAGAAAACCTATGAGAAGATTTGTGCAAACTTAAAGTAATGACAGCCCCCGACGGAGTCGTCCCCATCATCTCGTTACATATATTCATTTAGGCGGGGGATTTACAGTTATTTTATCCTTTTTCAATTACAATTAAACCGTCGTGGGTTTTTTCAAAATTTTTAATTTTGTTTTTTTTATATGCAAGATAATCTCTTTAACACTATTATATATATTTTAATGAATAAAACTATTGTTTAGCCGTCGTGGCGCAGTGGAACAGCGTTTAAATGTAAACGCGATGGTTGTAGGTTCGATTCTCACTCGAGGGAATGACATATTTTTTTCATTTCTCTGCTCTAGTACCTGAGACAAAGCGCGGCGTTGAATTCCCACATTTAACACCCAAATGTCTTGATTTAGTGCGGAGAGTGGAGAACTAGTGAGTGACTTAGCACTCGGTTTTATTTAACGACCCATCTATGCAGGAAATAGCATAAAGTTGCAAAAAAAAACAGAATAATTTTATAAATTATCCCTATGTAGGTATGCAAATGAGTTTAAAATTATTTTTGCTATACGTTTAAACTCAAACGTGTATAGTTATTTGGATAATATGTTAAACTAAGTTGGTATTTCAAAACCCATTAAGGAAGCAACAAAAGCTCATTAGGTAGTAAACTGTGTGTACAAATTACATAAGTTTTGACGAGCTTTTAAATGTAATAATAAAATATACATAATTTTAGTAGCTTGAACATCACAAATAAAATACCAAATGTTATGTGTGTGAAAAGGAAACGATAGTTTTGGGTTCACTTCCCGTCCGCAGGAATATTTACATATATATCTATATATATTTATATATTATATTTTGGCTACTTAATAAAATTAGGACGAAGATTCTATTGTTGTTGTTAAAAAGAAGAAACCTTTTATGAAAATTTATTATGTTGATAACCCTCGTCTTAGCTAATAACCGCTAACGTTGTACGTTTAATCACATTACCGGCCGCTTTCAAATTTATTTTACGAACAAAATTTATCTTATGAATAGTATTATTTCCAATCACTGAAGTTGAAAAAAATCCGTAGCATTCCGTTTCAATGACATAATCCATCACCGAGTTCAAAAAGGGACATTAACCCCTCGTCCCTTCAATTACCGTCTTTAGCTTTCAATTTGCGTCTTTGAAGCGATGAAAAAGGCAAGTGATAAATTCAGGAAATTCAAGAGTGAGATGACTTGGAAGGATCTTAACGACGTCTCGTGATGATAATGTTTAGTTTTAGGGACTTGGGTGTAGCACTCGTTATTGTAGGAAATTTTATATAGTACAATTTCTAAGAAAATACCCAAACGGAAACTCCGCTTTGCAACGTGGAATATTGGCTCTCTTACCGGACGATGCAGAGAACTCGCAGATGTACTCATGAGACGTCGGGTCCAGTGTGCGTTCCTCCAGGAAACTCGCTGGAAGGGCAATAAGTCTCGGAACATCGGACAGGGTTACCGGCTGATATACACTGGGTCGCCTTCAGGTAAAGCTGGTGTAGCGGTAGTGCTATCTGAAGAGCTTCGGAATGGTCTTCTTGAAGTCGACCGTCGCTGCGACCGCCTGATGCGGGTGCGGGTACTGATTGAGGGAGTCATTACAAACTTAATCAGTGCCTATGCCCCTCAGGCGGGATGTAGCGGGTCCGAAAAAGAGACATTCTGGGAGCAATTTGAAGAGGTTCTACGCGCTATACCAGCTGCTGAAGTAATCATAGTTGGGGGGGATTTGAACAGTCACGTAGGTAAGGCTGCGGATACGTATGAACGTGTGCACGGTGGTTTTGGTTACGGTCGTCGCAATACAGAGGGAGAAAATTTTCTCAGAACCTGTATTGTGTCTGACTTGGCCGTCGTGAACACGTTTTTCCAAAAGACTCCGCAGCACCTTATCACGTATAAGAGCGGATCCCACTCAACTCAAATAGATTACTTGCTGACCAGACGGTGTCATATCGGCAAGGTGACTAACTGTAAGGTCATTCCAGGTGAAAGCCTGACGGCCCAACATCGTCTTCTTGTCATGGACTATGTCGTCACCCCGAAAAAGAAAGTAGCCGAGAAACGTAAGCCTCGGATCAGGTGGTGGTTGCTGAATGGACCGATGCAGACCGACTTTTACTGAAAAATCTTTCGACTAATACCGAAACTGCTCAGGAGGCTTGGGATCGAGCCCAGTCAGCAATTATCGCAGCAGGTAAACGAGTTCTTGGCCTTTCTAGGGGAGGGCGGGTCATCGACAAGGAGACATGGTGGTGGAATGACGAAGTGCAGGAGGTGATTCGTGGAAAGAAGGCTGCCTTTAAGGAGTGGCAGCAATCCAACTCTCCTGAAGACAGACTAGAGTACATAGCAGCGAAACGTGCCAGTAAAAGAGCTGTTGCCAGAGCCCGCAGTGACAGGTTATCACCTTTATATGATACGCTTGAAACTGCGGGGGGGCAGAAGCTCATTTACAAATTGGCACGAGCTCGGGATAAAGCGACGCAAGATATCGCCAAATGTCTTTGCGTCAAAGATTCCCAGGGCGCGCTGCTGTGTAATCATGCCTCTGTGAAGGAGAGATGGAGATGCTACTTCAAGGAGTTGCTAAATACCCAGCACCCATGCAGTCTTCCAACCGAACCACCTCCTAATCTTGGACTTATTGCCCCGATAACACCTGACGAAACTCAGAATTGTCTTCGACGCATGAAGAATCGGAAAGCGGTGGGACCTGACGACATTCCGATCGAAGCGTGGAAATCATTGGGCTCTCATGGTGTGCTCATACTGACGAACCTTTTCAACCACATCTTGAACACTGGGACTATGCCACGTCAGTGGCGTTACAGCTTCATTACCCCTATTTACAAAGGCAGGGGCAGTGTTCAGGATTGTGGTAGTTATAGGGGCGTTAAGATCATGAGTCACACCATGAAGCTCTTTGAGCGCATGATCGACCTCAGGCTCCGCCGAGAGTGTACTGTCTCTGAATGTCAATATGGGTTTCAGCCAGGAGCGGGCACCTTGGACGCCATTTTTGCCCTCAGAACTCTGATGGAGGCATACAGGGAAAAAAGGAGAGCTCTGCATGTGGCATTCCTAGATCTGCAGAAGGCCTTTGACTGTGTGCCTCGTCAATGTATCTGGTGGGCATTGCGATCCAAAGGGATCCCTGAGGCCTATATTGACATCATCAGAGACATGTACCGGATTCCGTTTCAATGGTTAGGACTGCTGTTGGCGATACAAAAACCTTTCCGATATCTGTTGGGGTTCACCAAGGCTCGGCTCTTAGCCCGTTCTTGTTCAATGTAGTGCTGGACACTGTCTCGGCTTACATCCAGGACCAGCCCCCATGGCTGATGATGTATGCCGATGACATCGCGCTCATTGACGAGAGCCGGCTGACGCTGGAGCGGAGAGTGAACCTCTGGAAGGGTACGCTTGAGAACGGCGATCTTAAACTAAATGTGACGAAGACCGAGTACATGGCTTGCGGGAGCTCGGACTCATGCACTATCCAAATAGTTCCTGAACCAGCCGTTAAGTCGGAAAAGTTCAGGTACCTTGGATCTATTCTGCACGAGTCCGGAGGCATCGATCACGATGTCCAAGCCCGTATCAGCGCTGCTTGGGCGAAATGGCGTGAGGTCACAGGTGTGGTCTGCGACCGCAGAATACCACCCAAGCTCAAGGGACTGATATACAGAAGCATAATCCGACCGGTTCTCTTATATGGCAGCGAATGTTGGCCAGCACTGTCCAGGCACACTCAGCAGCTTCACGTCACGGAGATGAAGATGCTGAGGTGGATGTGTGGCGTTACGCGGGCTGACCGCATACGCAACACATTTATCCGAGGTAGTCTTCGTGTCCGTGACGTAGCGGATAAGCTTCAAGAGAGTCGCCTGAGATGGTATGGCCACGTTGCACGCCGGCCTGAGAACTATGTCGGAAGAATTTGCCTCGATATATCTGTCCCTGGAGCAAGACCCCCAGGACGCCCAAGAAAGCGATGGCTGGACATCGTGATGCACGATATGAGAGCCAATGGACTTACCACCGAGGATGCCAAAGACCGTGCAAGGTGGAGAAGGTTAAGCATGCAGGCAGACCCTAGCTAGAGCCGGGATAGTGCCAGGAAATAGTACAATTTCTAAGAAAATAAATTAGTTTAAAGAATTATGCAGCGAGAAATGTGCCGTGCTATATACTTCAGAATCAGAGAGAAACCAGGTGCTATATACTTCAGAATCAGAGAGAAACCAGTGTCAAGGAATTCTCTTCTCGACTTTGGTACGAAATCGAAATATTGTCTATTGAATAGTGGAAGTGAAAGCTGCACTTTGTCTTTTTAAAAGATTAGAGCAATTACAATTTTTTAAAATAATCATTTTTTCAGTTTCAAAATTCGGCGAAACTGGGGAACGGAGGGTCTTAATACTAGGTTTTCTCTGCCTACCCGGCTGTGTGCATACGGCTTGACACATTCCCCCTAGAGCGATTCGAACCCACCAACAAACGCCTTTTAATTAGACACTGTAGCACTGAACCACTCATTTAAATATTTATTAATCAAAAAGAATAAACAGTAGCAAGAAGAAGTATATTTCACTAAACCGATAAAATATACTAATGACTTCTATGAAGCGAATCTAAAGGAAGTTGTATACTCAGTGTAAGACAGGTTGTTTAAGCTGGTCACGTATTGTTAGTTAGAACTTAAGTCAGGATGTACTAAGACAAATCAAGACTTTCCTTAAGTTAATCCTGAGTATTTGTATAAACTTAGTCAGTAAATCAAAGCAGCGATGTGAAAGCAGAGTTTTTGCTATCTTTAAAAGATTGTTTTTGTCTTTCTGTTATTCACTTTCCACCCTAAGTATTTGAGTTGATTGTCAAAACTAAAATTAGTTATATTTTTAGGCAAACTAAATTAGATATTTTTAGGCAGACCCTAGTACTATTATTTTAAAATAAATATTACCTAATTGGGTTTTCCATTCCCAATTTTACATATTTTAACATCAGTAAACACAAATTTGAGAATCTTAAAATGCTTATAAAATTAAGTTAGTTTAGTGTTATGTTAAGAAATATAAAAAGAATATTTTTCTCATTAATGCATAAGTTTTCACTAAAAATACATTTTTAATTATTTACATTTACTAAATTAAATTTATATTAAAATTAATCCAAAATTTAACTTAAATTACCCCCTTATATTAACAAAAGAGTTAACATTTATTTTAACATATTACAATCACCATTGCCACAAGGCTGTGTAAACAATGAATGTCCTTCATACACACTTAATATATAAAAAGTATTTTTGTAATAAAATTAGACGTAACAATGCACGAAACTAATTAACCACCACGACAATCCCATGGCAATTACATTTTATTGTCATAGACATTGGATGGATTATCAGTTGACCCTCGAATGGCACCTAAGAACTGGAAACAATTGGAATCGGTATCTATAAACCTTGTCCGCCTTACTGAATGTCACTTGACTTACAAAGATTAACTTACTTACAACTAAGTTAATTAATTTCGCGTATGAGGAAGACCTCGTATTTTTAAGGAGTATTTGCTATTTTAGAGTGTTTTTGCGGTTTTTGGTTATTATTATACTAGATTAAATATTGAAAAAGACATTTAAAGAAAACGTATAAAAATTTTGAACGCAGCGGGATTCGAACCCGCGCCTCCTGAACACCGTCGAAATTCTTATACGCTTTATTACAATTTATTCGACGCAGCGGATACTAGAACGCATGGCTCAGTGGTGAGAGCGCCTGAACGGTGTTCAGGAGGCGCGGGTTCGAATCCCGCTGCGTTCAACATTTTTATACGTTTTCTTTAAATGTCTTTTTCAATTTTCCTAAGTGTGAAATAACACTTTAAAAATGTTTAAAAGTAGATTTAATATGTATTTTGGAACAATGACTCTATGCTAACTTAATTTTTTTAGCGTCTTAGAGTTTTAATTTCATAAGTTTGAATGTAGTCAATGAATCTAAAATGGAGAATTGGACACCCAATTGGAAAAATCTTTATGTTAAAGTAACAATCCTAAGGTGTGCCTAAAAAAATCTAAATCTTCTTTTAGTTTAATCAACTCACAATTTTCAGGTGGAAAGTGAATATCAGAGAGACAAAAATAAAATTTAAAAATGTTCATAATGTATTTAAGAGGCCTGAATTCAAAATCTACTATAATCAATTATTAAATGAAACTTACATATTATATTGCATATTGTTATTAACAAATAACAATTTATTAACAATTGTTAAAATATCTTTAAATAATAAAGCGTATCGTATTACTCATATATATGTAACAAGTGAATACTGCATTAAATTATCACTGATGGAGACAATAATATGTGAATTAAACTCAGGCTATCGTGACTCAGCATTGCATCTAACTATATACGCTTTGATTGTAGGTTCGATTCCCGTTCGGGGGAAATATTATTTTCCTATGATAATAAATTATTTTTCTTATCTCTGGTGATATACAATGTAGGCAACCATTATATCAATTATGGCCAGTCGTGGCCCAGTGGCACAAGAGTGTGACTGTAAACGACTGGTTGTGGGTTCGATTCCCACTCGAGGAGTGGAAATTATATTTCCATTTTCTTCGCTCTGGTGTCGAGGTAAAGCGCGGCGTTAAGTTCCGCCACTTAACACGCAAGCCTCCGAATTCGTCGGAAAGTGGGGAACGGAGTGTCTTAACACTAGGTTCCCTCCGCCTACCCTGCTGTGTGCGGGATATAGCGTGAAGCTATTTTTTTTTTAATAATATTAATTATTATATCAATACACGATACATAATATAATATTATATTTACGTATTTAAGCATTATAAGTGTTAGCATTTAGTTTGTAAAAAATATTCGGAAGCCGCCGGTAGTTGCGAATCTTTTTTTTCATTCATTCCTAACATTCGTTACTTCGTTTTCGATGCGTTTACTATTATTCCTTTGTTTCTTCTGTTCTTATTAATTCATCAGTTTGTAATCTTGTTTATTATTTAAAATATTATAATTTCGTGGTGTGTATAAATGTTGTATTAACTTTTGTGCAGTTTCTAAATGTGTATTTGTACTTTTAAAAATGGTGTATATATATTATAACAGAAGTAAGTGGACTTTAATTATATATGAAAAAGCATGGCGCCGTTATCCTACACGCATTAGATTCAGGCAAGGAGTGGAGAACAGAGAGTATATTCTCTCTGCCTACACTGTCATATGAGATAACACGTGAAACTGAAAAAATTAACCTCATAATAATATACTTAATCAGAAATAGTCAATTGGTGTCAATTTGCCTTTTTACAAGACCCTATTTGTTACATTAACTAGGTTAGTATTATTGCCTGCATTTAGTAAGACTTCATTAAACATGAGATCACTCGTTCGAATAACACATCTGATTCACTATAATTGCGTAGTCACAAGCGTGACAAGTGGCGAGATTTTCCAATGATATGTGGAAAGATATATGTGTCTCTTTGTATATAAATTACTCAATACGTACTAGTTATATATTATATGACTTTATTATGTTTCATCAGTAACATAAAATATATTTATTAAAATATAAAAGTCTTAGAAGAAAAAAAACTCCAAGTGAGGAAAGGGAAAGTAAAGAACAGAATGTGTTGACACTAGCGGCGGGAAAATGCGTGAAAATTCATATTAATCTTAAATACACTATATTATTTCTTACTATTAACGTAATTTTTTGTGGTTCTCTAGTATTTGTTTATATAAAGCGTAGCGTTAATTCTGCCAAATAACGCAAACTGTTTCTTTCTTTCTTTCTATTTTTCGATCTCTCTGTCTCACCCAACCCGCCTAACGAAAAACACATCCAAATAAACAAACAAACGTATAACTTTGCGTAACAGCAATAAAATTAAGTGCTTACGTAACATTGGGCTAGGTCTTAATAAGGCTGCGGATTCGACCTTCACTAATGACTATGATGATACACCATTAAATAGTGATAAAATTGCCGAATGGGCTAGTCTTCGAACATAAAATACGCATTATCGAAATATCCATTATCTTTCATTACATTTGTTGTAAACTGTATTGTCGTTCGTATAACGAGTTGATTTGAAACACTGGGTGTGACATTGCGTTATTGTTTAAGCAAATATTAGCTTTTCATTCGTTATTAGTATTATATTTTCCTGTTGGAGCATATAAAATATAATGCTTTGTTAGTAAATACTTGGAATTCTACCAATATTGTTGATTAATATTAATTAAAGGTTTAGATAAATGTTTAATTGTAATAAACATGTTGCTACCTATGTACGTGTTTACGACCTTCTTGAACTTCCTGTGAGATAATTCCTTTAACAGTCAACAAAGCATTTTAATACCATATAATTATTTACTAAAATAATATAATTAGCAGCCTCACGCTTTATCTCCCATAACAGGATAGTCACAGAAAACCTAGTGTTAATTCACTCCGTTCCCCATTTTCCTCCGAGCTTTGAGGGCTAAGTGGCGGAAGATATGACAAAAAATAGGTATTTCACTGTAGAATAAAACTAAAGTTCTTGTATGAAAATTACAAGAAAATAAAAATGTAAATAACATTTGAATATGTTTTTATTTCACTCTGAAGTTTTATGTGTATACTTTTAGCACAGTTGGCACAACGACAACTGAACTTCTATAATGTCCAGTAATACTGAAGCAACTTTTTGTAAAACAAATATTTTTCTTTTTCTTTAAATTTACATTGTATGTAAATTGTGGCCGTAGCGGCGCAATGGGGCAACGTCTGATTAAAAACACGATAGTAATGGGTTCAATTTCCACTCGGGGAATGATTGCATATTAATTTCATTTATTCCGCACACGTACCGCAGGAAAGACGTACTTTCCTACTGCCGCGCTTTGTCGGCATTAAGTTCGGACACTTAACACGTAATGGTTCCATTTCGCACAGATACCAGGGAACGGAGTGTCTTGACACTAAATTCTCTTTGACTAGAAAACGCGTGAAGCTACAAAGTATATAACAGAAAGGTCAAATCAATTCAATATTTTATATGAAAATCCCTTGTCATAAAAAATGGACTTTGGCAGGGAGGTAGTTTATAGTTAGAAGACGTTTCAAAAAACGGATTTTACGGCAGCTTCGAGAGAAGGAGGTCTAAGGGCTCTCGCAAATTTATGTGAAAGTCCTGTATTTATGCATATTTGTGAAAAGAAGTGTGAAGATGGCTTTTTTGTATCCCGCACACACCAGGATAGGCGGAGGGAACCTAGTGTGAAGACGGAGTGTCTTCCCCACTTATGAGTGAGTTCCCCACTTTCCGCTGAATTTTGTAGGCCGAATTATTTATATACGAGTACTATAAGCACTTTATATACTACTAGTTAAATATTATTTTTTAATTTGAATTATAACTTTTTTAATTTGGAAATAATGTAAGAAACATTATTTACCATCGTTTTCCGCGTATTGCAACACCGACAGGTATTATTCAATGGTGACAATTATACAGTATCATTATAATTAAGGAGCTCTAGCGAGGAACTAGAACACTTGATGACAAAAGCTTGCGTGTTAGAGCGCATCACGCTGACACCACCAAACGTTTTGTTACTTTTGTAACTGAGCTTACAAATTATGAACCTGAGGAACAAATAAAAATACAATTATATTTTTGGCTGTTTGTGTTATTTTTTAATATTTTTTTTTAATTTTTAATATTTTACGTAATTGTGTACAACCGCTGCTAATTTACCTTACAATCAACACTTACGTATGTACATCAAAAAATAAGTTACTTTCCTTTAATAAAGATGTTAAATATGAATTATAAAATCATATTTATAGCAGGGTTGCCAGAGAGAACCTAAAGTTAACAATCCGTTCTCCCATTTTTTGTCCCAATTCGAAGCATTCCGCATTGAGTGGCAGAATTCAACGCCGTGTCTTGTCTTTTTAAATACATTCATTTCTCGAAGTGGCGATCGAACCCAAAACCAATCAGGTTCACATTCAGACGTAACTCGACTGAGCTACAAAGGCCGTAATTTATAATCTTGGATTATTCTAACTATAGTTAAAACATACAACTTTATTTTAATACAAAAACCTCATCTTCTACAGGAGCACATAAACTTGGTTGGTTCCGATGCGAACAATGACCCAGTCGTGATGTCGCTAATGAACGAGAACGTGGCTGGCCAGGACCACACCAGAATACTCTTGAGGCTACGAACAGAGACTATGATTGGACTGATTCCAACACCCAGTAAGTTTAATTTTATGATATTGAAGTAAATTTATTTAAGTTGAATTTTGGATATATTTTAGTCCTTATTGGCTAATTTTATGAAATATCGTCCTAGTTATATATTAATAATAAATATTAACGTCAAATGAAATTAAGTTTTACTTAAATATATAAGGAAACATAAAAATCACTGTCCTGGTGGGGTATGTTATGGTGATCTTTTTAAGTAGTTTAACGCTTTTTTCTTCATAGCAGGGTGGTTATAGAGATCCTAGAATCACAACACTCCGTTTTCCGTTTTTCGCCCTAGATGGAGACATAACGTGTTAAGTTAAGTAGCATAACTCAACAAACAGCTATCTTTATTTTACTAGAACGAAAAAATGAAAATAATTTAATTATAATCAATTTTAATGTGGTATGTATTTTGTATTTATAACATTTGGGGTTTAGCTATGTAATTAAATAAAGTATAAGGTTCAGTTTGGTCAACTAAGTCATAATATCTCCAAAATGGCGGTAAATAAAGAAACATTGGAGTGGTGTACCACAAGGTTCTTTCTCTTTTCTAACGATACGAGAAATACGTGAAGATAAAGAAAATCATGTGAACAGTATAATGTAACGCGTAAACGTTTTACGATCTAACGTTCTACGTTACCATTCATATCTCGAGAGGATCTAAAACTATAAAGGCAGTAGTTGAAATGGCTTTCGTTACGTCTCCCTAGATATTAAGTAATAAACGTATTTAATGACTCGATGTTTCTGTTATTCTATACTAGTTGTCGTCTGCAACTTCGTTTGCGCTTACTTTATGACCTTTTTGAATATTATTTACATTAAACAACTTTTTTATTTAACTAAAGGAGATGCGAGTCTGTGTTTTATACACACATTATATATTAAGAATTAAAAACCTTACTTTGTCAAATATCTAAAACAAACTTTATTAGAATTTAAACTCCTAAATATCGTTAAATATGTATGTATTATTTAGTGTTCGCCTCTACTCGTCGTCTCTCTATTTATACATATCTTTCTTAATCTTTTCCATCTTTCTTAATTTAATGTAGTGTCTAAATAATAAATATAAATTAAAGTCATTGAGTTTTAGGCGTAACTTAACGCTACACTACATCGAACAACTAAAGAAAATTATTTGTATATACCTATAGCTTCACGCTATTTCCCCTCATAGTAGGGTCAAGACGCTCCGTTCATTGCTTTCTGCCCAAACTCGAGTCATCGCTTGTTAAGTGGGAAACTTAACGCCGTGCTTTGTCCTAAGTACCAAAATGGAAAATAATATTATAATATATAAATTACCTCCAGCGTGATTCAAACCCGCAACCATCGCGTTTACAATCAATCGTGTCTCAAGTCCCACTTATTACGTCAACTTATTTCTTTTATATAAATATTCTCTTGACCCAATTATTTACTAAGATATTCCTCCACTAATTAAAGTGAGTACTATACAAATGTAAGCTTCATTATTTAAAATGAAATATAACTTTGTTTTCCAGATTCAGGCATAATGCCGTCACCGTCTAGAATGGCAAAGATCTTGAGCGACCAAGTGACTGTCGACAACTTTATGGCAGTCATGTGCTTGAACGCGTCGTCATTGATCGTGGCTTACGATGAGCACGTATTGGTTAACACTTTCAAATTCGGCGTATTATATCAGAAGTACGGACAAACCACTGAAGAGGAACTGTTCGGGAACAACGAAACTTCGCCAGCGTTTGACGAATTTTTAGAAATGCTTGGGCAGAGAATTCAGTTGAGAGATCATAGAGGTTAGTTGTTAATTTTTGCTACTGTTAATTGAGTAATTTATGCTATAACTTTACAAGAAAATAATATACCAAATCATATTATTTTAGATTGTTATGAAATGCTATTAACTTCGAAATATAAGCTAAACTCTTTATTTTGTTGTCAATCCTCCAAAAACTCAGGAACATATAATTTACCAATTTACGTTTATTAAACATGTACAGAAATTTTTTTTAAAGAAACTTTGTGAATTATAATTATACAATTCACTGTATTGCTCTGTTATAAATGTTATTATAAAGTTGTGCACTATTACATTTGCACACTTACCAATAAACAGACGAATTAGAAATCTACTTTTTCAATTTTCTAAGTGTGTGATAACACTTTAATGTAAAATAATTTAAATGTAAAAAAATGTCATCGACTTTCTCACGTGTTTTTTTCCACAGCTTTATTCTATCTCACATACACAAATAAATAAATATATATATTTCTTCCATCCACCCAGGTTACAGAGGTGGTCTAGACATTATAAACGGTCACACCGGTACCGAGGCGGTATACGAGAGGTTCCACGAGCGCGAGATCATGTTCCACGTGGCGCCGTTGCTGCCGCACACCGCCGGCGACGCGCAACAGCTGCAGCGGAAGAGACATGTTGGGAACGATATTGTGGCGATTGTTTTTCAGGTATATATAAAAAAACTTCTTTATTTCGTTTAATTGGGGTCTTCTGAACCCGTTGTGGCGCAGTGAGGCTGGATTTGATAATAATACGATGGTTACGAATTTGACTCCCATTTGAGGTAATGATATTTATTTTTTTTTTTATTTTTTCGCTCTGGTACTTAAGACAAAGTGCGTTGAGTTCTGCCACTCAACAAGCAATGTCTCCATTTCGGGCAGAAAGTGGGTAACGGAGTGTCATAACACTTGGTTCCCTCTGCCTAGACTGCTGTGTGCGGGATACAGCGTGATGCTAAAGCAAATTACAATACCCTAGTGAAAAAAAGTACAATTTTATGTTTTTATGCTTAAGAGAGTCAGAAAAAACTTACTGTCAAGACACCGTTCTCTACTTTCCGCCTTACTTTGAAGCAGTTAAAATAGTTCAAATACATTCACCTTAGCAGGAATCGAACCCACAACTAATCATTTTTGCATTCTACCACTATCCCACTTGTAAATTTAAGAAAGATTGGATCTATATTAAGATATAAAATGAAATTTGGTTAAACATTATATCCAACACGTTAATATACTGTTATGCAATTTTGACCAATTAATTAAAATATCTCGTATATTATTTACAGGAAAAAGCAACTCCGTTCACCCCAGATATGATCGCATCGCATTTTCTACACGCCTTCATAGTGGTCACGCCGGTGGAAGCCGCAGACGGGGAGACTAGGTAACCATTATTAATATAATAAACATGAAATTCAAAATATTATATTAGAAATAAAAAATATAATTTAAAAATAATAGATTTTGGTTAACAATATAAAAACATATTATCAAGAATCAGTTAACACTTCTTTCTCCAAAGGTTGTCTGGCAGTAACAACGTATTTGTGTACACTATACTAAATTTTAAATTATCGTATGCTTTCCTTTTTATTATATTTCTTCTATCTATCTAAGTATTTTCATAATAAAATTACACGCATATAAAAATTCTTATAAAATTAAGAAAATGTGTTCCCAACTTTTATGTCACAAATTGTCCCACAGAGTACATTTTTAATTCTCATCTCACTTGTACCTGTCAAGTTGCTTATTTAACATAAAGTTTGTTTCAACAACGAACTCAGCCAATATTTGCATGAGCCAAGAGAAAATGGCTCGGAAAAGGGAATGGAAATTCTCAGTAATTTATATGCAAACGAATCGCGACTATGTAATTAAGGAGTTTTTTACGACTAAAATTGTAGGTTGTCCGAGCGTAAGATTCTCTTTGAAGATTTTAAGTACAGGCTACCGGCTCGTTTGTAGGGCGGTTTTAAATTTAACTATTTGTTGATGTAGGTTTACGGGAACATTTTGTTCAGCCAGTGGTAAATAAATGTGATTTTAATTTGATAACTTTGAGAAATTTTAATTTGCATGGATTAACAACAGTAGTTAAACATGGATTTTTATGAACTAATATATAATATTGCAAATGAGTTGAGTTGAATCGTGACTTTGAACGCGATTGGTTGGGTTCGATTCTCTCTCGCGAATATATTTAAATTGAAAAATTGAATATATTTAAATTGAATGATAATATTCAAATTATTTTTATTTCTCCGCCCTGGTACCTGAAACTTAAGATTTCGAGCGAAAGTGACGAACAGAGTTTCTTGGCATTTAACTTGCATAAAACTGTTTTCTTGCTGTTATTGCCTTGCAAATAAAGATGCAAAAAGCGAAGAAATATTAAAACAAAAAAAATCGGCACATTAATTTATATATTTTAACAATAAAACGATACTTAATCAGAAACATTGTATTTTTACAGGTACAAAGTGGCTATCACAGCACGCTCAGACGTGCCATTCTTCGGGCCCACTCTGCCTCAGCCGCCCATATTCCGTAAAGGGAGGGAATTGAAGGAATTCCTTCTAACCAAGCTCATAAATGCTGAAAACGCGTGCTACCAAGCTGCCAAGTTTGCTGAACTAAAGCAAAGAACTCGTACTTCCTTGCTACAATCATTGGCAGAGAAACTTAAGGAGAAAACAGTAGAGTTTTTGGGTACAGGGGCAAGGAATGAAGGGGCGATATCTCCCCAACCGGAAGGCACGCCAAAACAAGAGGGGCCTGGCGCCAGATTCATCGACACTGTCAAAAAGGCTCTAATTTCGAAAGTCAGGTAAATATTTTGTTTAGTAATTAAATTGATTATAGTTATAGCTTTTTTAATTACTTTTTGTTGCTTGTTTATAAATCTATCGTAAAACGTAAAAATATACAGAAACAGATATTTTGTTTTATGTCTTTTAAAAACTTATTATTTTTTTTAATTCTAACTTATTTCCACGTCCGGGTCTCATCTCACTCATTAATAAACTAATTTCAAAACACTCAACATCGAGCTTACTATAATTTGAGTAGATCAAAAAAAATGATTAAATATAATCTTCCCTCAGAGTAGGAATCGAACTCACAACCAATCACGCTTACAATTAGACGCCGCCCTAATATGCCTCTACTTTCTTATATTTAAAATAAATATTTTTTATATTTTTTTACAGATCACCGAGCGTAGACACGAATTTATCAGGCGACAGCAATAAAAATAACCCTTTAAATAAAAAGATTAACCTTCACGAGACACCTACCCCTAACGTAAGTAAATATGTATATAAATTAGTGTCCGACCGAAGGTTCGGTTTCGGTTTCGGTTTCGGCAAGTTTCGGCAAAAAATTGTAGTTTCGGCCGTAGTTTCGGTTTCGGCAAAAAGACTGCCGAACCTTCGGCAATGCCGAAACTCAAGAATTTTCACGTAGCTTAGATACTTTTGAGTGTTTTTTATAGCTTGTCAACCTAATCTTAAGATGTAGTAAATTTTAATATATCATAAATTAATGATGAGAATACTATAAACTGCTGACGACAAATTTTATGAACTATCCTTGTTAGTTTATAACGAAACTATGTGTCTGTTCGCGTAAGTGTGTCTCCTTTCAGGGGCCGAATACCTGGTTTGATTGATATTTTGCGAACCCTGAGCTAGTAACTATATTGGAGGCTTGCCTTAATATTATTTAAATATATTTAATGTAAATCTTATCATAAATTAGCACATAAATTTCTCTGCAAGAAATGCACAGTTATGTTAAAGGTGAAAACCTTTTTGTAAAAAAATACCTATTAACTACGTGCTGCCAATCTTAAGTGGCGACCGAGGGTCTTGATAACCTACAGCTCAAAAAAACCTCTATGTAAATCCCTAGGAGAAGATTAAGATCTCAAAACTTTAAGCTTTAAAATGATTGTTTTTTTTATTTCAATGCGACTATTTTGGAGGAAAATACAGCCACTTGGAAAACCTTAAAAAAAAATGATTTTTTTTATTATCCTTTAATTATTTCCGCTAATATATATAATAAAATCTACGTAATCACAATAATTCAAATGCACATGTAATTTTTAAAGCGTAAAATATGTATTTTTTTACATATTATTCAAATTTTATGACGTCATCAGCAGTTTCGGTTTCGGTTTCGGTTTCGGCCGAAACTGAAGTCAGAACCGAACGTTCGGTTTCGGTTTCGGTTTCGGCTGAAAATTCAGTTTCGGTCGGACACTAGTCTACATGTATTATATTTTTAGCACAAGCACATAAGCAGTTAAAATAATAGAACAATTTCTATTATTATGTTTAGTCGTAAATTTGCGTTTATAAACAAAAATCCAAGGATTTTGAAAAATAGGAGCAATTTTTTACGTAATAATCTATTATTTACTTAATATTTTGAACACGATGTGAGCACTAAAAAGGATTTATTGAAATTCAACTCCTAAGGGGGTATAATGGGGCTAAAATAGTTTATATGGAATTTTCTCATAAGTGTATAAGATTAGGTATTTTGAATTACAATTAAAAAAGATCTGTGTAGACAAAATTGACAAATTCTCCCTTAAGGGGCAAAATGGAGGGTATTCTTTGTATGGCCCTTTCGATAACTTAAAAACACGCGAACGAAGTCGCGGGCAAAAGCTAATATAACATTTATTATAAACATAACATTTATTTCTCAAACAAAAAAATACATCTTTTATTCGTCATAAAAAAAACAATATTACAGAGTGGCCGTTCAAAATCATCAATCGCATCGTCATCGGCGAGCGCGGTGTCGGTGCGGTCGGCGGGCGGCTCCGGCGAGTCTAGCCCCGACGTGACGTCACGCGCCGCGCCGCCGCGCCCGCCGCTGCACGACCACAGCGACGACTCCAGCCTTAACTCTGTTGATTTGGATCCTTTGGGTATGTAGAATTTATAAATAACTAGACCCTCAATTTCGACTCCCTCGCAAAATCTCGGGTGCCGTTTACATATTGAGCGAAGCGAGCAAATAAAATCAGTTCGGTGAGAAATCAGTTTTTTGGTGATAATTCCTCAAGGACATTTTTTTTCAAAAATTTTCTATTCGTCACAAAAAAGTTCAAAAAAGTCTCCAGTAGGGCGCTTCGCTCGCTTCGCCCAATAACTAGTACTAGCTTACTTGTACATTTTATATTTAACTAATAAGATTATTAATCGTTTATGTTGTCTGTGTGATTGATCGATATCGACCCCTATATCGATAGGGGTCAGTTTTTAATATGCATCTTTGGATGTAGATGAGGAAAATGACTTGTAGATATTTTTATAGAGTTTCTGTCATTTGGTAAATTAGTTCGTGTTTTATACAATAGTCATGTTTTCATTATAATTTTGGAGATCATTTGATAATTCTTCATTGTATTTATCTTGCATCACACGTCTTGCCCACGTAATATTCTTGTATGAAAGTCAATATTGCTCTCCTACATTACAATAAAAAAATAAGTATTTAAAACTTGATAATGTAACATTTATGGGCCTTAATTCGTAGTACATTTACGAAACTAAAAAAGTTACTATTTTTTTTTTGTTTCATAGCGACACGAAAAAAATACATTAAAAGTTGATTGGTCCATAGATCTTTAGGTATATAGGCACATGTTTCAGATATATTTACCTTAAATTTTATTTCATACATCTTATTTAGTTTATGAATAATGTATGATGTAGATATATTGAACTGAATTTTCTTCAAACTGACTTGTCTTCTTAACAAACATATATTGAATTGAATTTTCTCCTCAAATAGACGACAAGGACTGGCTGAGTTGTGGTAAAGCAACAGGTTAGTCCTGTTACGTAAAATTACTAGGCATGCTTGGTGTCCCGCACAATGTAAAATGTATAGCATGCAACCGTAGTTACTATACTAAATGATTTTATTTTGTATAAGCACACTTATTATTTTTGTTTATCTGTCTTTAGAATGTAAATGTTTTTAGTATAATGTATTAATAGCGAATATAATATAATAAAAAAATATATATTAAAGGTATGATAATTTTTCAAACTGATCATTTCCGTAACTTTAAATGAAATGGATATTATAAATATAGTAACTCTCAAATTGTGTTATCAACAATATACATATATCTTCACGTGTCTACTGTGTTTTGTGGGTTAGGTAGTCAATTTTTAATGCATTTAGAGTGTGGTAAACAAACCCTATGCCGCAATTTATTTAATCTGAACCTGTGAAAGTAAAAATAGTAAATAATCATATAAACCTTCCTATTTGATTAATATTTAGTCAAATTAGTAATAGTTAAGGTAACAGTAATAGTAAAAAAAAATGACATTTTAAGTTGATATTTGACATTAAATCATATGAATTCATAGAGATCGTCAAACCATATCTGTCTACAAAGATGCTTACAACAAAAATAAGTTGTAATAAACGTACAAGAACTTCGACTTACTCGAATGTGGAACGTATGGCGTAGCGGCCAAAACCTTCTGGATGGTTTCCAAGACGCGCGGGTTCAATTCCCATTACGTTCAAATTCTAATACGTTTCCTAAAAATCTATTACAATTTAATGTATATTCAACAAAAACTAATACATCTATTCCACAACAGGTGCAGTATACGTAGACAGCGATACGGGGCTGGAGTCGATGTCGTCAGCGGAGGCGGGCGCCAACGCGCGCGACGGCCACTCGCACGCGACGCCGCGCGACGCCGACCAGCTGCGGCAGGAGGTGTGCCGCTTGAAGAACGACAAGCTGGATCTGTTGAAACAGAATATTGTAAGATATTGATATATTTTTCTTAATAAAATAAAATAAAATTTGGAGCCAGTCGTGGTGCAGAGGCACAAAGTGTGACTATAAAGCGACTGGTTGTGGGTTAGATTTCCTTGCATTTCCTTCGCTTTGGTGTCGTGGTAAAGCGTGGTGTTAAGTTCCGCCACTTAACACGCAATGTCTGTAGATTTCGGCGGAAAGTAGAGAACGGAGTGTCTTAACACTAGGTTCCCTCTGCCTACCCTGTTGAGTGCGGGATACAAATTGAAACTGAAAAAACAATGTGTAGTAGTTTTTGATTTGCATCGCATTTTTTGTGATTATAACTTTCTCACTCTCTCTTTAACAGAGGCGATGCTACAATTACTACTAATTATTACTAAAATTTAGATGCATTTTGTCTTAAGTACTATCACATATTATTTCTGGTTACTGGCGTAGATAAAGGATAGAAAATCTTTGACGCTATTTTCTTTTTAATTTTTATTTATTTTCTATATTTATACCTTTACTACCATTGCGTTCTTTGTTAAATCAGGGACTCCCAACGAATTTAACATAATCATATCTCCGAATGAGTGTCGAATTCCCAACGAATGTGCTTATCCTAAACGTAGTTAGTACTATACCTTCTATAGAAAGATCCTTTTATAAAAATATACCTTTCATAAAATTTTATAACATAATACAACTTGAAAAAGATTTATTTAGAGACATTTAGAAAACGTATAAAAATTTGCAGCGGGATACGAACCCGCGCATCCTGAATACTGTCTGGGCGTTCTCACCGCTGATTTTTATACGTTTTCTAAATGTATTTTTCAATTTTCCTAAAGGGTGAAATAACACTTCAAGTGTTGCTTGAAATGCTTAAAAGTATTATACAACTTATTAAAACATCCCATTTCGTTCCAGACATGGCAAAACGAGATCAAATGTCTACGAGAGCGAGTCATGACACTGCAGGCCGAGCTCGCCGCCACGCACAAGGACAGGCGGCTTCGAGAGACCACTACCATCATACCAAATCCTTCCACACACGACTCCACCGCTTGAACTAGTTGTAGATATGTGAAACGCATTCATGTATTACGCAAGCAAACACTTTGAATATGTTTTTAATACTAACATCTTGATTGTTATAAATAATTGACGCTAAATTGATGATTTAATTAAAATTCAAGGTACTCTATTGTGCATTTGTGACGACGAAAAGTTAATTTAGGATTCGAATTTGTAGCTTTAGGTTAATAAACGTAACTTTTTGCTAAACCTGTAGTTACATGCCATCATGTTATGGTCACTTTCTGTAATATTTATTACAAAGTATAAAAAAATGGCGATCTAAAAAACATAAGAAGTAATGCTGGTGTAATAAATGAATGATGATTAAAATTTATTATTTCGCGATTTATAAAAAAATGAAACATATATAACTTAGCTTTCAAAGCTATTTTTCAAATGGTTAACGCCATCTAGCGTATAGAATATGTATGTTCTGCGCTTACGAATAGAAATTTCTAGATTCTCATTAACGAATATCATTATAACATGTACCTAGTTGTACTTATCGTCCCTTAGCTAAAAACACCGCTTATGTCATTTTCATCAAATTTATAGAAGACAGAAAAAACTGAATATTTAAAAAAATAAACATTTTTCATTGGTTATGACTTAACTTATAAATAAATAACCCATAGAGTTATATTTTTTCAAATAGACAGTTCTTCCTATCACCTGAAAAGTTGTTGAAAATGTCCATAAACGATGTTGTTAGCTAAAAGACGCTATCTATGTATGTATGATTTCGAGAAATCGAAAATTGTGCAATAAATGCAATTATCTTTATATATTACCATTTGGTATGTAAAACG
Source organism: Dryas iulia moderata (assembly GCA_019049465.1). Classification (NCBI taxonomy): domain Eukaryota; kingdom Metazoa; phylum Arthropoda; class Insecta; order Lepidoptera; family Nymphalidae; genus Dryas; species Dryas iulia. The sequence goes on from CM032431.1 coordinate 6,588,017, forward strand.
TATTTCTTTTGGTCGATTATTCAAAATAGCAAATGAATATGTCTATTTACGTCATAATTGTACGATTTTCTAGCGAATTATTCAGATCTTTATTGTAATCGTTGTGATAGCTTCTTGTTCGAATTGATAAAATTTGTGTATTCTTTTAGAAAAAATCATTACCCACATAAAAGTTTGTGTATTGGAAATTGTAGAAAATCATTCGACAAATTTAGAAATTATGAACATTTAAATAATTAATATTAGAAGCTTCTTGTTCTTCTAAATAGCTAATAATATTTAGTAAAAAATATGTAGACGAAAGTAAATGGGAAACTACGAATTTGTATAAATCTATTCCTTGATTTGAAAATTATAAAAAATAATTACTCGATGTTATAAACTGTAATTATTGTATTGTTGTAACAGAGTTATAGATATGTAAATCTTTTCAAAACATAACTAATGTTTAGAGAAACGGTACCTACAAAAAGCCTTCGTAGTGGAAGCCTAAAATGGTGCATTAGAAGAAAATATTTTATAGTCTATTTAAAATATCACAGTTCTTTTATATATATTATTCTAAATATTATATATTATACAATATATTAGCACAGTGCAATGATTTTGTTTAAATTTAAAATATAATTTCATTTACTTTTTTTTAAAACGTCAAAATAATTTCTAATTTTGTCAGCGCCATCTTTATTATGTGCATAATTAAAACCTTTTTCGTATAAAAGCAGGCATAAAATATTGTTGTCTCTTTCTATCTTTGTCTAAAATGTTATAAGAGTGAAAGAAACGAATAATATTTTAGTAATACACCTGCAATTCTATGAAAACTTTATCCTGACGCCATTACGGCATTGTAAATATACTTTAACGGTCTTAGACTAATTAAACAGTATTTTTAATTTATGCTTTATATAAGAAAGGTTCGAGTGTCTTTGAGTTTGATTATGTTTTGTTGTTTATAATTAATATTTTATACCAAAGTTAACATTCCCAACTAAATAGTATAGTTATTATTACCGTAATAGAGATGAATCAGTATTTTGAATCATAAGTTGACGCACGCTAACATATTTCTAAGTTTACATTTAGTTTATCATTAAATGTAATCTTTTAGATGTTTGTTCGACTGTTAATAATGATTGTTTGACACTAACTGTTGATTCTTCTCTTAGACTTAAACCAAATATGGCGAGCGCGGAGCGTTAGAAAATATAGTTATAATATAAGAGATACTATTGAAATATATGAATAGTTAATTACTAAATAAATTGTTGTTTTATTACATTTTACCCTTATTTTTGTGTTTAGCTTCACGCTTTATCCCGCATACAGCAGGGTAGGCAGACGGAACCTAGTATTAAGACACTCCGTTCCTCACTTTCCGCCGATTTTGGAGGCATGGCGTGTTAAGTGGCGCAACTTAACGCCGCGCTTTGACTTGACACCAGAGCGAAGCAAATGGAAATATCAAATTTTTCCACTCTTCGATTGGGAATCGAATCCACAACCAGTCGCTTTACAGTCACACTATGTGCATCTGTGCCACGACTGGTCCCCGTTGTATATACCTATCAAAAAATAATTTACTTTGTATATTTGAAAAACAATTTGAAACTAAATTGTTGTGAAATGCAAACGATTAGAACATCGTCGTTTCAGCTTCACACTTCTTCTACATAGAAGATGCTGTGTGACAATTAAATATTAGATTTGTATTTTTACCAATAATCCTTTACCCGAGTGGAAATCGAACCCACAACCATCACGTGAGACGTTGTTACTTTTCGCTAGGATAGCTACATTAAAAAAATAATAGTAAATTGTTTTTAAATTCTAAAAAAAGCGCCATCTATTATTGTAAAGTTAAAGGAGAAACTAAATGGTTTTCGAAAAAATCTAAAGATGTCACTGTTGGATTTATTAAAAATACTACAAACTCTTTAAGTAATAGTGAAAATTAATATAGTACTAATTATAAATTTATAAAAGTTACTGAATGTTGGGAATTGTCGTCGTCTTTACTGAAAAATGCATAATAAAATATACACAAAAATTAAGTCTGTCTGCATTGTATATTAAAATATCCAAAGATATACTTTGAGAAATTGTAAGAAGTACTTTGAACTTTAAATAAAAAAAATAATAAAAAAGAAAGTAATTAACAAACTAAATAATCAAATTAATTGTCAGATTATTTAGCAGATATCACTGGTAGAAATATAAATGAAATAACTGAACAAACGTCGCTAACCTCTCAGGTTAATGTTCCCAGTAAAAAAGCTACAAGGCTTTCTTGGACTTAATTGAAATAGACTGGGTTTGAGTGAGCTAATAATGAAATTTACCTCAGCCTTACTTTCTGAGTTTAACTTTATTGCCTAGATTGTTGTAGATATATTTTTCTTAGTGTTTTTATTGTTAATCATCTTTTACTTAATATTAGATTTGAATTTTTGAAGTATACAGTATTTCATTGAAGTATATTGTATATAGTAAATATTCTTAAAGTATGGAACTTGATTGATTTTTTTAACGTATGTATAGTTTCAACCACACATAGAAAATTAAAAATATTTTTTAGAAAATTTAAGATTGGTAGGATTCGAACTCGCGCCTTTTAATGAAACCGTTTTAGTGCTACCGCTGTGTCCAACGTATGCATGCATTTCTCAAAATATTCTATTTAAACGCTGAATTCATTTTAGAGTCATTGCATGATGAATGGTAGAAAGTGACGTCACGTTTTTTTTATTTTATCTGTATATAATATGTTTTTTATGTATTTAGAAGTACGTATACCAATTGAATAGTAGTAAATGTGAAATAGTCTCCTTAAAAATAACACGATGTTCAAAGAGTTTTTCAATAGCATATAAAATGTTTTTATAAATAAAAGATTAGATCCCACAATTTCGTTACTAAAATAAGAAAATAATATATAAAACTAGTTCATTTTTATAAGTTACTATAATAATAATAATAAAGTTTTGTACGTCCAACCTTTTTTTTACGAGGAACCTTCTTGAATATACGGTTTGGCAAATTTTCTTTTTTTACATAAACATCCCAGCTGTACGTAGCTTATTCATCAACGTATTATGTAGGTAATTTGTTCCGCCGCCAAGAAAAAGGAAGACGTTCTAATGCTTGCTTTATTTATTAGTCAAGATAATTAGACAGGCTGACTAATGTTAGCTTTTATAATTCTATTACTTCTTATATTATATTTTCTGTTATCAAATGACCAAAAAAAAAAGGATAAAAAACGGAGTGTCTTAACTTGGGCTTATTTATGTATCTCGAAGAAATATAGTAGGTACGTAAAAAAAAACATAATAACGATTCTCGTTTAAATGTAGCCAAAGAATATCGATTTTGCAGTAGTATTAATTGTTAAACAATTCTATATTTGATATCGGGTAATTCAAACTTTTTCCCGTATAATAACGTACGCAAAAAGAAAATAGTGACATTGTGTGTTGAGTGCCAAACCACTGCGCCTGACCTTACACCAGAACGAAGAAACAAAAATACTAATAAATATAATCAATGAGTTGGGTTCGAACCCACAATCAAACGCGTTTAAAGTCACGGATAAAGACCTCAGTTATTATACATGGAGATATACTATAAGCCTTCCTTTGTAACCTGCAACCTTCTGCCTTTGCCAAAAAGGTATTTTGGTATTGTAGCTTCATTGTAATTACAATTAGTACAGGTTAGGACATTAATTTAAAATGCAAATTTGTTTAAGCGAAAATGTAATTTACAACAAATAGTCCCGTGAGATATTTACATAAATATAGCGTAGTCATGTTTGACAAAGGTAATGGCGGAAGTAATTGCGATATTGGTGTTTTGGTCAATTAGTAAATTTAAACAAAATACTGTCGCGCATTCCGATAAATTTATCAATTTTATATAAAATATTCTAATGTTTTAAATACGTTCTGCAAACTTTGTATATGCAGTTCAATTTAACAAAGACCGAGTATTTATTTAATACTAGCGGCCCGCTCGCGGCTACGCCACGAGAACTACATAACTGTTTCGCTATATTGCAACCCTCGGGGGTGAATTTTTTAAAAATAAAGTAGCCTATGCTTAACCTTGGATTATTAACTATATTTAAGCCAAAATTCATTACAATCGGTCAAGCGGTTTAGATTTTTCAAATAAACGTTCATCCCTTATTTCAACCCTCTAGAGGCGATTTTTTTTTTAAAATATAGCCCAATGTTTGACCCTGGATTATTTGCTACTTTTACTCTAAATTTCATCCAAATCCGACCGGTAGATTAGCTATGAAAGCGTGACAGACAAACATTCGAATTTATAATATAAGTATGGATTAATTAATTTTATCTATGAACGAATTTAAATTTTACATTATTTTTCTTGATAATTACTATTTTTTTTTAATTTACTTTACTGTCTGGACTCGATGCATACACACAGCATAATATTTTTATAGCATGAACTGATGGATGTCTTTGCTAAGACAGCCAGTAATATTTTTTAAACATAATTAAAATCGATACAATCATTTTTTAGTTGTAAATGCTGTAACTTATGTTAGGCGCTTCAACGTTTGCCGAAGTGATGACATGAAAACATATATATTTTTTACTGTAAACTAAGCAGGTTCCTAAAATGAGCTTTTTACAGTACGTATTTTTATGACGAACGTGAAACATCAATTGATATATTTAATAAAAAGATCACTTACGCAAGGGATATACAAATTTTTATCGTTCATTCATTTTATTGAACAAGCGGAGAATAATAAAAGGGGAAATTTATATCAAAACTTTTAAGGGTTACGCGATATGAATTTTCTATAAATTAAGGCGTCGATATCATTTAATAGGTATATTATTTTTCTTTGAAATTTGTGTAACGGAATATTTTTCTATATAATGATTATATAGATGACTAGCGGGCCGCTCGCGGTTTCGACGCGTGAACTACATTGCTGTTTCGGTATATTGCAAGCCTCTGGGTTGAATTTTTGGAAAATAAAGTAGCCTATGTTTAACTTTGGATTATATTTATGCCAAAAATCATAACAATCAGTCAAGCTGTGTAGATTTTTCATATAAACTTATATGAAAAATCTTCATCGATTGATTTTACTACTTTCATTCTAAATTTCATATAAATCGGACCGGTAGATTAGCCTTGAAAGCGTGACAGAAAAACAGACAGACATTCGCATTTATAATATGAGGATGGATTTATTAATAATGATTTAATGACAGTATTGAAATACATACGCTTATAGTTAATAAATATTTAGGTACTTTAGTATATACGCAACAAACATGCTAAGTTTACTTAGCTCGTTTGTTGCGTTTAAATTATAATCAATCATCTTTATTGTGATTATATTGTGGCGCAGTGAGAGAGGTAACTGTTATCGTGATTGGTCGTGAGTTGAGTTACTACACGAGGGAATGATTACATTTAAATTATTTATCTACCCTCCGTTGAGACAAAACCAGGTGTTAAATTCCGCCAAACAAAACTTCTTAACATATCTCAAATTCGGGCAGAAAGTAGAGATTAGAGTGACTCTAGGTTCTGTCTAACATTTTATGGGTAAAATGCCGTAAAGTTGAGTGAGGTGGTGGATTATTATTTATGTACTTATTTCTTTTCCCCTCAGGACGTAGTTTTCTTAAAGTTCTAAAACCCCTGTTACTAAACGAAACACAGCAGAGAGCCATGTTTTACTTTATTTTCGTTTTAGCTTAAGTGTTTTGCGTTCTTGACATTTTATATTTGTTACAAGTTTCGCCTTAAATCAATGATGTTGTAGAAACTTTTGCAATAACGTCAACATCCTAAGAGCGGAATGAATAAACGGATGGAATAAAAAATGTATATCTATAGGTATTTTCCGTGGTAATGATATAATAGATGGGTATACTTGTGTCATTTGCAAATATAGACATGTTAGTCTATGTCGGACATGTGAAAACGCAACGGTATTTTAACCCGCATCTCTTCGAAACCGTCTAAGCGCTTTTACCACTAAACCATGCGTTCTATTATACATCCGGCTACTTCATGAAACGTCTCCTAAGTGGGCGTACAACACTTAAAAATATCTAATTGTTATATTTGGAATCTAGAAAATACTTTTTAACTGATGAGGCAGAACCTTGATATTCCGCGTTATCTATTTTTAGATAAACTTTAGAAGTTAACCGCGTAAGGAGGCGGTATGTTTTATTATTACGATAGAGAAATAGAAAACATTTTAAAGTATTTCCCCTAGTAGTTTTTAAGCCCAATTTCATTGAGCTCACAACCACACATTTCCAAACAGTACCACAGTGCCATATAAAATTCAAACTACGTTATTATATATTCCATCCGTTCCGTTATGGCGGCCGTGGTGGCGCAGTGAGACAATGTCTGACTATAACGCGATGAATGGGAGTTCGATTCTTACTCGGGGGAGTTATTATATATTCATTTGAATTTCTTCGCTCTATTACCTAAGACAAAGCACGGCGTTGAGTTTCACCACTCAATACGCATTGTCTCGATTTCAATTCGAAAGTGCAGGGTGAAATGACATTAGATCCTTGACAGACTACCCTACTATGCAGAAAAAGCGAAGCTAATTTTTATTATACCATCTTATATTAGTTTTATAGTATTAAGTTATTTTTTACTAATCTTTTATACCTAATATCAAGACAATTCGTTGTCCACTTTCCGCTCGAATTCTAGACATTGCGTTTGAATGGCGGCTTTCAATGCCGTGCTTTGTCTGGTTCAGTAGAGGGGAGATATAAAAATAATTTTAAATAAAATAATTTCCTTGGGAAGTCAACCCACAACCTAGCCATTACGCCATTAGCCTTACCTACTTACCATTCAAATTTATAAGAAGGTGGCAAAAAAAATATACGACAGAATATATCTTGAAAACATTAAATATATTGATATTCGCTTTGACGCATAAAATGCATTGCCTTCATATTTTTTTTAGTTTCACGCTGTATCCCGCATGCAACAGGGTAGGCAGAGGGAACCTAGTGTTAAGACACTCCGTCCCCCACTTTCCGCCGAATTCGGAGCCATTGCGTGTTAAGTGGAGGAACTTCACGCCGCGCTTTGCCTTGACAACATTAATATTGCCACTCCTCGAGTGGAAATCGAACCCAAAACCAGTCATTTACAGTCACACGCTTGTGCCACTGCGCCAAGACTAGTCCCTATGTGAAAGTGTATAACAAACACATGGTAATCTGTGCTTATTATAAGTAAAAAACTAAAGCTTATAGACTCTTTATACACTTCATCTCGATAAAAACTTAAGCATCTATGTAAAAAATTTTAACCCTCGGTCTGCACATCTAATTAATTGTAAAGTTTTTCTTGGCGAGTTTATATAATAATTATATTATATTGCATTTGCTTTAAGACAACTTGTGAAAATTATTATACATAAAATATTACGTATATATTTTATACATAAAACATTACTGCTAATTTTGTTCTAAGTAGCGAGAAAGTTATCATAAAAGCAATTACCCCTCTTACATAAGCCATCTGCCAATGAAATTCCTGTCAAAATCGATCCTGCTGTTCCAGAGATTAGCGGAAAAAAAATTATAATATGTTACTTTGCTATATTTACGTTCAGTAAAAGTGAATATTTTAATAAGCACTTCAATTTCATTTATTTGTATCGAAATTAGAAGTTGTCATTTGCTGAAACACTTCAGTATTTTAAAGCGTCATTTGTGAGGTTTGAAGATAATTTTGATTATAAAGAAAGTTTAATTAACACAATAGTGAAGCCAAATAAAAGTCCCAACTTTCGTTTATTAGAATTGTTTCAGTTAGAACAATAGAATTTGTGGAAAACAGTGTTGAAAATGTTATTTTTGTTTCGGTACATTATACACATACTCGTACTGTGACAACTTTCAGACTACGGCTTTCCACAGCACGTGTTTTGACTAACAATGTAATCCATACTTATATTATAAATGTGAATGGCTGTGTGTTTGTCTGTCACGCTTTCACGGCTAATCTACCGGTCCGATTTGGATGAAATTTAGAATGAAAACAGTAAATAGCCCTGGGTCTAACATAGGCTACTTATTTTTTCAAAAATCAACCTCTAAAGGGTTGAAATAGGGGATGAAAGTTTATATGAAAAATCTAAACCGCTTGACCGGTTGTAATGAATTTTTGAATAGATATAGTTGATAATCCAAGGTTAAGCATAGGCTACTTTATATTTCAAAAATCCACACCCGAGGGCTGCAATATAACGAAACAATTAGGTAGTCCACGCGGCGAAGCCGCGAGCAGGCCGCTAATCATAAAATAAAATACTTATTTAACTCCTTACGTAAATCCTAAGATTTTTTGGTAAAATTAAAAGATTTGTACGAAAGTGTTATTTTTTTTCAACAAAAAACACGGAATCAACTTAATACGCTAATCGAAATTGACCATATCTCTTAGAAGTAGAACATTCAAGTTTAGTGGCCAGTCGTGGCCCAGTGGCACAAGAGTGTGACTGTAAACGACTGGTTGTGGGTTCGATTCCCACTCGAGGAGTGGAAATTATGTTTCCATTTTCTTCGCTCTGGTGTCGAGGTAAAGCGCGGCGTTAAGTTCCGCCACTTAACACGCAAGCCTCCTAATTCGACGGAAAGTGGGGAACGGAGTGTCTTAACACTAGGTTCCCTCTGCCTACCCTGCTGTGTGCGGGATATAACGTGAAGCTATTTAATTTAATTCAAGTTTACCGAGGTGTACGTGTGAAATGAATAATAATCAGAAAGGAATTCAGATATGCGAATAAGTAATGAGTGAGTAACAGAGGTAAGTAGCGTTTGGCACTCCGTTTGCTCTCACTACGTCGCTACAGTCAAATCGTGACACTGCGTATTTCGTGGTAGAAGCGAAGACAAAGGAGAAGACACCTTTTAGAATTCTATAGATTCATAATGGGGGTGTCAGGCCCATTTCAGAGGCTTGGCTGAAACTCGTGACCAAGGTGTAGACCTAACTAACCAAATAAATGATTAATTTGACATTTTTGGTATAATAAAAGTTTTAAATTAAAAATTTTAGTCCTTTTTACTTCATTATTTCATTAAATTTTTATATCATTGGAATGTTGAAATTAATCAAAAATATAGTTATAAAGTAAGTGTAATAAAATTACTCAGTGACTCTAAGATGAAAAGGTAGCTATTGCCATACGTAAAAGGATAGAAAAAAAAATCTAAAATGAGTTTCTTTTCACATTGCATTAAGCCGATATGCTTCAATGCTGGTTATAAAGTATTCCAGCATCTTTTAAAAATATCAGTTCTGAAAATCCAATTTAGGAAAATCCATTATAAAAATTTAGATCTTTTACAGCGTATCTAAGTTACAAACTTCACTTATTACTTGAAATAACAAAAAGAGGTGTATGAAGTATTTTTATTTAAAATGTACCCTTATATGGCAATAGGAACATGGGGAAAGATCTGGTTATAAATGCGATTAGTTGTGGGTTCGATTCCTACTCGGGAGTATTTTCGAATTTGGATGAAACGTGAAAAGGTTCTGATTCTAAGTTTCTTTTTGGCTAGCATGCTATGCAGAAAAAGCGTAAAACTGAATAAAAAAATTGTCATAAAATGTAATAAATATGCGTAAGCATACATTATAAAATTTCAGCTCCATTACTATATACAGCGGAACTTTGGCAATAACGTTTAAAATAGCCAACGTAAACTAATAACTAACTAAATTACTTACTTCCAAATATTGTACCTACACTACACTAACTGTACAATAATAAATCCTAATAGATACTAAGCCTTGTTGTTGTTTCGCCCACGCTTACCGGCTTCCCAACGCGGTTAGTTAAAACAAATAGTCTATATAAAATTTATTTACGCTACTTCCATAATAATTTTGATTTATAAAAGGAAAAAATGAAGTAAATTTGAAATTAAAATGTAATTGCGAACAGAAATTGGAAAGAAAAAGAATTATCCTTACGTTTCTGAGAAAATAAATTGGCTTGAGGCCATCGTGGCGCAGTGGGCTAGTGTCTAACTGTAACCACAGTTGGTTGTGGGTTCAATTTCCATTTGGTGGAATGATGATTATAATTTAAATATTTTTATTTTTCCAAAAGAATAAAGCAAAGCGCGGTGTTAGGGCCCGATATTACAAACGAAATATCTAAATTCGGAGGGAAAGTAGAAGAGAAGAAAACAGAGTGTTTGGACACTAAACTCTCTTTAGTACCTTGCTTCATAATGCTTTAAAATTAATATAAATATGACTTTATTAAAGTAGAATATTATTCTTAGTACCTTTATAATACATTGTCTGTTTCGTCTTTACCGATAAAAATACCAATGTCCACGTAGACCTTATCATATTAACATGCGTTTAGCAGCATAAACCTATGTCTTTGTGTCTATTTACCTATCTATATATCTTTCTGTCACTTTTTGACCTATTAGAAGCGTTTTGTATATCGTTGATGTTTATAGATAACCAATTCTGGGGTGCTTAGTAAATCAATACTCGATAAAATAAGACAGTCGGCTTTGGGACAGATTATTAAAAATTTGTGGTCAGTTGTGGCGCAGTGGCACTAGTGTTTGACTGTAAACGACTGGTTGTGGGTTCGATTCCCACTCGAGGAGTATTAATATTAATAGTAATATTTAATATTTCAACTTTCTTCGCTGTGGTGTCGAGGTAAAGCGCGGCATTAAGTTCCGCCACTTAACACGCAATGCCTCCGAATTTGGGCATAAGTGGGGAACGGAGTTAACGGAGTTCCGTCTGCCTACGCTGCTTTGTGCGGGATACAGCGTAAAGCTAAAGAAAAACGAAATATCTTGAGTTTGATTTTGACTTATCCAAACCGTTACATACTAAAAGTATTCTATCAAAATCGTTGTAAATTAAATCATTAGTTAATTCAATTTTCGACATAGTTTAATGTATGTATAAAGCAGCATTTAAGCATTTAATGTATGTAAATGTCGTGGTCATATCGTAGAATCGACGACTTCATGATATCATGAAATGGACGCAGTTCATGAAATGACCAATTATCGTTTGGCTAGATCATAATGTCGTTTGACGTAATCAATGACAGCCTAACGTTTAAACGTTAGGCTGTCATCTTTATAACCATTGACCATATCGTTAACGATATGGTCAACTAAACGCGTGGCTACTTCATCAATTCGTCGATCTTGTTTGACCAAATCGTCGAATAATTACTTAAACAACCGATACCGTCAATTATACGATATGACCACGACATAAACACAAACAGCTATTTAAAGTAGCATCACCGTATAATTATCGTGTTATATATTGTGTGAAGTGCCCAAAAAAATGTTGAAAGTATCAAGCAAGGGAAATAAAGAGTGTAGTATAAAATATACTCATTATCTTAATATTTTACGTACATTCATTGGAACAATCTAAAAATATACACTCATAAAATTTGATAAATTCCCAAAAGACTCTAGATACTGAATACTGTATGAAGAAATCACGAGCCAAAGTAAAATAATTATGCTTTTATGCCACGTTGAAGCCAATTTCCCTATCTATCTGGCTGTGACATGATGTCACTCTCATGTATATATTTCATGTTACAAATATGAATACGTGAAAACATATCAACCATGTATTTAAGTACAGGTAAATATAAAAAAAGGTTCAGAGCTATTGATTTCCTTTGATGTACAAAAGATGTTCAAAGAAGCTTAAAATGTACGTATAATGTAAGCATAATGGAGAATGTTAACTAATTTTGATTATTAGCATTCCATATTCTATGTCAAAAATAAAAAATACTAGTGAAAGAATTACTTCGATACGTCAATTAGTTTCCGAGTTATAAGTAAAACAAGTTGTAACCGGCCGGTGAACGTGTGACGTCATCCTACAACACGCTCATTCTGGCACTCTCAATCCGCTCGTGGTCGCGCGCCCGTTCGTCGTAATTATACTTAAATACTTTTTAAAATGTCTTTAACACTTTCCTTCTTTACTTCTATAACGCAGTCATCAGTAAGCGCGCCAGGCGAGGCACCAATCATGGGCCAGTCATTCTTAAAAAAAAAGATCAGATTCTGCTATTTTTACATTGTGTATCTTTTGTTGTACACTGAGCAACTTCGTGCATTTTTGAAGCTGTTATACATCCGTAGCGCATCTCAAACCACAAATTTGGATCTGATTGAGCTGTTGTACCCTCTTTTACTTGAAAACATCTTGATTCCGTCATTTCGTTCTTACAAAATGTTATAAAAGTTTCGACGTCAAAATCAACACAGGATTTTTTGAAATGATTCAATTATGAATGGATCTATCTAAATATATCTTTTCAACTTCTTTTTTTCACATATAAAATGTGAAAGAAAACACTTTATTTCAAGTTCCCTGAGTTTTAATGTTAAACCATTGTCAAAAATATTTTTCCATTCTGACCGGCTTCATGAAGTATGTCAATACCACTTGTACCAAAATCTTTAGCTTCAAATCAAAATCATTTTCGGTGTGGTACCAATACCTGAGTGCTTAGATTTTTTCAAATAACACTTGGTAGCATTCGTTGAAGGCTCGTCACTTCGACGATGTAGCCACATTAAAAATGCTATGCTATAGCATATAGCTATGCTATATGTGTACAGCCACCTCTTCTGGCGGCACAATCACCGCAAGTTACATTTAAAACTTCTTGATTCTTTTCATTGCATTCTGAACTACAATGATAAGGTGTGGTACGTACGCGGTGTTCTGGCGTGATTCTCCATTTAACCGTACATACATCACCTACTCTTTTTTACTTTAACATAACCTACTTTCTACTAATATTATACATGCGAAAGTTTGTGAGAAACTACTGAACGGATCTGGACGAAGCCTGGAAAAATGTACAGGGGCCGAGGGAAACGCGGGTGCGGGGGTACGAAGAAAAGCGGGACGTAGAGAGAGAGATGAGAGAGAGAGAGAGAGATAGAGAGAGAGATAGAGATAGAGAGAGAGATGAGAGAGAGAGAGAGAGATAGATAGAGATTAGAGATATAGAGAGAGAGAGAGATATATAGATATATATATATAGATATATATATATAGATATATATATATATATATATATATATATATATATATAATATATATATATATATATTATATATATATATATATATACCCGACCAATTGATTTCCTTTGATGTACAAAATATGTTCAAAGAAGCTTAAAATATATATACATTGTATCTCCAATGGAGAATGTTAACTAATTTTGATTATTAGCATTCCATATTCTATGTCAAAAATAAAAAATACTAGTGAAAGAATTACTTCGATACGTCAATTAGTTTCCGAGTTATAAGTAAAACAAGTTGTAACCGGCCGGTGAACGTGTGACGTCATCCTACAACACGCTCATTCTGGCACTCTCAATCCGCTCGTGGTCGCGAGCCCGTTCGTCGTAATTATACTTAAATACTTTTTAAAATGTCTTTAACACTTTCCTTCTTTACTTCTATAACGCAGTCATCAGTAAGCGCGCCAGGCGAGGCACCAATCATAAGCCAGTCATTCTTAAAAAAAAGATCAGATTCTGCTATTTTTACATTATGTATCTTTTGTTGTACACTGAGCAACTTCGTGCATTTTTGAAGCTGTTATACATCCGTAGCGCATCTCAAACCACAAATTTGGATCTGATTGAGCTGTTGTACCCTCTTTTACTTGAAAACACCTTGATTCCGTCATTTCGTTCTTACAAAATGTTATAAAAGTTTCGACGTCAAAATCAACACAGGATTTTTTGAAATGATTCAATTATGAATGGATCTATCTAAATATATCTTTTCAACTTCTTTTTTTCACATATAAAATGTGAAAGAAAACACTTTATTTCAAGTTCCCTGAGTTTTAATGTTAAACCATTGTCAAAAATATTTTTGCATTCTGACCGGCTTCATGAAGTATATCAATACCACTTGTACCAAAATCTTTAGCTTCAAATCAAAATCATTTTCGGTGTGGTACCAATACCTGAGTGCTTAGATTTTTTCAAATAACACTTGGTAGCATTCGTTGAAGGCTCGTCACTTCGACGATGTAGCCACATTAAAAATGCTATGCTATAGCATATAGCTATGCTATATGTGTACAGCCACCTCTTCTGGCGGCACAATCACCGCAAGTTACATTTAAAACTTCTTGATTCTTTTCATTGCATTCTGAACTACAATGATAAGGTGTGGTACGTACGCGGTGTTCTGGCGTGATTCTCCATTTAACCGTACATACATCACTTACTCTTTTTACTTTAACATAACCTACTTTCTACTAATATTATGCATGCGAAAGTTTGTGAGAAACTACTGAACGGATCTGGACGAAGCCTGGAAAAATTTACAGTTTCCGAGGGAAACGCGGGTGCGGGTTTACTAAGAATATATATATATATATATATATATATATATATATATATATATATATATATATATATATATATATATATATATATATGTAGGAGAATCTTTATTTTTTTTAAATAATGATAAATATCTCATGGGCGTAAAACAATAGCGGGCACAATTATCTTCCTTTTTATTTGCTAGTATCGTCTGCAATCGTAACTATAGAATCTCACAGGAAAAGAACCAAAAGAATATGTTGTCTTTGTTTTTATACGAAAAGTCAATCTATTGACACTTCGATTTCCAAGCGTGAGAAAACGTTATCTTCTTTAATTCGGCCAGCCTTCATCGCAATTTGAACTTCTTTGAGTGTTGACATACTCGCCGCGGTGTGGCCATCGCTCTGGAACGTGTTCAGCTTCGTTTCACCATCATCTTCATGACTGTCTCCGACACGGCCATCCTGCGCTGACACACGTCCTCGGGTGTTTCTTTCTGCTAAAAACAAAAACTACAGTATACATTGTTCGGTCATTCCTGACATATAGAAAGTTGAAAGTTGGTATGATAATATTAATCGCCATTGAAATATCAAGTAAGCATGAACATTCAAATCAAACTTATTTCATTATTAGCAGGATGCTGTTAACACCTCAGGGACAGTTGTGGAGAAGAGCATATGTTCTCATATACTCTTCACTCATGCTCAAGAACTACTGGCAGAATGTAATTTTACAATAAATTCACCACTTTAATTAGCATCCTGAGAGAGCTTCAACAGCATACCTAAGAAATATACCTCTAATCTAGACTTTAAATTATTCAACTGATAAATCATAATTCTCTAGACACTCGTAAACTAGTTACTAAAATCTCTTGTATTTGTGCTGTGAATATTTTTGTGCACAAGATATTGGTATACTTTAATGTAACCCTCAGCTAACTTTTTAAAAACTTCACCGATATTAAGATAATTATTAGTTTCTATATTGGAAATAAAAACATACTTCTTGAATTACAATTATTGATTTAATCTAGAGCATTGTCCAACAGTAATATTCCATAGGATAAGATATCACGATAATATTTAAAATAAAATCAGACTATTAACGTTTATAATTTGACTAACTTCTCAACAGCGTTAGGTGGAGATTAGTGTACTCATAAGGGGAATCAAGATCGCGCTCTATTGAAATTTTGAATACAGAGTTATTTCTATGAACCCCGCTAAAAAAAAGTAAAAATTATCAATTTCACGTTAGCAACTAAGCTATTGCTCATATTGTCATCCACATCTACAAGGTATTTTCTTATAATGGCAATCCAACAGTTTACAATAGTAACAAATTTAATTCACAATGTCTTTAATTAAGCGCCTCTTAATATAAGTCAATATAGCAAAACTGTGAAAGAAGATGAAAATGCTAGAGCAACCAAGTACCTTTTGAACTTACTAATACTAATTACAAATTATGATCATTGCTAAGTACAATACTATCTCTAAAGTGGGTATCTTATTCGTGGCCTATGGGCTTAGCCCCAACAACAAATCTTGCATTCCACATGAATGCCGAGCCACACCCGGACTCACCTTTGGTCTCTACCAGACCCAACAAGCATCTGACCCACTTTTGGCCTTCTCTTTGGTCTCTATCGGACCCAACAATCACCTGAGCCACACCTGGACTCCACATCGGTCTCTGCTGACCTTTCCACCACCAGAGCCACACCTGGACTCCTCATCGGTCTCTGCTGACCTTTCCACCGCCAGAGCCACACTTGGCCTCTGCGGTCTCCACAGGACCCGTCCCTCCCCAGCGCCACCCGCACACCGCGTGTCCACGTACTACCATATAGAAAGCAGTCACCGATTTCAAATAGACTACGGCTACGAAATGGCTACTGGTAGGTACGGTCCGACCAACCGAACTAAGATTCCACACTATCGTTTAGGCAACTCATTGACCTCTACTTTTAGTAATACTTGGCTCTCGTGCATTCCTCTACCCTACATCTAGCGTGTACTTACAAGTACGCATAAAACGCGACTCTATACGTTTTAGCGACGCCAGCGTAATACTTCGAATTGAAATTTTCGCGGCCTTATTTTCAGACAAACAAATTAATGCCAAATTAATAACAAATAAATTAATTAAGTGTATGCAAATTTACTGAGACATACCATTTTGAAAAGCGTTAAAAGTCTTAGTTCCCTAGTTGCCGTAACGTTATACTCTATGATATTATTCTATGTCAGGTATCAAATAAAAACCATTGCGCAATCTAACATAAAATAATAGGTTCCGTTAAGAGGCAATATCTATTAAGAAATCATTTGTAATGAAGATCTATTCGAAAGAATACTAATTTATATACCTGCGTTCCGAATCATCTAAACTGAACCTGAATAATAACTCAATCTTATATTTTTTTGAAATTAATTTTACTTTTACTAATTTTATGCATTATTTTCCGCTTCTACGGTACGGCAGCGGAACGCAAAGTTAAAGGTGTCTTTAGCACTATCTATTAAACGACTTTCTAGTTACAGATATTTAGGCAAATTGTAGGAAACCTAGAAATTAAATGTTATTAGAATTATCCTACCTAGATTAGTTTCACGGTTTTCCCGCAAGCATGGTAGGCAAAGAGTGTCAAAACGGGAGTGTTTGGACACTTCTCTTTTGGCATAAACCTCACCTAAATTGTGTAGAGAACGGTAATTCTCGACGCCGCGCTTTGTCTTGTCACCAGGGCGGAGAAATGAAAACAATTTCAAATATAATCATTCCCCCGTGTGGGAATAGAACCTACATTCATCGCATATGCAGATAGACACAATGTCGCATTTGAAATATTGCGAATATTAGCAACCTCTTATTTTAGAAAACGTAGGTAAGTTTGAACAATCGAAAACGGGATTCGAACCCGTGTACCTTGGAAACCGCCCTAGCGAACTAACCACTAAACCTATGTGCGTTCTACAAATTTACATTTTACGTTTCTTCAAACTTATTTCTTATAATTTTTATAAACTATTTTTCTTATCGTAAATGGATGAATAATTACTTTAAAAGTTATTAAATAAAGCATTATTGTCTAACAAATAATTTTTGACATTCAAACGTCAAGCGTCCATATTAACACAAACATTAATTACAATTATAAAAATTAGCTATCATATCACAGGCATAAATATTGTATTTTCATGACAAATATCATTGCAATAATTAATTCGTTTGCCCTAATATGAACGTTGAAACTAATACGATATCTTACGACCGAGAGCAAAATTTCTAAAGTAAGATTTCTATTGCCTATTCGATAATTTAAAGTTCTTAAAATGTTGGTTTACGTTTCTGTTACCTACACCTATCAATAAAATAACATTAGGAAAACATTTAACACCTTTTTTTTCGCAAAACCTTATATAACTAACGAGCGTTTAAGTAAGGTCTAATCTATGAATAAAATGTTATTGACCCACCGGATAGGATTTAGTAATCCAGTAGGAAGCTCGACGACGTGCAGGTCGCGGTGCTCGGAGCATGGCGTTCAGGATACGGCGCTCGGGATACGCTCGCTATTGCAGCAGGAGCGGACTGCACCGCTTGTGGAGACGTGGCTACGCTCTTCACATTTGATGCTGATGATGATTATCCCCTAGTTGTAGACTCCTGAAATATTATGTGCGTGAGAAATGAATCATATGTAAAGTCCTTACAACCCCTTATGCCTATCGCGGCAATCAGTATGCTTCTGTTCAATATTTCCACATAAGAAGCATCTAAGCGGCGACGTTGGCGTTCTGGGACACATCGCTCCATCCTGAGTATTATTAATGTCTTGCGGTGTTTTACATCTTATACCGTCTGCCTGCAACTCTCGTTGTAGGCCATGGTGAAAACCAATTCCAGTAGTAATAAAAACAAGCAGCTGTAGTCAATCTATTTAGTTCTTCATCTTTCAATCTTTTTAGCAACTACGACGCCAGCGCTTCGTTTTAGCCGCGCCGCTCGATTTGCTCAATATCGCTGGGGGTTCATAAGGGATGTTATTAAGCAACTTGCACAAAGTCTGTGATTTTATCTTTTGGCAGGATTGCATGCGCTCAGGCTTATTAGCACCGGAACCTTCTATGGAGTCTATAACTACGTAAAAAAATAGGTTTTTTTTTTTGAGTCTAGTGATTTGCGACGACGTCACGATTAAGATTTCCTTGTAGTAGAGAGACTTCCTTCTAGAGGATTATCTGGTAATCCGTAGTCTGCCCTTAAACAATTGAAAATCAAGCGTATCATGCTTACATGTATCTGGATTATATTGAAATGGCCACGTAGTCGTATTAAGGAATTCAATTTTCTGCCCGCATTTGCTCGTTCTGTACTTACAACATCTTCTTTATTGCAGTATTTCAAAATTTTCACATCACACATTTTATTTACTCGATTGAATCCCACTTCTGATGTCGGAGAAGCTTTATTTTATTTAAATAATGATGAATATCTCATGGGCGTGAACGTTGGGTTATCGAGTAAAACAATAGCGGGCACAATTATCTTCCTTTTTATTTGCTAGTATCGTCTGCAATCGTAACTATAGAATCTCACAGGAAAAGAACCAAAAGAATATGTTGTCTTTGTTTTTATACGAAAAGTCAATCTATTGACACTTCGATTTCCAAGCGTGAGAAAACGTTATCTTCTTTAATTCGGCCAGCCTTCATCGCAATTTGAACTTCTTTGAGTGTTGACATACTCGCCGCGGTGTGGCCATCGCTCTGGAACGTGTTCAGCTTCGTTTCACCATCATCTTCATGACTGTCTCCCACATATATATCTATAGAGTCTGTCATAGTCACATGTCGTGGCTTACTACATAATTTTAAAACAAAAATATTCTTATATATGATAATTAATCCAGGTATTTTATAAAATAAAACGAATACTCTATCGATTAGAATTTACATTTCCTAAAAACGACATTTGTTACTGAGCATTATACCGATAGCATTTAGTATGAACATTATTAAATTTACATATTCTCCAATCGTAATTCAATTATTTGCTCAAAGCTTTGTACATACGAGTACATGTATGGGAAATATTTTTGTTTATGCCTAAATGGAACGAGAACAAATCGCGTCGACTGTTCCTCTTTATAGAATATTCAATTTATTCATATCAACACAAAAATGAGGGCATAAGGCAGGCCGTAAAGATGTAAGTATGAAAAATTATTGTAGGCCAGAAGAGATATTTTCAGTGTCTTTATATTATGGTGACGTACGAAAGAAACACTAATTAAAATTTTATACTCACACACTAAATACACACATGTACTCTATATGTGAAATTGGAATTTGGCGTATCGATTGCGACGTTATAAAATTGGTTTTTATTTTTACTTAATAAATTGATCAATTGTATCAATTTGCGTGGAATTAATACAAAGAGTTTTTTTACTCAATATAAAAAAAATATTGTATTTTTGTCTGTCTGTCTGAAAACGCTGCAGGTGTAGCTAGTACCAAATATATTCAAATTCCTTACTCCACATAAAAATTGCATCTATAATACTGTTCAATATATAACAAAAAAATAAGCCTAAAAAACAAGGAGGTCTTGTATTATTGTAGGACGACACTATTTACAAAGGTCGCTCAAATTAAATTATAGATTTTCTAGGTATTGACATTGTTTGTTATGTGAATACAAGCATGTCCAATACTCAGTACTCAGGGAGCTTTAGTTAGTTAATAGCATAGTCGTCTTTCAAATAAAAAATAACCTCACCAAAATCATATACGAGAAGAAGACAGCCACGTTTAATATCAAAGATACGAGTGACTGTGCTTGTAAAATAATTAAGGGGCTTCAAACTCCAAATGAATGCCAGGTATATTATATAAATAATCCTGAAATTTATTTCTTAAAACATAAGATATTTTAAAATAAACAGACTAGACTACGCTTTTTCTTATGTTTGTCTATGTACAAAATGCTCACTATTTACAAATAACTTCTCGGGCTTAACTCAAGAATTACTTAAAATAAATTCTTGTGCGAGACTCGACTTTGATAATTTTTCAATTATAATAACATTAATATTGGTGTGCCAATGAATGCAGCAAGTCTAAAAACTATTAGTCAACAAAATATATGTAGACCACGTTACGGTAACGTATAGATAAAAATTTAATTCAGAAAGTTAGCTAAAAGTTACTAAGGTTATTGATTTATAACGTCAGTAAGTCAGAGGATAAGAAATCTGTTTTTGGAAGTTAATGTATGATATTAATATCTCAATATTATTTTTTTTTCAGCTTCACGCTGTATCCCGCACACAGCAGGGTAGGCAGAGGGAACCTAGTGTTAAGACACTCAGTTCCGAACTTTCCTCCGAAATTGGAGGCATTGCGTGTTAAATGGCAGAACTTAACGCCGCGCTTTACCTTAACACCAGAGCGAAGAAACTGGAAATATTAAATATCTCCACCTCTCTTACAATAGCGTTTACAGTCAGACGCTCTCCAACTGCACCATGACAGCATCATAGTTTCATGGTCTTCATTCAAAATAAATGTACAAATTTTATTAAAAACAAAATAAATCTAAAGTGAATTTTATTTAAAAGTAAACATTTACAAAGCAATCCTTCATTTAATAATAATGACAACAGTAGCAGATAAAAATATCAAGAACGATTAGCTCTTGTCGAAACGTAACAAATAGAACAAGTTCAGCCATAATCTATGTCCCTGCTGGGTAATAAATCTTAATACAATGTTTATTGAGCCTCGTTTCGCATCCGCTGTTCAATCCGAAAGCTTTTTATAGACTTGAGAATAATAAGTATTGGTCATTATTGTTTTATTCTTTTAATAAAACAATTATAAGTATCTTAAGCCTAAATTTTTCCCTATGGACATTAAATTAGAGTTTAAAGATTTTTTATAATAATAATATTATTATTTATTGAAATTAATATTTGAAGTAAGAACACGAAATCGCAATTTCACTTGCGTGAACACTACGGCCCTTATCATAAGCATTTCTGTTTTGGGTAATATAGACTATAAAACGAAAATCTCATTTTTTCCGAGCTCGTCAGAATTTCAGGTTGAATGTAGTGTACCCTATATTCTCTAACCAACTTACATGCAAAATTCTACCTTTCTAGGCTTAGAAGCCTTGGCTTAGCTATTCTGTCAGTCTTATATATAGTAATGAAAAGGTTTTTATATATTACTGATTAATAGAATGACCAAGAAGTTTGAGTTAAATTAATTAAAACTTTGTAGCGAATGGCTGTAATTACATAGTGTGCGATGGTTTTCAATTGGAATGTGAAGGTATATTTGTAATAAATCTTTATAAGTTTTAAAGAAACTGTATTTAACTTAATTAAGTATAAATAGTTAAATATTGTATTAAAAATAGTACAAGTTTTACCCAACAATAAAACTTGTATTATTGTGGAGAGACGATGCACAGCATCTGTGAGAGAGAGCGTTGTATACTTCCCGTTCCGTTTCCAATGATATTTGACTTCCGGTTGTCTTTTCGACCAATCAGCGCTCTGCCGTAAGTCACGTGTGGTACCTGGTGGTGGGGCGCCTGTTGCAAAAGGCGCCAATACGCTTCTTACCTCATAGAAGTCTCTCACCAGGAGGACTTAAAATGATGCTGTGCATCGTCTCTCCACAATAATACAAGTTTTATTGTTGGGTAAAACTTGTACTATTATTTGGGATGTGACGATGCACAGCATCTGTGAGAGACGTGTTTATAACTCCTGGTGACCACCAACGACGCTATGTGATATGAATTATTATACTGAAAAGTATAAGAATAACAAAATATACATAATGAGTAACATTGATTAATTACACCACACAAATACAAGAAAACCCATAAAAACAATGAATTCATTCAAGTCATTCTTAAATTGATTATATTTCACTGCCTCTAAGTTATTTGCTACAATATTCGCTTTCTATTGGCTTACCTAATAATAATATAATCTTTCGAAAATATTTGAAATCTATCTATAACATATATTACCTCGATTTTAAGTTTATGTTAAATTATATATATTTATGGGAAAGTGCTCATACTAATTAACCTACGGCTAAGTTGGAATTTCACGGAGATGCTGAAATGTCCCTTAATAAAGTTTTATACAAATACCGATAATTATTTGCGAGTCACTTTACCTAGACTCCCCCCAAATGATAAAAATAAAGAATAATTAAACTCTGTTGTATGTATCTGATTGTCTTATTAAACCACTATCCCTACAATAGTAATGCAATATTATACTACAATATAATGACAACTAGACACATCGTTACTTAGATGACCAAAGAGCTTAGAATTTCAATTTGGAACCAAATACTCGATATATAATATCACAATTACCAATGTGATAAAGTGAGATCGTGAACCATATGATACCGGACGCCAATTCTAACGGACAGCACACCTGCGAAAGATTTTGTTTAAATTATCATTATTACGTACAAAGGATACATCTAGCATCTTTGCAACCAAGCCAGCAGTCTCAGTCGAGTCATCTGGGTTCCGCAGTTTTGCGACTTAACGCCCTAAAAAGAGATAACTAGAAAATTTACACTTTTTTTGCTCTTAAACTTTGACATTTATACAAAAATATTGTTTGATAAACTAGTCTCTCTATATAAAGAGACGCCTAAACACCTTAATACACCGGTACCACTAGAACAATTGCATTAAAATTATTCATTTTGTAAAATTTTAACCACTGCTACCAAAATGGTCATAAGTTTTAACACCTGATTCTCTCCACCCCAGTCTCCATCCTAAACGTAATTTCTCTGCGTCTGACCAAATTTTATATTATTATTATTTTGTATTGTCACCCCAGCTACTTACTTCCAGACGTAATTCCCTATATTGAAGGAGCGACGGATGAATCGGACGGAAGATCAATGCTCTGATCTACGAACAACAATATTTATCATCAATGATCTTTATTGGTCTGCTCGTGGGCCGTTGTAGTAGGTAGGGCTACTAATGAGCTCTCCACCACATTAGAGATGCCAGTAAGTGTGTTCCCGAGTCGCGTTTAGATGGTATAAAAACTCGTGACATCAGGCTTGAAAGTAGAAGTACCCACGCCAGTCGATATCACTCTGGAAGAGCGAAAACACTTCAGAGTTCTACTAATGGATCTCGATAATCATACGATGATTACATATTATTGACATTGATCGATATCATACGATGATGACATTTATTGACATACCTTTCCACAACTGTTGATTCCTCCGATTGCCAAAAAGTAAGGCGTCCCATATTAGTTTACTTTCGGAATACATTTAATTTAACGGAATACATTTAAGCACAGAAAACCGTCCTTGAATGCACAAGACAGACTCAAGGACAGGCATATCATTTTCACGACCGTTTTACCGTAAACCAGCCTCAAGATATTTTTAGTGACTTTTCCTGGCGCTTACGTGATGGCGCAGTACGCCGATTAGAAGTTCATTATTGTTATTATGCAATTCTCTTTTTGCAACTGTTGAGGAACTTGAAAATAAGAGCTTAGTCTGAAAGATATCCTGAAGCTCTAAATTGATTCAAATGCTTAGATTGAATATCAGTTAGTAGTAGTAGCAATAGTACTACTATTTAGCAGGCAATATTATCGAAAAAACACTTCATTCTATCTCTATTGCATTTAAAATATCCAAAACGCCTTATTTATAAAGTTCCTCTATCCGAACAGACATATTCAATGATAGTGCAGTCTCGAACTGCTTTAAAATTCTTCTTGATGGAAGAATTGGAGGTAAATGGCAGATGCATTCCCATGTAATTAAACTGAGAAGGGCCTACGGAGCCCAGACCATCTGCCACTGCCTCCGATACGCTCGGAGACAGCCCCCATAGAATTTGATGATTTATTAGTTTATTTATTACGTTGGCTCTTTAATATCGAATTTTGAGGTGCCTCAATCTCAAAACATTGGATCAACCACTTGTGGTTTGGAGGTAAATGGCAGATGCATTCTCATGTAATTAAACTGAGAAGGGCCTTCGGAGCCCAGACCATCTGCCACTGCCTCCGATACGCTCGGAGGCAGCCCCCGTAGATCCAGAGATATCAACGTCTGATTTGCAAGACGTTTGTCATGATTGTTTGAATAGATCATTTGCGATACATCGACTTATCGGAAAGTTGACAAAGGGAGTAATTTTGCCTGTCACCAAAAAGGACATGATTTTTCGTGTCATCCTTGTGTCTTTGCGCAGGGGCCATGCCAATCTTATCTGTATCGTTCCAATTTTAGTGTATGTACTGATAAAGCACATACTAGTGGTTGATGAAAGGGCTGGTACAGTTATCCCTGTACATTGGACAAAAAAGGACCTGCCAGATGCCTTCAGATTATCGAAAGTCTGACTTCTGTTTATCTGCAAAGTCAAACCCACTTGTCCTAATCCACCTGTGCTCTAAAACTCACATTTACTTTGTCAACTTTTAAGTTGAATCCGGAGGAAACTTACGCAGACCCTCACATAGATTCTAGTTTGCTAACTTGTCTAGGATACGCTCCTGACAATTTTCAAAGTATTTTCCTCGCTTTCCACAGCCTATGAATTATATGAATTTCAAGACGAGGGTAAAATGATGCCGATATCTCATCATAGTTACATATTTGAGGGAGATAACGTAAAACATGCGAAACAGTTAATGAATCGTTGCAAACTTTAATTTAATATACAAATAAACTTGTATTTGTGGCATCAGTGTACTTCATAAAACAGCTAAGGGTTTTTCCCGAACACAAAACAAGATCCCGCTCGTGACAAATTGCCTAAGCTAGTCTTTAACTGCAAGCTCAATAAAGTTGAGAGCTGCGGTGTAATATTTTTTCTTCTTTAAAACATGCATATAACGCACACACTTAACAACGTTACGTCACGTCACGTAAAGAAACCAATGTAAATTTTAAAGATATTTTAAAACCAAATATGTGGTTTAGCTTCAGGTAACTTAGGATATTTTTTTTTTTTTTTTTTTTTTTTTTTTTAACGTCAGGAAATCCGTTACGGATACCAGCCCAAGTGGGGACTCAGGACGTGGTTATGTGGGACTCCGGTGAGGCAAGATGGTAACGCCGCCGTTACCCACTAAAACCTGACGGTGCTCCTTCTCAACCGCCACTAGCCGGGCCACGGGGACCGAATCAATCGTCCGAGGACACCGGCGGCGGGAGCCTGCAAAGCACGTCGCGGAGTCAAGGGTGGTGTAGGTCACCCTCGACGGCCTGCTCGGAGTAGCGCGCGGGAGCGACCGCGCACGCCTACTCGGGCCAGGTGAGTAGGCGGTCAGCTAGCCCCACGCTGACCGCCCTCTGACCGGTTAGGGCGGAAGGCGACGATCATGTGCCGCCCTCCGGCGACCCGGTCGTTTGCGACGGACGGCAAGGTTGGAGAAGACCTCCCTCGTCCGTTCCGCCGCCTCCTTCTCGAGCACCACTGCCTCGCAGAAGGCTCCGACTGCATCCCACGACCTCTCGCTCTCCACCATGGCCTTCACCACGGCTGGAAGAGAGAGGTCGTCCCCAATGACGCCGCGCAGAGCGTGGCGTTGAGACGCCCAGGCTGGGCACACCTCCAGCGTGTGCTGGGCCGTCTCCTCGAGACAGTCGTCACAGTGGTGGCAGCGAGCGTCGGGCTCCCTCCCAGCGATCCGACACAGGTACTTCCCAAAGCAACCATGCCCCGAGAGAACCTGCGTGGTGCGGAAGGTTAGGACGCCGTGACGCCTCGCTAACCACCGGCGGAAAACAGGACGAACTGCCTCGATCGTCAACCGGCCGGCGGATGGAGTTGCCAGCCGGGACTCCCACACTTCGTACGCGGCTTCCCGCACCTCCTCACGTAGTGTTGACTCTGCCGGGTCCCCGGGGCCCAGGCCTCGGCGCCGGAAATAGACCGTCGCCAGGACAAAGGCTTCCAGGTCCCACGGCAGGACTCCCGCCAGCACACACGCCGCCTCACCGGAGATGGTCCTGTACCCCCGTATCACCCTGATGGCCATCACCCTCTGCGCCCTTCGCAGCAGGGGGATGTTGCGCCTGTTCAGGGCGTCCGCCCATACGGGAGCACCGTACATCGCCATAGAACGGACCACTCCGGTTAACTTAGGATATTTGTGTTAACCCCAGTTAGCTTTAAACGACAATTAAGTACATCGTCAGTATCGGTGAAGGTTCTTATGTTATAATACGAGTTGTTACAGTTATGGTACACATAATATTTTGTTTTAAAATATTACTCAACATATAGATCTGATCCAGCAAGACTTTTTTAAAAAAAAAAATCTTAAAAGGACTTACCCGTTTTCCTTCTTTTACCTCTGGTTCCGATGACGCAGAGATCGAAGGACTCGAGCACACCGATGTAGAACGGCGTTAGCACTGTGACAGACCTTGCCAAGCCTACCTCCGTATCACCGAGACGACACTGTGGCACTGATTATCACCACTTATACTTTCACTATACTTTTATTTTTAACACTTTAATTTCACTTAAAAAAAAAATCACTTTCTTTTAAAAGAAACAATGTTACTCGGATGGGAAATAACGACGCTATGAGGTAAGAAGCGTATTGGCGCCTTTTGCAACAGGCGCCCCACCACCAGGTACCACACGTGACTTACGGCAGAGCGCTGATTGGTCGAAAAGACAACCGGAAGTCAAATATCATTGGAAACGGAACGGGAAGTATACAACGCTCTCTCTCACAGATGCTGTGCATCGTCACATCCCAAATAATAAGTTGTTTAGTTATTACTTTAAAAAAAATATATAAAATGTCAGGTTATGTACCTACACCAACATTTTTACATATAAAGTTTGAATTTTGTATTCTTCATTTTTTCATTTACATCTACCGTAGGTATACTTCAAAATAGAAACCTACCTATTTCCGTATCAAGAAGTATCTACTCCATATTCAAGAAGTCCACTCTTAGTGCTTCCGTACATTTCCTAAAAAATCTACATTTAGTAATTTTAGCTGTTTTATATGTAAAATCATTTAGTAAGTAAGAGAAGCTTTTTATTTATATGTGTGGTAGATTATATATATTTTCATTTAATATGTAAATATTCAATGTAATACCATAGGATTATCGCGGGGACTGTTTTTAAAGGACATGTATTCGAAACTCGCATGTTGTTTTGAGTCACATACCGTATTATCATAAAAAATGTATGAAAACCGATTTCGTTAAAATAATTTAGCAATTATATGAGTACAATTATTTTTGAATTTTAAATATTAGCAAGCTAGTGCTCGCGGCTTCACCCGCGTAATCTATACAACTATAGCAGTTTAGTTCCATTGCAACCTTTTAGAATGGATTTTTAGAAAATAAAGTAACCTACATTTAACCTTGGGTTATCAATTATAATTATGTCGAATTTTATTATAATTGATTAAGCGGTTTAGATTCGTTTCGTATTTCAACTATTGGGGGGCTGATTTTTTAAAAAAGAATGTGATTCATGACTCTGGATGAACATCCTTAGAGCTTACTATTCCTTATTCCTGGTTTCATCAAAATAGTTTAGCCGTGAAAGCGAAATAGACAGACAGACAGACTTTCGCATTTATAATATTATAGGATACGGATTTTATTCTTTTTTCAGCAAAGTTAAGACGTTTAAAATATTACATTTCCATTTTCATGCAAGGGTAAAATATGATTAGCTTATTTCAAACGTCTTACTCATGTGTAGTCACGTAATAGTCGCATAACCTTAGGCATTAACTTTTTAGTTACAAATGTCAGTGAAAACTTTATACTCGTACAATGTGAATTACAAAATTAATTTTCAACGCAACCGTCTGAATCTTGTATGGTTTAAATATCACTTAGAAAATAAAAAAAATATTGTACATTAATTTCTCTTTTTTGTTTTTGCAGCTTCACGCTGTATCCCGCACACAGCAGGGTAGGCAGAAGGAACCTAGTGTTAAAACACTCCGTTCCCCACTTAATTATATACTTAATATATAACATTAATTCTTTTAAACTAAAAAAAGATCTAATTTTCAAGCCCCTTATATATATTCTGGTAGTCCCTGCTATGCTGAGAGATTTAAACTATGAAAATTTTATATTGTTATAAGATCCGGACACATATATTATTTTTGAAAAAATTGGATAGAGTCAATAGGATCACAATAAGTCTGCAATATTTTCTTATTGATAAATAAAGGTGAAGCTAATAAAAGCGTGTTAAAGTAGGAAAGGGTTTGGAACTATGGGCGGACGACCGTTGACCGGTCCAGTCGTTATAAATATTAGCTTTTATTAAATGTAGCTTGACTGACTTTTCTCTTTCAAATAGACGAGGAATTTTATCCATGTTTTTATATTTATTCATCTTACAAATAAAAGTTTATTCATAATTAGACTTTTAGAAACAATAAATCATTTTTAAATTGATAGCCAATAGGCTCGCTCATGTTTAAACAAGATATAGTAATATTTCATTTTCAATAATTAAATTCAATAGCATTTAAAAATATATATAATTCATACAAATGTTAATTATTATAAGATCCTTAAATTATTCAATGTAACGTCATACAAGGCTTGGCCTAGTGGCATCGGGTTAAGACTTTACTTACATAACCCAAGTTCGAGCCTAACCAAGGACGATAACCAAATTTTCGCATATTTACTCGTAAAGACGATCAGTCGCCAGCGAAACAAATCAAATGTTATGAATCATTGAATCATCTTTAATATATAAAACTTAAACATTCCGGAGACCTTGGCTTTTTCTCATAAATCATGTTCAATATTTATTATCAAAATTTCCGTGGAATGAAAACAAAACTTAGTGATATTCGTTTAGCGACTTTACAATCTAATTATGATATGATTGTGGGTACAGAAACTTGGCTAGATGGAGCAATCGTAGACTCTGAATTGTTTTCTAACTCCTTCAATATATACAGAAGAGATCGTCAAACTACGTCATTGTCTTCAAAAGCTGGCGGAGGAGTTTTGTTTGCTGTTTCTAAGAAATTTGAAGCACGACGAATAAAACATTACGAATTTGATAAGGTAGACCATAATATTTTAATTTTAAAACTATGTGCGTATGGTATCAGTGACCCACTATTGTCATGGTTCCGTTCATATCTTGGTAGCAGAGTTCAGCGCGTAATAGTCAAGGGTCACACTTCAGATCCGTACATTTCCACGTCAGGTGTACCTCAGGGATCGCACTTAGGGTCTATTCTCTTTTCTCTATTTATCAATAATATAACGAATAACGTGCGACACAGTAAGTGTTCCATGTTTGCCGATGACCTTAAAATCTACCGTACGATACAAACAATCGAAGACAGCTTTTTACTTCAAGAGGACCTCAACTGTATTCAAGAATGGTGCAGTACAAACAGAATGGTTTTAAATGCTTCCAAATGCTCTTTTATAAAGTTTACCCGAAAAAAGAAAACCATCAAATCCCAATACTCTATAAATAACCAAGACCTGCAAGAGGTCTCTGTCATTAGAGACCCGAGGTCTTTAGGTCGTTTACATCGACAATAGGCTTACATTCACGGAACATTACAATCAAATAGTCTCCAAAGCATGGACAATGCTTGGTCTTATTAAGCGTAACACTCGTGACTTTAAAAATACGAATTGTATTATAGCAATTTTTAACACGTTAGCAAGGAGTATATTAGAATACGCAATTACGGCATGGAATCCACACTATAAGACCCATATTAGGCGAATTGAAAAAGTTCAACGCTCCTTAACAAGGTACTTAGCTTACAAAGATAAGACTTGTCCATTTAGAGCTGACTACATACAGCGCATGACTCATTTTAATATAAAATCACTCGAAAATAGAAGACGCGTAGCTGACGTAGCAACTTTATATAAATTATATCGCAATAAATTAGATTGTCCCGATCTCTTATCACAAATAAACATAGTGGTACCTTACCATGTCCCTAGACGTCCCCTCAAAAACAGTTTCTCACCTATTAGTTCTAGGACTAATCTTGGCAAATTTTCTCCAATTAACTGTATCATTACTTTGTATAACAACTTCTACATCGATATCTTTCATGACACATTAGTCAACTTTGAAAGAAAAATCCACCATAGGTTAAGTTGCGATAGTTGATACAGTTATTTATGTATAAATCCGCTATTGTTTTATTGTTTTATTATTGTATTCTACATTTGTATAGTTTAGTTAATTCTTTTCCTTTCTTAAAAAAAAAAAAAGTTATATTGTATTTGTAAATTTAAATTTTGTTAACGCAAACCCAACTTTAAATTTTTCTTTAAATGTACTCGTATATTAGTTATCGGAAAATTATAAACGTTGTATGTGCCTGTAATTAGTACAAGTTTCGGAACTGAAACTGCGTACACATAACTCATATGATACACAATGTTACTTATTTCATTTACTTTAAACTAAGTAGTACCTAATTAAGATATTAACATTTTAATATTAATACTATTTATTTTTCAGCTTCATGCTGTATGTCGTACACAATAGGGTAGGCAGAGGGAAAACCTAGTGTTTAGACACTCCGTTCCCTATTAACTACTCGATACGACTTATGGATATACCATGACCAATAAAATTAATGCAAATAAATAAAAGTGGAGTGTTTGCTTATAATAATTAAATCACTATTTTTGAACACTCACATAATAAATCAAAATAACATTTTTTATAATTTTGGCCTTTTGTCAGGCTCTCTGTTAACAGATAATACTCTACTTTTATTTTCTAACTTCTTTGTTAAATTTCACACGGTTGGGATCGCGGCACGGTTAGCCCCTAAATAAAAAACCCAACTTAATAAAATTTAAACAGATATATATTTTTTAAATGTTACATGCACTAAAGATTACACCGATACGCAAGTAGAGAATCTACTGTTAATACTTGGTTCTTTATCGCCTGAATTCAAGGCATGTTGCATGTGGACTGGTGGAACTCAACACCGTGTTTCTTCTTGTTCACCAGAGCGGAGAGATGAAAATGATTAAATTATTATAATTTCACATAGCGGAAATCGAACCCATAACAACACAATAATATCACGTAAATAATAACATTCGATAAAAATAAATAAACAATTTACATTACAGTGTATTACAGAGTGAAAATCGTGCAAAACAAGGAATTTAAAACAATTAGAACAATTAAAACCATGTTTTCCAGGGAAAATATAAAACAGGTATTTAGAACGGAAGCAATCAACTAGCTCTTTCAAATTAAAATTAGATTAGACAGCTCTAACGAGTCGCCATAATTGAATTGTGCTTAAAACGAACTCACTGGATGGTTCTTTTTATACTCTCTACAGTTTATAAAGAACTGCAAAGTGATTTTTATCGACTTGCCTATTGAGGCAAAGTATTTTAATTAGCGTCGTAAAGTAATAATGTTTTTTTTTTATCTATTGACTTAAAGTCATAAAATAATTTAAACTTCCAAAAGCGAAGTTCACCAAACAGTTTTAAATAAAACATGAAACAAAAATTAAAAATATTCTATCGTTTATGTAAATTATAGCTATTATATTCGTACTCGGAAAAGTGCGAACGGAAAGTGGAGGACGGAGCGTTATGACACTAGTTTCTCTCTCTTCTACTGTTCGAGAAATAACGTGAAGCTGTTTTTTTATATAACTCTTTCTCTATGAATTAAATGTTATCATTTATCACAGACAACGCAAAGATTAATCTGATAGTCATATTTTAATTTGAACGCGTATAATCCTTAGGGAGTGTACAGGATAACTAAAAAAATATATGTATTGCGAAATTCCTAGCGGAGCTGAAATAATGAGATTTCACGTTTTACAGTTTAAAACGGAAGTTTGGTACAAAACAACTTTTAAACGAGCGTATTTTGGAAACTAAAGCACTTAATTTCTTTTTCTATTTTGTATGTATGTATCTACTAAAATAATAGGATCCATTTTTTTACTCTTTCTCTCTTGTTGTCTTAGGTTTTTAAGTAAAGCATTAATTCCTTGCACATTCGTGTTAAAACGTGAAAAGTTTGTTGAGTTCGACTAAGATAGTTACCCTTGTTTTGATTTATGTATAGTCGGAAACTTAATTGTATGGCCTGAATTCACCAAATACAAACCACAAAAATATACTACAAATTTGCTTATATGAATAGGCTTTTTAAATGTAAATAATACTATTCAGCCATTCCGTTTAGTAAAATAAATAAATAAATAGCAAAGCTATTGTCCCTTTATTCTTTTATTTCATTTAAACGAACAATACTTATAACGATACAATATATAGTATTTTATATTTCTAGTAAATTTTTATATTTTATTAAAAGTTTTAAATAATTATAGTTATCTATTATCGTGAACAATGAATGCTAAAGGTTAAAATATATACACACTTCTATTAATTATTATATTATTTGGATTACATAGAAAGAACTGATAAAAATATAGCAGGGAAGTCCAACTCTCTGAAGAATTTGTGGCACTCAATTTTATTTTTTTATATATATTTTAAATATGAATTTAATTATAACTCGTGAATATTTTAAATTTACAAAAAAAGCTTGGAGTAACGGCTGGTCTAACGCTTTTGCGAGAAATTTTCCCGAGAGTGGGAATAGAATCCACAACCCTCGTCAAGTCATTCACTTTGCAAGTAGGTCATTGCAAAACAGTATAAGCTTACACAATAATAATGGTACATACATGTACTACGTATAATAGAGCAGAGCTTTTGCACAGGCAGTTTAATTTTGTGATTCAATGTAAGACACATGCGGAGCACGTTTGTCTGTTAAATATTTAATACGCTGCAGTTGGCTGCGAGACATATATACGAGTATATGAGTGTAAGGTACTTTATACTTGTTACTTTATATTACTTAAGCTCTGCATTGTTTGATTTACCAGAGTGATATATATTGTTAAATTTTTTTAATAAGTTCTTGACCTTAAGTTCAACGTTAAAATGAAATATACTACTGAACCTTTTTTATCATTATTTTCTTTGGGAAGATAAAAATAATAGCATAGATAAAATAAAAACTACCTAACCATATAAAAAAACGTACGGTGGCTCCGTCCGAGTATAAAATTTGCGCAAAATTGAAGGTTGTATGAAAAGCGTAAAGTGTAATGCATTTCTAAAGTGTTGTTAAAATACTTGTTTAAAAACACTTTAGAAATACATTAAGTTATTAACATCTCACGTACTATAGAGTAATATCTTAATATCTCATTTTCTACATATTAATCGTTTTATATATACGATAATAATAATTTTATTTTACTCAGTTGTCATTTTAGTGCTGATAAGGCCTACTTTTTTTTATGGAATAAAGGAGGCAAACGAGCAGAAGGTCCACCTGGTGTTAAGTGGTTACCTCTGCCCATAGACATGCACAACATTAGAGTTACGGATGCGTTGCCAGTCTCGGGGATGTAAGACAGAAGGAGGGAGGAAAGATGGGAATGGTGGGAATAGGCAGAGCTGGCTTACATGCCATCGAACCGGAACACATCATAATATATTTGGCGGTTCGTCTTTGACATGATAGTGGTCGCGAAGCAGTCGGAGAATGAATCTCCTACCACCGATTCTCTTCCCGTGGGGGGACGGGTTAAGAATACAATTCCCCCCGCCGCTGGGTAGCGTCCCGTAAAAGGCGGGTAACCCAGTAGTTTGGTGGTAGGAGATTCATTCTTCGACTGGCTCGCGACCACTATCATGTCAAAGACGAACCGCCAAATATCTTATGATGTGTTCCGGTTCGATGGCATGTAAGCCAGCTCTCCCTATTCCCACCATTCCCATCCTTCCTTCCTCCTTCTGTCCTACATTCCCGAGGCTGGCCACGCATCCATAACTTTAATGTTGTGGATGTCTATGGGCGAAGGTAACCACTTAACACCAGGTGGGCCTTCAGCTCGTTTGCCTTTTTTATTCCATAAAAAAAAAAAAAAGAAACCAAGGTATTGGGTTACCCGTCTTTTACGGAACGCTACCCAGCGGCGGGGGGAATTGTAGACGCCCCCCCACGGGTAGAAACTGTACTTCACTTTGACACTGTACTTCACATAACTAGACCTAAGTAGACCTATTTAGGAGGGTGTAGGTGAGATTTGTAAGCACAATCATTGTTAAAGGCATATAGGTACATCTGCGGCACCATGTACCTAATATGTTACTGCACTTAATTAATTTAAAGTTTGCTAACGTACGTCAGCTTGTATAAGACACAAGGTAACTTTGTACAAGTTGTCTAATTAGAAACGCAAGTAGGTAGATAATAGTTTTAACTGATATAAAATTTAAAAGTAATTATTTGTAGTTAACTTTGGTGATAGAAAAAGATTAGTGAATGTAAAACAATAAAATAAATAAAATATAAACCTTTCCCCAATTTTCACTAACCGAGCGTATTTAATTTTGTAAATAAAGTGGAGAACGGAAATTCGTCTCAAGCGTCAATAAGTTGACAAATCGAAATGCGTGTTTTTTAGAGCAAGTGTCGTGTTAAATTTCTGTTCATTTCGTTTTATACTTAAATACTTTTCTAACAGAAGTTATTGTTTTTTTAATTAAGTAATTTATTTACTCTATAAATAACAAGAGGTAGTTGGAGATAGAGTAGTATCAAAACTTTCCGATCTTCACTTTCCACCCTAAATTGAGACATTGCATGCTCAGTGATGGAACTTAACGCCACGCTTTACCTTAGGACACCACACCAAGTAAAATAAAAGAGCGGAGGAAATAAAAATATTTAAATACAATCATTCCCCTGAGTGGGAATCGAACTCACAACAATCGTTTACAGTCAGTCGCTGTGTCACTGCCCTCCGATGTTCTCAATAACAAAATTAAATATGACTGCCTAGTAATATTTAAAATTTAATATGCATGCCGCCTTATCAACGCCAGATTTATCAATCCACACCTGGTACAGATTGACCACTAAGCTGTTCTTCATAAAGCTGTTTTCTAATCTGCAATAATGCGGCAGACACGTGAATACGAAAAACTTGTCCTATCTGTAAATTCACCTTCATCTTACGTCAATATACCGTTGACATTGATAAGGATCAGAATAATACATATATTTTATAAGTATACAATTATACGTTTTGTTTTCTGACACGTATATTATGTGATTAAATAGACTGACTGTTTTTAGTAAGAAATATATAAATTACAGTATTACAGTAAAACCCTATTAATACGATTTCGTATAAACCACGCCAAAGCTCGGGCGTAAAGTAGAAAAACAAAATAAGGGCGCTAAGAAAAATATACCTATAAATATAATATATTTGCGTAAATAATAAGTTATATATTTTTAAAAATGGTAGGAACTTCTTTATAATTAAGTTTGCAAATATAATTCTATATATTAGAAGTCATTATTAAATCATTAAGAATTCTGGATTTAAACGTAGATATATAAATTAATTTAAAATATTTTTTTAAAAAGGTTTTTATTTATTTCAATATATCTTACATACTTACTATCTAATTACATAAATAGAATAACAGGGGCCAGTTGTGGCGCAGAGGCACAGTGTGCCTGTAAAGTTGTGCCTGTAAGGTTGTGGGTTCGATTCCCACTCGAGGACTGAAAATGTTTAATATTTCCATTTTCTTCGCTCTGGAGTTGAGTCAAAGTGCGGCGAGAAGTTCCGCCACTTAACACGCAATGCCTCCGAATTCGGTGGAAAGTGGGAAACGGAGTGTGTTAACACTAGGTTCCCTCTATCTACCCTACTGTGTGCGGGATACACGGTGAAGATAAAAAAAAAGAATAACATTTGCATTAAATATCTTTACGAAGAAAGCCACAGTGAATAAGCTAACATCTTAATGTCAAAAGATAAACGATTCTGAGCAGAAGCTCTGACCTTTTGTGACAACTTTTGCGCGTCAACTTAAAAGCTTTAAGGATCGGTCTATGAAAGGATAATATAATCTTGTTATGGAATAATACGGAAAAAGAAATATATCGAATCTTACAACTTAAACAAATTTGTAAAAGAATGTTCACATACAATGACAAAATGTTCTCAAATATTTGACCTATAATAGTTAATGTTTTATTCTTGTAAATATATATACTACTTTGTTTTATCATTACTTATCTCTTGTCATATAGAAAGTGTTTCGGGAGAACTAAGTTATAAGGTGTTTTGTGTAACGTTTTTCATTCATTTAAAAGTAGTTTTTGTTGGACAGCAACATCTAAACCTTTTTGTAAAACAAGATAGGAAAAACAATTGCAGCTCCTTTGTAAATATAAACAATTGACATATGGTAAGCCGTCGGGGTCACTGGAACAGCGTCTTACTGTAAACACGATGGTTGTGGGTTCGATTTCGGCTTAGAGAAATGATTATATATTATTTTCATTGCTCCGCTCTGACCAAGACTAGATAACGCAATATCTCGATTTCGACAAACTGTCTTAAGCCTTTTGCATGAAAAAACTAACTGAAACTACTAAAAACGTGTGGTAAATAAAACGTATGGCATATTTTAAGTATCACACTCCAGTGTAGTTATTCTTAATCTAACGGTATCACGATAGGTGCTGCTGTCTATACTTAATAGCATTCATTGAGTAGACTAACTATATGTAAACTTTTTTATATTATAATGAAATTTGTTAGAAGCGTTTTAATTTGGAACGTGCTGTAATTTAGTCGAAGAGCTTCTGTTCAAAAAAATGTGAGTTATAATGAGGTTATTTCCACTACGTTTTAATTTTTTATGTATATTTCAAATTTACTGTAATAACATTCTATAACATAATCTAATTTCTAAACTAAACAGGTGCAGATGTCATTATTCTATGCATCGTAGTGCTTATTGTTTCAAGCGCCACGCTATCGCTTCAGTAACCTATGTCAGACGCAGGTGGGCTTCTGTATAACAAATATAACTGTTTGTTTAGTACAGAAATAAAACTTATATTCTATTGCAGGATAGAAAGAACAATATACACCTATTTTTAGCTAATTTTTTAAAGAGAAAAATTTCTGTTTATTGCAAGTAAATTATAAAAATTCTTAAGTACTAAGCAATTCTAACCTATTCTTAATAAGTCTTTATTATATTTATTTACCTATATTTATCTATCTATCAATGTGAAAGAAATTACTTGTGTAATTGGACGATGAATATGATAAGTAATAAATATATTTTTATTTACCTTACTTTAAGTTTATTTTTTATTGGATAAGAAAAAAATATTTTGATGAAATAATGAGCTCATTAATTAGTTTTTTTATATCATAAATCTTCTCTACAGATTTTGTATAATGTATTCTGTAACTATAAACTGCGTCTCCGTGGATTAAAATTACACGCAAGGAACTGTTTATCCACCAACAAGGTTTTGCTTTCCACTAGGCTACGCTCAAAATAAGACGTTAAATTTCGTCCTGCCACACGCTTACACATTTATGCGGAAAGTCTCCAAGAAAATAATTTATCACTCGGTGAGAGATACGATCTAGATCTAGAGAGATTCACGGATATAAATGTAATTTTAGGAAACGCATTTTGTAATTTATTTTATATCATAACATCTGAGGTTAACAGAGCGCAGGAGACAGCTTCTGAATTACTGTATTAGCCGTTGGTTGTGGGTTCGATTCTCACTTTAGATTATGATTACATCTCAATTTCGGATGAAAAGTACAGAATGGAGTGTTATGATTCTCTCAGTGTCTCCCTAACTATCGTTTTGTATACCTGTACAAAATTTGGGTAAATGGAGAAAAATTAATGACTCAAGATCTACGTTTAACGCCCAATAGAGATATGGTAAGTGGATATTAATTAAATTATGTGAAGGACATCGTGTTTAAAACGATGAGCGACTAAGCGAATAATCAAACTTTATTGGAAAATTCAAGTGAAGATAAACTCTAAAAATTTAATTAATACTTCAGTTCCACATGTCTGTGTAGGTGTATCGTGTCTGTGTAAGAGTTGAACGATTAGTTTTATTTTCTGTCAAATACTACTAAATTAGTTTAGTAACTTTGGGGTAAATATATATTTTTTATTAAATAACCATTTTATTGCACCAGAGTAAAATTCTAAGTACTAATTGTTGTTTTTCCTCTAATAGATAAATAAGGCAAACTGAAAGTTAAATTAACAATATTTACTTAAAAATATTTATATAAATCTAAAAATAGGTTTAATACCCGCGTCCCACGCACAGCAACCCTGCAAGGTTTACGTAATGTCGAGGCATTACTTGTTATGTGGCGAAACTTAACGCCGTGCTTCATCTCAGGTACGAGGTTGGATAAACAAAAAGTACATATAACCATTCATTGGAGTGAAAATCGAACACACGATCATCGCCAGCCTCTGTTCTCTCTGTTTCTCTGTTTTTAATAACATATCTTGAGACATCCACTTAATTAACATTTTAAACAATACAAAAGGGAAATAAAAAGCCTGTAAAGATTCTAAATTAGAAATAACTGGGCTCTGTGAGTACTTTTTGAAAGAAAATTTTATTAGATTCTGCCTCTAAATTGTATGTACATACATTTAGGTATAAAAAAAAATACAATTGATAAGTAAAATTAGTTTTGACCAGAATTGTAATTGAGAATTTTTTTTTAAACAATTAAAGAGAAGAGAATTGTGTTTTTTAAGTAACAGAATTTGGGCGGTAAATTTAATTAAAGCTTTTGTTTCTTTAATAAAAGTTTCATTAGGTGTACCTATATCCATTATAATATAATTTTGTAATAATTTAGAGTATAACATAGTACTTTTTCATCATAAGCTCAATTGATATTTTTACCGTAATTGAAAACTGAACTTAACTTACATTTCTAGTAGTTTTATCTGCTTTGCGGTATATACGATACATAAACTGATATACATACGTACTTATGCTTAAAACGATATGCATTATACACGTAGGTGAAATTCATGTGGTTAGATATTAATAGAAGAAAATAACTAAACAATTGTATATTTTTAATTAGGTAATCGTACCCAAATTAGAAATATGTAAAATTAAAAAAAAATGCATACCTTGTATGAAGCGGTTGAAGACTGGAGACGAGGCGAAAGAAGTACGAAGGGACCGTAGCCTTTGACACTCCGTCCTGCCAGACCCCGCTAGGGATAAAGCGTATAGCGAAATTTTAAATCTTTTGAAATACATTCAAATAAAATAATATGTAATTAATAAAAAATAGCCAAAAACGTAACTCTTACATATATGTTTTTTTCTTAAAAATTATTCTTTAGTAAAAATGGTTTCAAATTGATACGTGTTTAACGTATCAATTTGAAAACATTTGTAAGAAAAATGAAAATAATAGAAAAGTTTATTAAGAAAATACATGTTAAAATAAGGCACTAGAGAAAATCGTTCAGTAACAGGTTTCAGGCGGATCTCGTGAGGACATTGGAATCTTTCCACAACATCAAACACATTACTTTAGTAAACAAGTTGATATTTATTTACTTTGTGTATTTTTATAAGGAATATGTACGTACAGATAACAACTAGGAGAAATAAATATTTTTCGTGATTACTTCGTGTAATCGTTCTTTATTACATAATAAAATAATACTTTGAACAGATATATAAATATTGATATTTTCGTATAAGAATAGAGGTTGTACCGTAAATTAAATGCGTGTATTTTGGCAGTTTTATCACACACATGTAATAAACCCTTTCTGTATTTTTGGTTCTCGTTGAGGAGCACTGGGTTTGACTACAAAAGCGGTATTTGTAGTTTCGATTTCCCACCAGGGAGAATAGTATTTCAATTATTTTTACTCTCCCGTTCTGGTAAGAAAGACAATGTAAGGCGTTAAGTTTCGCCACTCGACATACAAAATCTAGAATGTAGGTGGGAAATGGAAAGTGCAGTTCTTTGACACTAGGTTCTTTTATCCTTGCTCTGCGGGGAAAAAGCGTAAAGCAAAAGAAATGTATATATTGTCTCTAAACAGTACTTATAGAATTGTCACTTCACAAAATGAGTTATATCGCAATTATAAATCAATTCATGCTGTCCTCTACATTGATTGAATACCAATTAGTCACTGTCAATAGTGACAATAGATCCGCCCACCGACTTAAACTAATTTAACTAATTATACTTATTGATGAAACATTTTTTTTACTAAGTTAAGTTTGGCAATTATTTTATCTCCATTTAGCAAAGTGCCTACATATATGAAACCTACGTAAATGAAAATTTTAAAAATAACATACAGCTTTACAGTTTTTCCGAGCAGTAGGGTAGTCAGAGAAAACTTAATGTCAAAACGTTTTCTACTTTTCATCATAAATCGAAATATCAGCGGTGGAACTCAAGTTTCAGTTATGTCTTATCAGAGGGGGAATCTAAAATAATTTAAATAGAATCATCATTTATGCGAGTGGAAATCGAGTGCGAGTTTAGCGTTAGACTCCGTCCTAAAGCATGGTGCATTTTTACAGCGTCTGCATTTTTACAACTGTGGTTAGATGGTGTGCCTAGCCTAAAACAGTAATTAAAAAAAATGATCTAATATCTAAGTAATCTGATTACTTCACTATCAGAATTATGTATTTACTAGTAGACCCGTCGACGAGTAAAACGCGCCTCGCTCTGTTTACTATACATGTATCTATATAACTATGCGTACTAACGTATGACACTTCACCTTCTACTTTAGTGTATGCTAAAGAAACGGTAGCGTGTGTAATATTTATATCATTAATTTAATATTATTATGAAACACAAAGAGTGTCTGCTTTTTACTATGCTATTATTATCTGTACGAAACATAATCTTTAAACTTGATTTGTAACTACTGAGCTGTTCAGCATTTGAGTAACTTTCTTTTATTTTGATTATCTATAAAATTGTGGTTTTTAATATATTAAAGGGGAA
The DNA here is from genome assembly GCA_019049465.1 of Dryas iulia moderata. NCBI lineage: Eukaryota > Metazoa > Arthropoda > Insecta > Lepidoptera > Nymphalidae > Dryas > Dryas iulia. Next base: position 6,629,488 of record CM032431.1, read on the forward strand.
TTTTTTTTTTCTTTTATAAACAGGCGCTAAGCAGGCAAAGACAGGCCTTTTATTCTAGTCTTAGCCTTTGCTCAAATATTATTTCAATAATTTGTGTATTTAGTTGAATGCGTTATTTCTATTTGTTCTTTTATTAACTTTACAAAATTTTAAGTTATTCTTTATAAAAGTTAAATATAAGGTATAAAATTTCAGCGATGAAGAAAGTTTCTTTGTTGGCGTAAAGGTAACTATGTATATTTTAAACTCTAAATTCTAAAACATTTGTTAGAGGTAAAAACCACCAAATAATTTGTTTTGGTACAGAGACAAAGCGCGGCGTTGAGTTCCGCCATTCAAACATGCAATATCTTGATTTCGGGCAGAAAGTAGAGAACGGAGTATATTGACACTAGCTTCTCTCTGAATACACTCTATGCGGGAAAAAATATAAAGCTGTAAAAAATTTTCAAGCGCTACACCGACGCAGCTACGGCGCCCTATAAATTGTAATAAGCTTTCACAGCATTATGTAGTTAAAAAAAAACGTAATAAAGATAAATGGTACTATTAATTACTTTAACGAATTAATTGCCTGGAGAACCTTTCTTTTTATTTTAATTACATAGTCTAACGACTAACCTCACTTGGTGTTTTACCAGAGTTTATTAATCTGGTTATGATAATATTTTTTTGTGCAAAATTTATATAGTAATGTTAGCATTGGGCCAAAATGTACGTCAGAATTTCCTATTATACAATATGATTTTTTAATTTGTCCAGAAAATATCCAATGATCCTAAAGGTGCAATATAATAATGTAACATAATATACAAAGACAATCTAGATTATTCATCGTTCGCACTCGTCATAAATTCTAAGCATTACGTTTTTTAAGTGTTAGTGTGTAATTTAACGCCGCGCTTTGTGTTACCATTACGGAGAAACGTTGCTTTTAGTCAGATACGGGCTTATATATTTTTACGTTTAATTTTACATTAAAATTAGATGTTATAGTTTTGGTTACCAGATTTACCCAAGGAAGGCTTAAAGGATTATGTTAAACATTTTGAGCTGTATACGTACGTACTAAGGCGAGAAATTGATGGACAGGTAAGACGTAATCTTGTATCAACTTGAACATTATATACGGCAAACAGTAGACCTTTCAATATAAGGACTCACTTAAGTCAGTTTGTACAAGATTTAATAGAATTCGACAATTGACGACATGAATTTATGATGATTATTTCATATACGATTTTTGGATTTTCGTAATCATATGCATCAAATATTTTTTTTAGTAAGCACTTATAACAACTATAACAATAACATAACAGTTGTTTACAAGCATAAGCAACTGTTATCTTCTACATTTCAAAGTTCAGATTTTGATGCTGTTTTGGTAAAAGCATATATTAAAAATTACATTACCGTAGAATGAGTTACGTAACAATAAAGAAATAAACAAAATATTAAAGTAAGTATATATTACATAAGTAACTTTTCTATTATGACAAAACTGTACAACTCGCATCACTTGACATATTTTTAAAAAATTAAAGGTTTAATGATTAAGTTTGAATGCAATTTTCTTGAAATTCAGATACACTTTTATTCCTTTATTTTCAAATATATTACTAATACAATATGTATCTATCCTGAACGGTAAAGGTCATAGGTTCATTACCTGCCGAAAATGTCGAGATAGGAACGTAGGTTAAGATGGCATCGGTAATCGATAGATATTCGTCTGTGTGACAGTATATAAATCACACGATAAGATGAACATTGCGAGTTAAAGCCTCACACGAAATTAATGTTTGAACAAGTATTAATATACTTGCTGTGAAATTACTGTAATATATGTAAATATGGGATTAAGTTTATAAAATGATAAATAGTGATTTAATTATTATAATAATATTGAGTGAAAAAAAACAAAGTAGTTAGGGAGAACCTAGTGTATTGACACTTCGCTTTGCACTTCTCGCCCCAATTTGAGACATTTTCGCTAGAGCGGATAAGTAAAAATAATGAAATCATAATCATTACACGTTTCAATAATCCAACAATTTCAAGTATTTATAGTAATTATAGTATTTTATATAGAATACAACTTTTAGCTGCAATTAACCATGGCTCGTCTAAAGAAAAGCTAACGTTTCGTCTTATTATCCTCCTGTTACACCTATCTATTGCAGACAGTCATAACTCATAATAAAAGCCTGTGTTCATTCGCAATGTATGATCGCTTATCGTATTATTAAATTAGGAATAGAATACGTATTTAGTACATAATACCTTTACAAACGATCAATTATTAGATATTTTTTACACTTAATACTATAATTATGTATGATATTTCTAAGGTTCTTATAACACGAGGTCATATAAAGAATAATATCTGGTGACCGAGCTCCGCTCGATATTCCTTTCGAAAGATCGTATATTGTAATGATGATGTTAATAAAAAAATGATGATGTCTTGACACTAAGTGCTCTCCGACTATCCCACTATACGGAAAAAATGTGAGAGCGTTTTGTGTTCTTTTAAAAGTATAAATTATATCAATGTCTACTTTGATACAGACTACTATAGTCTACTTCTTTGATTAATATTTCGGAAATTTTGTGTTTTGCATAAATTGTTATATCCCGACACAGTGTAATTAGAATCATTACTAATGCGAGACTTCCGTGTTTGAAAAATACTGGCGTATTTATTTATACTGCAAATAGCAAGTCAAAAATATCCACAATTTTTTTTTGTATTATTTTTGCATTGGCTCTATGATAAGATGTGAACACTACAAATTATTATTCGATTAATCTAACTATTATAATAATTTAACTCGTCGTTGCTCCGATATATATTTATTTTTGTAAATAACCCAAGATCTTTTAAAGATTCATAGGGAACAGTGTTAAGAAATGTTTAATATATAATATACTAAAATCGTATTATAGCTATCAGATAAGTTTATAGTAATTGTAGTATTCTATATAGAATAGAACTTTTAGTTGCAATTAACCATGGCTCGTCTAAAGAAAAGCTAACGTTGCGTCTTATTTATCCTTCTGTTGCACCTATCTATTGCTGATAGTCATTACTCATTTTAAAAGCCTGTGTTTATCCATAGTGTATGATTCCTTATCGTATTATTAAAGTAGAAACGTATATTTACACTATACTATAATTTGAAGTAAAAACCTCATAATTTAAAGTAATACCTCAAAAGTTATTGGCAAAAATCAATAAGTAACAATGATACACAAAACATTGCTGCTAATTTAGTTTTAAGTAGCGAGAAAGTTATCCTAAAAGCAGTTACCCCTCTTACATCAGCTATGCCAATGATTCCTGTCAAAATCAGTCCTGCCATTCCAAGATTAGCGGGAAAAAACACAGAGACAAAATTTGTAAAAATGTTATTATACGTTTTTAAACATTTTTAAAGTGTTATTCCACACTTAGGAAAATTGAAAAAGACATTAAACGTATAAAAATTTAAAACGTATAAAAATTTGAACGCGCGGATTCGAATCCCGCTGCGTTCAAACTTTTATACATTTTCTTTAAATGTTTTTTTCAAATGTTACTTTGTTATAAGCGTTTAGCGAAAGTGAATATTTAAGCAAGCACTCCAATTTAATTTATTTATGGATGGATGGATATTAGAAGTTGTCAATTGCTGAAACAATTCAGTACTTTAAAGCGTCAATTGTGAGGCTTGAAGATAATTTTGATTATGAAGAAAGTTTAATTAACACAATAGTGAAGCCAAATAAAAGTCCCAACTTTCGTTTATTAGAATTGTTTCAGTTAGAACAATAGAATTTGTGGAAAGCAGTGTTGAGAAAATGTTATTTTTGTTTCGGTACATTATACACATACTCGTACTGTGACAACTTTCAGACTACGGCTTTCCACAGCACGTGTTTTGACTAACAATGTAATCATAAAATAAAATACAAATGTGAATGTCTGTGTGTTTGTCTGTCACGCTTTCACGGCTAATCTACCGGTCCGATTTGGATTAAATTTAGAATGAAAATAGTAAATAGCCCTGGGTCTAACATAGGCTACTTATTTTTTCAAAAATCAACCTCTAAAGAGTTGAAATAGGGAATGAAAGTTTATATGAAAAATCTAAACCGCTTGACCGCTTGTAATGAATTTTAGAATAGATATAGTTGATAAACCAAGGTTAAGCATAGGCTACTTTATATTTCAAAAATCCACATCCGAGGGCTGCAATATAACGAAACAATTAGGTAGTACACGCGGCAAAGCCGCGAGCAGGCCGCTAGTCATAAAATAAAATACAAATTTATCTCATTACATAAATCTTAAGATTTTTTGGTCAAATTAAAAGATTTGTGCTAAAGTGTTCTTTTTTCTCAACAAAAAACACGGAATCAACTTAATACGCTAATCGAAATTGACCATATCTCTTAGAAGTAGAACATTCAAGTTTACCGAGGTGTACGTGTGAAATGAATAATAATCAGAAAGGAATTCAGATATGCGAATAAGTAATGAGTGAGTAATCTATTACTAAGGTAAGTAGCGTTTGGTACTCCGTTTGCTCTAACTACGTCGCTACAGTCAAATCGTGACACTGCGTATTTCGTGGAAAAAGCGAAGACAAAGGAGAAGACACCTTTTAGAATTCTATAGATTCATAATGGGGGTGTCGGGCCCATTTCAGAGGCTTGGCTGAGACTTGTCACCAAAGTGTAGACCTAACTAACCAAATAAATGATTAATTTGACCTTTTTGGCATAATAAAAGTGTTAAATTAAAACTTTTAGTCCTTTTTACTTCAATATTTCATTATACATTTTTATCATTGGAATGTTGAAATTAATCAAAAATGTAGTAATAAAGTAAGTGTGATAAAATTACTCAGTGACTCTAAGATGAAAAGGTGGCTATTGCCATACGTAAAGGGATAGAAAAAGAATATCTAAAATGAGTTTCTTTTCATATTGCCTTAAGCCGATATGCTTCAATGCTGGTTATAAAGTATTCCAGCATCTTTTAAAATATCAGTTCTGAAAATCCAATTTAAGAATATCCATTATAAAAATTTAAATCCTTTACAGCGTGTCGAAGTTACAAACTTCACTCATTACTTGAAATGAAAAGAAAGAGGTGTATGAAGTATTTTTATATTTAAATGTAACCTTGTATGGCAATAGTAACGTGGGGCAATATCTCATTATAAATGCGATTGGTTGTAGGTTCGATTCCTACTCGGGAGTATTTTCGAATTCAGATGAAACGTGAAAAGGATCTGATACTAAGTTCTATATGTCTAACATGCTATGCAGAAAAAGCGTAAAACTGAATAAAAAAATGACATATAATGTAATAAAATATGTAAGCATACATTATAAAATTTTAGCTCCATTACTATATACAGCGAAACTTTGGCAATAACGTTTAAAATAGCCAACGTAAACTAATAAGTAACTAAATTACTTACTTCCAAATATTGTACCTACATTAAACTGTACAATAATAAATCCTAATAGATACTAAGCCTTGTTGTTGTTTCGCCCACGCTTACCGGCTTTCCAACGGTTAGTTAAAACAAATAGTCTATACAAAATTTATTTACGCTACTTTCAACATAATTTTGATTTATAAAAGGAAAAAATGAAGTAAATTTGAAATTAAAATGTAATTGCCAACAGAAATTGGAAAGAAAAAGAATTATCCTTACGTTTCTGAGAAAATAAATTGGCTTGAGACCATCGTGGCGCAGTGAGCTAGTGTCTAACTGTAACCACAGTTGGTTGTGGGTTCAATTTCCATTTGGTGGAATGATGATTATAATTTAAATATTTTTATTTTTCTAAAAGAATAAAGCACAGCGCGGTGTTAGGGCCCAATATTTCAAACGAAATATTTAAATTCGGGGGGAAAGTAGAAGAGAAGAAAATAGAGTGTCTGGACACTAGACTCTCTTTAGTATCTCGCTTCATAATGCTTTAAAATTAATATAGATATGACTTCATTAAAGTAAAATATTATTCTTATTACCTTTATAATACATTGTCTGTTTCGTCTTTACCGATAAAAATACCGATTTCCACGTAGACCTTATCATATTAACATGCGTTTAGCAGCATAAACCTATGTCTTTGTGTCTATTTACCTATCTATATATCTTTCTGTCACTTTTTGACCTATTAGAAGCGTTTTGTAGATAACCGATTCTAGGGTGCTAAATAAATCAAGACTAGATAAAATAAGACAGTCGCCTTTGGGACAAATTGTTAAAAATTTGGGGCCGGTCGTGGCGCAGTGGCACAAGTGTTTGGCTGTAAACAACTGGTTGTGGGTTCCTAAAAAAAATGTTGAAAGTATTAAGTGAGTGAAATGAAGAGTAGTATAAAATACACTTATTATCTTAATATATCACTTACATTCATTGGAACAATTTAAAAATACACGTTCATAACATTTAATAAATTCCCAAAAGACTCTGGATACTGAATACTGTATGAAAAAATCACGAGCCAAAGTAAAATAATTATGCTTTTATGCCACGTTGAAGCCAATTTCCCTATCTATCTGGCTGTGACATGATGTCACTCTCATGTATATATTTCATGTTACAAATATGGAAACGTGAAAATATATCAACCATGTATTTAAGTACAGGTAAATATAAAAAAAAGGTTCAGAGCAACTGATTTCCTTTGATGTACAAAAGATGCTCAAAGAAGCTTACAATATACGAGTATATGTATAATTGTATTTATTTACTTCACAGGTTTCCTGGAATAGCCGGCTAGCCAGAGAACTCTAGAATAAAGTCTAGAACTAGAACTAAGTGTCAAGTCACTCTGTCCTCCACTCTAGTCCAGAAATTAAGACACTGCATGTTAAGTGGCTGAACCTCACTTTGTCTTAGCTACCAGAGTAAAATGAAATTAATATGCACTTATTACTCCCAGGGGAAATCGAACCCACAACTATTGAGTTTACAGTCAGGCGCTGTCCAACTGCGTCATTACCTTAAAACGATAAATTAATATAAAATTAATTGATTTATGACAGATATTTTTTTAGGTTACTTTTAAATGTTAGTAGGTACATAAAAAATATTCAGGCTAAAAAGGCGATTGTAGCGCAGTGGAACAACATCTAAATGTTAAAGCGATTGGTTGTAACTTCGATTCCCATTTGGATGAATATTTAAATTATTGTCATTTTGACGCTCTTGTAAAACAAAACGTGATGTCTAGTACTGCCACTAACACGCAATGGCTGGATTCCGAGCTTAAAGAGTCTGTCATAGTCACATGTCGTGGCTTACTACATAATTTTAAAACAAAAATATTCTTATATATGATAATTAATCCAGGTATTTTATAAAATAAAACGAATACTCTATCGATTAAAATTTACATTTCCTAAAAACGACATTTGTTACTGAGCATTACCGATACCATTTAGTATAAACATTATTTAATTTACATATTGTCCAATCGTAATTCAATTGTTTGCTCAAAGCTTTGTACATACGAGTACATGTATGGAAAATATTATTGTTTATGCCTAAATGGAACGAGAACAAATCGCGTCGACTGCTCCTCTTTATAGAATATTCAATTTATTCATATCAACACAAAAATGAGGGCATAAGGACTACGATTTATATGGGGATTCCGTGCCCGTAAAGATGTAAGTATGAAAAATTATTGTAGGCCAGAAGAGATATTTTCAGTGTCTTTATATTATGATGACGTATGGAATAAATACTAATTAAAGTTTTATACTCATACACATGTACTCTTTATGTGAAGTGGAAATTGGCGTATCGATTGTGATGCTCATATAATTTTACTTAAAAATTGATCAATTGTATCAATTTACGTGGAATTAATACAAAGAGTTGTTTTACACTTAAAATATATACAAAAAGCTGCTAAGGGTGTAGCTAGTACCAAATATATTCAAATTCCTTACTCCACATAAAAATTGCATCTATAATACTGTTCAATATATAACAATAAATAAACCTAAAGAACAAGAAGGTCTTGTATTATTGTAGGACGACACTATTCACAAAGGTCGCTCAAATTAAATTATAGGTTTTCTAGGTATTGACAATGTCGGTTATGTGAATACTAGCATGTCCAATCCTCAGTACTCAGAGAGCTTTAGTTAGTTAATAGCATATTCGTCTTTCAAATAAAAAATAACCTCACCAAAATCATATACGAGAAGAAGACAGCCACGTTTAATATCAAAGATACGAGTGACTGTGCTTGTAAAATAATTAAGGGGCTTCAAACTCCAAATGAATGCCAGGTACATAATATAAATAATCCTGAAATTTATTTCTTACAACATAAGATATTTTAAAATAAACAGACTAGACTACGCTTTTTCTTATGTTTGTCTATGTACAAAATGCTCACTATTTACAAATAACTTCTCGAGCTTAACTCAAGAATTACTTAAAATAAATTCTTGTGCGAGACTCGACTTTGATAATTTTTCAATTATAATAACATTAATATTGGTGTGCCAATAAATGCAGCAAGTCTAAAAACTATTAGTTAACAAAATATATGTAGACCACGTTTCGGTAACGTATAGATAAAAATTTAATTCAGAAAGTTAGCTGAAAGTTACTAAGGTTATTGATTTATAACGTCAGTAAGTCAGTGGATAAGAAATCTGTTTTTGGAAGTTAATGTATGATATTAATATCTCAATATTATTTTTTTTTCAGCTTCACGCTGTATCCCGCACACAGCAGGGTAGGCAGAGGGAACCTAGTGTTAAGACACTCAGTTCCGAACTTTCCTCCGAAATTGGAGGCATTACGTGTTAAATGGCGGAACTTAACGCCGCGCTTTGCCTCAACACCAGAGCGAAGAAACTGGAAATATTAAATATCTCCACCCCTCTTACAATAGCGTTTACAGTCAGACGCTCTCCAACTGCACCATGACACCATGACAGCATCATGGTCTTCATTCAAAATAAATGTACAAATTTTACAATAAAACAAAATAAATCTAAAATGGGTTTTATTTAAAAGTAAACATCTACAAAGCAATCCTTCATTTAATAATAATGACAACTGTAGCAGATAATAATATCAAGAACGATTAGCTCTTGTCGAAACGTAACAAATAGAACAAGTTCACCCATAATCTATGTCCCTGCCGGGTAATAAATCTTAATACAATGTCTATTGAGCCTCGTTTCGCATCCGCTGTTCAATCCGAAAGCTTTTTATAGACTTGAGAATAATAAATATGGGTCATTATTGTTTTATTCTTTTTCTTATAAGTATCTTAAGCCTAAATTCCCTAAGGACATTAAATTAGAGTTTTAGAAGACATTTTTTTTATTTTAATAAGGATTTATTGAACTTAATATTTTAAGTAAGGGCACGAAACCGCAATTTCACTTGCGTGAACACTACGGCCCTTATCATAAGCATTTCTGTTTTGGGTAATATAGACTATAAAACGAAAATCTCATTTTTTCCGAGCTCGTCAGAATTTCAGGTTGAATGTAGTGTATCCTATATTCTCTAACCAACTTACATACAAAATTCTACCTTTCTAGGCTTAGAAGCCTTGGCTTAGCTATTCTGTCAGTCTTATATATAGTAATGAAAAGGTTTTTATATATTACTGATTAATAGAATGACCAAGAACTTTGAGTTAAATTCATTAAAACTTTGTAGCGAATGGTTGTAATTACATAGTGTGCGATGGTTTTCAATTGGAATGTGAAGGTATATTTGTAATAAATCTTTATAAGTTTTATAGAATCTGTATTTAACTTAATTAAGTATAATTCAGTTAAATATTATATTACAAATAAGTTTTGTGTAGTAATTAGTTTTAAAAAAAATATATAAAATGTCAGGTTATGTACCTACACCAACATTTTTACATATAAAGTTTGAATTTTGTATTCTTCATTTTTTCATTTACATCTACCGTAGGTATACTTCAAAATAGAAACTTATATCTTTCCATATCAAGAAGTATCTATTCCGTATTCAAGAAGTCTTCTCTTAGTGCTTCCGTACATTTTCTGAAAAATTTAGATACATTTTAGTTTTCTACGTCTAGTAATTTTGTCTATTTTATATGTAAAACCATTTAGTGAGTAAGAGAAGCTTTTCATTTATATATGTGTGTAAGATTATTTATATTTTCATTGAATATGTGAATCACCGGGGGACTGTTTTTAAAGGACATGTATTCGAAACTCGCATGTTGTTTTGAGTCACATACCGTATTATCATTAAAAAATGTATGAAAACCGATTTCATTAAAATACTTTAGCAATTATTATACGAGTACAATTATTTTTTTAGAGTTAGTTTTAAATATAAGATAGCTAGTGCTCACGGCTTCACCCACGTAAACTATACAACTATAGCAGTTTAGCAGTTTAGTTCAATTGCAACCTTTTAGAATGGATTTTTAAAAAAGTTACTTTAGTAACCTACATTTAACCCTGGGTTATCAATTATAATTATTCTTTACACAAACTTTCATTTCCTATATCAACTATTTGGTGGCTGATTTTTTTAAAAAAAATGTGGTTCATGTCTCTGGATGAACAGCCAGAGTACACTATTCTTAACTCCTAGTTACATCAAAATCGGACCGGACGTAGATTAGCCGTGAAAGCGACAAACAGATTTTCGCATTTATAATATTATAGTATGTATTTTATCCGATTTCAGCAAAGTTAAAAACGTTTAAAATATTACATTTCTATTTCCATGCAAGGGTAAATATGATTAGCTCATTTCAAACGTCTTACTCATGTGTACTCACGTAATAGTCGCATAACCTTAGGCATTAACTTTTTAGTTAGAAATGTCAGTGAAAACTTTATACTCATACAATATGAAATACAAAATTAATTTTCAACGCAACCTTCTGACTCTTGGATGGTTTCAAAAATTCCCCACTCAAGTGATTCCCCATACTTAAGCCTTTTTGAAACCATAGCTATACAGTTGGGAACAATTGCATAAATAACATTTTGAAAGTGAATAAAAATATATTGTACAATAATTCTCTTAAATAAAAAATAAACAAATTTTCGAGCACCTTATATGTATTCTGGTAGTCCCTTGTCCCTAGATTGATTTAAACTATGAAAACTTCAAATTGTTATAAAATCCGGACACATATTGTGTTTGAACAAATTGGACAGACTCAATAGGACCAAAATAACTCTGCAATATTTTCTTATTGATAAATAAAGGTGATGCTAATAAAAGCATGTTAAATTAGGAAATGGTTTGGGACTGTGGGACGACAGTTGACTAGTCCAGTCGTTCTAAATATTAGCCATTGTTAAATATGGCTTGACTGACTTTTCTATTTCAAATAGACGATGAATCTTATCCATGTGTTTATATTTTTTCATCAAACATATAAACGCTTATTTATAATTAGTCTTTCAGAAACAAGTTTTATAACAAGAAATCATTTGTAAATTGATATCCAATAATAGACTTGCTCATGTTTAAATATGACATGGTGATATTTCATTTTTAATAATTAAACCGTTAAGTTCTGCCACTTAACACGCAAGCCTCCGAATTCGGCGGAAAGTGGGGAACGGAGTGTCTTATTACTAGGTTCCCTCTGCTTACCCTGCTGTGTGCGGGATACAGCGTGAAGCTAAAAAAAAATTAAACAGCACTGAAAAATATATTAAAATTTATGCAAATTGAATGCAGATGGAACAGAAAATTCATCTTTTTCACCGTAAATGTTATAACATTATTTAACTTCTAAACTTAGATTCGAAACAGAATGTAATTTGTGCCTTTGTATGGTACAAAACTAACTTAAGACTTAAGAGTATCTTTGCTTCTTGCAATATAAAGTTCGTTAGGTCCTTTTAAATATCTTTATTTCATTTACTTTAAACTAAGATGTACCTAATTGAGATATTAACATTTTAATGTCAATACTATTTATTTTTCAGCTTCATGCTGTATCTCGTACACCGCAGGGTAGGCAGAGGGAACCTAGTGTTTAGGCACTCCGTTCCCTATTTACTACTCGATATGATTTATTGATACCAATAAAATTTATGCATATATATAAAAGTGAAGTGTTTTGTTTATAATAATTAAATAATTGTTTTTTAACACTCACATATATGTTCAAAATAACATTTTCTACAATTTTTGTCTATCAGGCTGTCTGTAAACACGTAAGAGATTATACGTTAATTTTATTTTATAACTTTATTGTTATATTACACATGGCTGGGATCGCAGCACTGTTAGCCTACTACGCCTGAATAAAAAAAAGCCGAGTTAATAAAATTTAAACTGAGTAGTTAAAAAAAAAATACATGCAATAAATATTACATGCAATAAATATTAATAATATTAGTAGAGAATCTGTTAACACTTTGTTCTCCACTTTCCGCCCGAATTCAAGACGTTGAGTGTTGACTGGTGGAACTCAACACCGCGCTTTTTCTTGTTTGGTGAGCGGAGGGATAAAAATGATAAAATTATTATAATTTCACAGAGCGGCAGTCTAACTCACAACTAACCGCAACTTCAGTCAAATGTTATATCACATAAATAATATAATATAATAATACATTCGATAAAAATAAATAAACAATTTACATTACAGTGTATTACAGAGTGAAAATCGTGCAAAACAAGGAATTTAAAACAATTAGAACAATTAAAACCATGTTTTCCAGGGAAAATATAAAACAGGTATTTAGAACGGAAGCAATCAACTAGCTCTTTCAAATTAAAATTAGATTAGACGGCTCTAACGAGTCGCCATAATTGAATTGTGCTTAAAACGAACTCACTGGATGGTTCTTTTTATACTCTCAACTGTTTATAAAGAACTGCAAAGTGATTTTTATCGACTTGCCTATTGAGGCAAAGTATTTTAATTAGCGTCGTAAAGTAATCATAAATAATTTTTTTTATCTATTGATTTAAAGTCATAAAATATAACATAAAGTCACAAAATATAACTTCCACAAGCGAAGTTCACCAAAGAGTATTAAATAAAACAAGAAACAAAAATTAAAAATATTCTATCGTTTATTTAAATTATAGCTATTATATTATTTTCTTTATAAAATTCTTTACAGTTCGTACTCGGGTAAGCGCGAACGGAAAGTGAAGAACGGAGCGTTATGACGCTAGTTTCTCTCTCTTCTACTGTTCGGGAGATACTTTCTCTACTAATTAAATGATAAACAGACAACGCAAAGATGAATCTGCTAGTCATAACTGAAGCTTGGCGCGTATAATCCTTAGGGAGTGTACAGGAGAATTAAAAAGAGATATTGCAAAATTCCTATTCCTCCTATATCGCGGAGTTGAAATAATGAGATTTCACGTTTTACAGTTTAAAAACGGAAGGTTGATACAAAACAACTTTTAAACGAACGAATTCTGGAAACTAAAGCACCTTACCATTAATTTCTTTTTGTGTATGTAGTAAAATATTAGAGGATGAGAGGATTTCTTTTTCTGTTTTTCTCTCATTATCTTAAGTAATGCATTATTTCCTTGCATGTTTGTATTAAAATGTGAAAAGATTGTTGGGTTCGTCAAAGATAGAGTAAGAGATTACATTTACATTACATTGTTTTGGAAAATAAATTAATAACGAAGCTATTTATTCTTTTATTTCATTTTAACAAACAATACTTATAACGATGTAATATATAGTATTTTGTTTCCAATATCTTTCTATTTTTATTAAGAGTTTTAGAATAATTTTAGTTATTATCGTGAACAATGAGTGCTAAAGGCTAAAAATATATACACACTTCTATTAATTATTATTTGGATTAGGTAGAAAGGACTAATACGAGCATATACATATAGCAGGGAGGTCCTACTCTCTGAAGAATTTGTGGCTCTCAATTTTATTTTTTTGTATATGTCACTCCTTCTTAACATAGCTATGGGCTGTTTCTCTGCAACATATATATTTTAAATATGAATTTGATTATAACTCGTGAATATTTAAAATTTTCAAAAAAAGGTTAAAGTAACGGCTGGTCTAACGCTTTTGCGAGAAATTTTCCCGAGAGTGGGAATAGAATCCACAACCCCTAGGTGATTGCAAAACAGTATAAATTTACACAATAATAATGGACCATACATGTACTGTGTATAATAGAGCAGAGCTATTGTACAGGCAGTTTAATTTCGTGATTCAATGTAAGACACATGCGGAGCACGTTTGTCTGTTAAATATTTAATACGCTGCAGTTGGGATAAAACATATATACGAGTATATGAGTGTAAGGTACTTTATACTTGTTACTTTATATTACTTAAGCTCTGCATTATTTGATTTACTAGTAGAATATATTATTACATTTTTTAAATAATAATAATTTTGATCTTAATTTCAATGCTAAATTGTGTGCTTTTGCTTCTCTTTTAAGATTATTTTCTTTAGGAAGATAAAAAAGTCACATAGATGAAGTACAAACTACCTAGTAATTTAAAAAAATGTACGGTAGCTCCGTCCGAGTATAAAATTTGCGCAAAATTAAATTTAGTATTGAAAAAATAAGTGTAAATGGGCCAATACTTATTATAGCAACGCTTTATAAATACATTAAATGATTAATATTTCACGTACTACAAAGTAATAGTAGTGTATTTATTTTTTTTTATTTTACCTAAATATTAATATACGATAATAATAATTTTATCTTATTCACTTATTTTTTTTTTTTTTTTTTTTTTTTTTTTAGCTTCACGCTGTATCCCTTGCGGGGTAGTCAGAGAGAACGGAGCGCCAAACGCTACGGTCCCTGCATACTTCTTTCGCCTCGTCCACAGTCATCAACCTCTTCATACACGCCCTCCGGGGGGTCCTCATGCTTTTTACGTGACCTTCCTCCAGTATCATCGATACTGTGTTTTCGAAGGTCAACCGAGGTCTCCCCCTGCCTCTCTTACCACTCACCTTTGCTTCATAAATCTTTCTTACCATTCTTCCATCACTCATCCTCTCGACGTGCCCAAACCACCTGAGCACGCCCTTCTTCATTCTTACTATGACGTTCTCGCTAATACCTGCCATTCTGTGTATCTCTTCATTGCGGATTCGGTCAGCTAAGCTGACTCCGCACATCTTTCGAAGAGATCTCATCTCCACAGCATTCATCTTTCTTTCATTCTTCTTCTGCCATACCCACGTTTCGCTACCGTATAGCAGCGTCGGTACCAGCACTGCATTGTGCACAGCTAAACGCGCGGCTATGCTCACGTTCCGCCGTCGCATCACGCAGCGAGGGCACCGTTAACCCTGTTACCGGCAGCAATACGCCTTTCAACATCCATATCATACCTTCCATCTCTGCTAAACATACTTCCCAAATATACCACCTCATTCACTTGTTCTAATTTCTTTCTGTTAACCATGATCTTACATTCCGTTCTTTCTTCGTCTCTTTCAAACACCAGAATCTTAGTTTTACTCGCATTCAGGCTTAGACCATTATTTTCACACCCATCTTTCAGGATGGTGACCAATGCCTGCAACTCGCATTCTGATGATGCAATAAGCACTGCATCATCTGCGTACAACAGGCAGTTTACCTTCAAGTCACCCACTTTCACTCCCATATCACTTTCTTTCACTCCTTGGAGACAACTATCCAAGTACAAATTGAACAGCCAAGCTGACATGGCACAACCCTGTTTGACACCCGATTGAATATCAAACCGAGGCGACATGCCAGCTCCTACTCGTACACAGGCTGAGTGATCTCGGTAAAGAGACTTTACAGCCTGCAACAAGGGTCCGTTCACATTGTACCGAGGCAGTATCTCCCATAACTGCTTTCGCACAACTCTGTCAAATGCCTTCTCCAAATCCACAAAAGCACAGAAAACTTTTTGGTTTACAGCCAAAAATTTCTCTGTGATCATGCGGAGGGAGAAGATCTGGTCCATACACCCTCTTCCGGGTCTAAAGCCTCCTTGGGCCTCCCACAACAGCCTCTCAGATCTCTCTTCCATTCTTCTCGCTAAAATTTTAGCATAAATTTTACTACCTAAGCTAATCAAACTGATAGCCCTATAGCTTGCACAGTCTATCTGTGAACCTTTGCCTTTATACAAAGGCACGATGACTGCGCCTCGCCAATCATCTGGGACCTCCCCTTTCTTCCAGCATAAATTGCACAGATAAAAGAACAGGTCCAAGACGCGCGGCCCACCATATTTGATCATCTCAGTAGTAACTCCATCTGCTCCCGCTGCCTTACCACATTTCAAACTTCTTATGGCACTCTCTACTTCTTTTATACAGATTTCGCCGTCTGCTACATCATGATTCAGCATATCGCTGTTACTTGAGACAGAGGCGTCATCACATTCATACATCTCCTTGTAGAATTCCGCCCATCGTTGCAAAACAGGTGTTGGTTCTGTTAATATTTCACCGTCCTTCGAAAGCACCCCTTTCATTCTGCAGGTTGACGAAGAACCCCGAGAACCACTAACTTCTCTCCAGAAAAGCTTCGTGTTTTCTCGGAAGTTGTTCGTCAACCTTTCGTCTCTTTCATTCTCCGACTTTTCACGCTTCGCCTTAATCAGTGCTTTCGTTTGGTGCTTTTGCAACTTATACTCTTTCTTCTTGATCTCTCTCATACTTTTATTCTTACCAGAGGCCTTATAATCCTGCCATGCTTTCTTCTTTCTTTCTACGGCATCTTTCACTTCATCATCCCACCATTCGTCGCGCTTTTTACTAAAGCCTCTTTTCGCAGTACCACACACCTCTGTTGCTGCTTCAATCATACTATTCCTAAGATTCTGCCAGCATACTTCTACACTCTCATTTCCTGTTTCACAGCTGTCTAGCTTCTTGGACACCCTTTCTTTATATTCCTTTTTAATGGGTGGATCTTGAAGCTTCCAGCTTCTTACGCGATTATTCGCCTCCAAGTTTGGACACCTCGTGCGGGCGCGCCAGCCTGTGAACAGACCCCTTATTCTAGTAACAACTAGATAGTGATCTGTTCCCAAGTCGGCACCCCTAAACACTCGCGTGTCCATAACTTGGTTCCGAATACGCTGATCCACCAGGAATAGGTCAATCATACTTTTCTCTTCCATTCGCTCCCATGTGTACTGATGAATTTGTTTGTGGTCAAACATCGTGTTTGCCACAAACAAATTCTTCTCCTTACAAAGTTCCAAAATAAGCTTACCAGCCTCATTCACTCTCCTATCACCGTACTTCCCTAATATTAGCTCGTAACCGATCCGCTCGGTTCCGACCCATCCATTCAAATCACCGCACACTATTAATTTTTCATTCGCTCTTACGCTACCTAGAACTTCCCTGACACTCTCCCAGAACTCCTCTAGCTCGCCTGATAGAGCTGAGGATACTGGCGCATAGGCCGCTAACAAGAATAATCTTGTTATCCCCAGCTTAAAGCGAACCCAAAGGAGCCTCGGGTTGATCGCCTTGTATTCCACCATTGCACACACCAATCGAGAGGACAATAACACACCTACCCCCTGGCACCCGCGATCACTCTCTGGGCCGGCGTACCAGAGAGCCACGCGACCGCCCGGCAGATCGGTAGTGTTACTGCCCTTTCTCTTGGTCTCAGTCACACAGATCACATCCAGATCTCTATCATCCATCACATCTAGTAATTCATTCATCTTCTGTTCCATCCCTCCTCTTACATTCCACGTAGCTATTTGTAGCTCCGTCCTCCACTTCCCGCCGTTTCGGACATGGCGCGTCGGGTGGCGGTCCCCAACGCCGCACTCGTCTCCTTCCCCCTCCCCACTTCTCACACCAACGGGGACGCGCTGGTGCGCGTCGCCTCGGGGGAACGCCCTAGCATTCTGTGCCCTGATGATCTTGGCAAGTAGGACTGGCGGGGATCGCTGCGAGCAAGCCTTCCATCTGGACCAGTTGTCATTTGAGTGCTGATAATGCCTAATTTGACACTGTCCATCACATAACTAGATCAATTATACCTATTTTGGAGATTTGAAAGCATAATCATTGTTAGAGGTATAAAGGTACAACTGCCACACCACATAATATATTACTTCACTTAATTAATTTAAAGTTTGCTTACGTACTTCAGCTTGTATAAGACACAAGGTAACTTTGTACAAGTTGTCTAATTAGAAACGCAAGTAAGATAATAGTTTTAACTGATATAAAATTTTAAAGTAATTATTCGTAGTTAACTTTAGTGATAGAAAAAGATTAGTGAATGTAAAACAATAAAATAAATAAAATATAAACCTTTCCCCAATTTTCACTAACCGAGCGTATTTAATTTTGTAAATAAAGTGGACATCGAATTTCGTCTCAAGCGTGAATAAGTTGACAAGTCGAAATGCGTGTTTTTTAGAGCAGGTGTCGTGTTAAGTTTCTGTTCATTTTGTTTATACTTAAATACTTTTCTAACAGAAATTAATATTTTTAATTAAGTAATTTATTTACTCTATAAATAACAAGAGGTAGTTAGAGATAGAGTAGTATCAAACATTACGATCTTCACTTTCCGCCGTAAATCGAGACATTGCATGCTGAGTGGTGGAACTTAACGTCACGCTTTACCTTAGACACCAGAGCAGGTAAAATAAAAAAGCGGAGGAAATAAAAATATTTATTTAAATATAATCATTCCCCTGAGTGGGAATCGAACCCACAACAACCGCGTTTACAGTCAGTCGCTGTTTCACTGCGCTCCGATGTTCTCAATAACAAAAATAAATATTACTGCCTAGTAATATTTAAAATTTTATATGTATGGCGCCTTATCAACGACAGATTTATCAATCCACACCTGGTACAGATTGACCACTAGGCTGTTCTTCTAAAAGCTATTCTGTAAACTGCAATAATGCGGCAGACACGTGAATACGAAAACCTTGTCCTATCTGTATTCACCTTTATCTTACGTCAATATCTCTGTGACATTGATAAGGATCAGAATAATACATATATTTTATAAGTATACAATTATACGTTTTGTTTTCTGACACGTATATTATGTCATTAAATAGACTCACTTTTTTAGTAAGAAATATATAAATTGCAGTATTAAATACAGTAAAACCCTATTAATACGATTTCGTATAAACCACGCCAAAGCTCGGGCGTAAAGTAGAAAACCAAAATAAGGGAGCTAAGAAAAACATACCCTATAACTATAAATATATTTTCTGTAAAATTTTGCGTAAATATTAAGTCATATATTTAGAAAAATGGTAGAAAGTGCTTTATAATGAGGTTTGCAAATGTGGTTCTATATAGTAGTAGTCGTTATTAAATCATTACGTCGAAGAATTCTGGATTTAAACGTACATATATAAATTTATTTTAATTTATTTTAATTTATTTCAATTTGTCTTACATACTTACTATCTAATTACATAAATAGAAAATATTTATTATTTCTGTTTTTTTCGCTCAGGAATTGAGTCAAAGCGCGGCGTTAAGTTCCGCCACTTAACACGCAATGCCTCAGAATTCGGCGGAAAGTGGGGAACGGAGTGTCAGAACACTGGGTTCCCTCTACCTGTGTGCGGGATACAGAATGAAGATAAAAAGGAATAATATTTGCATTAAAGATCTTTACGAAGAAAGCCACAGTGAATAAGCTAACATCTTAATGTCAAAAGATAAACGATTCTGAGCAGAAGCTCTGACCTTTTGTGACAACTTTTGCGCGTCAACTTAAAAGCTTTAAGGATCGGTCTATGAAAGGATAATATAATCTTGTTATGGAATAATACGGAAAAAGAAATGTATCGAATTTTACAACTTAAACAAATTTGTAAAAGAATGTTCACATACAATGACAAAATGTTCTCAAATATATGACATATAATAGGTAATGTTTTATTCTTGTAAGAATATATTCTAATTTGTTTTATAATTACTTATCTCTCGTATTTTGCAAAGTGTTCGGGGAGAATTTAGTAATTAGGCGTTTTGTGTAACGTTTTTCATTCGTTAACACAACAATTAATATATGATAGACTGTCGTGGCGCACTGGAACAGCGTCCGACTGTTGTGGGTTCGATTTCGACTCGGGGGAATGATTATATATATTATGACCAATAATAAGTAAGACAAAAGCGCCGCGTTCAGTTCTACTTAATACGCAATATCTCCATTTCAGGTGCAAACTGATTTGAACCCATTGCAGGTAAAAATGAGAAGCCGCTAGAAAAACATATGGTAAATAAAACGTAGGGGATATTTCTACTGTCACACTCCAGCTCAGTTATACATAATCAAACGGTATCACGATAAGATACTTAGTAGCATTTATTGAGTAAACTTACTAAATTTAAATTTTATTATATTATAATGAAATTTGTTACAAGCGTTTTAATTTGGAACGTGCTGCAATTCAGTCGAAGAGCTTTTATTCAAAAGAATGCGAGTTATTCTGAGGTAATTTCCACAATGTTTTAAATTTTCATATAAATTTCTAATTTACTGTAATAACATTCTATAACATAATCTAATTTCTAAACTAAACAGGTGCAGATGTCATTATTCTATGCATCGTAGTGCTTATTGTTTCAAGCGCCACGCTATCGCTTCAGTAACCTATGTCAGACGCAGGTGGGCTTCTGTATAACAGATATAACTGTTTGTTTAGTACAGAAATAAAACTTATATTCTATTGCAGGATAGAACAATATACAATTACTTTTAGCTAATTTATTAAAGAGAAGACTTTCTGTTTATTGAAAGTAAATTATAAAAATTCTTAAGCAGTCTTTACTTAAGTACTAAGCAATTCTAACCTATTCTTAATAAGTCTTTATTATATTTATTTACCTATATTTATCTATCTATCAATGTGAAAGAAATTACTTGTGTAATTGGACGATGAATATGGCAAGTACATATTTTTATTCACTTTACTTTAAGTTTATTTTTTATCGAATAAGAAAAAAATATTTTTATGAAATAATGAGCATTAAAATACTTTTTTTATCATAAACCTTCTCTACAAATTTTGTATACTGTATACTGTAACTATAAACTGTCTCCGTGGATTAAAATTACACACAGGGAACTGTTCACCCACCAACAAGGTTTTACTTTGCACTAGGCTACGCTCAAAATAAGACGTTAAATTTCGTCCTGCCACATTTATGCGGAAAGTGTCCAAGAAAATAATTTATCACTCGCTGAGAGATACGATCTAGAGAGATTCGCGGATATAAATGTAATTTTAGGAAACGCATTTTGTAATTTCTTTTACATCATAATATTTGAGGCTAACAGAGCGCAGGAGACAGCTTCTGAATTACTGTATTAGACGTTGGTTGTGGGTTCGATTCTCACTTTAGATTATGATTACATCTCAATTTCGGATGAAAAGTACAGAATGGAGTGTCATGATTCTCTCAGTGTCTCCCTAACTACCGTTTTGTATACCTGTACAAAATTTGGGTAAATGGAGAAAAACTAATGACTCAAGATCTACGTTTAACGCCCAATAGAAATATAGTAAGTGGATATTAATTAAATTATGTGAAGAACATCGTGTTTAAAACGATGATGAGCGACTAAGCGAATAATCAAACTGTATTGGAAAATTCAAGTGAAGATAAACTCTAAAAATTTAATTAATACTTCAGTTCCACATGTCTGTGTAGGTGTAGGTGTATCGTCTGTGTAAGAGTTGAACGATTACTTTTATTTTCTGTCAAACACTACTAAGTTGATTAAGGTAGTAACTTTAAGGTAAATATATATTTATTTAATAAATAACCATTTTATTGCACCAGAGTAAAATTCTAAGTACTAATTGTTTTTCCTCTAATAGATAAATAAGGCAAACTGAAAGTTAAATTAACAATTATTACTTAAAAATATTTATATAAATCTAAAAATAGGTTTAATATCCGCGTCCCGCGCACAGCAACCCTGCAAGGTTTACGTAATGTCGAGGCATTACTTGTCATGTGGCGAAACTTAACGCCGTGCTTCATCTCAGGTACGAGGTTGGATAAACAAAAAGTACACATAACCATCCATTGGAGAGAAAATCGAACACACGATCATCGCCAGCCTCTGTTCAGTGCCACGACGGTCGTAATTTATTTTATTATTTTTTAATAACATATCTTGAGACATCCACTTAATTAACATTTTAAACAATACAAAAGGGAAATAAAAAGCCTGTAAAGATTCTAAATTAGAAGTAACTGGGCTCTGTGAGTACTTTTTGAAAGAAAATTTTATTAGATTCTGCCTCTAAATTGTATGTACATAACATACATTTGGGTATAAAAATAATTCAATTGATAAGTAAAATAAATTTTGAACAGAATTGTAGTTGAGAATTATTTTTTTTAAGCAATTAAAGAGAAATGGCCAGTCGTGGCCCAGTGGCACAAGCGTGTGACTGTAAACGACTGGTTGTGGGTTCGATTCCTACTCGAAATCCACTCGTGGAAATTATATTTCCATTTTTTTCGCTCTGGTGTCGAGGTAAAGCGCGGCGTTAAGTTCCGTCACTTAACACGCAAGCCTCCGAATTCGGCGGAAAGTGGGAAACGGAGTGTCTTAACACTAGGTTCCCTCTGCCAACCCTACTGTGTGCGGGATACAGCGTGAAGCTAAAAAAAATAATTAAAGAGAAGAGAATAGTTTTTTTTTAAGTAACAGAATTTGGGCAAAATTTAATTAAAGCTTTTGTTTCTTTAATAAAAGTTTCATAAGGAGTACCTATAGCCATTTTAATATATTTTTGTAATAATTTAGAGTATAACATAGTACTTTTTCATCATAAGCTCAATTGATATTTTTACCGTGGTAAGCTGAATTTAACTTACATTTCTAGTAGTTTTATCTGCTTTACGGTATATACGATACATAAATAATATGCGTACGATAATAATACGTACTTATGCTTAAAACGATATGCATTATACACGTAGGTGAAATTCACATGGTTAGATATTAATGGAAGAAAATAACTAAACAATTGTATATTTTTAATTAGGTAATCGCACCCAAATTAGGAATACGTAAAATTAAAAAAAAATGCATACCTTGTATGAAGCGGTGGAAGACTGTAGACGAGGCGATAGAAGTACGTAGGGACTGAAGGCTTTGACGCTCCGTGCTGCCAGATGCTGCTAGGGATAAAGCGTATAGCGAAATTTTAAATGAAAGATATCTTTTGAAATACATTTAAATAAAAAAATATATCAATATGTTATTAATAAAAAATAGCCAAAAACATAACTCTTACATATGTTATTTTTTCGTCTCAATCTCTCGTCGTCTCGTATCAATTTGAAAACATTCGTAAGGAAAAAGAAAATAATAGAAAAGTATATTAAGAAAATACATGTTAAAATAAGGCACTACAGAAAATCGTTCAGTAACAGGTTTCAGGCGGATCTCGCGAGGACATTGGAATCTTTCCACAACACCAAACACATTACTTTAGTAAACAAGTTGATATTTATTTACTTTGTGTATTTTTATAAGGAATATGTACGTACAGATGACGACTAGAATAATTATATATTTTTTCGTGTTTTCTTCGTGTAATCGTTCTTTATTACATAATAAAATAATACTTTGAACAGACATATAAATATTGATATTTTCGTATAAGAATAGAGGTTGTACCGTAAATTAAATGCTTGTATTTTGGCAGTTTTATCACACAAATGTAATAAACCCTTTCTGTATTTTTGGTTTTCGTTGAGGCGCACTGGGTTTGACTAGAAAAGCGGTATTTGTAGTTTCGATTTTCCACCAGGGAGAATGGTATTTAAATGATTTTTACTCTCCTGTTCTGGTAAGAAAGACAAAGTTTTGCGTTAAGTTTCACCACTCAACATACAATATCTAGAATGTAGGTGGGAAATGGAAAGTGCAATTCTTTGACACTAGGTTCTTTCATCCTTGCTCTGCGGGGAAAAGCGTAAAGCTAAAGGTATGTATACATTGTCTTTAAACACTACTTATCGAATTGTCACTTCACAAAATGAGTTATATCGCAATTATAAATCAATTCATGCTGTCCTCTACATTGATTGAATACCAATTAGTCACTGTCAATACTGACATTAGATCCGCCCACCGACTTAAACTAATTAAACTAATTATACTTATTGATGAAACATTTTTTTTACAAAGTTAAATTTGGCAATTGATTTATCTCCATTTAGCAAAGTGCCTATATATATGAAATCTACGTAAATGAAAATTTTAAAAATAACATACAGCTTTACAGTTTTTCCGAGCAGTAGGGTAGTCAGAGAAAACTTAATGTCAAAACGTTTTCTACTTTTCATCATAAATCGAAATATCAGCGGTGGAACTCAAGTTTCAGTTATGTCTTATCAGAGGGGGAATCTAAAATAATTTAAATAGAATCATCATTTATGCGAGTGGAAATCGAGTGCGAGTTTAGCGTTAGACTCCGTCCTAAAGCATGGTGCATTTTTACAGCGTCTGCATTTTTACAACTTTGATTAGATGGTGTGCCTAGCCTAAAACAGTAATTAAAAAAAAATGATCTAATATCTAAGTAATCTGATTACTTCACTATCGTAATTATGTATTTACTAGTAGACCCGTCGCCTCGCTCTGTTTACATGTATACTATATTATGTATGACACTTTTCACCTTCTACTTTAGTGTATGCTAAAGAAACGGTAGCGTGTGTAATATTTATATCATTAATTTAATATTATTATGAAACACAAAGAGTGTCTGCTTTTTACTATGCTATTATTATCTGTACGAAACATAATCTTTAAACTTGATTTGTAACTACTGAGCTGTTCAGCATTTGAGCAGTCAGATTAATTCAAAGCGTTGTGCATTCAATTTTCTTTTACTTTGATTAGCTATAAAATTGTGATTTTTAATATATTAAAGGGGATTTTTTTTTCTTTTATAAACAGGCGCTAAGCAGGCAAAGACAGGCCTTTTATTCTAGTCTTGTGTCCTTTGCTCAAATATTATTTCAATAATTTGTGTATTTAGTTGAATGCGTTATTTCTATTTGTTCTTGTATTAACTTTATAAAACTTTAACTTATTCTTTATAAAAGTTAAATATAAAGTATTAAGTTTCAGCGCTGAAAAAGCTTCTTTGTTGGCGTAAAGGTAACTATGTATATATTAAACTCTAAATTCTAAAACATTTGTTACAGGTAAACACCACCAAACAACTTGCTTTGGTACTGAGACAAAGTGCGGCGTTGGGTTCCGCCACTCAAACATGCAATATCTTGATTTCAGGCAGAAAGTAGTGAACGGAGTATAAAGACACTAGGTTCTCTCTAACTACACTCTATGCGGGAAAAAATATAAAGCTGTGAAAAACTTTCAAGCGCTACACCGACGCAGCTACGGCGCCCTATAAATTGTAATAAGCTTTCACAGCATTATGTAGTTAAAAAAAACGTAATAAAGATAAATGGTACTATTAATTACTTTAACGAATTAATTGCCTGGAGAACCTTTCTTTTTATTTTAATTACATAGTCTAACGACTAACCTCACTTGGTGTTTTACCAGAGTTTATTAATCTGGTTATGATAATATTTTTTTGTGCCTAATTTATATAGTAATGTTAGCATTGGGCCAAAATGTACGTCAGAATTTCCTTTTATACAATATGATTTTTTAATTTGTCCAGAAAATATCCAATGATCCTAAAGGTGCGATATAATAATGTAACATAATATACAAAGACAATCTAGATTATTTATCCTTCGCACACGTCATAAATTCTAAGCATTGCGTTTTTTAAATGTTGCGGAATTTAACGCCGCGCTTTGTGTTGCCATTACGAAGAAACGTTGCTTTTAGTCAGATACGGGCTTATATATTTTACATGAAAATTAGATGTCATAGGACAGGTAAGACGTAATCTTGTATCAACTTGAGCATTATATACGGCAAACAGTAGACCTTTCAATATAAGGACTCACTTAAGTCAGTTTGTATAAGATTTAATAGAATTCGACAATTGAAGACATGAATTTATGATGATTATTTCATATATGATTTTCAACCGTACCACCTTGGTCTGCTTTTCACATTTTTGGATTTTCGTAATTATATGCATTAATGTTTTTTTCAAGTAAGCACTTATAACAACTATAACAAAAATATAACAGTTGTTTACAAGCATAAACAACTGTTATATTTCTACATTTAAAAGTCCAGATTTTGATGCTGTTTTGGTAAAAGCATATATTAAAAATTACATTACCATTTGATCAGTTATGTTACAATAAAAAAATAAACAAAATATTAAAGTAAGTAAATATTACATAAGTAACTTTTCTTTTATGACAAAACTGTATAAGTCGCATCACTTGACATATTTTAAAAAAATTAAAGGTTTAATGATTAACTTTGAATGCAATTTTCTTGAAATTCAGATACACTTTTATTCCTTTATTTTCAAATATATTACTAATACAATATGTATCTATCCCGAACGGTAAAGATCATAGGTTCATTACCTGCCGAAAATGTCGAGGTAGGAACGTAGGTTAAGATGGCATCGGTAATCGATCGATCTATGTGACAGTATATAAGTCACACGATAAGATGAACATTGCGAGTTAAAGCCTCACACGAAATTAATTTTTGAACAAGTAATAATATGCTTGCCCTGATACTACTGATGTAAATATGGGATTAAGTTTATAGAATGATAAATAGTGATTTAATTATTATAATAATATTAAGTAAAAAAAAAACAAAGTAGTTAGGGAGAACCTAGTGTATTGACACTTCGCTTTGCACTTCTCGCCCCAATTTGAGACATTTTCGCTAGAGCGGATAAGTAAAAATAATGAAATCATAATCATTACACGTTTCAATAATCCAACAATTTCAAGTATTTATAGTAATTGTAGTATTTTTATATAGAATAGAACTTTTAGTTGCAATTAACCATGGCTCGCCTAAAGAAAAGCTAACGTTTGGTCTTATTATCCTCCTGTTACACATATCTATTACAGACAGTCATAACTCATAATAAAAGCCTGTGTTCATTCGTAGTGTATTATCCCTTATCGTATTATTAAATTAGGAATAGAATAATGTATTTAGAACATAATACCTTTACAAACGATCAATTATTAGATAATTTTTACACTTAATACTATAATTATGTATGATATTTCTAAGGTTCTTATAACACGAGGTCATATAAAGAATAATATCTGGTGACCGAGCTCCGCTCGATATTCCTTTCGAAAGATCGTATACTGTAATAATGATGTTAATAAAAAAAATATTTGTGGCCAGTCGTGGCCCAGTGGCACAAGCGTGTGACTGTAAGCGACTGGTTGTGGGTTCGATTTCCACTCAAGGAGTAGAAATTATATTTCCATTTTTTTCGCTCTGGTGCCAAGGTAAAGCGAGGCGTTACGTTTCGTCACTTAACACGCAAGCCTCCGAATTCGGCGGAAAGTGGGGAACGGAGTGTCTTAACACTAGGTTCCCTCTGCCAACCCTGCTGTGTGCGGCATACAGCGTGAAGCTAAAAAAAAAATGATGTTAATAAAAAAATTATGTCTTGACACTAAGTGCTCTCCGACTACCCCACTATACGGAAAAAATGTGAGAGTGCTTTGTGTTCTTTTAAAAATATCAATTATATCAATGTCTACTTTGATATAGACTACTATAGTCTACTTCTTTGATTAATATTTCGGAAATTTTGTGTTTTGCATAAATTGTTATATCCCGACATAGTGTAATTTTTCCCGTGGGGGGACGGGTTAAGAATACAATTCCCCCCCGCCGCTGGGTAGCGTCCCGTAAAAGGCGGGTAACCCAGTAGTTTGGTGGTAGGAGATTCGTTCTCCGACGGGCTCGCGACCACTATCATGTCAAAGACGAACCGCCAAATATCTTATGATGTGTTCCGGTTCGATGGCATGTAAGCCAGCTCTCCCTATTCCCACTATTACCATCCCTCCTCCCTCCTTCTATCATACATTCCCAAGGCTGGCAACGCATCCATAACTTGAATGTTGTGGATGTCTATGGGCGAAGGTAACCACTTAACACCAGGTGGGCCTTCAGCTTGTTTGCCTCCTTTATTCCATAAAAAAAAAAAAAAAAATAGAATCATTACTAAAACAAGACCCCCGTGAGACACTACAAATTATTATTCAAAGTTGTTGTTTTAAATCGATTAATCTAACTATTATAATAATTTAACTTGTCGTTGCACCGATATATACTTATTTTTGTAAGTAACCTAAGATCTTTTAAAGATTCAGGGGGAACAGCGTTGCGTACGGCGCTGCAGGAGGCGATCGGTCGTGCGAAAGGCGAATCGCACGACCGGATGCTCGAGGGAATCGACGCGGACCCTTATGGGACCCCGTACCGCATGGTGCGGGGTAAACTCCGGTCATGGGCTCCACCCGTGACTCAGTCACTCCAACCGGACGTTCTCCGTGGAGTGCTGACGTCGTTGTTCCCGCAGCGGGCCAGCTTTACAGCACCAGCGATGGCCCGCTCTGCAGCGCCCGAGGAGGAAGAAGAGAGTGTTGCACCACCCGTGGAGGAGGAGGAGCTCGAAGAGGCGGTTAGCCGATCTCGCGTCAAGAGCACTGCCCCAGGCCTGGACGGCGTCCCTGGCCGAGCGCTGACTCTGGCATCATGATCCTAAAGGTGCAATATAATAATGTAGCATAATATACAAAGACAATCTAGATTGTTCATCGTTAGCACTCGTCATAAATTCTAAGCATTGCTTTTTTTAAGTGTTACGGAATTTAACGCCGCGCTTTGTGTTACCATTACGGTGAAATCAAACGTTGCTTTTAGTCAGATACGGGCTTATATATTTTACATGAAAATTAGATGTCATAGGACAGGTAAGATGTAATCGTGTATCAACTTGAGCATTATATACGGCAAACAGTAGACCTTCCAATATAAGGACTCACTTAAGTCAGTTTGTATAAGATTTATTAGAATTCGACAATTGAAGACATGAATTTATAATGCTTATTTCATATATGATTTTCATCCGGTCCACCTTGGTCTGCTTCGCATATTTTTGGATTTTCGTAATCATATGCATCAATGTTTTTTGTAAGTGAGCACTTATAACAACTATTACAATAATATAACAGTTGTTTATAAAAATAAACAACTGTTATATTTCTACATTTCAAAGTCCAGATTTTGATGCTGTTTTGGTAAAAGCAT
The DNA here is from genome assembly GCA_019049465.1 of Dryas iulia moderata. Classification (NCBI taxonomy): domain Eukaryota; kingdom Metazoa; phylum Arthropoda; class Insecta; order Lepidoptera; family Nymphalidae; genus Dryas; species Dryas iulia. Next base: position 6,658,745 of record CM032431.1, read on the forward strand.
ATATTAAAAATTGCATTACCGCAGAATCAGTTATGTAACAATAAAGAAATAAACAAAATATTGAAGTAAGTAAATATTACATAAGTAACTTTTCTATTATGACAAAACTGTACAAGTCGCATCACTTGACATATTTTTAAAAAAGTAAAGTTTAATGTTTAACTTTGAAAGCAATTTTCTTGAAATTCAGATACACTTTTATTCCTTTATTTTCAAATATATTACTAATACAATATGTATCTATCCCGAACGGTAAAGGTCATAGGTTCATTACCTGCCAAAAATGTCGAGACAGGAACGTCGGTTAAGATGGCATCGGTAATCGATAGATCTGTGTGACAGTATATAAATCACACGATAAGATGAACATTGCGAGTTAAAGCCTCACACGAAATTAATGTTTGAACAAGTATTAATATGCTTGCTGTGAAATTACTGATGTAAATATGGGATTAAGTTTATAAAATGATAAATAGTGATTTAATTATTATAATAATATTGAGTGAAAAAAAACAAAGTAATTAGGGAGAACCTAGTGTATTGACACTTCGCTTTGCACTTCTCGCCCCAAATTGAGACATTTTCGCTAGAGCGGATAAGTAAAAATAATGAAATTATAATCATTACACGTTTCAACAATCCAACAATTTCAAGTATTTATAGTAATTGTAGTATTTTATATAGAATAGAACTTTTAGTTGCAATTAACCATGGCTCGTCTAAAGAAAAGCTAACGTTTGGTCTTATTATCCTCCTGTTACACCTATCTATTGCAGACAGTCATAATTCATAATAAAAGCCTGTGTTCATTCGTAGTGTATTATCCCTTATCGTATTATTAAATTAGGAATAGAATAACGTATTTAGTACATAATACATTTACAAATGATCAATTATTAGATAATTTTTACACTTAATACTATAATTACGTATGATATTTCTAAGGTACTTATAACACTAGGTCATATAAATAATAATATCTGGTGACCGAGCTCCGCTCGGTATTCCTTTCGAAAGTACGATCTTTCGTTTATATTGTAATAATGATGTTAATAAAATAAATGTTTGTGGCCAGTCGTGGCCCAGTGGCACAAGCGTGTGACTGTAAGCGACTGGTTGTGGGTTCGATTTCCACTCGAGGAGTAGAAATTATATTTCCATTTTTTTCGCTCTGGTGTCGAGGTAAAGCGCGGCGTTAAGTTCCGCCACTTAACACGCAAGCCTCCGAATTTGGCAGAAAGTGGGGAACGGAGTGTCTTAACACTAGGTTCCCTCTGCCTACTCTGCTGTGTGCGGGATAGAGCGTGAAGCTAAAAAAAAAATGGTGTTAATAAAAAAATTATGTCTTGACACTAAGTGCTCTTCGACTATACCACTATACGGAAAAAAATTGAGAGGGCTTTGTGTTGTTTTAAAAATATCAGCCATATCAATGTCTACTTTGATATAGACTACTATAGTCTACTTCCTTGATTAATATTTCGGAAATTTTGTATTTTGCATAAATTGTTATATGCTGACATAGTGTAATTTTTCCCGTGGGGGGACGGGTTAAGAATACAATTCCCCCCCGCCGCTGGGTAGCGTCCCGTAAAAGGCGGGTAACCCAGTAGTTTGGTGGTATGAGATTCGTTCTCCGACTGGCTAGCATCTACTATCATGTCGAAGATGAACCGCCAAATATCTTATGATGTGTTCCGGTTCGATGGCATGTAAGCCAGCTCTCCCTATTCCCACTATTACCATCCCTCCTCCCTCCTTCTATCATACATTCCCAAGGCTGGCAACGCATCCATAACTTTAATGTTGTGGATGTCTATGGGCGAAGGTAACCACTTAACACCAGGTGGGCCTTCTGCTCGTTTGCCTCCTTTATTCTATAAAAAAAATACAAAAAAATAGAATCATTACTAAAACAAGACCCCCGTGAGACACTACAAATTATTATTCAAAGTTGTTTTAATTCCATAATTCTCACTATTATAATAATTTAACTCGTCGTTGCACCGATATATATTTATTTTTGTTAGTAACCTAAGATCTTTTAAAGATTCAGAGGGAACAGCGTTGCGTACGGCGCTGCAGGAGGCGATCGGTCGTGCGAAAGGCGAATCGCACGACCGGATGCTCGAGGGAATCGACGCGGACCCTTATGGGACCCCGTACCGCATGGTGCGGGGTAAACTCCGGTCATGGGCTCCACCCGTGACTCAGTCACTCCAACCGGACGTTCTCCGTGGAGTGCTGACGTCGTTGTTCCCGCAGCGGGCCAGCTTTACAGCACCAGCGATGGCCCGCTCTGCAGCGCCCGAGGAGGAAGAAGAGAGTGTCGCACCACCCGTGGAGGAGGAGGAGCTCGAAGAGGCGGTTCGCCGATCTCGCGTCAAGAGCACTGCCCCAGGCCTGGACGGCGTCCCTGGCCGAGCGCTGACTCTGGCTCTTCCCTTTTTGGAGACCAGGGTCAAAGGACTATTCACTGCCTGTCTGGCTCAAGCCATAATTCCACAGCGGTGGAAGACAGGCAGGTTGGTCCTCATTCGCAAGGAGGGGCGCCCGGCGGATTCTACGTCCGCCTACAGGCCAATCGTGCTCTTGAGCGAGATCGCCAAGCTCTTCGAGCGCGTAGTAGCGAGGAGGCTGCTACGGCACCTGGAGGAGTCAGGCCCGGATCTCTCGGACCTGCAGTATGGCTTTCGCCGTGGTCGTTCGACGGTGGATGCCATACTCAAGGTGAAGTCCCATGCGCAGGACGCAGTGGCTCAGGGCGATGGGGTACTGGCGGTGTCTATTGACATCGCCAACGCCTTTAACTCCTTGCCCTGGCCCTGCATCAAGGAGGCACTGTCATATCATCGTGTGCCTCCATACCTGCGCCGCGTCATCGGGGCTTACCTGTCCGGGAGGTCTGTGGCCTTTCCCGCTCCAGGTGGAAGGTGGGAGGAGATGGAGGTTTCGTGCGGTGTTCCACAGGGTTCGGTTCTGAGTCCGCTCCTGTGGAACATCGGCTACGACTGGGTGCTGCGGGGCAGCACCCTTCGAGGAGTGAGCGTCGTCTGCTACGCCGACGATACCCTCGTGTTGGCGCAGCAGAGGACGTTCCGGGAGGCGGCGGTTCTCGCCACGGCCGGAGCGGCCGTGGTGATCGGGAGGATTCGTCGTCTCGGTTTGGAGGTCGCCCTCGACAAGTCCGAGGCGCTCTATTTTCATGCTCCGCGAAAGGGCCCACCAGCTGGGGCCCACATCGTCGTCGGCGGTGTTACTATAACCGTCGCGCGGAGCATGAAATACCTCGGACTTGTCCTGGATGGACGGTGGAGTTTTCGGGGCCACTTCTCCATCTTGGCCTCGAAACTCCTGAGGACAGCGGCGGCTCTGGCGCGCCTTTTGCCCAACGTCAGTGGGCCGTGCGTGTCGAGCCGTCGGCTGTACACCGGAGTGGTCAGGTCGATGGCGCTCTACGGTGCCCCCGTTTGGGCGGACGCCCTGGATCGGCAGAACGTCACCCTGCTGCGGCGTGCGCAGAGGGTGATGGCCATCCGGGTGATTTGGGGGTACCGGACCATCTCCGGTGAGGCGGCGTGCGTGCTGGCTGGAGTCCTGCCGTGGGACCTAGACGCTGTGGCTCTTGCGTCGGTCTATTGCCGGCGCAGGGAAGGTCTGGCTGAGGGGCTCGCGGCAGAGCCAGCACTGCAGGAGGAGGAGCGCAGTAGGGCGCTGGAAGTGTGGGAGTCCCGGCTGGCAACACCAACCGCCGGCCGGTCGACGATCGAGGCAGTTCGTCCGGTGTTCCGCCAGTGGTTAGCGCGGCGTCACGGCGTCCTAACCTTCCGCACCACGCAGGTACTCTCGGGGCATGGATGCTTCGGGAAATACCTGTGTGGGATCGCTGGGAGGGAGCCCGACGCTCGCTGCCACCACTGCGACGACTGCCTCGAGGAGACGGCCCAGCACACGCTGGAGGTGTGTCCAGCCTGGGCGTCTCAACGCCGCGCTTTGCGCGGCGGCGTTGGGGACGACCTCTCGCTGCCTGCCGTGTTGAAAGCCATGGTGGGCAGCGAGGCGTCGTGGGACTCGGTCGTATCCTTCTGCGATGCAGTAATGCTCGCGAAGGAGGCGGCGGAGCGGGCGAGGGAGGAATCTTCCGAACTCGCCATCCGTCGCAAACGGCCGGGTCGCCGGAGGGCGGCACACGACCGTCGCCTTCCGCCCTAACATCGGCCAGAGGGCGGTCAGAGTGGGGCTTTCTGACCGCCTACTCCCCTGGCCCGAGTAGGTGCGCGTGGTAGCTCCGCGCGCTACTCAGAGCAGGCCGTCGGGGGTGCCCACCACCCCTTGACTCCAACGGCGAGCCTTGCTGGCACCCGCCGCCCAGGTCCGCGGACGATTGGGGCAGTGCCCGAGACCTGGGCTAGTGGCGGGTAAGGAGCACCGTCAGGTTTTTAGTGGGTAAACGGAAGAACGATCCGGAGTCCCACATAACCGCGTCCGGGTCCCCACCCCGGGCGGGTATCCGTAACGGATTTTCCTGACGATAAAAAAAAAAAAAAAAAAAAAAAAAAAAAAAGGGGGAACAGCGTTAAGAAACGTTTAATAATAAATATACTAAAATCGTATTGTAGCCATCAGATAAGTTTATAGTAATTGCAGTATTCTATATAGAATAGAACTTTTGGTTGTAATTAAAGAAAAGCTAAGGTTGCGTCTTATTTATGTTTCTGTTGTACCTATCTATTACTGTTAGTCATAACTCATATTAAAAGCCTGTGTTCATCCGTAGTGTATGATTCCTTATCGTATTATTAAATTAAATATTAAATGAGATAACCTCATAACTTAAAGTAATAACCTAAAAAGTTATTGGCAAAAATCAATAAGTAACAATATACATATATTCATAAGGGATTCTAACCTTCATAATCAAATGACGTTGACGTTGACTCCTCAACGGACGGTTCTCGTCGCTTTCTGCATCGGTGTGACTGTCGGCATCGTAATCACTTCTGTAATTTTATAATTTCTTCTATACAATCATATTCTTCTTAACTATCATATTCTCGCTTACTGTTAACAATATTAAACTCACTATATATTTTACATTTGCTACTATAAACGACAGATTTAAAGTGTGTGAACTGGCGGTGCACTGTACTGCGAATGATGACAGTTGGAAACGAACATACCGCGTGAACATATTCATACCCTCAAAAAAATCTCTAAATATTCAGTGCTAATTGGCGAGTAGGTGCTTGTCTTACTACATGTACTATGCTAATCTTGAGGACGAAACTTGAAGATAATGCTTTTTTCTTTAAGTATGGGACTTGATCTAACTATCTTTTTAAGCATTTGTTCAAGCATTTATTCACACACTTAGGAAATTGAAAACAATGTTTAGAAAATGTATAAAATTTGAAGGCGGTATTCCAACACGCTCCTCTTGAAAACCAATCAAGTGCTATGACACCGCTAAGCTTCAACGTAAGCACGCATTTTTCAAAATATTCGAAACTTCTGTAAGCGCTGAATTCGTTTTAGAGCAATTGCATGTTGAATGGCAGAAAGTGACGACACGTTTGTGATTTTATCTGTATATAATATGTTTTTTTATGTATTTAGTATGTTTTATCTGTATATAATATGTTTTTTTATATCAATTGAACAGTAGTATATGTGTGAAATAGTCAGTCTTCTTTCAAATAGACAGAGGCACGATGTCTAAAGATAGTTTTTCTACAGTATATAAACTATTTTTATGAAAAAAAGATCACTTAAATATAAAATTCCCACAACTTTGTTACTAATATAAGAAAATCTATATATATATATATATATATATATATATATATATATATATATATATATATATATATATATATATATATATATATATATATATATATATATATATATATATATATATATATATATATATAGAAAAAAATATTAATTTATATGTCGGAGAAGCTTTATTTTATTTAAATAATGATGAATATCTTATGGGCGTGAACGTTGGGTTATCGAGTAAAACAATAGCGGCCACAATTATCTTCCTTTTTATTTGCTAGTATCGTCTGCAATGGTCAACTATAGAATCTCACAGGAAAAGAACCAAAAAAATATGTTGCTTTTGTTTTTATACGAAAAGTCAATCTATTGACACTTCGTTTTCCAAGCGTGAGAAAACGTTATCTTCTTTAATTCGGCCAGCCTTCATCGCAATTTGAACTTCTTTGAGTGTTGACATACTCGCCGCGGTGTGGCCATCGCTCTGGAACGTGTTCAGCTTCGTTTCACCATCATCTTCATGACTGTCTCCGACACGGCCATCCTGCGCTGACACACGTCCTCGGGTGTTTCTTTCTGTTAAAAACAAAAACTACAGTATACATTGTTCGGTCATTCCTGACATATAGAAAGTTGGTATGATAATATTAATCGCCATTGAAATATCAAGTAAGCATGAACATTCAAATCAAACTTATTTCATTATTAGCAGGATGCTGTTAACACCTCAGGGACAGTTGTGGAGAAGAGCATATGTTCTCATATACTCTTCACTCATGCTCAATCAAGAACTACTGGCAGAATGTAATTTTACAATAAATTCACCACTTTAATTAGCATCCTGAGAGAGCTTCAACAGCATACCTAAGAAATATACCTCTAATCTAGACTTTAAATTATTCAACTGATAAATCATAATTCTCTAGACACTCGTAAACTAGTTACTAAAATCTCTTGTATTTGTGCTGTGAATATTTTTGTGCACAAGATATTGGTATACTTTAATGTAACCCTCAGCTAACTTTTTAAAAACTTCACCGATATTAAGATAATTATTAGTTTCTATATTGGAAATAAAAACATACTTCTTGAATTACAATTATTGATTTAATCTAGAGCATTGTCCAACAGTAATATTCCATAGGATAAGATATCACGATAATAATTAAAATAAAATCAGACTATTAACGTCTATAACTTGACTGACTTCTCAACAGCGTTAGGTGGAGATTAGTGTACTCATAAGGGGAATCAAGATCGCGCTCTATTGAAATTTTGAATACAGAGTTATTTCTATGAACACCGCTAAAAAAGTAAAAATTATCAATTTCACGTTAGCAACTAAGCTATTGCTCATATTGTCATCCACATCTACAAGGTATTTTCTTATAATGGCAATCCTACAGCTTACAATAGTAACAAATTTAATTCACAATGTCTTTATAAGCGCCTCTTAATGTAAGTCAATATAGCAAAACAGTTTCAGATGAAAATGCTAGAGCAACCAAGTACCTTTTGAACTGACTAATACTAATTACAAATTATGATCATTGCTAAGTACAATACTATCTCTAAAGTGGGTATCTTATTCGTGGCCTATGGGCTTAGCCCCAACAACAAATCTTGCATTCCACATGAATGCCGAGCCACACCCGGACTCACCTTTGGTCTCTGCCGGACCCAACAAGCATCTGAGCCACTTTTGGCCTTCTCTTTGGTCTCTATCGGACCCAACAATCACCTGAGCCACACCTGGACTCCACATCGGTCTCTGCTGACCTTTCCACCACCAGAGCCACACCTGGACTCCTCATCGGTCTCTGCTGACCTTTCCACCACCAGAGCCACACTTGGCCTCTGCGGTCTCCACAGGACCCGTCCCTCCCCAGCGCCACCCGCACACCGCGTGTCCACGTACTAGCATATAGAAAGCAGTCACCGATTTCCAACAGACTACGGCTACGAAATGGCTACTGGTAGGTACGGTCCGACCAACCGAACTAAGATTCCACACTATCGTTTAGGCAACTCATTGACCTCTACTTTTAGTAATACTTGGCTTTCGTGCATTCCTCTACCCTACATCTAGCGTGTACTTACAAGTACGCATAAAACGCGACTCATAACGTTTAGCGACGCCAGCGTAATACTTCGAATTGAAATTTTCGTGGTCTTATTTTCAGACAAATAAATTAATGCCAAATTAATAACAAATAAATGAATTAAGTGTATGCAAATTTACTAAGACATACCATTTTGAAAAGCGTTAGAAGTCTTAGAACATTACGCAGGCCGAAAAGCGTTAAAAGTCTTAGTTCCCTAGTTGCCGTAACGTTATACTCTATGATATTATTCTATGTCAGGTATCAAATAAAAACCATTGCGCAATCTAACATAAAATAATAGGTTCCGTTAAGAGGCAATATCTATTAAGAAATCATTTGCAATGAAGATCTATTCGAAAGAATACTAATCTATATGCCTGCGTTCCGAATCATCTAAACTGAACCTGAATAATAACTCAATCTTATATTTTTTTCAAATTAATTTTACTTTTACTAATTTTATGCATTATTTTTCCGCTTCTACGGTACGGCAGCGAAACGCAAACTTAAAGACAACTTTAGCACTATCTATTAAACGACTTTCTAGTTACAGATATTTAGGCAAATTGTAGGAAACCTAGAAATTAGATGTTATTAGAATTATCCTACCTAGATTAGTTTCACGGTTTTCCCGCAAAGCATGGTAGGCAAAGAGTGTCAAAACGAGAGTGTTTGGACACTTCTCTTTTGGCATAAACCTCACCTAAATTGTGTAGCGAGCGGTAATTCTTGACGCCGCGCTTTGTCTTGTCACCAGGGCGGAGAAATGAAAACAATTTCAAATATAATCATTCCGTATGGGAATAGAACCTACATTCATCGCATATGCAGTTAGACACTGTCGTATTTGAAATATTGGGAATATTAGCAACCTCTTATTTTAGAAAACGTAGGTAAGTTTGAACAATCGAAAACGGGATTCGAACCCGTGTACCTTGGAAACCGTCCTAGCGAACTAACCACTAAACCTATGTGCGTTCTATCAATTTACATTGAAATTCTTTCGTTTCTTCAAACTTATTTCTTATAATTTTTATAAACTTTTTCTTATCGTAAATGAGTGAATACTACTACTTTAAAAGTTATTAAATAAAGCATTATTGTCTAACAAATAATTATTGACATTCAAACGTCAAGCGTCCATATTAACACAAACATTCATTACAAAGGTAATATCGAGATTAACTATCATATCACGGGCATAAATATTGTACTTTCAAGATATCAATATCATTGCAATAATTAATTTGTTTGCCCTAATATGAACGTTGAAACTAATACGATATCTTACGGCCTACAGTAAAATTTTTAAAAGTAAGATTTTTATTGCCTATGCGATAATTTAAAGGTCTTAAAATGTATTCATTGGTTTTACATTTCTGTCACCTACACCTATCAATAAAATAACATTAGCAAAACATTTACCACATATTTTTCCGCAAAACCTTATTTATCTAACGAGCGTTCAAGCTAAGTCTAATCTAAGAATAAAATGTTATCGACCCACCGGATAGGATTTAGTAATCCAGTAGGAAGCTCGACCACGCGCAGGTCGCGGTGCTCGGAGCATGGCATTCAGGATACGGCGCTCGGGATACGCTCGCTATTGCAGCAGGAGCGGACTGCACATCTTGTGGAGACGTGGCTACGCTCTTCACATTTGATGCTGATGATGATTATCTCTAGTTGTAGACTCCTGAAATATTATGTGCGTGAGAAATGAATCGTATGTAAAGTCCCTACAACCCCTTATGCCTATCGCGGCAATCAGTATGCTTCTGTTCAATATTTCCACATAAGAAGCATCTAAGCGGCGACGTTGGCGTTCTGGGACACATCGCTCCATCCTGAGTATTATTAATGTCTTGCGGTGTTTTACATCTTATACCGTCTGCCTGCAACTCTCTTGTAGGCCATGGTGAAAACCACTTCCAGTAGTAATAAAAACAAGCAGCTGTAGTCAATCTATTTAGTTCTTCATCTTTCAATCTTTTTAGCAACCACGACGCCAGCGCTTCGTTTTAGCCGCGCCGCTCGATTTGCTCAATATCGCCGGGGTTCATAACGGATGTTATTAAGCAACTTGCACAAAGTCCGTGGTTTTCTTTTTTTGCAGGATTGCATGCGCTCAGGCTTATTAGCACCGGAACCTTCTATGGAGTCTATAACTACGTAAAAAATATTTTTTTTTTTGAGTATAGTGACTTGCGACGACGTCACGATTAAGATTTCCTTGTAGTAGAGAGACTTCCTTCTAGAGGATTATCTGGTAATCCGTAGTCTGCCCTTAAACAATTGAAAATCAAGCGTATCATGCTTACGTGTATCTGGATTATATTGAAATGGCTACGTAGTCGTATTAAGGAATTCAATTTTCCGCCCGCATTTGCTCGTTCTGTACTTACAACATCTTCTTTATTGCAGTATTTCAAAATTTTCACATCACACATTTTATTTACTCGATTGGATCCCACTTCTGATGTCGGAGAAGCTTTATTTTATTAGAATAATGATGAATATCTTATGGGCGTAAACGTTGGGTTATCGAGTAAAACAATAGCGGCCACAATTATCTTCCTTTTTATTTGCTAGTATCGTCTGCAATCGTCAACTATAGAATCTCACAGGAAAAGAACCAAAAGAATATGTTGCCTTTGTTTTTATACGAAAAGTCCATCTATTGACACTTCGTTTTCCAAGCGTGAGAAAACGTTATCTTCTTTAATTCGGCCAGCCTTCATCGCAATTTGAACTTCTTTGAGTGTTGACATACTCGCCGCGGTGTGGCCATCGCTCTGGAACGTGTTCAGCTTCGTTTCACCATCATCTTCATGACTGTCTCCGACATATATATAATAAAAGAGTAGAAAAGTCAATTCTGTACATGAAAAATTTCAGAAAAATTTTAATTGGGTGCGTTAATATAACGATAACAGAGGCCAAAAATTCACTCAGTAGATTTTTTGTCTGTCTGTCTGTCTGTCTGTCACTCTGTTAATTTGTTCGTCAATCACGCAAAAGCTACTGGATAGAAATGGATGAATTTTGGTATGGTGATAGCTTATAGTCCAAAGGTACATATAGGATAGTTTTTATCCCGGTTTTCCATGTAGTTTTTTTGGAAAAAATAAAAAACCGATTTAAGTAAATTATTTGTATACTGATATCTACCGGGTAGAAATTAATGAATTTTTGTATGGAGTTAGCTAAAAGGTTAGAGCAACATATAGGATAGTTTTCATCCTGGTATTCAATACAACTCTATATAAGTAAAAAAAAAACATTCAAATTATGTCGATGGTTCACGAGTGAAGCTAAATTTGTTACAATATCACTAATTCAAATAATTATAAAATAAAATAAGCATTACATTCATTAAAGATACATTTGACCGGTCTATAAAACTTTATATAATCTATATGACAGCAGATGTAACTACGTTGACTGAGTTGAGCCGCAAGATGTATTGTGCAATTGGCAGACTAAAGCGATGGAAGTATCTGTTACCTGTCAAAACTAAAATATCGTTAGCACACTCGCTGTTACTGTCCATTTTAGACTATGCAGACACTTGTTACCTAGATTTATCGCAACAATTGCTCGAAAAGCTGGAACGCTTGCAGAATCTCGTCATCAGGTTCATTTTCGGACTGAAGAAATTTGATCGCATCAGTGAGTATCGCAGAAGGCTTCGTTGGCTCTCTATAAGAGATCGACGAAATCTTCACGCTCTTACTCTCCTTTATTCCATTCTCTTCCACCCTGACTCTCCCACGTACCTTAAGAACCGCTTCATGTTCCTCGGCTCCAACTCCTGTCTTCCGCTAAGCCTTCGCTCCCAAAACGACAATATACTAGAGATTCCATTGTGCCGAACTCGCTGCTACAGTGAGTCGTATACTGTCCAAGCCGCAAAGTTATGGAATAAGCTACCACGATGCATAAGACATTCTAAGTCCTTGATTGTCTTTAAGAGTAGGGTTACAAATTACTACCTTACAATGTAGTCTTTGCTGTATGTTTTACGTATAAGTATGCGTATGTATGTGTATGTTTTACATATAAGTATGTGTATGTATGTGTATGTTTTACATATAAGTATGTGTATGTATGTATAATGTATGTATTTATTATATGTGTGTATTTTATGTACTCTATGATATACTTTATATATGTAGGTTTAAATAATATTAGTTCTATGTTTTGCTCTCAACGCACTTTGCCCGTTCTTGTGCTTTGTTTCCAATAAGTAGGTTGCCTGGAAGAGATCGCTGTAAGTGATAAGGCCGCCTTTTCATACAATTATTTATCTAAGATAACTAACTTCATACTGTGTAAATTTGTTTGTGTGAAATAAAGAGTTTTTATGTTATGTTATGTTACGTTTTCTGGAACGGGTAGCGCCATCTGTTATTATATAGTTGACATTGTATTAGATATATCCGTACTCATTAATATTATTATTATAAAAATGCAAAAATCTATATCTATATCTTTTATGTTTTCACGGGTAATCTACAGATTTCGTACATATATACCAGATGGTATATATGTACGAAATCTGCTATCATATAGATATACTATGATAGCAGATTTCGTACATTTTCTTACTATAACAGTTGTCGCTATATGTTATCAAACAGTATAGACATTGTACTAGATGTATCGATGATTTTCTCAAGAACATAATTAGTGACGCAAGGTAAAATATAGACTACCCCCTTTTAAAAAAAAAAAAAACAATCTCAAAGAGCAATAGAGGATGAAAGTGGCAGTTCACGTGGCGAAGCCGCGAGCGGGTCGCTAGTAATGTATAAAACTAGTTCATTTTTATAAGTAACTATAATAATAATAAAGTTTCTGTACGTCCAACCTTTTTTTTTACGATGAACCTTCTTGAATACGGTTTGGTACATTTTCTTTTTTTATACAAACATCTCAGCTGTACGTAGCTTATTCATCAACGTATTATGTAGGTAATTTGTTCCGCCGCCAAGAAAAAGGAAGACATTCTAATGCTTACTTTATTTATTAGTCAAGATAATTAGAGAGGCTGACTAATGTCAACCTTTATAATTCTTTTACTTCTTATATAATATTTTCTGTTATCAAAAGACCAAAAAAAGGATCAAAAACGGAGTGTCTTAACATTAGGATTTATTTATATATCTCGAAGAAATATAGTAGGTACGTAAAAAAAAAATATAATAACGATTCTCGTTTAAATGTAGCCAAAGGATATGGACTTTGCAGCAGTATCAATTGTTACACTATTTTATATTTTTTATCAGGTAATTCAAACTTTTTCCCGTATCATAACGTAGGCAAAAAGAAAATAGTGACATAGTGATAGTGTGTTAACTGACAAGCCGCTCCGACTAACCTCCACCGCCTCACATTATACCAGAACGAAGAAACAAAAATACTACTAAATATAATCAATGAGTTGGGTTTGAAACCACAATTAAGCGCGTTTACAGTCACGGATAATGACCTCAGTTAATATACATGGAGATATACTATAAGCCTCCTTTGTAACCTGTAACCTTCTTTCTGCCTTTGCCTTTTAAAAGGTATTTTGGTATTGTAGCTTTATTGTAATTACAATTAGTACAGGTTAGGACATTAATTTAAAATGCAAATTTGTTTAAGCGAAAATGTAATTTACAACAAATAGTCCCGTGAGATATTTACATAAATATAGCGTAGTCATGTTTGACAAAGGTATGGCGGAAGTAATTGCGATATTGGTGTTTTGGTCAATTAATAAATTTAAACAAAATACTGTCGCCCAGTCCGATAAATTTATCAATTTTATATAAAATATTTTAATTTTTTAAATACGTTCTGCAAAATTTCATCCAAATCCAACCGGTAGATTAGCTATGAAAGCGTGACAGTGACCTACCTATGCGTTGCCTTCGCAACATGTATATTGCTTTATAATTATGAAAGTGTATAACAAACAAATGGTAATGGGTGCTTAATGTATTTCTAAGGTATTATGTGAAAATATTGATTATTATTAGTAAAAGGCTAAAGCTTAAAGACTCATTTAACACTTCATCTCGATAAAAACTTTAGTATGTGTGTCAAATTTTTTAACCCTCGATCTGCACATCTAATTCAATGTAAAGTTTTTCTTCGCAAGTTTATATTACAATTATATTTTTTGTCATTATATTGCATTTGTTTAAAGACAACTTGTCAAAATTATTATACATAAAATAATACGGACATATTTTATACATAAAACATTACTGCTAATTTTGTTCTAAGTAGCAAGAAAGTTATCATAAAAACAATTACCCCTCTTACATAAGCCATCTGCCAAGCCAATGAAATTCCTGTTGAAATCGATCCTGCCGTTCCAGAGATTAGCGATAATAAACACAGAGACAAAATTTATAAAAAAAGTTACTTTGCAATATTTACGTTTAGTAAAAGTGAATATTTTAATAAGCACTCCAATTTAATTTATTTGTATCGATATTAAAAGTTGTCATTTGCTGAAGCAATTCAGTATTTTAAAGCGTCATTTGTGAGGTTTGAAGATAATTTTGATTATGAAGAAAGTTTAATTAACACAATAGTGAAGCCAAATAAAAGTCTCAACTTTCGTTTATTAGAATTATTTTAGTTAGAACAATAGAATTTGTGGAAAACAGTATTTACAAAATGTTATTTTTGTTTCGGTACATTATACACATACTCGTACTGTGACAACTTTCAGACTACGGCTTTCCATAGCACGTGTTTTGACTAACAATGTAATCATAAAATAAAATACGAATTTAACTCATTACGTAAATCCTAAGACTTTTTGGTAAAATTAAAAGATTCGTAGTAAAGTTTAAAGATTTACCAAATTTAATGCTAAAATCAAAACTGTTCTTTTTTCACATTAATAAACACGGGATCAACTTAATACACTAATCGAAATTGACCATATCTCTTAGAAGTAAAATTCAAGTTTTATCAAGGTGTAAGTGCGAAATGTATAATGATTAGAAAGGAGTTCAGATATGTGAATAAGTAATGAGTGAGTAGTAATAGAGGTAAGTAGCGTTTGGCAGCACTCCGTTCGTTCTGACTACACCGCGTCGTAAATTGCGTATTTCGCGATAGAAGCGAAGACAAAAGAGAAGACACCCCTTAGTATTCCATAGATTCTATAATGGGGGTGTCGGGGCCATCTCACAGCAGAAGACCTCGATATTTAATGAGGCTCGTGACCAAAGTGTAGGCTAAATTATCTCTTTTAAAATGTGTTAATGCATCGTGTTTGCTTCCATTGTCCGAGATGAGAGGAGCTCCTAACTAACCAAATGAATGATTAATTTGACATTTTATATGTAATAAAAGTGTTACATTAATATCTGTGGTCTTTTTTGTACTCCATTTTTTTATTATTAGATTTTAAATTGGAATGTTAAAGTTAATCAAAAATATAGTTATAAAGTAAGTGTAATAAAATTACTCAGCGACTCTAAAATGAAAAGGTGGCTATTGCCATACGTAAAAGGATAGAAAAGAATATCTAAAATGAGTTTCTTTTCACATTGCCTTAAGCCGATATGCTTCAATGCTGGTTATAAAGTATTCCAGCATCTTTTAAAAATATCAGTTCTGAAAATCCAATTTAAGAATATCCATTATAAAAATGTAGATCCTTTACAGCGTATCTAAGTTACAAACTTCACTTATTACTTGAAATGAAAAGAAAGAGGTGTATGAAGTATTTTTTATTTAAATGTAACCTTGTATGGCAATAGGAACATGGGGAAATATCTCATTATAAATGCGATTGGTTGTAGGTTCGATTCCCATTCGGAACTATTTTCAAATTCGGATGAAACGTGAAAAGGTTCTGATACTAAGTTCTATATGTCTAACAAGCTAAGCAGAAAAAGCGTAAAACTGAATAAAAGCAAAATTGAAAATTTTGAAAAAACCCACGACGGTTTAATTGTAATTGAAAAAAGATAAAATAACTGTAAATCCCCCGCCTAAATGAATATATGTAACAAAAAAATAGAAGCAGCTACTTACTGCAGCGCCCCCTAGAGAGTTAACACATACATGAAAATATGCACTAAGTAAACATACATGACACATATATGAAAATATGCACTAAGTAAACTTGAATATATCATTGAAAACTGCATCCAAATCGGACTCGTAGTTTTAGTTTCGCACAAACAAGTGTACTTACTGCAGCGCCCCCTGGTGAGTAGTCACCGTAACGCATATATGAAAAGAAACACCAATTAAACCTGAACCTATCGTTGGAAGTTTCATCTAAATCGGACTAGTAGTTTTTGCTCTGCATAAACAAATGTTTACTGCAGCGCCCCCTGGTGAATTTTCACCGTAACCAAAAAACAAAAATCTTAAAGTATGCACAAAGCAAAGCTGAATCTAGTTCTGAAAACTCTATCTAATCGAATTAGTAATTTCGGTTTTAGACAAACAAATACAAGAAAAATTTTGGTTTTACACAAAAAAGTACAAACAAATGCTTACTGCAGCGCCCCCTGATGAGTGGTCACTGTAGCACATATATAAAAAGATGCACCAATGAAGCCTGAACCTATCCTTGAAAGTTACATGTAAATCGGACCAGTAGTTTTTGATTTGCATAAACAAATGTTTACTGCTGCGCCCCCTGGTGAGTTTTCCCCGTAACAAAAAAAGAAAAATCTTAAAATATGCATCAAGCAAAGATGAATCTTTTTATGAAAACTCTTTTCAATCGGAGCAGTAGTTTCGGTTTTAGACAAATAAATACAAAAAAAGTACAAACAAATGCTTACTGCAGCGCCCCCTGGTGGTTTGACACGATAAAACATATCCAAGAACATCCACCAATTAAACCTGAATTTATCACTGAAAATCTATTGAAATCAAACTATTATTTTTTGAGATAATTGAAAACATTCGTTTTCACGTAAAATGCTTACTGCAGCGCCCCCTGGTGAGTTAAGGCAATAAGACATATCTAAGAACATACGCCAATTGAACCTTAACATATCATAGAAAACCGTATCAAAATCGGACCTATAGTTTTGGAAATAATTGACATAGTAATTTGCACAAACAAACAAACAAACAAACAAACAAACAAACAAACAAACAACCTCTCACCCCAAACACATATACAGTCGCCGTTCCGTCGCGGGTAATAAAAAAATGACATATAATGAAATAAAATATGTAAGCATACATTATAAAATTTCAGATCCGAAACTTTGGCAATAACGCTTAAAATAGCCAACGTAAACTAATAACTAACTAAATAACTTACTTCCAAATATTGTGCCTACATTAAAGTGCACAATAATAAATCCTAATAGATACTAAGCCTTGTTGTTGTTTCGCCCGCGCTTACCGGCTTTCCAACGGTTAGTTATAACAAATAGTCTATACAAAATTTATTTACGCTACTTTCATAATAATTTTGATTTATAAAAGGAAAAAATGAAGTAAATTTGAAATTAAAATGTAATTGCGAACAGAAATTGGAAGGAAAAAGAATTATCCTTACTTTACTGAAAAAATAAATTAGCTTGAGGCCATCGTGGCGAAGTGGTACAAGTGTTTGACTAAAAACGACTGGTTGTGGGTTCGATTCTCACTCGGGGAGTAGTCATATTTAATATTTCAATGTTCTTTGCTCTGGTGTCGAGGTAAATTCCGCCACTTAACACACAATGACTCCGAATTAGGCGGAAAGTGAGAAACGGAGTGTCTTAACTCTAGGTTCTGCCTACCCTACTTTGTGCGGGATACAGCGTGGAGCTAAAAAACGAAATATCTGTGAAAGTTTGACTTTGACTTATCGAAATCGTTATGAATTAAACCATTAGCCAATTCGATTTTGCAAAGTTCGTAAAAAATATGTTGAAAGTATTAAGTGAGTGAAATGAAGAGTGTAGTATAAAATATACTTATAATCTTAATATTTTACGTAATTTCATTGAAACAATCTAAAAATACACACTCATAAAATTTGATAAATTCCCAAAAGACTCTGGATACTGAATATTGTATGAAAAAATCACGAGCCAAAGTAAAATAATTATGCTTTTACGCCACGTTGAAGCCAATTTCCCTATCTATCTGGCTGTGACATGATGTCACTCTCATGTATATATTTCATGTTACAAATGTGGAAATGTGGAAACATATCAACCATGTATTTAAGTACAGGTAAATATAAAAAAAAGGTTCAGAGCAATTGAATTCCTTTGATGTACAAAAGATGCTCAAAGAAGCTTACAATATACAAGTATATTTATTATTTTATTAATTCACTTCACAGGTTTCCTCGAAGGCTATCCAGGGAACTTTAGAATAAAGTCTAGAACTAGAACCAAGTGACAAGTCACTCTGTCCTCCACTCTAGTCCAGAAATGGAGACACTGCATGTTAAGTGGCTGAACCTCACTTTGTCTTAGCTACCAGAGTAAAATGAAAGTAATATGTCTTAATAATCCCAGGGGAAACGGAACCCACAACAAAATTGAGTTTACAGTCAGGCGCTGTCCAACTGCGTCATTTACTTAAAACGATAAATTAATATAAAATTAATTGATTTATTACATAGATATTTTTAGGTTACTTTTAAATGTTAGTACATTAAAAATATTCAGGCTAAAAAGGCGATTGTAGCGCAGTGGAACAACATCTAAATGTTAAAGCGATTGGTTGTAACTTCGATTCCCATTTGGATGAATATTTAAATTATTGTCATTTTGACGCTCTTGTAAAACAAAACGTGATGTCTAGTACTGCCACTAACACGCAATGGCTGGACTTCGAGCTTCGAGTGTCTGTCATAGTCACATGTCGTGGCTTACTACAAAATTTTACATATCTAACATTTAACACATATCTTATATTATAAAACGAATACTCTTTCTATTAGAATTTACATTTCCTAAAAACGACATTTGTTACTGAGCATTACCGATACCATTTAGTATGAACATTATTAAATTTACATATTCTCCAATCGTAATTCAATTATTTGCTCAAAGCTTTGTACATACGAGTACATGTATGGAAAATATTATTGTTTATGCCTAAATGGAACGAGAACAAATCGCGTCGACTGTTCCTCTTTATAGAATATTCAATTTATTCATATCAACACAAAAATGAGGGCATAAGGGCTACGATTTATATGGGGATTCCGTGCCCGTAAAGATGTAAGTATGAAAAATTATTGTAGGCCAGAAGAGATATTTTCAGTGTCTTTATATTATGGTGACGTACGAAATAAAGACTAATTAAAGTTATATACTCATACACATTTACTCTTTATGTGAAATTAAAAATTGGCGTATAGATTGTGATGCTCATATAATTGGTTTCGATTTGAAGATTGTTCTGTCTGAAAATGGCTAGTACGAAATATATTCAAATTTCTTAGTAGGATTATTTACTTAAAAATTGCGTCTTTAATACTGGTAAACTCATAACAAAAAATAAAACTAAAGAACAAGGAGCTCTTGTATTATTGTAGGACCACACTATTTACAAAGGTCGCTCAAATTAAATTATAGGTTTTCTAGGTATTGACATTGTCTGTTATGTCTATATGTATTGTCAGAGAGCTTAATAGTTAATAGCATAGTCGTCTTTGAAATAAATAATAACCTCACCAAAATCATATACGTGAAAAAGAGAGCCAAGTTAACTTTGACTTTGACTTTTAAAATAATTAAGAGCCTACAAACTCCAAATGGGTGCCACGTACATAATATAAATGATCCTGAAATTTATTTCTAAGAACATAAGACATTTCAAAATAAACAGACTAGACTACACATTTTCTTATTTTTGTGTATGTCTACAATGCTCACTATTTAAAAATAGTTTCTTGAGTTAAGTGCCTTAAAATAAATTCTTGTGCGAGACTCGACTTTGATAATTATTCAATTACATTAATGTTGGGTGCCAGTAAAAGAAGCAAGTCTAAAAATTAGTTAACAAAATATATATAGACCACGTATCGGTACTGTATAGATAAAAAAATGTCGATTGATGATCTTTTATTGCATATACATAATAATTATGTAAATTGCTACACAATAAAATTTAATTCAGAAAGTTATCTAAAAGTTGCTAAGGTTGTTGATTTATAACGTCAGTAAGTCAGTGGATAAGAAATCTCTTTATGGACGTTAAAGTATGATATTAATATCTTAATAATAACTAATAATTACTTATGAATAATGGAATTCTAGTCAATCTAAGGGACTTTAATACATGAATAAGATTTCATGCTTATAGGCTTCATAGAATTTGAGCTATATGTATTCATTAACCAAAAGTGGCCCGAAATAGTGTGTTGTACAGGTGCGTCGCTAGTTCCCAAGCTCCTTCCTTGTACTTGCTTGGAGGCACTGCCGCGTGCCTAGATCTTCTATAGTAAGATTGAAGTAGAATAGAGGTCTACAGCAAATAATTTTATAACAATAAGTTTTTTTTGATATTTGATCAAAGAAGACTAAAGAAAACGAGCATATTCTTTTACACGTTTACGAATGGACGTACAATAATCTAAACGTACAAGATAGTCATAAATTAATTATTGACACTATTATTGTTATTGCTACAAATTAAATATGCAAACTATTCGATCATATCGCTGGTCAGAGATCATCCGCTTGCTGCCTGTCGATTAAAATGTTTCAGTATTTTTCATGAAACATGAAGAATAATAGACGAGAAGACAATCTAAGCTTAAAACCATCGCTTAAGCAGTCATTGTGCCATTGCGCCACGTCAGATAAATTTAAAAAAAGATGGTTATGAATTCCTTCATATATATTCATAATTCCTTTTTTAAAATCATCTCAGATTAGATAATTTTAGGTTAAACCTTACTTACTTTTCTTTTAAAATAAAAAAAACAGCAACTTATTATCTTAAAAGAGGCAAATCCCGTGAATACCTACTAAGCGCACTAATGATTGAGCGTTATTGTGGCAGAAATTAACGCCGCGCTTTGCCTTAGCCAGGTAGGTCTGTCAGAATGGAGAAATTATAATAGCTGAAATATAAACATTTTCTCTTACACTAATCGATCCCCGAGTGGGGATCGAACTTACAATAGCGTTTACAGTCAGACGCTCTCCAACTGCACCATGACAGCATCATAGTTTCATGGTCTTCATTCAAAATAAATGTACAAATTTTATTAAAAATAAAATAAATCTAAAAGGAATTTTATTTAAAAGTAAAAATTTACAAAGCAATCCTTCATTTAATAATAATGATAACAGTAGCAGATAAAAATATCAAGAACGATTAGCTCTTGTCGAACCGTAACAAATAGAACAAGTTCAGCCATAATCTATGTCCCTGCTGGGTAATAAATCTTAATACAATGTCTATTGAGCCTCGTTTCGCATCCGCTGTTCAATCCGAAAGCTTTTTATAGACTTGAGAATAATAAGTATGGGTCATTATTGTTTTATTCTTTTTCTTATAAGTATCTTAAGCCTAAATTTTTCCCCTATGGACATTAAATTAGAGTTTAAAGATTTTTTATAATAATAATATTATTATTTATTGAAATTAATATATGAATTAAGCACACGAAATCGCAATTTCACTTGCGTGAACACTATGGTCCTTATGATAAGCATTTCTGTTTTGGGTAATATACACTATAAAACAAAAATCTAATTTTTTTCGAGCTCGTCAGAATTCCAGGTTGAATGTAGTGTACCCTATATTCCTCTAACCAACTTACATGCAAAATTCTACCTTTCTAGGCTTAGAAGCCTTGGCTTAGCTATTCTGTCAGTCTTATATATAGTAATGAAAAGGTTTTTATATATTACTGATTAATAGAATGACCAAGAACTTTGAGTTAAATTAATTAAAACTTTGTAGCGAATGGCTGTAATGGAGAATGTTAACTAATTTTGATTATTAGCATTCCATATTCTATGTCAAAAATAAAAAATACTAGTGAAAGAATTACTTCGATACATCAATTAGTTTCCGAGTTATAAGTAAAACAAGTTGTAACCGGCCGGTGAACGTGTGACGTCATCCTACAACACGCTCATTCTGGCACTCTCAATTCGCTCGTGGTCGCGCGCCCGTTCGTCGTAATTATACTTGAATACTTTTTAAAATGTCTTTAACACTTTCCTTCTTTACTTCTATAACGCAGTCATCATTAAGCGCGCCAGGCGAGGCACCAATCATGGGCCAGTCATTCTTAAAAAAAAGATCAGATTCTGCTATTTTTACATTGTGTATCTTTTGTTGTACACTGAGCAACTTCGTGCATTTTTGAAGCTGTTATACATCCGTAGCGCATCTCAAACCACAAATTTGGATCTGATTGAGCTGTTGTACCCTCTTTTACTTGAAAACATCTTGATTCCGTCATTTCGTTCTTACAAAATGTTATAAAAGTTTGGACGTCAAAATCAACACAGGATTTTTTGAAATGATTCAATTATGAATGGATCTATCTAAATATATCTTTTCAACTTCTTTTTTTCACATATAAAATGTGAAAGAAAACACTTTATTTCAAGTTCCCTGAGTTTTAATGTTAAACCATTGTCGAAAATATTTTTCCATTCTGACCGGCTTCATGAAGTATGTACCAATATCAATACCACTTATACCAAAATCTTTAGCTTCAAATCAAAATCATTTTCGGTGTGGTACCAATACCTGAGTGCTTAGATTTTTTCAAATAACACTTGGTAGCATTCGTTGAAGGCTCGTCACTTCGACGATGTAGCCACATTAAAAATGCTATGTTATAGCATATAGCTATGCTATATGTTTACAGCCACCTCTTCTGGCGGCACAATCACCGCAAGTTACATTTAAAACTTCTTGATTCTTTTCATTGCATTCTAAACTACAATGATAAGGTGTGGTACATACGCGGTGTTCTGGCGTGATTCTCCATTTAACCGTACATACATCACCTACTCTTTTTACTTTAACATAACCTGTTGTATGTTCAAGTAACCGTTGGCGATGACCGGTTTCAAATAAAAATAATAATATACATATGCTATACATATGTTAGTAAAAATCAAATAAATAAAAAAGTTTAGTACATCTATGTACGTAAGGCCATTTTTTTTAGAAAAACAAAACACAAACATAAAAAGGTTTAGTACATCTATAACATTCAACCAACGACATCTACATCCTAGGTAGTAGGATAGGTATCCTACTTTCTTTTTTTTTTATAAATGCGAAAGTTTGTGAGTGTGTGTATCTTTCAAGTAAAAAGTACTGAACGGATATGGACGAAGCCTGGGAAAATTTACAGTTTCCGAGGGAAACGCGGGTGAAGCTGCTGGCGGAAGCTAGTATGCAATGTATATTTATATATAATATAAATATACAGGGTTACAGGTTAAGTCGACCTATTCCCGTTAAGAGCGTGTAGTTTACATTGTTTCTGACTGATTTGACTATGAAACATCCTATCCTAAACCTAACTGTTTTCAAGATATTTGAATTTATTTAGTTTTTATAAAATAATCCCGATTTTGTGCTGTCAACTTAGATATTTTGAAATGTGTTAGTATTATTATTATTATTTTTTGATTTTTACGAGTAAAATAAGACGCTTTATTACCTCAATAACAAATATTGTACATAAAAAGAATAAATAAGACTACATTTTTTTGTCTTAAAGTTATTTAACGTAAAAAATTAACGGTAGGTAGGTACTTCTAGTATTTGAATTGCATTCGTCATTATGACATTAGTAACATATTTTGAACAGATAAACTTTTAACAAAATCACTGTTTGACGATAAATAATGCGCAACCATTAATCCATTTATTTTAAGTAGATTATCCCTTTTTCGAATCCTGCGTCCATTTATTAATCGAATAATATTTACCATTATTAAACTACTAATGTTAATTACGCGGACGGAAACACAACAAATCCCTTTACACCTACTATAACAGTGTTGCAAAATGACGTCACAAGCGGTCAAGTGGCTTTTAGCGGGACTCGATATTTTTCGAAACTTTGAATGCCTATAAAATCAAAACTACTAGATATTTTTGACTAAAACAAAACTAATGTATTTGTATACTTCTAAGCTTTACTGAGACAAAATTTCAAGTGATTTGGCATACCTAGTAACATTATCCATTACATAGTGTGCGATGGTTTTCAATTGGAATGTGAAGGTATATTTGTAATAAATCTTTATAAGTTTTATACAAACTGTATTTAACTTAATTAAGTATAAATAGTTAAATATTGTATTAAAAATAACTTTTGTATAGTTATTAGTTTTAAAAAATATATATAAAATATCAGGTTATATACCTACTCCAACATTTTTATATATAAATATTGAATTTTTTGCTCTACATTTTTTCATTTTCATCTACCGTAGGTATACTTCAAAATGGAAACTTATATATTTCCGTATCAAGAAGTATCTATTCCGTATTCAAGAAGTCCACTCTTAGTGCTTCCGTACATTTCCTAAAAAATCTAAATTTAGTAATTTTAGCTGTTTTATATGTAAAATCATTTAGTAAGTAAGATAAGCTTTTCATTTATATGTGTGGTAGATTATTTATATTCTCATTTAATATGTAAATATTCAATGTAATACCATAGGATTATCGTGGGGACTGTTTTTAAAGGACATGTGTTCGAAACTCGCATGTTGTTTTGACACACATACCGTATTATCATAAAAAATGTATGAAAACCGATTTCATTAAAATACTTTAGCAATTATATGAATACAATTATTTTTGATTTTTAAATATTAGCAAGCTAGTGCTCGCGGCTTCACCCGCAACTTTTTAGAATGGATTTTTTTAAAAAAAAGTAAGTTACATTTAACCCTGGGTTATCAATTATAACTATGTCGAAATTTATTATAATTGATTAAGCGGTTTAAATTCTTCACACAAACTTTCATTTCCTATTTCAACTATTTGGGGGATGATTTTTTAAAAAGAATGTGGTTCATGAATCTGGATGAACATCCAGAGTTTACTGTTCTTAATGAAACTAGAAGTTTCATCAAAATCGGCCCTCGGTTTAGCAGCGAAGCGTTTTTTTGCATTTATAATATTATAGTACGTATTTTATCCGATTTCAGCAAAGTTAAAAACATAACCTTAGACATTAACTTTTTAGTTACAAATGTCAGTGAAAACTTTATACTCGTACAATGTGAATTATAAAATTAATTAAAAAAAATCGCAACTATGTACTCTTGGATGGTTTCAAAAAGGCCTAAGCGTGATTCCCCATTGTTAACAAAGTTAAAAAAATATTAGACATTTATTCTTTTAAACTAAAAAAACAAATTTTCAAGCACATTATATATATTCTGGTAGTCTCTGCTATGCCGAGAGATTTAAACGATGAAAATTTTATATTGTTATAAGATCCGAACACATATATTGTTTTTGAACATATTGAACAGGGTCAATAGGACCATAATAACTCTGCAAAATTTTCGTATTGATAAATAAAGGTAAAGCTATAAGCGTGTTAAAATTGGTAAGGGTTTGGAACTGTGGGACAATAGTTGACTATTCCAGTCGTTCTAAATATTAGCTATTATTAAATATTTGACTGACTTTTCTCTTCCAAATAGACAGAGAATCTTATCCATGTTTTTATATTTTTTTTCATCTTAAATATAATAGAATATTTATAATTAGTCTTTCAGAAACAAGATTTAAAACAATAAACCATTTTTAAATTTATAGCCAATAGGCACGTTTAATTATTGAAAATGAAATATAACTATATAGTTATATTTCATTTTCAATAATTAAATTTAATAGCATTTAAAAATACTTTAAAACCTATGCAACTCAAATGCAAATGGAACAGAAAAGTCATTTTTCCAACCGCAAATGTTATAACATTATTTAACTTCTAAACTTAAATTCGAAACAGAATGTAATTTGTGCCTTTGTATGGTACAAAACTAACTTAAGACTTAAGAGTAACTTTATGCTTCTTGCAATAGAAAGGTCGTTAGGTCCTTTTAAATATCTTTATTTCATTTACTTTAAACTAAGAAGTACCTAATTAAGATATTAACATTTTAATATTAATACTATTTATTCTTTTCAGCTTCATGCTGTATGTCGTACACAATAGGGTAGGCAGAGGGAACCTAGTGTTTAGACACTCCGTTCCCCATTTACTACTCGATACGACTCATTGACTCAATAAAATTTATACAAATAAATAAAACTGGAGTGTTTATTTTTAATAATTAAATAACTGTTTTTTAACATTCTCATTTATCAAAATAGCATTTTCTACAATTTTTTAACCGACTAGTTTTTTTTAATGTTACATGCACTAGGTATTACACCGATACGCAAGTAGAGAATCTGCTGTTAATATTTTGTTTTTTACCGCCCGAATTCAAGACATTACGTTTTGGCTGGTGGAACTTAACACCACGCTTTGTCTTATTCATCAGAGCGGAGGTATGAAAATGATTAAATTATTATAATTTCACATAGCGGGAATCGAACCCACAACAACAATATTATATCACGTAAATAATGACATTCGATAAAAAATAAATAAACAATTTACATTACAGTGCATTACAAAGTGAAAATCGTGCAAAACAAGGAATTTAAAACAATTAGAACAATTAAAACCATGTTTTCTAGGGAAAATATAAAACAGGTATTTAGAACGGAAGCAATCAACTAGCTCTTTCAAATTAAAATTAGATTAGACGGCTCTAACGAGTCGCCATAATTGAATTGTGCTTAAAACGAACTCACTGGATGGTTCTTTTTATACTCTCAACAGTTTATAAAGAACTGCAAAGTGATTTTTATTGACTTGCCTATTGAGGCAAAGTATTTTAATTAGCGTGATAAAGTAATTATAAACTGTTTTTTTAACTATTGATTTAAAGTCATAAAATATAACATTAAACTTCCAAAAGCGAAGTTCACCAAAAAGTATTAAATAAAACAAGAAACAAAACTTAAAAATATTCTATCGTTTATGTAAATTATAGCTGTTATATTATTTTCTTTATAAAATTCTTTACAGTTCGTACTCGGGTAAGCGCGAATGGAAAGTGAAGAACGGAGCGTTATGACGCTAGTTTCTCTCTCTTCTACTGTTCGGGAGATACTTTCTTTATGAATTAAATGATAAACAGACAACGCAAAGATTAATCTGCTAGTCATATTTTAATTTGAGCGCGTATAATCCTTAGGGAGTGTACAGGATAACTAAAAAAAGATATGTATAGCCAAATTCCTAGAGGAGCTGAAATAATGAGATTTCACGTTTTACAGTTTAAAAACGGAAGCTTGATACAAAACAACATTTAAACGAGCGTATTTTGGAAACTAAAGCACCTTGCTATTAATTTCTTTTTGTGTTGCGCATGTACTGACATATTAGGATCTCTTTTTTTTTCTCTCTTTTTAATTTAAGTAATGCATTAGTTCCTTGCACGTTCGTATTAAAATGTGAGAACGATTTTAAGTTTGACCAAGATAAGTTAAGAGTAAGTTACACTTGATTTGATTTATGTGTAGTCGGAAACTTAATTATATGGCGTGAATTCACCAAATACAAACCACAAAAATATACTACAGATTTGCTTATATGAATAGGCTTTTTGACATTGTTTAGGAAAATAAATAAATAACGAAGCTATTGTCCTTTATTCCTTTATTTAATTTTAACAAACAATACTTATTTTATGTTTCTAATACTTTTTATTTTTATTAAAAGTTTTAGAAAAAATATATATTATTGTGAACAATGATTGCTAAAGGTTAAAATATATACACACTTCTATCGATTATTATTTGAATTACATAAAAAGAACTGATATTCCAACTCTCTGAAGAATTTGTGGCTCTCAATTTTTTTTTTATATATATTTTAAATATGAATTTAATTATAACTCGTGAATATTTTAAATTTACAAAAATAGCTTGGAGTAACGGTTGGTCTAACGGTTCTCAGCTTCCTATCCACTTACGAGATTGTCCATTGAGTGGCAAAGGCTTTTGCAAGAATCTTTCCACAGAGTGGGAATAGAATCCACAACCCTCGTGAAGTCATTGCAAGTAGGTGATTGCAAAACAGTATAAATTTACACAATAATAATGGACCATACATGTACTGTGTATAATAGAGCAGAGCTTTGTACAGGCAGTTTAATTTCGTGATTCAATGTAAGACACATGCGGAGCACGTTTGTCTGTTAAATATTTAATACGCTGCAGTTGGGATAAAACATATATACGAGTATATGAGTGTAAGGTACTTTATACTTGTTACTTTATATTACTTAAGCTCTGCATTGTTTGATTTACCAGTGGGATATATTATTGAATTTTTTTTAATAATAATAATTTTCAGGTTAATTTTAACGCTTAACGGCTATCTGGTGTTATTTTAACATTATTTTCTTAACGAAAAGATAAAAAATAGCATAGATGAAGTAAAAACTACCTAGCCATTTAAAAAAAAAATTACGGTGGCCCCGTCCGAGTGTTACATTTGCGCAAAATTAACGTTAGTATTGAAAAAATAAGTGTAAGTGGGCCCAATACTAATTATAACAACGCTTTATAAATACATTAAATGATTAATATTTCAAGTACTATATAGTAATAGTAGCATATTTTATTTTTTCATTTTATCTACATATAAATCGTTTTATATATACGATAATAATAATTTTATCTTATTCACTTGTTATTTTAGTGCTGATAATGCCATATTTGACACTGTCCATCACATAAATAGATCAAGTATACCTATTTTGAAGGGTGTAGGTGAGATTTGAAAGCACAATCATTGTTAAAAGTATAAAGGTACAACTGTCACACCACATAATATATTACTGCACTTAACTATTAATTTAAAGTTTGCTAACGTACGTCAGCTTGTATAAGACACAAGGTAACTTTGTACAAGTTGTCTAATTAGAAACGCAAGTAGGTAGATAATAGTTTTAACTGATATAAAATTTTAAAGTAATTATTTTCAGTGAACAGAAACAGATTAAGATTATTAGACAGAAAAAGATTAGTGAATATAAAACATTACAATAAATAAAATAAAAACCTGTCCCCAATTTTCACTAACCGCTGAATATCCTATTTAATTTTGTAAATAAAGTGGAGAACTAATTTCGTCTCAAGCGTGAATAAGTTGACAAATCGAAATGCATATTTTTAGAGCAGGTTTTATATCAGGTGGAAATATTAATTTATATATAATCATTCCCCTGAGTGGGAATCGAACCGAAAACGACCGCGCTTACAGTCAGTCGCTGTTTCACTGCGCTCCGATTTTCTCAATAACAAACATAAGTATTACTGCCTAGTATTAACTAAAATGTTATATGCATGCCGCCTTATAAACGATAAATTTATCAATCCACACCTGGTACAGATTGACCACTAGGCTGTTCTTCTTAAAGCTGTTCTCTAATCTGCAATAATGCGGCAGACACGTGAATACGAAAAACTTGTCCTATCTGTAAATTCACCTTTATCTTACGTCAATATCTCGGTGACATTGATAAGGATCAGAATAATACATATATTTTATAAGTATACAATTATACGTTTTGTTTTCTGACACGTATATTATGTGATTAAATAGACTGACTGTTTTAGTAAGAAATATATAAATTACAGTATTAAATACAGTAAAACCCTATTAATACGATTTCGTAGAGACCACGCCAAAGCTCGGGCGTAAAGTAGAAAAACAAAATAAGGGCGCTAAGAAAAATATACATAGGTATATATTTATAGAAGTATAATATATTTTCAGTAAAATTTTGCGTAAATATTAAGTTATATATTTTTAAAAATGGTAGAAACTTCTTTATAATTAAGTTTGCAAATATGGTTTTATATAGAAGAATAACATTTGCATTAAATATCTTTACGAAGAAAGCCACAGCGAATAAGCTAACATCTTAATTTCAAAAGATAAACGATTCTGAGCAGAAGCTCTGACCTTTTGTGACAACTTTTGCGCGTCAACTTAAAAGCTTTAAGGATCGGTCTATGAAAGGATAATATAATCTTGTTATGGAATAATACGGAAAAAGAAATATATCGAATCTTACAACTTCAACAAATTTGTAAAAGAATGTTCACATACAATGACAAACTGTTCTCAAATATTTGACATATTAATGTTTTATTCATATGAAAATATATTATTATTTGTCTTATCATTGCTTATCTCTTGTAATTTGCAAAGTGTTCAGAGAGAATTTAATGATTAGAGGTTTTTTGTTCTTTTAGAAGCAGTTTTGTGCTGGACAGCTATATCTAAGAAACACGTTAACCTTTTTGTTAAACGAGCTAGGGAAAACAATGGCGTTATTATTGTAAATATGAACAATTAACATATGCTAGACTGTTGCGGCGCACTAGGACATCGTCTGACTGTAAACACGATGGTTGTGGATTCGATTTCGAGTCAATGTTTGAAATTTTCATATATATTTCTAATTTACTGTAATAATATTCCATAATAATCTAATTACTAAACTAAACAGGTGCAGATGTCATTATTCTATACATCGTAGTGCTTATTGTTACAAGCGCCACGCTATCGCTTCAGTAACCTATGTCAGACGCAGGTGGGCTTCTGTATAACAGATATAACTGTTTGTTTAGTACACAAATAAAACTTATATTCTATTGCAGGATAGAATAATACACACTTATTTTTAGCTAATTTAATAAAGAAAAGACTTTCTGTTTATTGAAAGTAAATTATAAAAATTCTTAAGCAGTAAAGACTGCTTAAGTACTAGCCCATTCTAATCTATTCTTAATAAGTCTTTATTATATTTATTTACCTATATTTATCTATCTATCAATGTGAAAGAAATTACTTGTGTAATTGGACGATGAATATGACAAGATTATTTTTATTCACTTTACTTTAAGTTTATTTTTTATCGAATAAGAAAAAAATATTTTTATGAAATAATGAGGTCATTAAAATATTTTTTTATCATAAATCTTCTCTACAAATGTTGTTTACTGTATACTGTAACTATAAACTGCGTCTCCGTGGATTAAAATTACACACAAGGAACTGTTTATCCACCAACAAGGTTTTACTTTGCACTAGGCTACGCCCAAAATAAGATGTTAAATTTCGTCCTGTCACATGCCTACACATTTATGCGGAAAGTGTCCAAGAAAATAATTTATCACTCGGTGAGAGATACGATCTAGAGAAATTCGCGGATATAAATGTAATTCTAGGAAACGCATTTTGTAATTTCTTTTATATCATAATATTTGAGGCTAACAGAGCCCAGGAGGCTTCTGAATTACTGTATTAGCCGTTGGTTCTGGTTTCGATTCTCACTTTAGATTATGATTACATCTCAATTTCGAATGAAAAGTACAGAATGGAGTGTCATGATTCTCTCAGTGTCTTCCTAACTACCGTTTTTTATACCTGTACAAAATTTGGGTAAATGGAGAAAAACTAATGACTCAAGATCTACATTTAACGCCCAATAGAGATATGGTAAGTGGATATTAATTAAATGATGTGAAGAACATCGTGTTTAAAACGATGAGCGACTAAGCGAATAATCAAACTTTATTGGAAATTTCAAGTGAAGATAAACTCTAAAAATTTAATTAATACTTCAGTTCCACATGTCTGTGTAGGTGTAGGTGCATCGTCTGTGTAAGAGTTAAACGATTACTTTTATTTTCTGTCAAACACTACTAAATTGATTTAGTAACTTTAAGGTAAATGTATATTATTTTTATTAAATAACCATTTTATTGCACCACAGTAAAATTCTAAGTACTAATTGCTTTTCCATCTAATAGATAAATAAGGCAAACTGAAAGTTAAATTAACAATATTTACTTAAAAATATTTATATAAATCTAA
The DNA here is from genome assembly GCA_019049465.1 of Dryas iulia moderata. Taxonomy (NCBI): domain Eukaryota; kingdom Metazoa; phylum Arthropoda; class Insecta; order Lepidoptera; family Nymphalidae; genus Dryas; species Dryas iulia. The sequence goes on from CM032431.1 coordinate 6,690,590, forward strand.
AAATAGGTTTAATACCCGCGTCCCGCGCACAGCAACCCTGCAAGGTTTACGTAATGTCGAGGCATTACTTGTTATGTGGCGTAACTTAACGCCGTGCTTTATCTCAGGTACGAGGTTGGATAAACAAAACATACATATAACCATTCATTGGAGTGAAAATCGAACACACGATCATCGCCAGCCTCTGTTCATTGCCACGACGGCCGTAATTTATTTTGTTATTTTTTAATAACATATCTTGAGACTTTATTAATATTTTAAACAATGCAAAAGGGAAATAAAATGCCTTTAAAGATTCTAAATTAGAAATAACTGGGCTCTGTGAGTACTTTTTGAAAGAAAATTTTATTAGATTCTGCCTCTAAATTGTATGTACATACATTTAGGTATAAAATTAATTAAATTGATAAGTAAAATTAGTTTTGAACAGAATTGTAGTTGAGAATTGATTTTTTTAAATAATTAAAGAGAAGAGAATAGTTTTTTTTAAGTAACCGAATTTGGGCAAAATTTAATTAAAGCTTTTGTTTCTTTAATAAAAGTTTCATAAGGTGTACCTATAGCCATTATAATATAATTTTGTAATAATTTAGAGTGTAACATACTACTTTTTCATCATAAGCTCAATTGATATTTTTACCGTAATTGAAAACTGAACTTAACTTACATTTCTAGTAGTTTTATCTGCTTTGCGGTATATACGATACATAAACTGATATACGTACTTATGCTTAAAACGATATGCATTATACACGTAGGTGAAATTCATATGGTTAGATATTAATGGAAGAAAATAACTAAACAATTGTATATTTTTAATTAGGTAATCGCACCCAAATTAGAAATATGTAAAATTAAAAAAAATGCATACCTTGTATGAAGCGGTTGAAGACTGTAGACGAGGCGAAAGAAGAACGAAGGGACCGTAGCCTTTGACGCTCCGTCCTGCCAGACCCCGCTAGGGATAAAGCGTATAGCGAAATTTCAAATGAAAGATATCTTTTGAAATACATTCAAATAAAATAATATATCAATATGTAATTAATTAAAAATAGCCAAAAACGTAACTCTTACATATATTTTTTTTCTTAAAAATAATTCTTTAGTAAAATAAACACGTATCAATTTGAAAACATTTGTAAGAAAAATGAAAATAATAGAAAAGTTTATTAAGAAAATACATGTTAAAATAAAGCACTAGAGAAAATCGTTCAGTAACAGGTTTCAGGCGGATCTCGTGAGGACATTGGAATCTTTCCACAACATCAAACACATTACTTTAGTAAACAAGTTGATATTTATTTACTTTGTGTATTTTTATAAGGAATATGTACGTACAGATAACAACTAGGAGAAATAAATATTTTTAATCGTTCTAACTACATAATAAAATAATACTTTGAACAGATATATAAATATTGATATTTTCGTTTAAGAAATGAGGTTGTACCGTAAATTAAATGTTATTTTGGCAGTTTTATCACACAAATGTAATAAACCCTTTCTGTATTTTTGGTTCTCGTTGAGGCGCACTGGGTTTGACTAATAAAAGAACTAGAGAAGAAAGAAAATAAACTAGATAAAAGCGGTATTTGTAGTTTTGATTTCCCACCAGGGAGAGTGGTATTTAAATTATTTTTACTCTCCCGTTCTAATAAAAAAGACAAAGTAAGGCGTTAAGTTTCGCCACTCGACATACAAAATCTAGAATGTAGGTGGGAAATGGAAAGTGCAATTCTTTGACACTAGGTTCTTTCATCCTTGCTCTGCGGGAAAAAAGCGTAAAGCTAAAGGTATGTATACATTGTCTTTAAACAGTACTTATCGAATTGTTACTTCACAAAATGAGTTATATCGCAATTATCTTTAACCCGTGGGGGGACGGGTTAAGAATACAATTCCCCCCCGCCGCTGGGTAGCGTCCCGTAAAAGGCGGGTAACCCAGTAGTTTGGTGGTAGGAGATTCGTTCTCCGACTGGCTCGCGACCACTATCATGTCAAAGACGAACCGCCAAATATCTTATGATGTGTTCCGGTTCGATGGCATGTAAGCCAGCTCTCCCTATTCCCACCATTCCCATCCTTCCTCCCTCCTTCTGTCCTACATTTCCAAGGCTGGCAACGCATCCATAACTTGAATATTGTGGATGTCTATGGGCGAAGGTAGCCACTTAACACCAGGTGGGCCTTCAGCTCGTTTGCCTCCTTTATTCCATAAAAAAAAAAAAAAAAATTATAAATCAATTCATGCTGTCCTTTACATTGATTGAATACCAATTAGTCACTGTCAATACTGACATTAGATCCGCCCACCGACTTAAACTAATTAAACTTTATTGATGAAACATTTTTTTACAAAGTTAAATTTGGCAATTATTTTATCTCCATTTAGCAAAGTGCCTACAAACATGAAACCTACGTAAATGAAAATTTAATAAATAACATTAATATACAGCTTTACAGTTTTCCCGTGCAGTAGGGTTGTCAGAGAAAATTTAATGTCGAAACGTTTTCTAGTGTTCATCATAAATGGAGATATCAGCGGTGGAACTCAATGTTGAGTTTTGCCTTATCAGAGGGGGAATCTAAAATAATTTAAATAGAATCATCATTTATGCGAGTGGAAATCAAGTGCGAATTTAGAGTTAGACTCCGTCCCAACGCATGGTGCATTTTTACAGCGTCTAACTGTGGTTAGATGGCCTAAAACCTATTAAAAATAAATTATCTAATATCTAAGTAATTTAATTATTCCACTAACAGAATCATATATTTACTAGTAAAACACACCTTGCTCGGTCAACATGTATTCTATAGTTTGTACGACACTTTCACCTTATACTCGTACTTTAGTATATGCTAAAGACGGAAGCGACGGTAGCGTGTGTAATATTTATTTTATTATTTTAACATTAATATGAAACACATGGAATGTCTGCTTTTTACCATGCTATTATTATCTGTATGAAACAGAATCTTTAAACTTGATTTGTAACCACTATGCAGTTCACCACTTGAGCAGTTAGATTAATTCAAAGCTTTGTACATTCAACTTTCTTTTACTTTGATTAGCTTTGAAATTGTGGTTTTTAATATTTTAAAGGATAATATATTTTCTCATTGTATAAACAGGCGATAAAGTATTTAAAACAAGGCATTAGCCTTTTATTCTAGTCATTAGCCTTTACTAACATGTTATTTGTGAATTTAGTTGAATGCGTTATTTCTATTTGCTCTTCTTTACTTTAAACAATTTTAACTTATTCTTTATAAAAGTTAAATATAAGCTATTGACTTTCAGCGCTGAAAAAGTTTCCTTGTTGCTGTAGCGGTAACTATGTATATTTTAAACTCTAAATTCTAAAACATGTGTTACAGGTAAAAACCACCAAATAATTTGCTTTGGTACTGAGACAAAGTGCGGCGTTGGGTTCCGCCACTCAAACACGCAATATCTTGATTTCGGGCAGAAAGTAGAGAACGGAGTATATTGACACTAGGTTCTCTCTGACTACACTCTATGCGGGAAAAAATATAAAGCTGTAAAAAAGTTTCAAGCGCTACACCGACGCAGCTACGGCGCCCTATAAATTGTAATAAGCTTTCACAGCATTATGTAGTTAAAAAAAATGTAATAAAGATAAATGGTACTATTAATTACTTTAACGAATTAATTGCCTGGAGAACCTTTCTTTTTACTTTAATTACATAGTCTAACGACTAACCTCACTTGGTGTTTTACCAGAGTTTATTAATCTGGTTATGATAATATTTTTTTGTGCAAAATTTATATAGTAATGTTAGCATCGGGCCAAAATGCACGTCAGAATTTCCTATTATACAATATGATTTTTTAATTTGTCCAGAAAATATCCAATGATCCTAAAGGTGCGATATAATAATGTAACATAATATACAAAGACAATCTAGATTATTCATCCTTCGCACTCGTCATAAATTCTAAGCATTGCGTTTTTTAAGTGTTGCGGAATTTAACGCCGCGCTTTGTGTTACCATTACGGAGAAACGTTACTTTAGTCAGATACGGGCTTATATATTTTTACATTTAATTTTACATTAAAATTAGATGTTATAGTTTTGGTTACCAGATTTACTCAAGGAAGGCTTAAAGGATTATGTTAAACATTCTGAGTTGTATACGTACGTACTAAGGCGAGAAATTGAAGGACAGGTAAGACGTAATCTTGTATCAACTTGAGCATTATATACGGCAAACAGTAGACCTTTCAATATAAGGAATCACTTAAGTCAGTTTGTATAAGATTTAATAGAATTCGACAATTGAAGACATGAATTTATGATGATTATTTCATATGTGATTTCCAACCGTACCACCTTGGTCTGCTTCTCACATTTTTGGATTTCCGTCATCATACATATGCATTAATGATTTTTTTAAGTAAGCCCTTATAACAACTATAACAATAATATAACAGTTGTTTATAAGCATAAATAACTGTTATATTTGTACATTTCAAAGTCCAGATTTTGATGCTGTTTTGGTAAAAGCATATATTAAAAATTGCATTACCGCAGAATCAGTTATGGAACAATAAAAAAATAAACAAAATATTAAAGCAAGTAATAACTTTTCTATTATGAAAAAACTGTACAACTTGCATCGCATGACATATTTTTAAAAAAGTAAAGGTTTAATGATTAACTTTGAATGCAATTTTGTTGAAATTCAGATACACTTTTATTCCTCTATTTTCAAATATATTACTAAAACAATATGTATCTATCCTGAACGGTAAAGGTCATAGGTTCATTACCTGCCGAAAATGTCGAGATAGGAACGTAGGTTAAGATGGCATCGGTAATCGATAGATATTCGTCTGTGTGACAGTATATAAATCACACGATAAGATGAACATTGCGAGTTAAAGCCTCACACGAAATTAATGTTTGAACAAGTATTAATATGCTTGCTCTGATATTACTGATGTAAATATGGGATTAAGTTTATATAATGATAAATATTGATTTAATTATTATAATAATATTTTTATAATGCCATATTGAACAAAAAGAATAATGTAGTTAGGGAGAACCTAGTGTATTGACACTCCGCTCTGCACTTTCTGCCCCAATTTGAGACAATGCGTTTTTTCTTATTCACGAGAACAAAGAAATGCAAATAATTAAATCATAATCGTTCCACGTTTTAATAATCATTTCACGTTAAAAATATCACGAGAGCATTTTTCGGATTGGTAAAGATATATATCAAAATCTCTTTACTGGGTGCGATAAGCGAAAATATGTTATCAGTTTATTCTACGCAACTTCTAAAATATAACATATAAAAATATCAACAATATTCGTCGTTATGGCGCAGTTGGACTACGTCTGACCGTAAACGTGACGGTTCAGGATTTGATTCCAGTCGGAGGAATGATCATATTTAAATCCTCATTTTTTTGCTCTGCAACCGTAGAACCGGCGTGGCGTTGAGTTGCAAAGTTGAGTTGCAAAGTGGAGGACGGAGTGTCTTGACAATACGTGCTCTCTGACTACCCCGCTACGCGTAAAAAGTTGTGACACTGCATTGTTTTCTTTTAAAATCGCAATTATAGCATTGTCTATTTTAATTAACATTTCGGATATTTAGTGTTTTGTCTAAATTGTTATATCACATAGTATTATTAATGTATATCTACCCATTCCCAATAATCCTTCTATTTAAATAATATATTAGCTCATGATATGTCACGCGTTTAGGACCTTCTATTATTGGGGGTTCATAAGAAACCCGACATCTCATCAGTGTTAAGAAAAGTTTCATAAATAATTGCATTAAAACTATCAGAGAACTTTATAGAAATTGTAGTATTCGATATATAATATAATAGAAGTTTTAGTTGTAATTAACCACGACTCGTCTAAGGTAAAGCCAACGTTGCGTCTTATTTATCCTCCCATTCCACCTATCTGTTGCTGACAGTCATAACGCATAATAACAGTCTCTGTTCAAACGAAATACATGATCCCTTATCGCTTTATTTAATTACAAAAAGTTAATGTGTGTTATATTTAGTACAATGATTTTACAAACGATCAATTATTTGATAAGTTTAGGTCTTTACACTATAAGTGCCCGCTCACGGCTTTGCCTGCGTGAGCTACGCAACTACTTGCCTATAGGCAGCACCGCCGCGCCGACATCACATTAGAAACCTCAATGTTTCCCTACTAAACGAGTATTATGCATGCGTTATACATATAAACCTTTCTATTGAGTTATTCTATCTAATAAAAGAAATCGTATCAAAACCCGTTGCGTAATCTTGAAGATATAAGCATAAAGATGTGGAAAGTGACTTTGCTTTATACTATATGTGTGGTATTTCTAATGTAATAAACATTAGGTTATACAAATAAAATGTATTTTTTTAAACATTTTTAAAGCGTTATTCCACACTTAGGAATCTAAATGTCTTTTTTAAAATGTATATTTTTTAATTAGTTTCTAAAATATAAGTTACTTCTTCACATGTCATTTTATGCTAATTAAATATTAATAATTATAAAACTACTTACCAACAAATTCTTCATGTGTCACTAACTGCGAATTCGGGTATATTTGCTATATTTGAATTCTTGCGTATTTTAAATGTTTAAATCATTTATACACTATCCTTATTCATGAAATATGCTTATATTACTTGTAATTTAATATCAATATAACTGCTAACGTTACTTTTTTCAAACCACCCGCACGTCAAATAATTTTTCTTTTTTTAAAATCATAGACTGTTATCCGCCAGTCTCATTCAGCCAATATTGCATTTTATGAAAATAGTAATTCGTTTTTATATATTTAAAACTATTTAAAAAAGGTACTATTTTATACTATTCATAAATTAAATCTTTCAATATAAATATTGCGTATTCCTACGAAAATCTATTTTTACATATGTATTGTTACAATTGTCAAGCCGATGCCAAATTGACATTCAGGTTTTATGTGTTGTTAACACGCCTCTAATTATTTAAATCAGGCATAGACAATTAACTTAGCAACACTACCAACGATATCGTGTGACATTGATTAAGCTTATGCAATAATTGTGGGTTTTAATTTCGATTTTGACGCAATCCCCAGACTGGAAATCGAATCCACACACTTTTATATTTTTTGTTCCATCGGTTGTAATTATTTGCCTGTTTGCAACAACCATTGGGTTGTTAAAGAAAATTCTGGCTAACCCACATATTATGAGAAACGTGATGATTAGATTAGATGTTATTATAAATGTTTTTAAAAAGTATATGAAAAAATAATATGTTTCAGACTAAAATTATATTAAATACGTTATTCCAAATCCAGAATGTCTTGAAATTCTTAGCCTTTAAGATAATATTTTTGCAGCCTCACGCTTTTGATTGTAGAGGAATAATGAGAGAGAACCTAGTCTAAAGACACTCATTCCGCATGAAATGACACATTGCGTGTCAAGTGGCAGAACTCAATGCCGTGAATGAAAATAGACGAAAATCTAAACAATTAAATAATGGAAGGTAGAGCAAAAAAATATCGAACTGAATAAAACAAATAACTTAATAAAAATAAATAAAATAAATCTCAAAACGTGGCTTGTATTATAATCGTTATCGACGTGCATTCCGTTTTTTTTTTTTTTTTTATTTGGGAAACTCTTTTCTTGGGCTCACAGGTGCCCATGGCATTTGTTAGTATAAATTAGTATTAATTAGTATTATCTTATATTTAATGTAATCTAATGGTGATGTCCATCACTGACCAATTGTAAGCGTTTTTTTTTTTTTTTTTTTTTTTTTTTTTGTGGTATATGTACATACATATATATAATTTTAATAAAAACAGACACCCAGCCCACGCTTTGTTTCCTCTTTGGTCTTGTAACTTTGCGAGCACAGCCTCGGTGACAGAGACGTCACGCTCGTAAATAGCTGTTTTGAGGTTGTGCTCCATGATTTGTTTTGGTGAGGCCGTCATCGCTCGGCTGATAAAAGTGGTGATCGCATCACTACAGTCGTCGGAGTAATAGACCTGACAGGAGTTGGTATGTCTTGTTACTGCGACGACCGCGTGAGGGATGCTGTCGTGAATAAGGAACCTCTTGCGTCTGGTACGGACGATGATGACGTCGCCATACGTCTGTCCTTGTGCCTCATGAATAGTCATGATCCGCGACCTGTTTCCGGATCCATATCCCTGATCCATCAGGATTTTCTTTTCCTCCTGCGTATGGATCAGATATAGGGTTCCTTCGTTGTCCTTTGGTATATGTGTGTCAGGATATTTTTCCATTTTAAGGGAGTGGATGATGGGGTTTGAAGAGTATATACTGTTGTACACTCCGGCGATGGCATAGGCAACATCCATGGGGTTTCGGTGGGTGCAAGACAACTCACATGTGATGTTTGTTGTCAGGTTCGGACGGCAGTACCTTAAGTCGAATAGATTTCCTCTATCGATGTAGGGTAGCTGGTTTACGTCTCCGATTAGTGTGACTATCTCCGCACCAGACAACGTGGCAGCCATTACTATGGCTCCAACGTGTATTCCGTTTAATACACGTCGTAAAACTAAATATGCTTGCAAGTTAAAAATTGTACTTTATTTGCATTATGATTGTATGTAGATTTAAAGGCTTTTTCAAAAAAAAAATAATCACGATACATATTTTTAATTACATATTTCACAAGAGCAATTGTTTCATACTAGCTCTTCTTAACAGAACTACCTTCAGAGCCGGTGGTAGCTCTCTATAGGACTAACATTGCTGACTTTTTGATATTAATTAACAATATTTAAGTACTTGTAGTAGTAATGTATATTTTTTTTCTAGCTTCACGCTGTATCCAGCATACGGCAGGGTAGGCAGAAGAAACTTAGTGTTAAGACACTCCGCTTCCCATTTTCTGCCAAGTTCGGAGGCATTGCGTGTTGCGTTGTTGCGTGGCGGAACTCACTTGTCTCAATACTGGCCTCAATTGTTTATTTGAATAAGGTATATATTTTTTAATATGTTAATAAAAATGTTTTATTTTCTTATACTTAGAAGAAAGAAAAAAGGTTACTTATACTTAGAATATAAGGTAAAATAAAACAACATTATTATCACCAATTTGGCGTTACACATTTTATTTCTTCGTTTGCACAATATCGAAAGAAAAACTACACATATTATATAGTTATACAGTTAATAATACATTACGATAAGGTATATGTTATGATATAATTCAATTTTAGATATACGTTTTTACTTATTTTATTATATTTTAGTTAAAAATGATGATAAATATATTTTTTGAAGTTGGTGTTATATCACAATGATTATGTAAATAATAATCTAAATATAATATTCTTCAGTAAAATTTGATATTTTTAAATAATATAATTTTTATAAATATAATATATTAATAAACTATACAATCTTTGTAAAACAAAAAGAGTAACATTTTTTTTTAAATAATTTTGACAATGGGAAAGCTTTTTAATACTAAACTTACTAACTATAAAAGATAATATGCATGACATATAATATACAAAAATACTGAAATTTCGATATTATAGTAGATGTTGAGTTAATGCAATAGTTTGATATAAGGCGTTACTGCCGTATTCTAAAATTTAGAGATAATATAAATTGTTAAACAGCGTAGGTATATGGCGTATAGTAATAAAATATTATAGGCTATTCAATTACAGTGTTCATAAAATACAAATCATGTCAGAGTTGTGAATATATGTACATATTTTAAATATATCATATTTTAAGTATAATAACATGTTAGTGGTCAGTCACTTTTTCTTTTAAGGATTTTTTTTTTTTTTTTTCTATGTAATTATTTTCTTCTCAAATATAACTAAGCTTTTAGAGCTTATTGTTAGACTTACATACTCCGTTTTCTGTTTTTCACTTAGAATTCGTGACCCAACCATTATTTTTTTTTATTGATGAAAGGTAGGCAAACGAGCAAAAGGATCTCTTGATGGTACCTTCGCCCATGGACATCCACAACATTAGAAATGTTGTGGATGCGTTGGTGATCTTAAGGCGGGAGGAAGGATGGCGGTGGGAATAGGGAGATTTACAACCATAATGTACTGTCAGGGCCCGAAGATTCCACTATGCCACGATAGTCTATATTTAAGTAATATAAACTGTTCTACTTATTATATTAAATACATCTTTTTGAATGGCCCATTTCTTCTTTTCATTTTAGCCAAAATTACATTAACAATTTCCCCTAAGGGAATCACCTAATTTATGTATCATTTTGTCCTATCAAATTGAAATTAATTTAAAAATAATATTCTTGAAAGATCACTTAGCATTGTTTTTATAAATTGGTTTCAAATAATTTATTATAATAATATTCTACGTTACATTTAATGTATCCTCAATTCATTTTTTATGTAGTTCTGATATATTTAAATATATTTTTTGTATACAATTTGCACTAGTATTCCGGCCCAGCTTCGCTCGGGTTAAAAAGCTTATAGTGCCCTATATACTTTTTTTTGTGGGAAAACAAGTGAGCCGATGTTCTTCCTTCGCGTCGTCTGTCTTAGCAATTTTATTTATCGCGCGGTTATTTGCAAAAACAGCCGCTTCACGCTTTTTCCTGCATAACGGGGTAGTCAGACAGGACCTAGTGTCAATTTACGCCCGAAATCAAGACATTTTTGCGTGGTAAGTGGCAGAACTCGACGAGTTCGATTCCCACTCGAGGAGTGAAAATATTTATTATTTCCATTCTTTTCGCTCTGGTGTCGAGGCAAAACGCGGCGTTAAGTTCTACCACTTAACACGCAATACCTCTGAATTCGGCGGAAAGTGGGGAACGGAGTGTCTTAACAGTGTTAAGAAAACACTCTGTCTACTCTGCTGTGTGCGGGATACAGCTTGAAGCGAAAAAAAATATAAAATAAAAAATTACATAATACGAAGAAAAATCTTATTAGTATCTATAAAATATTTCGTTCGTAGTTTCCAATTTCTGGGACAGTCAAATAACTTATTTGTATGTATGAAGCTGCGTGTAGTAATTTCGTAGCTGTTTCGTAGAACTTGAAGTTGTCACGTGAAATTAAACGAGCACATGTTTGTGGGAATAAAACATTCGTTCTACATTTATTTCATGCTTTGTATTCAATTACGATGAGTAAAAAAATATATAAAATTTTGAATTACTCACAATTAATTTTTATTTATTTATTAAGACCATCGTGACCCAATCAGACAGCATCTAACTGTGAACCAACTGTGTGGTTTTGGGTTCGATACCCACTCATAGAAATGATGATCATATTTAAATTATTTTATTTCTCCCCTCTGATAACTTTCTTAAAAGCGCGCCGTTGAGTTTCACCACATAATAGACAATGTCTCGGTTTTGGGCAGAGAGTTGAGTACATTAGGCTTCTCCTGGCAACTCTGCTATTGGAAATAACACGTAAAATTGCTTGTTATTATTTATTTAAATAACATTATTATGCATATTTATATAAAAATATTTAAGATTGCTTAAATAAGATGCCGTTCAACCGTTCAACGACTAGCCTTAAAAACGTACAAGAGAGAGAACTTTATATCCCACTTGTTCTATTATACTATATTACTCGAAGTGTTTTAAAATATCAAATTATTTATATATTCTTCCAAACTATTTGAGTATATAAATGTATTTTTAAATACTTTTAACCAATACCTTAAACGGTTTATATGCTAATTATAATAATATTTGCAAGTAAATCTTCAATTTATTCCAGCGAGTGGTCTAATCAGCATGTTAAGAGCTATTAAAATGCATACAACCGTCTTTTATGAGGCATTCTAAAATAGATTGCTATCGATTTTCTTGTGAGAAAGGGGCTTAATAGAACTATGTTATAGTGACTGTCCCATTTACATAATTTTAAAAAATAATAGTTATTTATAAAGGAGAGAAAATAAAATTATATGTTAATTAGATATCAATGATTAAAATCATCAAAATAGTAAATTTGAGATATGGTTTGTTTTATGTTAAAATACATTTTTTTTTAATTTAGGTTATTTAGTTAAATATTTATTGTAATATTATTATTATATATTTAATTTTACTTCTTTTTCCAATAATATTGGTAGGCAGAGAGACCGTAGTGTCAAAACACTGTGTTCTCAAATTTCCACATAATTTCGTGACATTTTTTCATCTTACCAGAATATTGAAATGAAAATCAAAACCACAAAAACCATAAGTTCCCTCTGCCTATTCTGCTGTATGCGGGATACAGCGTGAAGCTAAAAAAACGTGTAATACCCGTATAATATAGAGCGTATAATAACTGCGATTTTTTACATAAAATAAAGATCAAAGTGACTTTTCACTAACAATTTAATATATATTTTAAAATATGTACATATACCAGCATATATTATGTGCGTTATAATCCGTTTTCATGCGTTTAATTCGTAAGTGGATGCCATTGCTGTACTTGTTCCATAGGGTTCGAAATAGCCGAGTTCCAATGTTGCAGCGCACGCCCTCGGGTAAACATATATGATCCTAGCACGAACTTACCTAGCAGACGATCTGTAATGAAAAAATAGTATTAGTAAAAAAATCTTAATTAAAAAATAAGTACGTAAAATATAGTACAGTCTTTTTAGCTTCACGCTGTATCCCGTATACACTAGGATAGGCAGAGAAGACCTAGTGTTAAGACACTCCGTTCCCCACTGTCTGCCGAATTCGGAGGCACGTAACGCCGCGCTTTGTTTCTGATACCAGAGCGAAGGAAATGAAAATATTAAATGTTTCCACTCCTCGAGTGGGAATCGAACCCACAACCAGTCGTTTATAGTCACACGTTCGTGCCACTGCACCACGACTGGCTCCTATTGTACTTACAACTATTTATGTCTGTATTTTGGTACAACAATGAAAGTCAATAACAGTTATCTATAGGTATAAGTCTGTATACCAAACTGTTAGGCATATTTTAAAATGCATTATATTGGTGTAGATATTTACTTAATTTGCTTTTAACGCCACATATTTTAAAAGTGTTAATGACTCCAGAATAAGAAAAGTATTAAAAAAAATAGGGAAGGAGCGGGACTTTAAACTGCATTTATTGTTTTTTTTGTAGCGAAGCTTAGTCCAAAAATCCTTATAAAGGTAGATGCTAATAACAAAATATAAAATTGTAACAAAACAATAATTTTTGCATTGCATCTAAGATCGTGTAGTTTATTTGACAAGAGCACATTTAAATTTTCATTTTATTCAGTTCGAAGTCACATATAAGTTTAAATTTGATCATAGATGTTATTTTATAAGCGTAAAACTGATTGATCGGGGGTTCGATTCCTACTCCATAGAAAGATTATATTTCAATTATTGTTTTGCGCTGTGATAAGACGTAGCCTAACCACTCAATATGAATTAGTTATAAAGGTTTCGAGTAGAGAACTGATATTGGAGTGCCTTGAGCCCGAATGGATGAAGGTTATCTCTGACTTGTTATTCGGACAAAACACGAGATGGTGTATATAAAAAGAGTCCTTCGATAACCATTGTATTCAATAGCAAAAAATATTTATTCAAATAAAAATATAAACAACGCAATCCAAGCTGACCAAAAAGGAAAAAATCTATAAAGTAACAAAATAAATTGGTACGTAGTGGTAAGTTAAGCGGTACGTTGCGCCGGTTTCGGTAAGTGCGTCTCGAGGGATACATAAATAACCTATGTTAGATGATTTTCTCAAGTGTACTCTCGTAACTAATTGTATTTCTTATTTATTCATATTTATTTATATAATGATTGTGAGTATACGGGTTTAATAAATAGTCCAGTATAAAGAGTATTGTTTCCCTGTATCATAAAATTTTACAGAGACACTGTTCTATTTAGGAGCCAGTCGTGGCGCAGAGTCACAAAGTGTGAGAGTAAAGCGACTGGTTGTAGGTTCGATTCCCACTCAGAGGGTGGAAATATTTAATATTTTCATTTTTTTCGCTCTTGTGTTGAGGTAAATCGCGGCGCAAATGCGGCGGAAAATGGCAAACGGAATGTGTTGACGCTAGGTTCCCTCTGCCTACCTCGTTGTGTGTGGGGTACAGCGTAAAGCTAAAAAAATCTGTTTATTTATTTATTGGAACGTTTATGCTTCCAAACAAAAAAAACATAAACCGATTAAGTATCCACATAATTATTAAGAATAACAGGTGTTAAAAATGAATTATTACGATAAATATTAAATAGTAACTAAACCATAAAAGAGATAAAAACAATAATTGAAGAGTCAAGAATTAAACAAATAGCTTCACGCTGTATCCCGCACACAGCGAGCTAGGCAGAAGGAAACCTAGTGTTAAGACACTCCGTTCCCCACTTTCCGCCGAATTCGGAGGCATTGCGTGTTACGTGGCGAAACTTAACGCCGCGCTTTACCTGGACACCAGAGCGAAGAAAACGGAAATATTAAATATTTCCACTTCTCGAGTGGGAATCGAACCCACAACCAGTCGTTTACAGTCACACGCATGTGCCACTGGGCCACGACTGGCCACTTCCATTAAACAAATAAATAACAATAATGAATTCATGAACATTAAACATATAATAGCAGAATAAATTAGTCTCAAGAATAGTATAGATATTGTACTAGTATCTAAAATACTATATAGCAGTAATAAATAAGTATATTTTTTAGTTTGCCTAGCTTTGCAAGATAGTCTGAGATGTACTGTTTTACAAGATAGATATTTAAATATTCATTTTCCCAGAGACTTTCCTTAGGGACATTGCATTTTGATTAGAATGATTCTAAGAGTCACTTTGTTCAAAGAAATGAGTTTTTCATTTCTTATTATATATATATATTTTTTTGTAATATATGTTGTTTGTAACTTTTTTTTAAATAAGTAGTGGCCTGGATTGAACACGACTACGACAGTCGAGGACGAGACGACAGTCGTGGCGCAGAGGCATAAATTGTGACTTCTTAGCTCTCGTGTCGAGGCAAAGTGCGACGTTAAGTTACGCTACTTAACACCCAATGACTTTGAATTTGGCGGAAAGTGGGGAATGAAATGTCTTGCTACCCTGCTGTGTATAAAATATAACGTGACGTGAACATTAACCTATCTGATTAAAGATCCGATTATCATTTATGTAAGCTTAAAAATAAAGTAAAAGTACGTGTAATCACTTTATTAAAAATATAATTTTGGGCAAATTCGTTAATTACGTTACGGAATATTATCAACGGATTTTTGTTGTTAAGTGTTTATATATGTAAATTTATTTATATTGTTCTTTTGAATAGGGTCAGTTTTATTGTAATTTGGGCACGTATTTGGAAATCCATACCTTTTATTAAAATAAACGAAGCCTTTTGTGAAGATATTAGCAGAGGAAATAGAATTTTCAATTATAAAGTGTTGAATGTGAGAGAATCTCGTTATAAAAAAGAAATCTGTCCAGGAATCTTTCTTCAGAAAATTGCTCTAGAAGAAAGAGATATAATAGTCTTATAAACTTTTCACATTAAATAGTTTTTCTACGTTATACGATATCTCGTACACCTACTTGTGTTGTTAATCTTCATAAAGGTTACGCGCAAAGAGCAACGTAACTTTAAGGAGACTAAAATACATTGTTTTTAATAGTTAACATATTTTTTATGTATTTTATAGTTTTTTTTGTCATTTTTAAGTTATTTATAAAGTCACGTGACTTATTTAAATACATTTATTTCTTTAGACATTATCATCGTATTAGAAGAGCTACAGGCTAGTCAAAATTGATTGTTGAGGGGCGGAACTGAACGCAGTGCTTTGTCTTAGGTACCAGAGCGTAGAAATAAAAACAATTTAAATATAATCATTTTTGCTAGGGTGGAAATCGAACTCACAACCATAGTGACTAATGCTTGTTCTAATATTCTAAAGTTTAGTACAAGAAGTTTTTTTTATTTAAATACTTAAGCTCTACAGACTGGTCTGGTCTGGTCTCGTATCCTTTTTTCCTTAATAACATATGATTTTATCTCTTAAACAACATCGTTAAATCACACTGTATGAGTATAAATTACACGTATTATGACCCAGAAGTAATTTGAATTCAGAAATAAAATTTAATGATTTTTTAAATTAATCTAAGCGAGTTATCCTATTTTACTTAATTCTAAAATTAAATTAAATTGAAAATGCTAATTACACGATACTCTATTTTTATAATAGAGATACTTGTTCCTTTGTCCTAGTACATCTGACAAGATCTTTATACCTACACATTATATAACAATTTATAACATTACATATTCATTCTGTGTTTTTATTACTCGGATTTGCTCTTCCTCCTTTTTGAGACAATCCGAAATATTCTATCTAATTAAGAAGGAAATTATCGAGATAAAGACGTCGACGAGATACACAGGGCTTTTGATACCTATTCATTGCGATTGCGTGCGTGCCGTGAGTGCCATTCCAAATTGTCGCTATTGTTCTTAATTGCGTAACAAAGTTTTGGTATAGATATAATCAAGAGGAAAAAATAACTAATTAGGAAGTAGCCTTTTGTGTATCGTAAGAACAAGTATGTAGGGTACTATGAGCATATTATATATATGGACGTATTATGGGCGTCCTGGCGTCGATATTGGTGAAGTCTTAACTGTAAACGTGGTTGTGGGTTTGATTCCCACTTGAGGAAATGATAATATTCTTAGACTATTTTTCATTTCTCAACTCTATTACCTAAGACGAAGGGTGGCACTAAGGTCTACCGCTCAAGACACAATGTCTTGATTTTGGGTGGAAAGTGGAAAATGCAGTCTTAACACAATATTCTGGCTACCCTGTTATTCAGGTAACTGTAGCTTCACGCTGTGTGATAAAATGTAATATCACTGGTCCATGTGTTCCCTACCCTAATAAGAATATACCGATAGTCTTGATATAGTCTTATTAAATTACGAAGTGCCTGACATTTGATGTTCACGTACCAAATGATAATATCGACGCCTTTATAGTAGAAAAAGAAAAACTTAACTGAACTGTTTTCTTGAAATTATTACGTTTATGCTAAAGATATTAGACAACTAAGTCTTCGAGTTTCATAAAAAATACTGCTCAAATCAAACGATTGAATGATTTGATGAATCAAAAAATTTGATTCATCAAATCATTCAATCATTCAAATAAAAAAAAAAATAAATAAATAAATAAACTGCCTACCATTGTACAGACTATATAATTATTATTGTTCATTTATTATGCAAAAATAAAATCGGGTCATAAGTTAGCATTTCTAACAGTAAGCTTTGATATCATTTCTTAAACTACGTTATTTATTTACAGAAGGACTTCTGGAGAGAACAAAGATGTTAAAAGCCATGGGCTCCCTTCCCACATGGGTCCTACATCGGACAGTAAAAAGACTGAGTTATTCATGGCCTACGTGACACATATTGCAAGAAATAAGGTATTTTCAGTGGCACAGCTGCAGATAAACTTTCTTATTGAAGTAAAATTTCTTACTATATTCTCACAGCATAAAATAAATTAAGTAAAAGTTATTATTACAATAAGAAATATGATCTTGAAGAATAAATCATTTATCCCTTCCACATGCTATTGTATTATGAATAACATATCTTTGTAAGCGCTATAACGTGTAGAAATTTAAAATTCCTGACTAAGAAAATTGGATAAAAGCGAAGACAAAATTGACATCTTTATATTATTTTCGTAGCATACGTCGTATGTCTTACACGTAACACGTGACAATACTTGAGTAATGTATTCGTATATGATATTTCATATTAAGTCATAAAAATATATTTTCTTATCTCTGTTCCATATTTTTTCAATATATGCTAGGTAGCTTTCTAGCTTCTGCTAGAAAAAGATTAATCTATTATTCACTTTTCACCCTTATAAAGATATTGTATGTTCGAAATATAGGCATCTAAATTTGAATTTTGGCTATTTCGACAGAGAAAGCAAAATGTAAACGAAAATAGATACTTTCCGTATTATTATGTAATATTGGTTAAGTTAAGGAGAGGAATTAAGTGGAGATGAACATTAATGCATATTTTAAAAGGCTCCTAGAGGCCCCCGACTGATCTATAAAATGCTGAGAATTTCTTTTACATACGACAATTAATTATGTTTTTAACAAACTTATAAAATTATACGTCATAATAGAATAATAATTAAATGTAAACAACAATTTCTGATTTAATACAATCGCAAATAGAGAACTATTGGCAATCATTCAAATGTCACTAATTTGTTCAAAGTAATATGTTTAATATATACATATCACAAACAAACATAGTGAAGTACTAACAATGTTCTTGTAATAGCACTTTGGCACAGTTTTCATATCTGACACAACTGATTGTTTACCAAACAATAGTTTCGTCACCAGTTTTGATTCAATATTCCGATATAAACGTGTCAATACTGTATATCAACATAGAATGATAGTATTCAAATTTCACGTGTTTACATACATTTCAGCGTAAACTGATGTTTTAATTTAATAGAACGTCATATACAGATACGCGAAGCAAAATTAGGAACCAGTATTTCGACTACATTCCAAATTACAATTACAATTACATATAATTCAACTGTTGAACTCTCTTGGTTTTGTTTTGGTGGAAACTTCTAAGAACTTGAAACAACGAAATAATAAGTTAGGTTATTAAAACTAAATTTCATGTCCCAGTAGAATAGCATGTTATTTTTATTCATTTTCATATAAACCTACCAGTATTTCACTTTTTAAACACTTTCACAATGAAATTTTCACAACCGAAATAAAAAGTAGACAAAATTATGTTATACAATAACATATTTACAAACACATTAATTTATTAGTTTTATAGGCTAATTATGTAAGGCATTTCAGGCATTGCGAACCCCCACATTCGCTTTTTAATAATTTAAGTATTATAGTTATATTATAAAAAATATTTGACTATTTTGGGGCTTTGGGAAACGTTAGACACGCTTCCCAATGCCACCACGAGGGAAAGTTTATATTGAAATGCAAATATTTTGACCGATCTATATTCAACTCAGGTCAGAGTTAGGTTTCGAAACACGTAATATTTACGAAAGATAGATTCTATATACCAGGTATGCGTAGTATCTCCATATATAGCATGAAATACATACTTAAGTATATACTTTTGTTATTGAAATTTTAAAGTAGTGGATAAGAAACTACTTGCACTTGTACACTTTGTATTAAGTATTTATACATAAGTTAGGTATATACGTTGTGAAGAACATCGCTATTTACATACCTTTGTATTTAGACCTTAAGTAAAGGCTAAGAGGGGAAACAGAATGCCGCACCGTTTTAGTTTTACTCGGGAAATATTTCCATCACACATAAAATTACTCCTTCGATTACGATTATCGTATATATTTATAGTATCTTATTCTTGTGCCAACTACACCATGGCATCATATGTGCGTACATGCAATACTTTTATTATCTAAATATTTCGAATAATCAATTAAAAAATGCTAAAGTCCTCTAACTCTTAACGTAAACTTTTTCCTTTGTGCGCACAGAGGCAATTTTATAAATTATAAGAGGTCACGTTACTTAATTATCGTTAAATTATTTTTCTTCATATTCAGGTCACTCAGTCTTAATAAGTTTTTTATGAGATAATTGTAAATAAAATTAAAATTACTTGAAAAATTTGTTAAAATAAAAGTTTTACACAGCTTTTCTTGCACAGCAGGGTACAGCTTTTCTTGCAGCAGCAGTCAGAGACAACCTAGTGTCAACTTTTCCAGCCCAAAATAGGGACACTAGTGTTAAGTAGCAGAACTTAACTTTGCGCTTCATCATAGATACCATAATAATGTATAATAATAATTCCGCCGATCGGAATCGAACCCATAGTCAGTACGTTTACAGTCTTCTTAATGCGTTACAACGGCCTCTATTTCTTAATTTTTTTTTTAAGATTTGTATTTGAAAAAGAAATCAAATTACTCGGCACATTCATTCCTACATCTTTTACAAATGTTATAATCATACATTTCCTGTACGCAGACTAACAGTCTCAATAAAGATGAATAACGGAGATGAATGTGTGGGAGAAGCGTTTCAATTATTTCAATCGGCTTTGACACTCGATTTTTTTGATATTCCCGATAAATACGTCTCGTCTATTTATATTTTCAATGTTCGGAAGATAAATAGCTTAACGTGTGTTCAGAGAAACGATTTTCGTAGGATTACAACGTATATTAGATTGTGTAAAAAATTAATTAAAAATATTTTCATGATTTTAACATATGTAAACATTTTTAAAGTAATGTTTTTATTAAAAAAAGATAGAAGTTTTGTTATTATCTCAGTGTAATGCGATCATTACACTATTACTAAGACTAATTATACAACGATTTGTATAATTAGTCTTAGTAATATGTTGAATCTAGAGATTAGTTTAGAAGCAGGCGCGAGTGGTATAGGGAGAGAGGCAGCGAAATATTTAGAATGTTACTATAAAAATTTATTTGAATAAGATATTCTGAATTCGAATTAATAAATTACGCTTATTATTAGTTAATGTTATAAATATAACTGTTCAGAAAAAAATCAACAATAATTGGCCCCGTTATTTTTTATTATTGTTAAATATAGTTTGTGAAAACGCGATGGTTTTTCAAGTAAAATTAAACTTTATCACTCACAACTTCGTAAAGTCACATGTCGACACATAGATACACACACTCACACACAGAAATATCTAGATATGTATCTTAAATGAAATCTCCTATCTAATTCTAATCTCACTAACTTGTACAAAGCAATGTCAGAACTTGAACTAAGAAGCTTCTCAAGTATGAATGATACGCACCAGTCAACCACTACAATATATTTCCAGTTGTTGCACTTCATCGTTCTATGAAACTTTAAAATAATAATAGTGGGATAAAATTGCAGAATAATATTTTCAATTTCAACTTTTATTTGTATTTATAGTACAAATATTTTCCTAACTTTGTTAAGCACAGTTGTTGGGTTGGGTACATTTGTAATAGAAGTATTGGCCTAAATATACAAAAAACGGAATGATATTTTGTTTTATTTAATCTGCTATGAGCACAAAATTAGTTAGTGAGTTTACAGTATTTCAAATCTGTATTCACATAAATATACCTATAGGAAGAATTTTACGTGGCCAGTCGTGGCCCAGTGGCACAAAAACGACTGGTTGTGGGTTCGATTCCCACTCGAGGAGTGGAAATTATATTTCCATTTTCTTCGCTCTGGTGTCGAGGTAAAGCGCGGCGTTAAGTTCCGCCACTTAACACGCAAGCCTCCGAAGTCGGCGGAAAGTGGGGAACGGAGTGTCTTAACACTAGTTTCCCACTGCCTACCCTGGTGTTTGCGGGATACAGCGTGAAGCTAAAAAAAAGGAAGAATTTTATGTCGATTTTGGTTTCGGTTATGATTAAGTAGACATAAAATATAACATTATGTTTTTGAGAATTTATCAATTTCGTTTTTCACCTTTATTCCAGTTGATTTTATCTTTTAAAAACTCTGTTATTGACAGCTTTCATTTAGACTTCGCCCACAACTAAAAACATCTAAAACGTTTATATAAGATTCAATCACGGTTACGAAGTTCCACTTAACACACTTATTTCACATAATGTCGAAAAATATATAAGTATGATTTAAAATCAACTCAAGAATGCATAAAATATGATCAATAATACATATTAATTATTATTATGATGTTTAATTAATTATTATATTGTAAAATATTTCATACTTTAAATAAATAAATTCATTTATTTCTCTAAATAAATGTATTCATACTTTAAATTAATATGTACGTTACATATTAAACCTTAATGAATTACAACGAAATTAGATTTTTAAAATTGCTCTTTATTTTAATGTTTTTCCAAAAGACATTTTGCTTTCAGCCTTCCGTTTATGCCCATATGAATTGAAATATTTAATATTGTAATATTTTCGCTCTGGTGTCGAGGCAAGGCACGGTGTTAAATTCTGCCACTTATAATTCGCAATACCTCTTCGGAATTCGGTGGAAAGTGGGGAACGGAGTGTTTTATTAACATTAGGTTCTCTCTGCGTACTACGCTTCGTGCGAGATAAAGCGTAAAGCTAAAAGAAAAAAATCTCCCACATAATAAACACAACCTAGTGTAAAGACACTTCGATTTAACATTAAATATTTTATTTTTCCAAAAAAAAAAACATTTTTTTGAACTTTTATATTTTCCATAGATGAAAGAGAACCTAGTGTCAAAACATTCCCTTCCCCAGTTAAAAATTAAAATATAATTTCCCAATACCTTTGGCATAGACGGAGTGCGGCTGCAGTACTTGCACGGTGACGCTGGTGGTGTGCAGCTCGTCGGCGCGCAGTCTGAAGTGGAAGCACTCCGAGACGAGCGCGGCGCCGTCCTCCGTCACGTCGACGGCGGCGGTGCGGCGCGCGCGCACCCCGCGACACGCGCGCTCCTGCGTCACGCGCGCTATCACTTCACGCCGGGCTGAGGATGGGTCCAGCTATGGGAATATAGGAAGATTTAATTATATATTTGAGGTGACGGTTGTGGGTTCGATTCCCGCAAGGAAAAATTATTATATTTAAACATTTTTTTTACTCTGGTACCTACGATAAAGCGCGGCGTTGAGTTCCGTCCCTTAATACGTAATATGTCTCGATTTCAGGCGAAAAGTGGAGGACGGAGTGTCTTAACACTAGGTTCTCTCTGACTACTCCGCTATGCGAGAAAAACGTGAAGTCGTTTTTTTTAAATGTTATGCTTAAGACGCTTCATCACATAGTATAAATAAAACAAAGTCGTTCTGCGAACAGTCTGTTCTTATGTAGGCTTAGATTTTGATACAGTTTTTTCTAATAGGTAGAGTGATGCTTGTATTATAACGTCCTTCCTCTTGAGGAAGGTATATACGTTATAATACAAGCATCATATAGTACCTATAGAGAAACAACTAATTTTAGAGGTTTCTAATGTGATGTTGTATATAAATATATTTAGATGCTGATAGCGTTGCACCTGTACGAAGCTGGGGCGGGTCGCTAGTTTAATAATGTTACCAATATCTATAATATCTATAAATAAATTTATACTAGACAATCTTGCAACGTTATTTTACCAACTCACTTTTTACCGTTCGATTTCTGGATCCGATATCAATATTATATTTTCACAACGCGAATCGGATGTTCTTGACAGGATTACTAAAATAACGAAAAAATAACTTGGGACTATTTTATAGGCTGTTTTCTTTCACTTACTTTTTTAAGTCATGTGGTTTATTTTAAAACTGTTAATATTTCAAGAAATCTTTGGATTTTTATTATATAGTAGTAGTATTGTATTATTTAATATTATTAAATATATAAAAACCGTCTCGAAATAAAAATACTTATTTATGTATATTAACAGATATCAAAATTTATAGGAACATATATTCACAAAGTAAATGTTTCTTTATACCTAATAACAGCTTATGGCTTATCGTGTCATAAACCGTTTGATAAACGATGAGCCTGTTCAAATAACGGTAGCATAAACCACTGAAATTACTTTAGCGTATTGCCCAAAATTTTCTATATTAAATTCTTATTACTAGAATAATATAGAAAAATTATAGCAATTCATTGAATATTTGAAACTTTATATTTCAAACTAAACAAAAAACATATACCTATATACATTATAAATTTCCTATGAAATTTGGGCAAAGTTATTAAATATTAAAATTGCTAAAAGTTCGCAACAATTACTTGCGCATAATAGTTCGCTAGTGTTTTTACTCAATATAAATTGCTGCTCATTTAATATCAAAAATCGACGATTTTATATATATTTTGCGCAATTTTTTAGCAATATTTTTATGTTACGATGCCGTCATGACTCAGTTGGACAGCGTTTCATTGTCGTGTGTTTACACTATGGTTGTGGGTTCGATCCCTACTCAGAGGAATGTTTGTACATTATTTTCATTTATCGGCTCCGATATTTTAAATGTAGACAGGTTCGCTACTTAGCATACAAAATCTCGATTGCAAGCGGAAAGTGGAGAACGAAGTGTCTTGACACTAGGTTCTCACTGCATGCCCCGCTGTGCGGGAAAAAATGTATTAATGTTAATTTCCGTTTTTTGCCCAAAGTATTGTAATAGTGTTTATCAATAATAAAACCTCAATGATTGTAAAGACGTAATAGCTTATATTTATAGTCAGTGACTTGGAAAATTGTGTTCATATTTGTGTTCGTATCTCTTTTGTTTCTAAAAATATATATAAAATGAATATATATAAAAAATATATATAATATAAAAATATATATATGAATATATATAAAATGAGTACATGATCTTTATGTAACCAAATAATGGTCTCTTTATCTAAAAACACCTTTGTATTTCTCCCGTATCCTGGTCATCTTGAGAAAGCAGTTCAAGTCAATACTATAAAAACGTTGTGTTATTATCAAATCCGGACATATAAGCAAATTTTCAACCAAATTAGCGAAAACAAATCAAAATTACGTTGTAAGATTGTTTTACATTGGCAACAGATAGGCACCGGATAAGATAACAAATACGTATCAATGTTATTACCTGAAAAACAAAATTGCTTAAAAAACGAGGAATATCAAAATTAAAGAAATAATAGTCCGTTAAACTATAATACCTTTAGTCCTCGAGCTTCAACAACTGTCACAGTAAGTCGATGCAAATTTTCATTATACAGCAGTGAAACTTGAATTTCGCCCAAATCTGATGTGGGATCCTGTACTTCCTGTCATAAATATTTAACAGATTATTATTCATCATTAATAACAATGGACCCATTGTGGCAAAGTGTCTGGGCTTATACGTGATGATTTCGTTCCGTATCTACTTGAGGAAATGTTTATATCCATACTAAAATTATAAATGTAAAAGTTTGTCTGTCTGTCTGTTAGAATGACTGAGAGTTAAACAAAAGCTACTTTTTTCAGAAATCAACCCTTACGAAAGTTGAATTTTAGGATGAAAGCTGGTATGAAAAACCGTTTTTTTTTGTCATGAAAATCGTCGATGGCACAAGGTATCAATTTTTTATTCAGAAACCAAACCCGTAAGGGGCTAGAATAGAGGATGAAAGGTTTTAAGTAGTTAAAATTCGATGCGCCACTCAGCTGACGACTACACTTATTTACTTAAGCAATGCAAAGCTGCAAGAATTAAGAATAAATCATTGTGACATGTTATAAAGATATTAAAAAGAACATTACAATATTATTGCTCACCATAAAATGAGATCAACAAGACTAAGTTTTGGAACAATCAGAAATGATGTATATTGTCAATTTATTACGTCTGTATCTACTTGTTGATAAATAGCAACCATTCAAACATAAATAAGGGACGGTTTTCAACATTTGGGTAAACATCCCTCGAGAACTGTAAGGTCAGTGGCCGTAACACGAAAATCCAAGTCAAATCAAATATTTGTTTCACGCATCGGAAAATTTTCGTTCTAAGTCCTTCATACTTAAACAAGGACAATTGCCTATAATTCAATTTGCACCCAATATTTAATTTAGTACTTACAAGTGTCGTGACGTTATATTGGTATTGTAAAGTTTAATGGGAAGTACGAAACATTACACAAAAGGACTAATTAAACACTGTAAAGACTAATAAATTTGCAAGGTGTTTTTCAAGAAGGGCTCGGAATTGGGTCATGATTATCGTAAAGCGTAAGTCAAGGTAACGCAAATTGGTGGGTGGTAGTATTAACAAATAAGAAATCATTTAGAATCCATCTAATGAGGTGATTAAGCACGATGATTGGGTATTCAAATCTCACTCAGTAGATTACCTTGTTTTCATGGATTTGTTAAAAAATAGTAACCTATATAATATCTTGGGTTTTTAACCATGTGTAACATATTATTGTGTCTGGAACAGAAGCTACGACTAAATTCTCCGTGTATGTATAATATATTTGCAAAAAGTATTTGCAATTCAAGATTCCTATAACTTATTAATACAAACATTTACCTTTTCAATATCCAATTTGTAAAGTTGCGGTTCCTCATCGGGAGCCACTCCCTCCAATTCGCTAAGCGGCAGAATAATGTGGCCGATAAGCTGTTTGTTCTTGCCAACCCTGCCAGTGTCGAGGACAGATAACTTCAGAGTCAGGTGTTCCAATTTTCCAGGCGGAATCTATTAATAAAAGTCAATACTGTCTTAAGACGAAACTTTCATTTAATTACATTTCTTAGAACTAAGTAAGAAAACTTTTTTGTAAGCCAAAAATTATACAATAAAGAGGTAGAATACATTTAAAGCATTCACCTAATTGTCTTTCAAATAATATTAATTTGTATTGATAGCATTCGTTGGGTAAGTAGGCAGAGAAAACTTAGTGCCATGATATTCCTTCTCCACTTTTCGCCCGAATTCAAAAAGAAACATGTTTAGTGACGGAACTCAACGAGGAAAAAGGAAATAAATAATTTAATCATAATCAATCATTCCTCCGAGCGGGGATTAAGCTGTCCTGCTAAGCCACGATGGCTTCTGAGACGGTAAACCGATATTTTTTTAAATTAATATTAATCATAAGATCATTAATTTATTACAATTTACAATTTACAGTAAGGTTAGTAATTTTATTTCATTTTTAATATATTTAATCGCATGAAATTCGAATTTCTCGTAAATTTGGCAAAGTTTTCCAATTAGGTTTACCAATATTGTATATTTCATTTGGAAATTCAAGATTTAATGTTTAAATTTTGTATTCAATTTTACTTAAAATTTTCATTGAGTACTTCAAAAAATAATTTAAAAAATCGAAAATACATACTTATATTCTTTGGTTTTGTAAATCATTTACTTTTCTTATTTTATGTACCCACACATAGCGGTTAAAGTCAAAGTCAAAGTCAAATAATTTTATTCAAAATAAGAAGTTACAAGCTTCATTTTTTGAACGTCAAATAGTTTACCACCGGTTCACTAAATTTAATGCCTCAGACCTGAGAAGAACCGGCGCAAGAAACTCAGCGGGACTTAAAATATAATATAAAACTTTTAGCTAAATCATATAATTAATAAAGTATAAAGGTTAAATAGTTTTATCTCCTATTATTTGCTTGAAGCTTAAATTTAACAAGAAACTTGAAGGAAATAATAATCTAATTAATAGCTCGGGTCGAAAATTACTTGTGTAACAGTAAACACTTTGAGAAGGGGCGAGAGTAGCTTCAGTATTCTTTGAAAGTTATTGCAGGATTTTCCAGAGTCATGCATCGTTAGAAATAGCTTTATAGCATAAACTTTCTTTAGTTTAACAAGAAAAAAATAACTTTAAGTATAGTAAAAAATCGCTGTTCGCTACTTTCCAATTAAAATCTAACTAAATATTGCGAGCTGAGCAGCAGAATTCAATCCCGCGTTTCTTTTTCTAGAGTAGGGGGCTAAAAATAATTGTAAACATATAAAATAATTGAGTAGGGATCGAACCCACATCGGGATTAACACCTATCTCAAAAGTGAATGTTTCGCTTTTGATATGAACAAAAACTAAATAAATGATTTAACCAACCACTTTTTGTATCTGTAGCGGAAACAGACAGCTGTATTTTATTTGTATATTAAGAAGAAAGTTAAAACAAAAATTCTAAAACTCATAAATATGTTTTAAAAGCATTACAAAAAATACTTTTAAAGTAATAAAAAAATATCAATTTCATAGAATATTTCCAAACACTTCATAAGTGGGTCAAACTATAAAGCTACTGTACATCAATTTTAATTAAACGGGCCTCACCGATCACGATAATAGTTTTATACAATGTATAAAATGGCTACATAGAAAATTTATTAACGTCAGTTTAACGCCTACCGTACACTTTAAGGTTGCCTAAAAGATTTTGGCGAAAGATATTTATAGTAACCTTAACTAAACGATTTAAATAAATTTAACTTACGGGCCATTGGCACAGTGGTTTATTCTATATAAAAAAAATCTATATAAAATAATGATAGTAGTTATTATTATACTAAAATTAAACGTCCAAATACAAAATATATGCACATGTTTGTTTTTTTAACCAAACACTAAGTTTAATTAAATACTAACGTTTACTGAAAACTTCATAAGTAAAGAAAATTCGTTGGGAGTATTCACACAAACTTAAGCATATAATCTCATCAGAAAATACTAAGTAAAATAAATAAAAGAGTTAATATTAGCACATTTTATTATTAAACGCAATTATACAGATTATGAACACTTACTTGGTAAACAAAAGTCTCATCGTAGAAAGGATTGCACGTTTTCTTCTTTTGTTTGGTTTGCAGAACTCGCCTTTCATCGGGCATTAGTTGTATTCTGTTAAATAAATTCAAAGGTAAACATTGCAAAGACCCAGTTGTTAATAGTATAGATGCCGATAAAACACAATATCCCACAGCGGTCAGAGAACAAAGCTGAAAAATTGATTTTCAGGATTCTTTGTGTACCGAACGGTGCTTCTGTTTTGCTTTTATTAAGTTTGTAAAACAATATATATCCAGCTATACGTAAGTACATAAATGTTACCACCTTTGATATTTAAAACTTAGGTTCGTCCCCGACTTCCTATGCGTTTAATTTAACAAAAAAATTATAATTCTAAAATAAAAGGTACCTAAATAATCATCTATTACATCAACTTTAAGAATCGATGGAGTGTATTCATCGTAACTGTACTCTGAATTTTTTTTGTGCTTAGAAATTTAATTAAAAAAGTGTTAATATTATATATTTATGAATTTCTGCCAGTGAAAGTCAAATCCAGTCAAAGAAGGCCCTTATACGAGTAGAGATAATAGAAACAGACAGATAGGTAGGCAAAAACTGTAAAAACATTGTTATGTTAATATCACGAGCAGTCATTTCAATTTTATTTATTTGCAAAGATTCATCAACTAACAGAATTAAATCGTGTTTCATTTCAGTTAACGATTACGTCAACTTGAAGTTTATATTGCCAATTATATTGCCGTAGACGAGACGCTTAAATTTTATAGTTCTTTTGTAGGTGCATATTTTATATCCTGTTTTATTATTCAAGTTTTTGAATATCTTGGTTCTGATGACAAAGGTTGTGAGCAGTTGAGCCTTGAGGGATTACTTAGGAAGGAAAAGTCTTAAAATAGGTACTGCTATTTTTCTTCGGGCGCTTTTATGTTGCAAGCGACGTTATGATGAAGATTATAAGTATCTTTTTCCATTTTGAGTAATTTCTAATTCATATTGTATATTGTGCAATATAAAAAAGAATATTTGTATATTGCAAAGTAACTAATGTATATAGAACTAAATTTGTTCTTCATTTTCTTTGATTTTTATTTTATCGTATTATTTTTTACTTTTGAAGATGAAATTGGATTGATTAGTTGTTTTATTGTAAAAGTGCTTTGTATAATTAGGACAGAGGTTACGCTTAATAGAGTGGAATTGCTATCAGAAACTTTGTGTAGTAGGCCCTTGATTTCGAGCGGACTCGGAAGCAATATAAATGAAGTTAAGGAAAACTATGTTCCTTATATTATCGGGTCGTCATTTAGGACAATTTACTTTCTTATTGTTTGTTTCATCATTTTCTTTCCCATTTTCTGATATTTTTGAAACATTGTGTTCTCGGCGGATGTGTTGGCGGCTTCAATGCTGCTATATGTTTTACTGATACCATAATAAATTTATTGATGTATCATCAAACAATGTATACTGTATTATATTTTTCTATCTTCACGATTTATCCCGCATACAGCAGAATAGACAGGGAACCTATTGTTAAGACATTCTGTTTCCCTAATTTCCACCAAATTTTGGAGACATTGCGTGTTAAGTGGCGGAACTTAATGCCGCAATTTGCCTCGACACCAGAGCGAAGAAAATGCAAACATTAAATATTACCACTCCTCTAGTGGGAATCTAATTCACAACCAGTCACTTTACATTCACATTTTGTTCTTCTGCGCCACGACTGGCACTATATGATATAAACTTAAATTTTTCTAAGCCAAAATCAAACCCATAACCATCGTATAGAAGTCACCAGTAGCGCCTCAAATTATATAATCTTCACAAATACAAATATTTAACTTGCTTAGGTAAGGTTATCCTAAATCAAAACGGTTCCCACTTTTATTACGATATTACTTTGATGTAAGATCAACTGTTTACGTTCCATTACTGAAGTTTAAGTGATTAAAGCTTTAGTCTATTTGTATAAAGTGACTATGAATTTACACAAACGTAATACTATCACGTTTCTAGCCACGTATTAGATAATAATTATAATCAGCACGTGTTGGTATTTCATTGAAGTAAGTAAATGTTTGAATTAGTTCAAGTTCATCTACTGTAAACAGATGTATTTTAAGGCGATAAAGGGTTTGCGTTAACTCGGAATAGATATCTTACAGCTTTGTAGGAGATTTAGTAAAACATAAGGTAAGACAGGACGTTATGTTTTTAAAGTTAGATATATTAGATTTTTTTATTCCAATTTTGAATATAAACCGAAGAACTAAGTGGATAGTAGTACAAACATTTTATTTCGCGACTATGAATTTCTAAATAATTGTATGTACATTTATAACTATTATTCACATACATTAAAAATATTTTTATAGATAATGTAAAAAAATGAACTTAGCAGGAATCGAACCTGCGTACTTCTTGGAAAACGTCCAAGTATTCTGACAGACAAGTTACAAGTTCAAATTAAATATTGTCAATGTATTGAACGTTCTTCAAAAAATAGAGGTAATTTCTAAAAGAAAATCTTCAAATTAGTTTAATAATGAAACTGAACTTAAGTGACTTTTCACCATACATAATAACTTTGATACTTTATTACTTAGGTACTTTTAGTTTAAGTAAATTTTTATTTCTAATACTTACTTGATATATGGATCACATGCATTTGCAAGGGCAGGCGTGCGTGAAGGCAAATGCTTCACCTTTATTATATGCACTTGCAGTCTTTCAGTCCCTGACTCATACTTCAACGTGAACCAGACCCGACCCTAGGGAAATAAACATGAAAGTTGTATTTTCTCTTTAAAATATATTTTTAGGTTTCCAATAGTATGGAAATAAATGTACAGAAAGCGTACAAAGAAGTAATAAATTCCGTCTGTTGACTACTGGGATGTGTCAAAACCCAAAGCTGCGTTTGGTATTACCACAATAAAACGGAATAAAACAAAAACTCTGTAATCACTGTCTTACTTGGGAGTCGAATCAATAACCATCATGTATGCAGCTAGGTAATAAACATATTTTTTGCAGCTTCGTATATTTTTCCTATAACAGGATAGTCAGAGAAAACTTAATGTCAACAAGACACTCCATTTTCAGCCCGAAATTGTGACATTGCGTCTTGAGTGGTGAAACAAAATGTTGCGGTTTGTCTTAATTACTTTGCAACCTAAATTATAGGAGTAATAAAAATAGCATATAATTATTCCACTGAGTAGAAGTTGAACCAACATCTATCAAATTAACAGTCAGACGTTGTCCCACTGCGCTACGACAGTTGTTATATTCATTTTAATATTACAATCACTTGACTGTATTCCATTTCGCTCAAGTGCCTCGTGCTTTGTCGTCCGTTGTGAGCGTACAGGCTCTCGTTGGGTTTCGCTTCGCTTTATTCTATTAAGTAAACGGAAATAGAAATAGACGTAGTATTCTTAGAAGAAACTCGTAAAACTATTATATAGGTACATTCTTGTACATGCTTTTATTTCTTAAAATTGTTTTATAATATTATTTCTTAAATCCGTAATACAAAAAGATATCAGAGTTGAAAAAGAAACTGAGGTATTATTATTTAGTAAGCTTCAGTTTTGTTTCGTATTTTAAAATTGTACAAAGGATAATATAATATTCATGAAATTTTAGCTGCAAATAACTTCCTTCCTTTGAATGTTTAATTTACATAAAAAGACTTGAACAAAAAGTGTTGAAATAAGAAGAAAAATATATAATTCTAACACTTAACCACAGTTTTAACTAAAATAATAGGAAAGTGTTTATTAAAAAACAAGAATACCCAAATTTCTAAAGCGTCAAACTGTATATGAATATTCATAGAAATTTTGCTTAATGGTGGTAAAATATACGAGATTTAAGCAGCCCTTCTTAGCTAATTATTTATAATGATTGATTAATATAGAATAACGAGAAAATTCTAATAATAATTTTAATTTTTCTGTATTATAATATAAGGGTGTATGATAGTATATATCACTACATCGTATAAAGCAAAGCCGCTTCCTGCTTCTGTCTATATGTACGTGTGATTAGATGATTCAAAAGGTAGGTTTATGTGTTACAATTCATGCATAATATAATAAAGAAACACTGTTAATTTTAGAGGTTTCTAATGTGATGTCGGTGCGACGGCGCGTGTCTATAGTGAAATAGTTGTGTAGTTTATGCAGGCGAAGCCGCGAGCGGGCCACTAGTATTAAATATACAAAAAAGATGCTTGGACGCTTTTTCCCATAAAGCAAAGTAGGGAAAAGGGAGGAGTAGAGGAAACCTAGTGTCAATACACTCCGTTTTCCGTTTTCTGACTTAACCATCGCGTTTACAATCGGAAGCTGTCTCACAGCGCCGCAACAGCCTCATGTACTATATATAATATATTATTATATAGTATATTTTAATAAAAATATGTCAATAAAAGCTGATAATAAAAGAAATAAAGTATTGTTTTCTGAGTTACTTCATAGATTGAACTTGATGTCAAATAATGTGATATTAATTAATTTTATATCTTTTGGAAATTGACAAGTTGAAAGGAAGCAATATTTACAAATGCGTGTGTCGCCTAACAGGTATAATTTTGTTGCAATTTATTACTACTAATCAATAAATAATAAAATTTTCTGTTAAAATGATGATTCCGTGACAGGATTCTAGCTTTTAGCAAAACACATGTTGTATATATTGTAATAATAAAATAGATACTTCACACACTATATTTAACATACGCTTCAGTATAACGTGACATGCACGTTGTTAAGGCATCGTGTATTTCATGTGTCTGCGGGCCATATGTAGTATGAATATATATGAAGAGGCAAAGTGAATTTTCGTTGGCTTTACACTGTATTCCCACAAATTCTCAGTTATGTATTGTAAAAGTACACTTTACAATTTTTTTTAACTTAACACTGTATTCCGCACACAGCATGGTAGGCAGAGGTAGCCTAGTGTTAATCGAACCCACGACCAGTCGCCTTAAAGTCACACTTTGTGCCTCTGCGCCACGACTGGCCCTTTCACTTTATTAGTTTGTACTTTAGTTTCAATTTCGTATGGAAAGTGTAGAAAGGAGTGTCTTGACACTCTGTTTTGCTATGACTATCAGGTCGTACATCAAATAGCGTACAGCAAAAAAATATTACTAATTTATAGAGTGACATTTAAGTTATAAATAAATTATAGTGTATATTTACCACATGCCCCTCAGGCCATAGTTGATCTTCTACCAAACAGTCTGCCTTGTACAGCGAGGGATCGAGCACACCCAAATCAGTAGTGTTAGCTGAAAGTAAAAAAAACAAATTAACTTCTGCATTTTCCTCAGAACACAAACGTTTTATTGTGCTATTTCCCAAGCGGGAGACACACAATGACAATCCATTCTAATTTTGTTTGTCCGAATGTAAATACTTCCGTATAAATTTCATTACTTAGACCTTAATCGTATATATAAATTGAAAAATAAATTGGCTGATTTTTTGTAAGATAATCTTTCTATTCTGCACACTTATGAAAAATATGCTTTCAACAAATTTCAAATGATCAAAAATGATGTCTTAGAATATTTTGTAATATATATAATATTCTGCAATAACAGTTATCTATATATGATTATATATAACTTTCTACGTAAACATTTTAAATATACGATTAAATATTTTATATGTACAAATTTTATATATTAAAATTTATTATAATGTACATATAGTATACGTTTATATTATCTCAAATAGGCTATTTTAATATTTAAATTCAGCTTCACGCTTTTCCAGTTTTGCAGAGTAGTCAGAGAGAATCTATTATCAAGATACTTCGTTCTCCATATTAGTGTTGAGTGGGGGACCTCAACGCTGCGCTTCCGTCTTGTTTACCAGAGCAGAGAAATGACAATAATTAAATTATGATCATTCTAACAAGTAGGAATTGAAACCACTACCAACCGCGATTACAGTCAGATTAGATACAGATATTTACTGTGCAACTGCGCCACGATAGTCTAAGGAATCAAATATTATAAAAACATATAGACATTTGGGGCCAGTCATGGCGCAGTGGCACAAATGATTGGTTGTGGGTTCGATTCCCAATCGAGGAGTGGAAATATTTATTATTTCCATTTTCTTCGCTCTGATGTCGAGGCAAAGCGCGGCGTTAAGTTCCGCCACTTAACACACAATGCCTCCGAATTCGGCAGCAAGTGGGGAACGGAGAGTCTTAACACTAGGTTCCCTGCTGTGTGCGGAATACAGCGCTAAGCTATTGTTACAGGCATTATTAATGATAATTATCGTATATTTCAATAACTTATATTTTATTCAATATTATAAAATATATTGTTCATTCAAAATAATTAAAAAACTAAATTACAATAACATTTCAATGTAAGCGAAAATGAGTGACTATAACATAAAACGTAATTAATTCTTATGTTACACGTGCCGTGCGTTAAATATGTTAGTGTTAATATTAAAAACTTTAAAGAAATGAAATATAAAAGTCACGAATGGGAAATTCTAACTAATAAAATGTCTTTAAATATTCAAAAATTAGAAATTCAAAATAACTTATTTTCCAGGGAAGTGAGAAATGTGTAGAATAAAATATAACATTTGGCTTTTATTCATATTATTATTAATATTATACAAAGCAAAGCTTAACGCCACGCTTTGTTTTTCGTACCAAAGCGAAGAAATGAAAATAATATATAATCATTTTTCGATCAGAAATCATACCGACAACCATCGTGTTTACAGTCAGACGCTATCTCACCACGCCAATGGCTTTACTTAGCTTTAATACGTGAGCTAGTAATATTTTAGTTTTTGTTAATTTAGTAAATCATGCTTTACGTAAGTGAACCTCTGAGTGTAGCTCGTTTAACTTTAAATAGAAAGTTACAACTACCCTCTTTGTACTCAGCAGTCTTTTGTTTATTTCACCTTTTCACCATAAAAACGATATCTTTTGATTGTGTAAAGCTACCTTAGTTTATTAATCTTCGAAATTGTAACGCTATTCTGGCTCAGAAGAATAGAGATTAATTGTTCATAATAGTATTAATAGTTTTTAATTAGTTTTTAATTTTTTGGTAAGTCAAATCCCGAGTTATTCCACTCAACAGGAAGTATCTTGAATTGCTTGTGAGGCTTAGAGTATTAACGATACATCCATACTTATATTATACATGCAAATGTCTGTCTGTTTGTTTGTCACGCTTCACGGATAATCTACCGGTCCGATTTGGATGAAATTTAGAATGAAAGTAGTAAATTACTGTGTTTTGACACAAACATAGACTACATTTTTCCAAAATCATCCTCTGAATAGTTGAAATAGGGGATGAAAGTTTATAAGAAAAATCTACACTGCTTGATCGATTGTAACGAATTTTAGCATAAATATAGTTGATAATCCAAGGTTAAACGTAATTCATTTTTCAAAAATCCACCACTGAGGGTTATATAACGAAACAGTTATGTAGATAACGAGAGCGGGCCGTTAGTTTAAAATATGTCACATAAACAAACTTCTTAATATTTAGTATTAAAGTAGATTTGCTGGACTTTTCTGCTCATAATGTTAGTCAGCGGTTTAATTGCCTCTAGACTATTATATGAAATAAATATAAGGTTAATATAATAAAATAAAAAGGTCTAACGATGTAGTATTATATGATTTCGTAATATAAAGTTGAAATAATACCTTTTTATGATGAACTAAAACAGAGCAAATTGTTTAATATTAAAATAAGCGAAATTAAAGTTAACCTTTTATTATTTAATAAAATTATTCTTAAGCGTAAAACGAAAACATTGTGGCAAAAAGAACTTCTATTTTATTTTAATCCATTCTAAATTTTCAATTAGCTTTATTAAATTGAGGCACCTCTTGTAGGACAGCATCTAAGTACAATGATGAGTATGGGTTCGATAATTGATATTAAATTAAATATAATCATTCTAGGCTTTGACTTCCCAATTTTATTAGTAATGTCACAAAATTTGGTGTAAAGCGGAGAAGAAAGGTTCTAACGTTAAATTGTCTCTGCCTGCTATTTTTTTTTTAAATTATTGTCTGTACAGCGTTCTGATCTGTTCTTTTTTTGTAGAAAAATCTAACATTTAATTATACTTATGGCCATCTTTATATATATATTTTTTTGGCTAATATTTAAAATCTTATACATTTATTGTAATAACCTTATATCGAAACACAAATCGAGTCGAGAACAGACAAAGTGAGTCATAAATGTTAAAATCTCCACTACTGAAATTAAACTACGGAGTAACTAACCGGTTGATGGCGATGAAACGAAATTAACAATGTCATCTAATATACAATCAACACTATCTCAGTTTCATTAGTGCGAACGTGACTTAATTACTCCATATATTATATGAACTTGTATTCGTAAATTCACATTATTTCAACGACAGCTGTCAATAAAGTCATAGCAGGATAAACAGAGAAAAGACACTTCGTTCTCCACTTTCCTTAAATCGCAACGCCCTTTAGTGGCGGAACTTAAAGTCGCGCTTTGTCTCAGGTACTAGAGGGGAGAATTGAAAATAGTTTATAATTATTCAGGTACTATGGACTACTTTGAATTTTGTAAGAAACAAATGTACAACCATTGCGCTTACACTCAGATGCAGTCACGCTACACCACGAAGGCCTCGGTTTTTATATTTTTATAAAATATTATGAAAATATAAAAAAGATCTAGAACTACATTCTATATAATTTATACTAAACATGACAAGTTAATTGACACAAGTACGTAGGTAAAGCTACATTCAGAACTTACAACTTGTTAAATTACTCAAAGTACTTAAAGTACTACAAGCACTCTTGGAAAGCATTGCAGGCTTTATATACTACGTGGTTGTCTCTAAGGAATGAAAGACTAAAGCGTAGACACAATTCTTATATATAAGGTTTTAGAGCATACGACGTGCTCACTTTAAACTTGGCTAGATAAAGGAAGGAAGTAAGTCATACTTCTGTATTTTAAAACGAATATTTCTATTTTTTATATGAACATTCAATTATCGCAATAAAATTTATGTAAATATATTGTACGTTAATTCTACTTTACTCGTGTAGTATACAGGTGTCAGGTAATTAAAGGATATCCTTGAAATGTCTTATAGTTAGAGTAAAGTGTGGCACTAATTCCCGCCACTTAGCACGCAATGTTTCGATTTTAGGCGGAAAATGGAGAACGGAGGATCTTGAAATTAGGCTTTGTTTTGGTGGCTACCATGCAAGGTAGAACAAAACGTGAAGCTATCTAACCTTAGAACTTATGACCATTCTGAATAAAAAATATCATTAGTATAAGTTTTTGTAAGAAAAATAAAAGAAATGTGTAAAATAACAATGATTTTTTCCATTTCACAATATTTTAACGTCTAAATTCTTACAATAAGTTCTATGCTATTTAATTGTCTTATTAGCATCTACTTCAAGAGAGTATTAAGGTTTGGGAAAACAATCTTAGAGAATACTGTCTAGCCGGTGAATATATTAATGTCATTGTCTAGTTCATGTAAGGACCATTTTTAGTCCAAGTACTTTTTAATTTAAATTCTAAAATGATTTCAGTCGGCGAAACCATTTCTGTCCTGGTAGCTTTATACGAGTGAGTTATAATTAAATGTTGTTAATATAATTTAATATTATCATTATTGTTCAATTATTTTTGTTAAATATGATTAAATATGGACTAATAAGTTGTCTACGTGAACAGTTGAAAGGAGGCTTGTTAAGCGACTTCCAAAAGGTTATCAATTCAGCTCTATTTTTTTATGTGTGTTACCACCGGACTTTTTACTGAGTGGATCGATTTTGATGATTCTTTTTTTAAATGATTGGAAGTGGTTGCAGTGTGGTCCCATGTGGTCATTTCTTTTTCTAATAGCTCTAAATGTACCCATCCGTTTATTTAATTATTTATCAATGTAAACTCTCAATGTTATTGCCTCCGACTTGCTTGAAAATGAGCACAAATAAGCATTCAATAATTATAAATAATTTTTAAGCAATAACCTGAAGTCGACCAGTATAATCAAGTTTTCTCTTTTTTCTTTCTTTATGGAGTGAAATATCAAGCTATAAATAAATTAGGCTGTTCTACTTATGGAGATATTTTTAATAAGCATAATTTATTTAGCATATGGACGGACGATGTGTAACATGGACCAAATTTAGTTGATTAGACTATGTTAGGTATATTATACAAAACAAATTGGAGTGAAAACTTTGAGTACATCACGTGTATAATACATTAAATTATGTCATATAATAAGCAGAAATTTTTACTTTTTTCATCTAGTGTCACAACACTTTTCACCCGAATTCGAAACATTGCGTTCTGAATATGAAATCGAGGTATGATCGATGGTAGAAAGATACAGAGTAGGTATTGAACCCAGAACTAACCACAATTATAGTAAGACATTGTCTCGCTGCCAATCGTGATGATGAATTACTGAACTTTTCTGAATTCTATTAAAGCTTTTTAATAGAATTTTAGAAAATGACCGATTAAAATAAAGTAATTAACGACTACTTTTAATGAATGAGATAAAAGATAAAGGTGTATCAACCTGTTTCAAGCTTACCATGAAAAATATTTTATTAATTTCTATTGTGAAGTAAATAACAAATATTAAAATTTTAATTAATTGTAATTAGTCTTAAGTCTATTAAGCTGTATGACAATAGTAACAGGCTATAAAT
The DNA here is from genome assembly GCA_019049465.1 of Dryas iulia moderata. NCBI lineage: Eukaryota > Metazoa > Arthropoda > Insecta > Lepidoptera > Nymphalidae > Dryas > Dryas iulia. The sequence goes on from CM032431.1 coordinate 6,729,742, forward strand.
TCTAGGAGCATATAAAAAAAGTATAGCCATTATACGCTTAAGTACTACAGTTTAAATATTTAAAAATCCTTATTGTTGGAAATGTTGCCAATAAAACAAAATTTAAACACAAAGTTTATGACACTCCTCTAAAAGTTAAGTGTAATTAATTATTAAAGAAAATACCTAGCAGCAAGGTAAGACTGATTATGCGGTATAATTTTAATATTATAGTGAAATAAGTATCAGATTGCGCCAGTCGTGGCGCAGTGGCACAACCGTGTGACTGTAAACGACTGGTTTTGTGGACTCGATTCCCACTCGAGTAGTGAAAATATTTAATATTTCCATTTTCTGGACACTAGTGTCGAGGCAAAGCTCGGCGTTAAGTTTCAATATTTAAAGAAACGAGGGTAGACACATTAAATAACTAATATGCTTAAACTATATCACTCATTAACTGTAGTACAAATTATAAACAGCTATCATTAGTGTCTTAGTAAAATAACCAGACCTTTAACTTCCGACTCGCTGCGCTCGCGAAGCTCGGATGCCATTTACATATTGAGCGAAGCGAGCAAATGAAAATCATTGATTTCGGCACACAGTTTTTTGGTAACAATTCCTCAGGGACATCAATTTTTTCAATTAAAAAAATTGATATCCTTAAGACCCATCTCTATATTGGCCTTATTGTACGTGCAAAATATCATAAATTGCTGACGTGTAGTTTTCTAGCCACATCACAAAGAGTGCCAACATGTCTTCAGTAGAGCTCAAAAATGTGTATAATGTATGATAATTTAAACAGCGTACGTTACATAAATCAAAGTGTAGTAATGCGATAGTGAACTTACTGAACCAATTACTCTGGATCGTAATCAGCTATTGTTTACGTGAGCCTGTGTACTACGTTTGGCAATGTTTGTTTTGTTTTATTTCACCCGGGAAAATGTTCATTTACATATACTCGTATGTTAGTTATAACCCTGGTAGTTTCTAAGCGTAGGTAATAGTTTTTAACGAAAATACATTTAAATATTTTATGGTGGACTTAGACTAAGTGTATTGTTTCCAGAAAACAGTATTTGAATATATTCTATACCAATACCTTTGTGTAATAGAAGTTAGAACAGAGAGTGAGTCTCTGAAAAAGTAAGCTTGAGAACGCCGGTTTTAAGCTAGACGACGATCGAGTACATGACTTGTGGAAAACCGAATTGTAGCACTAACTTTTATAAGTCCTAAACCAGCCACTATGTCCAACATAAAATTAATCATTGTATAAAATTGATCCCGGGCATCCAAACTTTTCTGAAACGAAAAGAAATCAGTATTATCTATAGCTATATCTAAGCCCGGATAAACTTACTTACCCATAATCTTTAGCAGTTGCAGATCACACATGTGTGATCTGCAACTGCTGAAGATTATGGGTAAGGGTTCTTTCATAAGGCAACATATTCTGGAAATGAAGATCCTTAAGTGGATTTGTGGGTTATAAAATATATTTATTTTATGTAGTCTCTGAGTCTAAGTGGAGTTCTAAGGGCGTCGCCTAAGATGATATGGCCAGATTGTGCGCTTTAGGAAATCTCTTGGACACTTAAGGCAGCAATGAATGAAATATAAAGGTCGTAATGTTAAACTTGAGATTCAACGACATTTAAAGAAAACGTATAAAAATTTGAACGCAGCGGGATTCGAACCCGCGCCTCCTGAATACCGTTCAGGCGCTCTCACCACTGAGATTCAATGCTTGAGATTCAACGCTTCACCTGACGACTGAGGATGTTGAAGATGGACTCTAGTTACTACCGCCGAGATCAATTACAGGTGTTAGGAGGCCATCGTGGCGTAATGAAACAGTGTCTGACTGTAAACGCTATCTATGGTTGTGGATTCAATTCACCGTCGAATGTATAATTATATTTAAATTATTTTTTTCCACTCTGGTACCTAAGACAAATGCACTTTTGAATTTTGGCTCTCAAATCGCAATAGGTTGAGTTATGACTGACTTTAAGCTAAATAGCATTTTTTCACAGTATTACACTATGTTTACATAATTTACTAAAATTTAAATCAAACACTAGAAAGTGTACGTGATAGCTTAAAGCTGGTCTGATTGGAGAAAATCAAATTATATTTCAAATCCAGCAACATTCAATTCGTGACGAATCTTAATCACGCCCCTAAAGTTGACCAAACATATTTGACTTTTTAATCAAAATAAATCGTACTTCAATGACCCTATGAGTGCTATAATATGCTGTACATATTGTAAAAAAGTCATCAAAGAGTTTTATTACATTATACGCCTTTTTATGGCTATAAATATAAAAAGGTTTAATAAATTTCGATTAATATTTTTTTATTCTTATATACGTTATCTCCATTATCCATTAACACAAGCTGCAACACCATCAATTTAAATGGAAGAATATTTCCATGCATTTAAAAGCACTTTATTGAAGCAGCTAAAACCAGCAAAAGAGCTTTTGAATTAACTTTTGTCACAACTATTACGTACTTTTTATAATAATGCTTTATAAACAATTAGATCACCTTAAAATCCAAAATAAAAATCCGATATAATAATCACAAGGACTCCGATTTTGGATTTTTATTAGGAGCTCGCTGTAAAAAAAAGTAAAAGAGGATAAAGACTCGCCAGACTTGAAGTAAAAAAAAGTCTTATGTTTATTTTTTCTTAAGAATATAGTTAAATATATACGCGGAGGCGAAGTTAGAGGCATTTTTTTATCTCGGTCCTTAGACTTTATATCTTTAGTTTCAAATTTGTAATATTACTGGACTTTTAAGCTTTTTACGTATTTTTTTTTGTTTTTTATAACTGGAAATTCCAGTACATAAAAAGAATGGAGGGGCCAGTCGTGACGAAGAGGCACAATGTGCCTGTAAAGCGACTGGTTGTGTATTGTAGAGGGGGGTATAACATATTTAATATATCTATTTCCCTCGCTCTGGTGTAGAGGCAAAGCGCGGGGTTAAGTTCCGCCACTTAACACGCAATGCCTCCCAATGCAGTGGAAAGTGGAGAACGGAGTGTCTTAGCATTAGGTTCCCTCTGCCTAAGATAGAGGCAGAGATTAAGACTAAGACAGACTATATCATGCATAAAGTATCCTATTGATTTAATGTACGGATGCCGGTGTGACTCATCTATCCTTTGCATTACACAGCGAGAAAAGGATTCATCCCTAGGGATTAAATGTAAGTTTAGGCAGCTACTTTAAAATGTGCATCAATTGTCGCCTTTAAGGACTCCAGCTCCTCTTCGAAATCCCTCGCTAGAAATGAACGGTTTATAATTTTAAGCATATAAATATTTTAATAGATTACAGAGAGATTTCGCTATTATAGCTCAGGCGTCTAAATCCACCGCGTCCAAATCCTATTACCATACTATAATAATATAAATATGAACGCGATGTCATCGATGCATCTGTAATCATTTCACGCAAAAACGGATTGAAGGGATCGATCGTACGAATGAACCTTAAATAAAATTTTACAGTAATATAGCTTGTTCGTAAAATCTAAAAAATAAAGAATAACGTAAAAAAACTACAATTTATAAATATTTGATATAATTTTGTCATAATATAAAAAAAGATATAGAAAGATAAGTATAAAATTAGTTGAAAAGATTACTGCCCTCTGACAGCTATTAACATTGTTATAAGGCATCTTCTTTAGTAAAAAAAAACGTCGCCTCCGCTATCTGTACGCGATATTTCAAACTACAGCGCGGATTTAAAAGCTATTTTCAGTAATAGACAGAGTAATTTAAGAGGAAAATTTACAAGTATAATATATAGTAGAGTAAAGTCGAAAGTTTCAAAGATTTCTAAAAGTATATATATTTTAATATATATTTTTGCGTGCTTACATTGCAAACGCTGCAGGCTAAACCTTATGAGATAAATCAAAATAATGTGCCATATATACCTTAAAAAGATGCTATTTTAAACAACTCTTTGCCCTTTCCTAAATCATTAAATACTTTAAATATCTTATGCATTCAAGCTTATTAATTAACTTAATGTCATTAAAATAAATACTTTACAAAATAATAGAGGTAAAATAAATGGAATAGTCGTTGAGTCATGGATAGCATTGACTAGATTTGTTCTGTCTGTCTGTTCTAAAATCAGTACTAATTAAAGCCTAGTCAGCTTGATACAGGGCCGAAATAATGAACGAAATGGAACTAGAAGAAATGGCTTAGCAGTGCTCTTCGGCATGATAGGTGATAGGATAGAATATAGGTGGGCTGGAAATACCACGAGGTAAAGGCAGTATAATGGTTTTATGTTTTTAATTTATATGTTTTGTATGTCTTTAATTTCGGGTCTAAGTTTCTTTGTAAGCAGGTGGTAAATGGAGTAATATGAGTCCCAATTTTCACGCCAATGAAGTTGCGGGGAGCAATTACTTTTTCATAATAAAATGTTTAGCATCAAAACGTTGCTATTCAAAATTTCATTTTATTTGATTAGCGAAAAAATATGTTTGACTTTTTTCATTCGCAATTTATTTCCTGGAAAAGTAATCGAAGGTATGATGTATTTTTGTTACAACTTTTAATAAAATACATCCTGGCTGTAAGGAATTACGTAAAGTTATTTTACCTTTATTTTTGTTCCAAAAAAAGTTTCGTGTTAGATAAAAAATATTTGAAATTTTGTATTTCCTAAATGAAGAAATAATGAAATTTACATAACATTTTTAACACTTGATATCATTATTTTCATTCAAGTTCAGTGGAAATTCAATAATTAATGGATGTGATGTGTTATATGACTATATATATAGAGACTTTCGTGGCGCATTAGGACAGCGTCTGAAAGTAAATGCGATGGTTGTGGGTTTGATTCCCCCACTCAGAAGAATTATTTTAATTATTATTTTCATTAAATCTCTGTGATACTAAAGAGAAAGCGTAGCGTTGAGTGTAGTTCCGCCACTCAAATCACAATGTCCCAACATATGGTGGAAAGTAGAGGACAGAATGTCTTGACATTAGCTTCTCTCTGACTAGGGTAGTTAGAGAGAAGATATCCAACATATGTATATACATATAAAACATATATATATATATACGGTTAAATATGTAAAGCTGCTTTTTTATAGAGTATACAGTGTATAAATTGCTTCACTTGTTCAATATGCACTGAATTATAAATTCATAAATCTGTGCATACTGCGCATAGGTGTACGAGGAGTCGTGTTGACGTGTGAGACTGATACTAAATTGGCTTCACTGTAGCTTGGTAATAAACACGAGAGGAATTTTAAAACTCTTTTGAATATTTTAAAAGCAAACACTTCTATTAAAATATGCACAAATGTTTTTTTTTAGCTTCACGCTGTATCCCGCACACAGCAGGGTATGCAGAGGGAACCTAGTGTTAAGACACTCCGTTCCCCACTTTCCACCGCAATCGGAGGCATTGCGTGTTAAGTGGCGGAACTTACGCCGCGCTTTACCTTGACACCAGAGCGAAGAAAATTTACAGTCACACGCTTCTGCCACTGGGCCACGACTGACCACTGACCACAAATGTTGTTATAATAAAATATTAATTCAAATTGTTATATTGATCATTGCTTTAAATTTATAATACATCAGATACATATATTACAAGATAAATAAATAATTATTTTTAACATTTTAAAGTGAAATTTACTCAAACGTTTAGGAAATTAAAAAACTTACTAAAACCGCGGCTATATATTATGTTGGGATTATTGAATTGGAATGTTTTAGAAATATTTGATTGATTTAAAGATACTCGTATATTACTCATAATTCAAAATGAATTATATTGTATTTTCCACATATCAACAAGCTTTTTTCAGTAGTAAAACGTTAGGTACTTCATGCAAGAATTAAAAGCTATAAAAAGTTCTAACTTTGTAAATGAACTCGCGTTAATAATAATCAAATATATAAATGGTTATTAAATTACTTATGACATTTCAGCTTAATTTCTCGGTTATTAGTTCGTTGCTTGTTAGTAGTTAGTTGTTTTAAAGTAAAATTCAGTATAACATCTGACTTGCGCAAACTGAGTCAACAAAGTTTAAACAAAACACTTTAATATTCTAAATAACAGTTATTCTGCAACTGCAGCTCCCGTACCTACATGTTTATTCATGCGAAAGGTTAATAGGTTTATAGTTCTATGTTTTAGCGTTTACTCTGCGCTTGGATGACTTTAAATTTATAAATAACTTGGGACATTTACCACCTGACAAATTAATTTAAACTATGTGAGATGTATAATAGTATTGAATACTACAGTTAACAATGAATCTTTAGAATAGCAAACAATATCTTCATATGGAAGGGACTCGAGCTTACGCCTAAGATCTTACGCTATATTAATATCTTACGCTATCTTATCTTACAAATGATGGTTTCTAATCAAATAGCAAACTTAGCATATTATTTCGAACAACGCTTTTTCTATTACTCATAACTTACTGAAATATTCCATAAAGAAAAAACCTTATTTTGTATGCTGAATCTCACCATCGATATTCAATTTGAAGTCAGATCATATGTCAATATCGGATGCGAAATCAAACGAAGTGAAGAAAATTGGAAATAGACAATCTGTTTCTTGGAATGCCTTAGAAATTCGTACCAAAAGCTCGATGACAAGCTTAATAAAGCTTTTAGAATTTTATGAAAAGCTTAATGTTCGTTTTTATTTTCACGTTTCGTATTAGGTTGTATCAAGTATATCATTTATAAGATTTATCCTGCTTACCAGAGACGAAAGAGGGTATATACTGTGATGTTACTTCTTTCAGTAAGTGTCAAGAGCAGTAAAATGTAAATATACATAATTTACATTTTAATATATAGAATTCGAAGAATCAAAACAATCATTTAATATAAAAAAAACTTAAAAGCTATAAGTAATTTGTCATATATTATTTTAAGTAAAATATATTTCTCCAGATATATTAGAAAGCTGTGGTTATAAGATACATGACAAGTTTGATGTAGCATTTAGCATTCCCTGAAGAGAGTATCGTTCGTTAGCACGAGTATGTTAGTGTTTACTTATTAAACTCTAGCAAGTAGCAATTTACGTATATAACGTATAACTACTTAGGGAGATATGAGATATGTACATATTCCCATTTTAACGTAGTCTTAAGTAAGATATAAGAAATTTCAAATTGTTAATTCAAAATAAAAATCAAGTTATTTTTACATATTTAACTAATTTACAGAAAAAAATAATTGGAGAAAATAAATACTTTTTACGAATTAGGTCTTTTATATTGAAGGAGTGCATCAAAAAAATAAGACCTTTTACTGATATCCATATAAGGTAGGTTGTTTAGAAACATGTACTTCGCCTATTTGTTACGGTGGCCATTTTGGATTAAAATAATACTAGAAAAAGAAATATATTTTAAAATTCAGCTCCAAAGGACACTGGGAAGTTCGTGAAATTTTGCTTCCAAAATTTGATTACAAAAATTCAACTTCACGGATGAAACTTAATAAAAGGTTGTAAAAAGTATACGAATAATGTGTAGATAGATACAAGCTTTGTATCCGCAACTTATTGAACTCTTAACATTTATAGAAAGTTTTAAGCCAATTTATCAAAGGAATAAAACGTCCTGCACAATTTTCACCACACCTTTTCAACCCTCTCGGATCGAAATTACTTTTAAACTTAAAACCCACGCTCACAGTACAAAATCAAAACTCTTTGCAACTTTGAAATATCTGTTCTATTACCTGTGCGTTAATAACTTTAACAAACAATGTTTTTTGAAAAGTTTACTGAGAAAGTAAAAAAAGACGGACATTTCTTTAATAACTTATGCTTAGTTAAATGTTATTAGAAACTGTGTTTGTTTTTTAGTTTTTTTAGTTTTGTAGAATATAACATTTTAAATATGATGGTTAACAAATTTTACTTAATAGTAATACAGAACCTTACAGTTTTTAACTTTATACCGCAGATCATTCGGCAGAAGGTTAGAACTAGATGTTCCATTCTCTACTTTGTGGCCGAAATCGAGATATATATACGTCGCGCTTTGCCATAACAAATAGTGTACCAGGGCTGGGGAGCAAGTATATACTTCGAATGTAATCATTTCCACGACTGGGAATTGAACTCACATACATCCCCATCCTGATGAATCTAAATCATCACGATGACCTCACATACTTTTAAAATAAAATAATAAAAAATAAATATAGTGACTTATATAATATTATAAAGAACAAAAATTAACTACATCAGAATTTCATACAAATGCGAATCAAAGCAGTAGTCCATATGGAAATTAAGTGTCAAATACGAAACATGGCTGATGGCATATGCCCGACGCCGCTTAATCACGTACGTGAAATGTACCGACAGAATTGTTAGTTAGTTCGGATTATTTCACTTGGGTATTGTTCTAAAATTAGCAAAGCTATTTCACACTCTCCTGATTACTATTTTCTTACGAAATAAACGTTCAGGCTTTTAATACATTTTTTTGCTACCACTATTAGAGTGATGGTAGATTTTAAGATAACATATTAGAGATAGGTGGAAATTAGATTGTGTAGCTGGTCCCCCCCTTTTATCCCTTCATTGATCTGAAATGTTTGAAAATATATTAATCAAATCATGCCTTGGCTCATGATACGTCTTGTGGTTAGGACCTTTATTGTTATGTATGTAAGTAACTCAAGTTCTTTTTGAGATTCAGAGATAACAGTGTTAAGAAATTCTACGTGTAATATATTAAATACATATAATAAGCCATCAGAAGGTATCTTTTTTTATTATAATTGCCATCAGAAAGGTATTGACTCTTTTATATATAAATTAGCCATCAGAAGGTTTTCCTTCTTTATTATTAGTTTGCCATCAGAAGGTATAGACTCATTTATATATTAATTAGCCATCAGAAGGGATCTAGACATGCAAGTATCTAACACAAACTATCCGTTGCAATCACCCAGAGCTCGTCCGAGGAAAAGCCCTAGGATCGTCTCATTTATCCCTCACTTACAACTATGCAAGATAGCTATATTAAGAGAAAAATGGCCGTGTGGCCCCGCCCCGCCACTTGCCGTGAGTTCCGTCCGATCGCAGACCTGACCGATCATATTGAACCCTCCGAGACACAACGAAACAGTTCACGTATATGATACTTACGATGCCTTAGCAAACGATCAATTATTAGTTAGCTGTCACGTCATGTTTGTTAAGTTTGTGTGTGATCTTTCTCAAGGTACTTGTTACGCTTATTATATATATTTAATTAGTTGTACATTGGTTTGTGAGGCCAATGTAATTCGTCGGGTTGTGAAGCCGATATACGTCACTGGTTTGTGAGACCAATGAATTCGTCGGGTTGTGAAGCCGATATACGTTACTGGTTTGTGAGACCAATATAATTCGTCGGGTTGTTAAGCCGATATACGCCACTGGTTTGTGAGGCCAATGGATTCGTCGGGTTGTGAAGCCGATATACGTCAATGGTTTGTGAGACCAATGAATTCGTCGGGTTGTTAAGCCGATATACGTCACTGGTTTGTGAGACCAATGAATTCGTCGGGTTGTTAAGCCGATATACATTAATGGTTTGTGAGACCAATGTCACTGGTTAAGCTATAAGCTATAAGCTACCTGAACCCACGACAGTCGCATGTCACACGTTATACCACAATCCGACTTTGTACAAGCATTGCTTACGCAACACAAGACAGCATCAGAAAGGATACAACTAACCAACGTCGCTATAGCGGATCACTTTACCAAACATGCCGGCCTCGGTGCTGCAAAGCTACATTGATTGTGTCACCGACATCGCTTATCAGTAAGCTATAAGCTACCTGAACCCACGACAGTCGCATGTCACACGTTATACCACAATCCGACTTTGTACAAGCATCGCTTACGCAACACAAGACAGCATCAGAAAGGATACAACTAACCAACGTCGCTATAGCGGATCACTTTACCAAGCATGTTGGCCTCGGTGCTGCAAAGCTACATTGATTGTGTCACTGACATCGTTTATCAGTAAGCTATAAGCTATAACCGAACCCTGACAGTCGAGAGACAGTACATGCATCGCCCCTGTACATGTAGTTTATATTTGTTTTTTTAAGATTTACACATTCGTATGAGATCGTGCCAATTATTGCCATAAAATACCCAGCTATCAAACGCATTATATATTAATATCTTATTATTATTATTTGTACTACATGCATCGCCCCTATACATGTAGTACATATTTATATTATTTTAAATTTCATACATTCGTATGAGAATATTTGCCATAAAATATTTAATCATCCAAAGCCTCATTTATTTTTATTTAATAAATATTATTTACACTCGCAACTTTCAATTAATTTATAAATTTATAATATTTAGGAAAATGTAAACTATAGTGTTCATACAACACTATTTTAAGATGGCGCCGCCATACGCCACATATTTAAATTAATTTGTACTGCAAATTATACGTTTTCTTTTTCATAGAACTATTATTTAAAATATTTATTGCCTTTAATACTATTATATTATTTAGTTATTATTATTTAAATATTCATTTCAATATTCGCTTTTGTTATTTTTATATTATTAATGTAATAAGAACTCACCAAGCAATTCTTCATAATTAACAAATATGCATCTTACCAAACTTGATTATTATAAAATTATTATATTTCGATCACTTTGCATTTAATATGTTAAATTTATTTATTAAATATCCATTTCCTTGTATTCAATTTATAATATTTGCAATTTAATATCAATAATTTCCTAAGCGTCACTTTTACCGACGCCACGCTCCCGCCATCCTCCCTTTCTCTTTCTATTCCATTTTTAAAAATCATAAACTATAATCGGCCAGCAACTCATACAGCCAACATTGCTTTTTCTGAAAATATTAATTAAATATTTTTTTATTATTTGTTTAACCTATTCCATAAAATTGTATATATTTTTTTATTATCATTAAATTATATTATTTTTTTTTTATATTCCTACGTTTATTTATACGTAGTATGTATCGTTACAATTAGATTTAAAAATTTCGTCTATAACAAGGAAAAATTAAACATGTAATTATTATTATCCACCCAAGAGAGTGAACTAAGGCATTTTCTTAATTAGTACTCCCATAAAGCCATAAAAGAACAACATTTAAAATAGAAATAGATACTTAATCTTTCAACAACTGGATACACATTTTTTACACTGTTAAAGCGTTACTCACGTGCTTGGGAATGTCAATTTTTTTTTTTAAAAAACATAATAAATTAAACGCTCCATACTTGTCTAATGTTTTAAGCGGTTTTTAAATTCTTGGATTTTTAATGAGATAGATATACATTATATTCACATTTTTTGTAATACTTTTATTTAATCACCACGTTTTATTACTTTGTAATGCTGATAGTATAGAAAAGGTCAAGTGTAACACGCCATAAATAAAAAAAATGTTAAAATTATGGGCTACGCCTGTACATTTTTAACGAGAAATTAGGTGAATGTAATAATATATTCATATTTTTTACGCCTAGGTATGCATATTTTGTACGCAGATACTCTTTTATTCAACGTCTGCGTGAAACAATTTTAGCAACAGGCTGTAATCAAGTTGCTTTAATAAAGTAAATCGCAAACTCAATTTGTAGGAAGGAGGTTATACAAGTAAAATATTTAAAGAAAGGTACTTCAATTTATTACATAATAAAAAAAACTTTTAAGGAAAAGAATGTATTTTATTTTCTTCCAAATATTGATAGACGATATGTATATTTTATTTGAATACGATATTATAAAAAAAAGCAGATTTACAGTGTTTTCTTCATAGCGGGATAATCTGAGAGGAACTAGTGTCAAGACCGTCTGTCCTCTACTTTCGGGTCAAAACGAGACATTGCGTGTTAAGTAGTGAAACTCAACGCCGTGCTTTGTCTTAGATACCAATGCGAAGTACAACTTTAAATATAATCATTACGTTTAGTGGAAATTGAGCCCATGACCGTCGTAGACTCTGCCACACTGCGCTACCACGATCTATATTATATTTGAGCTTCACGCTGTATCCCGCACACAGCAGGGTAGGTAGAGAGAATCTAGTGTTAAGACACTCCGTTCCCCACTTTCCGCCGAATTCGGAGGCTTGCGTGTTAAGTGGCGGAACTTAACGCCGCGCTTTACCTTGACACCAGAGCGAAGAAAATGGAAATATAACTTCCACTCCTCGAATCGAACCCACAACCAGTCATTTACAGTCACACGCTTGTGCCACTGGGCCACGACTGGCCTATATTATATTGAAACCAAATATGACCTTTGCTATTGCCCTTTATGTGTATCTCATAAAAGTAAGTAAGTAAATAAAAAACTCAAGGTTTAGTTCGGCTAATTTATTATTTATATGTCATTTTTTGTCAATAAAAACAAATACAATTATTAATATTGAACTTGGCTCTCATTATCACTTTCCTGTTTTCGGAGAGGTAATGTTTAGATGACACAGTAACCTTATTTTCCGGAATGTTAAGTCGTAAGTGTTGTATATCGCAATGATTAACGATACAGTCCTAAGGGTATATAAGCTCCATTACACAAACGTAACTTAATCCACTACCATCATGTCTTATTCACATTAACTGGTATAATAATTTTACTAAAATATGTGTCAATTTATGTTAACTGGTACTTACTACCATATACAGCGTTGGGTTCCGCAACTTAACACACAATGTCTCGATTTGAGTCGGAAAGTGGAGAACAGAGTATGTTGAGACTTTTATTTGATACATGAAACTGCTATACGAGTATATTAACTATTTTTGTGAGCTACATTATAGATAGAAACATGCATATTTTTTTACAAAATTCACGTGTAAGATATTTGTTTTGCAAAAAAAAATACTATTGATGCTCTAAAATGTACTATATCCTATTTAAATTGTGTCCTAACGTAGCAGGCTCCCCAGTGGTAACAAAACGATGTATTGTATTACAGGTGCGTCATTCGGGCGTGGCATTTAGACATTTCATGTAACGTAAATCGAAAATATATTTAAAATTCCCAATAGTAAAAAGTCTTATTGTACTTTGTACAGTTATAAAGAAATCTCTGTACTTTTAAATGACAATGGATTTAAATCCAGATCAGTTCTTTAGCGAGAAAAATATACATTTAATTAAAAAATAAAAGTTATTTAACGTCCATAGTGACGCAGTGGCACAACGTCTGACTGTGACAGCGGTTGGTTGTGGATTTGATTCCTACTCAGTAAAATGATCATATTTTAATTACTATCATACTTCCGAGATGAAGAACAAGTTGCATTGCGTTGAGGTCGGTCACAACACGCAATTCAGACGGAAAGTGTAGAACGATCACTACTTCTCTTTAACTAACCTGCTATGCGAAAAAAATCGTGCGGCTAAAATTATTTAAGGTTTTGAGTGTGCTAAATACACCACATCACACTGAGTAATGTTAGATTGTACGGCCGCTGAATTCTAATTTTGATGGACAATTAAAAATATGTTTTCTGTATGTTTAGTTATCGTACCTATCTATTATGAGACCACTTTTCTGTGTCTACAATTCATTAAAAACCTTGTAAGAATAATATTCTATATCTAGCTAACTCGCAATTATTATAATAAAGAAAATACTTTAATATATATTATTTTAGGAAAATGTTTTAGTATTTCTTTGAGGCTGGGCTCAGATTTTTTTTAATAAAAAAAGACACGTTTTACGATGTCATAGTTAGTTAATTTATATTTATATATAGTTATTTACAAACAAGTTCTGTTTTTGCGGCTTTTTTTATATGGAAGAAAATTTTAAGTGAAAAGTCATTTATCGTCGTTTTTCATGATTTAAATATGTAATAGTTGCTATGTAAGTAATAATATGACGGCGATATTGGTAATACTTCTCATCAAAATGTCTATATATTGAAACGATATTAGTGTCTTATACCTAGGTGGGTACCTGCCTTAACGTTAGAAATGCGTTTTTTTAGCTTTACGCTGTATCCCACACACAGCTGGGTAGGCAGAGGGAACCTACTGTTATGAGTGGTGATAAGTGACGGAACTTGACGCCGCCCTTTGCCTCAGTACTAGAGCGAAGAAAATATTAAATATTTCCACTCTTCGAGTGAGAATTGAACCCACAATTAGTCGTTTACAATCATACGTTTGTGCCACTGCACCATGACTCGCCCCAAGCGTAATGAAAATAAAGTATCAATTTATGTATGTTATCTTACATGATACAACTATGCCAAAGTGGTATAGCGACAAGCACTAGCGAAACAAGTCCAGAAATAGAAACAATATTCCAGAACTAGTACATCACATAGGAAATTCGCAAAGCTCCTACGTGAAGCTTTGCTCTGTGTAACAGTCACATTTTTAAAAGCTATTTTGGTCTTTCCATCCATGTAACGCTTAAATGGTGTCATTTGAAAAATAAAAGTTCATAGTATACTGACCGATGTGTTCATTCTTAGTTAAATAATAATTTATTATTTTTTTTTTTCTTTATAATCCTTCAAGGGCCAGTGGGACAGTGTGTGATTGTTTACGCGAAGGGTTGTGGATTCTATTCCCCACTCAAAGGGTGAAATACATATTTGATTTTCATTTCTTCGCTCTGGTATTTAAGTCAATGGCCGGCGTTGAGTTCCGCCACTTAACGCGAAATGACTCGATTTCGGGCGGGAAATGAATAACGACGTTGACATTAGGCTCTCTCTTATTACGCTCCTATGAGTAAAGATGTTTTTTAAAATTCTTTTCTATATATAGTCTTAGAAAAAATGGTTTTAGTTTTTGTTTAATAAGTAGTATAAACAAAAACAAAAATATATTTAAAAAACCTCTAACCAAGGTTAAAATCTTAATAAATATAATATAAAGAAATATTTTTAATATAATAATGGCTAGAATGTAATATAACGTAACATGGGTCTGGTGTAATGTCAAACTAAGTGAAGTAAATCTCTCGGGGTTACCTTCACGTGGTCGGAAAATTATACACACCTTGCTCATTTTAATCATGAAATACGTTTTCAAAAGAAAGTGGGCATCGAAGCGCGATGGTTTTGGGTTCGATACCTTCTCGGGAAAATAATTGTATATTATTTTCATTTTTCTACTTTAATATTTTAAAAAATCACAGCTTTGAGTTTCGCCACTGAACACGCAATGTCTTGGTTTCAGGCGGAAAATGGAGAATGGAGTACTAGGTTACTAGGTTTTGTTTAACTACTCTATTATAGGGAAAGTGGTAAAATATGTTTTCGTTATAAAACAATAATTAAGATTATTCTTTTATGAAACGAGAAAATCTTCAAAAATTAGAAGATATATAAACATTAACATTATGTAAATTACTATTTAATTTAAACTAAGTTGACAACAATAAACCATTACACAAATTCTTTTGATACATTATATATTGTTTATAGTAGAATGAATACGCTATTTTATGCTTATAAAAGCTCTAGTGGTGGTGGTAGTGTAAAATTTGATTGGTTTAGTATAAAAGGTTCGCTACCGATTAATATTGTTAATTTAATAAGTAAACACTGTGGCATAACCGCGTGCCATATGATATTTATATTTGGTAAGCTGAAAATGACAGATTGATGAAATGACATTTTAGTATCACTTGATACTAAAATGTCATTTTATCAATCTGCAATTTTCTATATATTTAAATTAAAGTGGTTTAAATCTTTTAAAATTGGGTTCGATTGCCACTCGAGGGATGGAAATATTTAATATTTCCGTTATTTTCGCTCTGGTATCGAGGTAAAGCACGGCGTTAAGTTCGCCACTTAACATGAAATGCTTCCAAAAATCAGCCGAAAATGGGGAACAAAGGGTGTTAACACTAGGTTCCCTCTACAGTAGCAGGGTAGCCGTCGATATTACTAGTTTTAAATTTAGTTGTACCGCACAACAAAGAACATGCACGGACCAACATATATAAAATAATATTTATTACTAAGGCTTGAAAGGGTAGGTACGTGATTAAATTAGAAAGTTCTGACACATTCACGTCAGGACTTTAATATGTTCTCTGATTAAGGTTTCGTAAGATGCGTTAACTGCCGTATTATGTCATTTACCATTAATTAAAAACCTGTTCCATTGTGAAAAGTTCATGGACATATGAGATTCATTCGTGTCCCTAATTAAAATATTGTTTTTTTTTAAATTTAATTATAATATACCACTAAAGACATATGTTCCATATTCATTTTTCCTCATATTTTTAAATATTATTAAATTTGTATTTATAAAAAATGTTGTTTACAGTTTAAAAGTCATAGCTCTAACTTACCTAACCGACAAGTTTCTATTTTAGTTGTTGTACGTATCTCGTCTGATATAACTGAAGAAAAAACCTATATTTAAATAAAAAGTATTATAATTATTTATTCTTAAGTATAAGATTTTAACCCATAACTATACCACGTTTAAAGTCAACCACGTATATGCAACACCACAGTGAATCACAGTCAACGAATTTCTATTTATATTTGAATAATAATAAAAAATATTTATCTGCTCTTTGTAATACTAAATAAGGGTATTTCATCGAAGCCCGTCTTGTATTATCAAGATTAGGTAAAGTGCCATTGGCTCAAGATAAAGACCACAGCGTCGGATGTTTAACGTCAATGAAAATTGCTATCATAGCTTCCGACAGCTGTAGCGCAAGTCGTTACGCTTGGAATGGTATTAAGAAATTGTACTAAATGTGTTTTTATATTTTCTAAAAACAATTAGTGAAAATGGAATTGTATATAATATGAATATAATATTGCAATTGCTCTACTGTATTAGCGTACGAATATTAAATGAAAACAATAATATTATATATAATAAAAGATTCAACAATAAGGTAGTGGAATTGGGAATTATCAGACTTGAAAAAAATGTTGAATTCTACACATAATTTTATTAGACATTGGATTCAAAGTGAATAATTCACTTCCGGACTTCGTTTTAAAATACGTTTAAAATAAAAAAAAGAACAACCTAAATTGAATGAAGCGAGAAACATCTTTATAAAACTTATTGGCATTTAAAATGGGAGTCCCAAAAAGAACTCGGCAATAAAATTTGCTGCTATTTATATACCAGCAAATTTTGTTGCTATTTATACTGTAGTCAATCCAGTTAAAAAAACAATATAAAACATATTGAACAATATTTTAAGAATGTGTTTGAATATGTTTTACCTTACAACTGTGAATGAATTAATTTAAAAAATAGGATTATTCAATCAGGAGACGCCAAATAAATTGGTTATCCAAGTAAAAGCTGTTCAAATTACATAATGGATGTAGTGTATGAGAGTGTAGGTCAAAACACCGGACATCAATTTCGCGTCGCGCCAATTGAAATCTAAAATTATGTCAATAAACCCACAAGTGTGCTTTAAAAGAGAGCAGTAAACACTACATCAACGAAAGTTATTCAAAAAAATTAAGAAATGTCAATCTATGAACTTTATAATTAAATAAAAGAACTCAAAGAGTAAAAACTATGTTTTACTTAATTTTAAGACACAATGTAAGTTGATCTTAAATAATACGCATAAATATCACACACAATTAAAAAAACATACATAAAAAGTTATTTTAATTTAAAATAACTGTCTTAAATGAATATAACTTTTATTACAAAAGTTTTATAATATTCTCTTCGTTACGAGTTTCTTTCTCACCTTGTCTCTAAATTTTATGATTAAGAAAATCAAAAGTTATGTTAATATAAGTTAAACATATTTTGTGTAAGGTAATTTAATAAATTATAATTAGGCCCGTTCTGTGAACTGTAGTTCACGGAACAGTTATGTATAACTGTTTCGTTATATTGCAACCCTCGGGGGTGGATTTTTGAAAAACAAAGTAGCCTATGTTTAATGTTGAATTATCAACTATATATAATCCAAAACTTATTACGATCGGTCAATTTTCATATAATCTTTCATGTCCTATTTCAATCCTTCCGAAGTTGATTTTAGAAAAAAATATGTACCTAACCTATGTTTGAGCCTAGATTATTTACAACTTTCATTTTTAATTAGCCGTAAAAGCATGACCGACAAACAGACAGACTTTTGCATTTATAATATAAGTATAGATAGCTTGCACGTAATGTCACTGAATTAGGCGTAAAATGGAGAATGGTGTGTCTCAATATAAGCTGCTTTCTATCTGTGCGAGAAAGTCAAACTATACATATAATAAAAATGTGACTACTAGCTGTTTGTACATCCATACTCATATTATAAATGCGAGAGTCTGTCAGTTTGTCTGTCTCGCTTTTACGACTAATCTGTCGGTCCGATTTGGATGAAATTTAGAGCGAAAGTAGTATATAATCCAGTGTATATACATAGGCTACTTATTTATTTAAAAATCAACCTTCAAAGGGTTGAAACAGGGGTTGATAATTTATATGAAAAATTTAAACGCTTGACCGATTGTAATTAATTTTGGAATATATGTAGTTGATACTCCCAGGTTAAACAATGGCTACTTCATTTATCAAAATCCACCCCCGAGGGTAAGATATGTGAGGAAAAATATCATTGGGGGCATTTGCCAATATAATAAAATCTAAAACAATCATTTTGATATTTTTCTGTATCCGTGCTTTTATGCATGCTTATCTCAGCTAAACTGATTTAAGTGCAATTTTGGCTATTATATAATTTTTTTAATAAGCTATCTGTAATGTTCCGCGTTTCTTGTATTTCATGTTTTAACCCCTTTTTTATGAAAATAAAGTAATTTGTTGTCGTGGGCGGGGGAAGAAATAAAACAGTTATAGTAACGGTGTGTACGTAGGTGAAGCCGCAAGCGGGTCGCTAGTTTTAAATAAATATACCTAGGGTTGAAAACGGTTCACATTTTACTGGGGCATTAGATTTCCCAACTACGATACAGTTGCATCTAAATTCCGAATTTAGAACACTATTTACTAGCAGATACTTAATGGAAATGAGATAAAACCACAGGCTTTCGTTTAGGTAAAGCTCTTCGATAGGTAAGCAAAATTAATCAGATAATGGAACATGGAGGATTACTTCTTAGGAATGTCGTTAATAAGTAACCTCCGGCTTACGATCTCCTAAGAGACTTGTTCAAAAGCACCATTTGTATTGGAAATAGCCAATCAATTGATTTTCTATTAGCACGGTAAATCTTTTTTGTTGATTCGATAATAGGCCATCATAGGCTCAGTGGCGTACTGAAACTCTTTGTTTTATTATAAAAGATTGTATTTTGAACTCTTTATTCTTTATATGTGTACTTTATTATTGAATATCTTTTCAAATGACATAAAACAACATTGTGTTTACAATATTTTCATTTTGAATATTAAAATCCTAAGACTATTTTTAATAAAAAGTTATCAGTGGGAGAGAACTTACTCTCAAAACACTTTGTTCTCCACTTTCTGTCCGAAATTAAGACATTGTCGGAACTAAGCGCTACATTCTGTCTTAGGTTTTTTTTTTTTTTTTTATGGAATAAAGGAGGCAAACGAGCTGAAGGCCCACCTGGTGTTAAGTGGTTACCTTCACCCATAGACATCCACAACAATAGTTATAGATGCGTTGCCAGCATTGGGGATGTAGGACAGAAGGAGAGAGGAAGGATGGGAATGGTGGAAATAGCGAAAGCTGGCTTACATGCCATCGAACCGGAACACATCATAAGATATTTGGCGGTTCGTCTTTGACATGATAGTGGTCGCGAGCCAGTCGGAGAACGAATCTCCTACCACCAAACTACTGGGTTACCCGCCTTTTACGGGACGCTACCCAGCGGCGGGGGGGAATTGTATTCTTAACCCGTCCCCCCACGGGTAAAAAAGGTACCAGACCAGAAAAATAAAAATATTATATAATCACTACCCCGAATGGGAATCGAACACACAATCAATGTGTTTACAGTCAGCTGCTATCCCACTATGCTACGATGCCTGTATAGGGGTTTCTTATAAATAATCTTGTTATATTTATTAACATGTCATAATAAGCCAGCTAATGTCTAAAGTTAATGAAGCTCAAGTTCCTACTAAAATAACATACATAATATAGTTTAATAAACATAATTAATTCAAAGAGACAGTGGTTTAATGTTTAATTGGTAAATAATTGTCACTTACTGAATGAATTGGAGCGGTACTGCGATGTGGTGGGTGGGCACAGTACGTCACTGTTCAGGCTCGACACGCTGACGTCACGCAACTCGCCGAGCGACGACGAGCGAAGCGTCGGCAACGAGAAGTTCACTTCCTTCGTCCTGATGGAAGGTAATTAGCTGATTATTTGCTTAAGTTTGTTCTTAATCACATAATTGATTAAATAAATTATATGGAAATTAGTTTTATTATTTATTAGATTTTGGTGGGAGCTACGGTATCTACGGGTGTCGTAACGCAGTGGGATTACCTCTGACAGTAAACGCTATTTTTGTGGGTTTGATTCCTACTCAGTGAAATGGTTATATTATAAATATTTTCATTTTTCTGCCACTGATTTGACACTAGGTTCTCTCTGATTCCAGCGCCATGGCGGAATAAACGTAAAGTAGCAAAAAGGAGCGATTTTTCTATTTTCAAATATATTCTTGTTGTACATATAAAAAAATATCATGTAAAAAATACATATATAATATTCGTAATAAAAATCATAAACCAGTTTAATCTTCAACTGAATGAACATTCGAACTCATAACTACAACTCTAAACAACCACCCAAATCGTTTATTGTTTTTTTGCATCTTCACGCCTATTCCGACACAGCAGAGTAGTCAGAGAGAACCTAGTATCAGGTTAGTGGCGAAACCCAGCGATACCAAATGTATCAGGTAAATGTAGGAGATCCTACATTAAACAAGACAGACATAAATAATTTAGTATGTATATATACTTCGTTCTCCAGTTTTGTTAATATTTATGTAAATAACTAATTATTTAGGACAAGAAAGGGTCGCGTTTGATTTACCACCTCTGGGTTACAAGTTTATTAAAATAAACTTTTGACTAACTTTCAAGTTAGTCGTCTCGTTAATCCCTAAAGTCACAATTCGATTTATGGTAACAATTTAGTTAATCGATTGTAGCACTTAATTGTAGTATAATATTTATTAATTAGTGTCAAAAATCGATATTGTACTTTATATCGCACATAATATTAATATGTTATACATAGATGTGTGTATATCTCATTAAACTGTAGAATTATCGATTATAATCGATCAATAATTATTGAGTTATAAAATGAATCTAATCATTGCATACTATAGCATACTTCAAAGCATATAGAAATTATGTGAATTTTACAAGCTTTTATTAAACTTACAACATACATTTATTAGTTTCAGGTGAAATGTTAAAGCCAATTTTGAAACACATCCTTAAGCGACTGAAAATTTCGTATATATGCTTCGTTTAGTTGACACTACATGGTTAGTTGTATGACATTATTCTAAACCCACCGTGGCGAAACATTTAAGATGGTGGACTAGTTAGTTTTATAGTATTTAAAAAATAGGAGCCAGTCGAGGCGCAGAGGCACAAAGTGTGACTGTAAAGCGACTGGTTGTGGGCTCGATTCCCACTCGAGGGGTGGAAACAACATATATTTCCATTTTCTTCCCCCTGGTGCCGATGCAAAGCGTGGCGTTTAGTTCCGCCACTTAACACGCAATGCCTCCGAATTCGTCGGAAAGTGGGGAACCTAGTGTCTTAACACTAGGTTCCTTTTGCCTAGCAGGGTGCTACGTGCGGAATATAGCGTGAAGCTAAAAAAATACTTCAAAAAAATATATAAAGATGAAAGTGCTTACTGAAAATAACGCGAATAAAAGCTTAGTTTAAGTTTTCACTCGAATTATTTGAGACCGCTTATAGAAACAAAAAAATATAATTCAAAATTAAATTTTACTTTGATGAACGATATACATGTGTTTTTAGGTTAACATATTATGTCACGCTTGTGCGTGACATGAATTAATTATAACCTAAATTATCATTATAAAATGATAGTCCACGTACCTATATTATAATATCGAAGTTCATAATAGCATTTATTACGTTATTGTGAAAGTTTATTAGCTCATCAATAATATATATCATCATAACAACAACGAGAAAATCTATGCAACGCACCATGACGTCAAAATCAGCACGGAAAGCGGAGAATGGAATCTTTTAACGCTGGGTTCTCTCTACCTCACTTGATCTAGCTTAGTAGATGTGTAAAGTTAAAAAATAAAGTCAAAGTCATAGTCAATTTTACTCAAAATTGACTTAGACAATTCAAAAAAAATGTCTTATTCAAAATAAGAAGCTACATGCTTCATTTTTTTAACGTCAAAAAGAATAATTAAATGTAAATATATATTTAAAGGTTTCTACTATTTTCAGTTGCTACACTATAAATCGAGTGAGAAACAACATTTTCTACTATATTTTGTGATAAAATTTATGTACAGTACTATCGCATTTGCGCCTCCACTAGATTGAAAGAATACATTAGATATAGGAATATATAGGTAATAACAAGTCAGTAAAAAAAATCAGCTCAAGAGTACCGTGAACAATAATAATCGTCTAACGAAGTTAAATTTTGTGCTTCAATATCGCGCCAGTATGGAAAAAGCCATTAGCATATTTTCCCTTATTTTATTTACTTTTTTTTTCAAGTTTTTCCTTTTTTCTCATAAAGTAGGGTTGCCAGAGAGAAAATAGTGGCAAAACACTCTGTTCTCACTTTCCACCGCTGTCAACGCCACGTTTTTGTAAAAACAGGTAAAGATGTTTTAAATATAATTAATCAAATTCAACCGATTGGAAATCGAACCCACAACCAATAGCGTTTACAATATGACGCTGTCCCAATGCGGTTCGATCGAAACGACCTCCCTTTTCATAAACAACAGACCCTCTTTTCATAAAAAGAAAATTCATTAATTTAATTATTTATTAAGTGAAGGATACCTCCAAATATTCTAAAGCAAAAATATTTCTTAAAGAGCAACACAAACCGTAGGGTTTCAGTGATAAAATGGAGGAGGCACGCTTACATGAAATATAAATTAGTAATGTACTTGGTGCTCTGGAACTTTGATTTGAGAGGTATCACGTTAGGTGAAGATGTTAATTTAATTTATTGGTACATAAGATTCTTATTTTGTTTAATAATTAGCGACCCGCTCGCGGCTTCGCCACGTGAATTACCACTATATATTACATTCTCACTATATACTAAACATACATAAGTTTCATCCACTGTTTCAACCTCTTAGGGTGTGATTTTTGATAAAGTAGCCGCGTCTTCTACAATCTTCTTTACGAATTCCATCTAAATCGGGCCAGTAGATTACCCGTCAAACATAACAAATAGAAGAGATACAGATTTTTGCATTTTTATAATAATAATTTTAATGAGTTCACTTCAGTTCAGTTCTTCATTTATGGCGCTTCGAACGTGCAAGTTGAGCACTTTTCACTTCGCCAATGTCACGTTGTATGGAATACACACGAAGGAGGATTAATCGGTAAAAAAGAGATAAAGTTATACTAATTTAGATTATAAGTTGAAAAGAGATCCAATAGCTATACTGCAACCTTCACCTATAACAAAACAAACAAATATTTACATAAATACAGTAAGTTAGTAATAAGTAATATTTTACAGATGTGTTAGCTTATAATTTAATATTATTATATTTAATATATTTACATAAAAATTTACAAAAAGGGCTAAACACGAACGTTAACAAACATTGAACATTAAGGGGACGGGGAGCTTTATGAGGAAGGACATCATATAAGGGACGAACTAATTTAGGACAACAGAAAAGGATGTGAGAGGCGGAACCTTCGTCTAGACCACATTCACACAGTGAGTGGTCCCTGACCCTAATCTTAGCCAAATGTACAGGTGTACATGCATGACCAAGGCGCAAACGACATATAGTTGATATAATCCTCCGTTCAATATGTTTCTGATTATAAAACCAAGGTCGTCTTGGGATATTAGGCTGAACAGACGCATAATACTTACCCTTGCAGGAAACTGACAAATTCCAGTAGTTATTCCACGACTCATTCAGATGAGTAGTTGCAAGAGACAACAGATCCTGGGCCGAAATAGAAAAATGATCTGAAGTGCCACACTGGACGGCTGATTTAGCGCAAGAGTCTGCAGATTCATTCCCACGAATTCCAGAATGACCTGGAATCCACGCCAGAGCAACATCCAAACCCTTTAAATGGCATGAGTACAATTCTTCGCGTATCCTTAAAATAATTGGAGATCTTAATTTACTATGAAATGGACTTTCCTTTAAGGCCATTAAGCAGCTTAAGGAGTCAGTACAAATAACGGTCTGTTTAAAGTCATGGGAAAGTGTAAACAGGATTGCTTCTAACAAAGCAACAGCCTCTCCTGTAAACACGGATGATTCGGGAGGGCATTTAAATTGTAATATAATTTTGAATTTTGGGATCCAACAAGCCGCACCAACACAACTTTCGTTTGAAAGCTTAGATGCGTCAGTAAAGATGAGGAGATGATTATACCATTTTTGTTGAACTATGTTCTGAAATTTTGTGTTAGTGCCAGGATCTCCTTTGGTCAAGCCAAGATTTGTGATTATGGAAGGGGTATGTACTAAAGCTTTGTACGGCGAGCGGAATAATGGGTTAGATGGAAAACTTAACAAAGGATGAGGAAGCTTAGTGAGTTTCAAAAAACTACTAAGCAAATATGGTATAGGCTTATCACTAGGAATGAGGTCGGCCAACTCAGGCAGCCTAGACCACAAAGGATGGGAGGATAACTGTAACATTTTGCCAATAAATCGATCAGAAAGGAACTGTCGGCGGATGGGAAGAGGGGGATCAACACATTCCACCTGTAATGCGTTGGTGGGAGTAGATTTCATTGCCCCTAAAATAATACGTAGGCACTTATATTGTATACGATTCAATTTTTCAGTAGCTATTTTATTAAAAGGGTCTAAAATAAATAAGCCATAATCAATATGGCTACGAATTACAGCATTGTACAGTAGTTTTTGAGTGTAAGGGTGTGCACCCCACCACACACCAGACACAGCTCTTAAAGCATTTATGCCCTTTTCACATTTTTTACTGACGTACTCAGTATGCGCAATTCCGTTCAGTCGTCTATCGAGAAACATGCCTAAAAATTTAACATTTTCTGTAAAACGTATATTATCATTAGCACACGAAATATTAAAATTTGGAATTGCCATCTTTTTAGTGAACACTACCGCTTGGCATTTAGCTACCGACAATGTCAAGCCATGCTCAGAGAGCCACTGATTTAGATAGTGCAAAGCAGCATTTAAACGATAAGTTATGTCCTCTACAGATTTTGAGCTGTAATAAAGGACGACGTCGTCAGCATACTGAAGGATGTTACAAAAACTATTTACATATAATTCGAGGTCATGGGTGTATATATTATACAACAGAGGACTAAGAGCTGAACCTTGAGGAAGACCTTTCCAGACAAGTCTGGGAGGTACAGTAAGAAGCGGATGTTTAACAGATACCGTTCTACCGGTTAGCAAATTACATATGAAATGAGTCATCCTCGGCGGAATACTCAGCTGGTGCAATTTCTGCCTGAGTATCGGAAGAAGAACATCATCATACGCAGATGCTATATCCAGAAAAACACCAACTAGATACTCTCCTTTGGCAAAGGCTCGTCGAATATCTGTAGTAAAGACACTGAGACTGTCTATGGTGCTTAGCCCCTTTCTAAAGCCAAACTGAGAGGGCGCTAAGATATTTCTGCTTTCCACTATCTACTCCAGACGATTTTTCAAAAGCCATTCAATAATTTTTGATAATGTTGATGATAGAGCAATGGGTCCTATAAGAGTTCGGGTCAGAAGGACACTTTCCAGGTTTAAGGATAGGGATAACAATTTGTGATTTCCATGAATTGGGGATCTTCGTTGATTGAAATATATTATTCACTAAATTTAAAAAGTGGTACTTAGATTTTTCGTTTAGTCTAGTGATAAAGGAATAAGGGATACAGT
Organism: Dryas iulia moderata; assembly: GCA_019049465.1. Classification (NCBI taxonomy): domain Eukaryota; kingdom Metazoa; phylum Arthropoda; class Insecta; order Lepidoptera; family Nymphalidae; genus Dryas; species Dryas iulia. The sequence goes on from CM032431.1 coordinate 6,755,912, forward strand.
CTTCCCCTGGACTTGTATCTTTTAAATCCGCTAAGACGGTTGTGAGTTCTTCAAATGAAAAACAATCGTCCATTTCATCCACAGATTCAATCAGCGGGGAGAGGAATAAATTGTGGAATGGAACAGATGGAGGTGCCAATTTGTTAGCAAAATCGTTAAGCCATATGGAAGGATTATTAGAATTAGGACTGACGGCATTGTTAAGTGATCTACGAAATCTCTTAACATTTGTCCATACAAGAGATGAAGGAGAGCGAGGATTGAGGGATTCACAAAAGCTGACCCAACCAAGCTTTTTCTTCTTCCAAATTAGTTTTCTAAATTTTGCATCACTGCGTTTAAACTCAATGTAATTCTCCATCGTCATACAGGCTGTGTATGACGCCTCGGCAACTGAGCGCCGATCGACAAAATCAGAGCATTCCTGATCCCACCAAGGATTGAAATGCATCTGATTTTGAATAGAGTACTTTTTCGGGATATGTAAGTCAGCCGCAGATAAAATAACAGAGACGAACCGATCATAGGAACTAATTATATTCTCATGATTAACAGGAAGATTGTCCACCATGCAATCCACAGAGTTAGCGTACTCATTCCAGTTGGCTTTTTTTATATTGTATCTTGAGGTGGGATTAGGAGAAAATGTAGGAAAAAATCTGTTATTCAAAGATAACAGGATAGGGAAATGATCACTACCATGTGTGGAATGAAGAATAGACCATGATAGTTGTGAAGCAAGAGATGGAGATGATAGGGAAAGATCAACAGCAGTCCTAGGATTCTGATTTGGATTAACTCTACGGGTCGGAGAACCATCATTGAGAATGCAGAGATCAGCATCATCAATCATATCCACCAACAAAGGAGAGAATCCATCACAGTAATACACCCCCACATAGTGTGATGAGTGTTTAAATCACCTAGGACCAGTACAGAACTAGGAAGCGAAGAAATAATAGACTTAAGCTCAAGGAAGAGAGATGAGGAAGGGTAAGGAATATAAACAGAAAGAAAGGAAATATTAAAGGCCCTCACAGCAACAGCATTAATCTGTTGACTGTGAGATGGAAGAGGGATAAGGGAATAAGGAAAGGTGTGCCGAATAAGGATAGCACTACCTCCATACCCGTCACTTCTGTCCTCCCTTAAACAAGCGAAACCTGCCACCCTGAAAAGGGAGTCTGGCAACAGCCATGTTTCCGAGAGGGCAATAATGACGGGATTATACAATGAAATAATATTAAGTAATTCATGCTTTTTAGGCCGAACACTCATACTATTCCACTGAATGAAGTTCAGTGGATCCATTATTTAGGATTTTAAAGATTTTTACTAAGTTTTGGGCAACGTTGGACGGTAAGGGAAGGTCATCACAGGATGAAATGATGCTCACAAGTGTTTCTGTTAGGGCTGATAACAGATCTTTTCTAGATTCTGCTGCATTATCCACATTTTGACTTAGAGCATAGCCATTGGGAAGGGAAGAGGAACAATTACTAATTAGGGCTTGGTGAGCCTGTCTATCAAATCCCTTTGCTAGTGGAGCACGGGGACGGGAAGCTTGGTAAACAGTCTTACGATATGATTTACTGGGAGCAGGGCCACGTGCAGCAGCCCTAACTTGTGGGTGTTGGGGATTTGTGTATGAAGGTGAGGAAATCATTTCCTTTGCAATATCTGCATAGGAACGTTTAACAGGAGGGAAGCGGGAGGATGCATCCATATAAGAGATACATTCAGATGACATAAGAATTTTAATGGATTGTTGTCTTGCATACTCAGGACATCCTTTATTTGTAGCATAATGTTTACTATCACAGTACATGCAAGTCGAAATTTCTTCAGGAATTTTGCATGAGTCACCAGTATGAGACTGGGCACACCTGTAACACCTTGGCTTAGATCTACACTGTGATTGAATGTGACCAAAACGACAGCAATTTAGGCATTGAACAGTAGGATATTTGTAGAGATCTATTTTGAGAGAGGAGCTATAGGAAAAGACCCTCTCAGGCAACACTTGTCCACGGAATGTAACTACCACCGACTGGGTCGGAATCCATGTAGTTACACCCTCACTCACACTCTTTCTATTCAGACGTCTCGCTTTCATTACCTGAACACCGCAACCAAAGGGAAATTTCATAGAATTAACTAATTCATCTAAAGAAAAATCTACAGGGACTTCCTTTACTACACCCATTCTTGTTATATTAAAGGTTGGTATAACTGCAACATACTTACAAAGACTAAGAATTGGGTTAGTCCAAAATTTATTTGCTGCTTCAGCAGAGGAAAACTCAACGCTGATCTTATTACGACCAACGTTCTTTACTCCACCATCAATGATATTTGTAACTTTGTTTACATGTAAAAATTGGCCAAATTTAATCGCTCTAATTGAGGTTCCGGCTGCGGGATCAGGAGTTTCTCTCGACACATACACGATGAAAGGGCCTTTATCGGAATCTATGTAGGATTTTGGTCTTTCTGATAGGGACGGGTGAACATATAAGTTTTGGATCGAAGGCGTTGCGGTAGCAGGGTCAATAATGGTTTTTTTAACCGTATCATTATTAGGTGAAGTTTCACCTTGCCTCTTTCTGGATGTCACCTGTGTACCATTACTCCCACCTCCAGGATCCGGAGGTTCGGGTGGAGGATCAGCATCCATTATAAAAAAATTAACCTACCTAAATAACTAATTTACGCACGCACAAAACAACACAAACACTCACTACAACCAATCACCTGATTAGTATTAAGATCTTTTTTAAACTTTTGTCGAAAAAATTAAAGAAACTGATAAAAACAGCATAAAAATAATACAACTCTCACTAACACGTGTGTAAACCAAGACAAACGGAAGTGAAGTCAAACATTTCAAACATTCTCACTATATACTAAACATACATAAGTTTCATCCACTGTTTCAACCTCCTAGGGTGTGATTTTTGATAAAGTAGCCGCGTCTTCTACAATCTTCTTTACGAATTCCATCTAAATCGGGCCAGTAGATTACCCGTCAAACATAACAAATAGAAGAGCTACAGATTTTTGCATTTTTATAATAATCATTTTAATGAGTGCGGATATGTCTAATACAATGTCAACTTATAATAACAAATGGCGCTACCCGTTGCAGAAAACGTAGTGACATCTGTTGTCATATAGATTATATAAATATATAGATTATATAAAGTTTTATAGACCGGTCAAACATTAATAAATGTTATGCTTATTTTATTTTATAACTAGCGACCCGCTCGCGGCTTCGCCACGTGAACTGCCACTTTCATCCTCTATTGCTCTTTGAGATTGTTTTTTTTTATAAAAGGGGGTAGTCTATATTTGACCTTGCGTCACTAATTATGTTCTTGAGAAAATCATCGATACATCTAGTACAATGTCTATACTTTTTGATAACATAGTAAGAAAACGTACGAAATCTGCTATTATAGTATATCTATATTATAGCAGATTTCGTACATATATACCATCTGGTATATATGTACGAAATCTGTAGATTACCCGTGAAAACATAAAAGATATAGATATAGATTTTTGCATTTTTATAATAATAATATTAATGAGTACGGATATATCTAATACAATGTCAACTATATAATAACAGATGGCGCTACCCGTTCCAGAAAACGTAGTTACATCTGCTGTCATATAGATTATATAAAGTTTTATAGACCGGTCAAATGTATCTTTAATAAATGTTATGCTTATTTTATTTTATAATTATTTTAATTAGTGATATTGAAACAAATTTAGCGTTACTCGTGAACTATCGACATAATTTGAATGTTTTTTTTTTAATTTTATTTTTCTGCGGGAGTTGTATTGAATACCAGGATGAAAACTATCCCATATGTTGCTCTAACCTCTTAGCTAACTCCATACAAAAAATCATTAATTTCTACCCGTAGATATCAGTATACAAATAATTTATTTATATCGGTTTTTTATTATTTTCCAAAAAAACTACATGGAAAACCGGGATAAAAACTATCCTATATGTACCTTTGGACTATAAGCTATCACCATACCAAAATTCATCCATTTCTATCCAGTAGTTTTTGCGTGATTGACGAACAAATTAACAGACAGACAGACAGACAGACAGACAGACAGACAGACAGACAAAAATTCTACTGAGTGGATTTTTCGCCTCTGTTATCGATATATTAACGCACCCAATTAAAATTTTTCTGAAATTTTTCATGTACAGAATTGACTTTTCTACTCTTTTATTATATACTAGCGACCCGCTCGCGGCTTCGCCACGTGAACTACCACTTTCATCCACTATTGCCTCTTTGGAATTGGTTTTTTTTTATAAAAGGGGGATGGTCTAAATTTAACCTTGCGTCACTAATTATATTCTTGCGAAAATCATCGATGCATCTAGTACAATGTCTATACTATTTGATAACGTATAGTGATAACTGATCTAGTAAGAAAACATACGAAATCTGCTATCATATATCTATATGATAGCAGATTTCGTACATATATACCATCAGGTATATAGTATTATAAACTGGTCATAATATCAATCATAATATAAAATAAATTTTAGACTTTTTATTTTATTTTACAATTGTGTTACTTACTGGTATTAAAAAAAAATACCTTTACTTGCAAATAATCAATATAACTTGACTTTGGTACTTTTTATTTTTCTGCGGGAACTATATTGAATGCCAGGGTAAACTAACGTCGCTGGGTGAACTACTACTTTCATACCCTATTTTAGCACCTCTGGAATTATTTTTAAAAAAGAGAGGTAGCCTATATTTGACTTTGCCTTATCAACTATTTCCTGAGAAAATTAATCGAAATCAGTCAAAGAGTTTAGATCTTTCATTCTCACTATATTCTTAACATGCATAAGTTTCATCCACTGTTACAACCTCCTAGGGTTTGATTTTTTTTAAAAAGTAGCCTATATTTGACCCTACGACTTCTTCTTTTCGAATTTCATCTAAAGCGGGCTAGTAGATTACCCGTGAAAACAAAACCTATAGAAGAGATACAGATTTTTGCATTTTTATAATAATATTAATGAGTACGATTATATCTAGTACAATGTCAACTATATAATAACAGATGGTGACAGAAAACGTAGTGACATTTGTTGTCATATAGATAATATAAAGTTTTGTAGACCGGTCAAATGTATTTTTAATAGTAAATTATCTTCAATAAATGTTGTGCTCAATTTATTTTATAATTATTTTAAGTAATATTAGTGATATTAAAACAAATTTAGTTTCACTCGTGAACTATCAACACAATTTAAATATTTTTTTTTATTTTATTTTTCTGCCACAGTTGTATAGAATACCAGGATGAAAACTATCCCATATGTTGATCTAACCTTTAAGCTAACTCCATACAAAAATTCATTAATTTCTACCCGGTAGATATCAGTATATAAATGATTTACTTATATCGGTTTTTTATTTTTTCCAAAAAAACTACATGGAAAACCGGGATAAAAACTATCCTATATGTACCTTTGGACCATAAGTTATCACCGTACTAAAATTCATTCATTTCTATATAGTAGTTTTTGCGTGATTGACGAACAAATTAACAGACAGACAGACAGACAGACAGACAGACAAAAGTTCTACTGAGTGGATTTTTGGCCTCTGTTATCGATATATTAACGCACCCAATTAAAATTTTTCTGAAATTTTTCATGTACAGAATTGACTTTTCTACTCTTTTATTATATATAGATATAGAGATTAATAATCTATTTTTTTTACTTTTAACTGCAATACTTACGCGGAATGGCGGAATGAATGGCGGAACTGAAACTGAACCTTTGTTTAGGTACCAGAGGGGTGAAAGGTATAAGATATAATCATTTCCCCGAACCCTAGGGAATCGGATCATCACGACGGCCTCAAACATTAAATCTTTTAATTAAAATGAATATATTATTTTATTTTAATACTATTATGGAAAAATTTTAAAAAAAATACCAAATAAAGATTACATAAAAATAACATCATTGTTCAAATTTTAAGCACTTGCACACACATTATAGAAATTATATTATTGCGTAAAATATCAAAAATCTATCAAAGTAACAAAAAATCTTTTAGAAACAAAGTAACCTAACTTTCAGCAACAAACTCTAATCAAACTAAAGTATATTAAAAAAAAATAACAGTCGTTACTAAAATTAACTTTGATACTTTTAACAGGAATATTTGTTTGTTCCATCGCTAATGAGGTAGACGGCGGGGATGGAGTTACAAACTGTCCGACCTTTTCCTTTTCTTTTTCCTCTCATTTTCAGAAATTCGTGTTGAATGATAATAATGTAGATACGTCACGTTTTATTTTCTGGGCGAAATTCATATCAATATATAAAATAATATTTTCTTCGTTTTGTTTTAATTTTTTGTTCTTTTTGTTTAAGCTGTTTCTTATTTTATGTTCTAAATTAGTTAAGCAAGTCATAAAAACACTGTCATTGTTTTTAGATAGAGCAATTTTTTATTTACTATATGTTTTTTTGCTTATATCATAAAAATTTAAACGCGCATTTTATGTTATCCGCCACTCAACACGCAATGTATTGATATCGAACAAAAAATGATGAATAGTTTGTCTTAACACTAAGTTCTTCCTAACTATTGATTCTCAATCGTTAAACTTAACGTTTCAGTCACAATTACTACAATGGAGATAACCTAAATAGTCATTGACCTGAGTAGGCATTGAATAAACACCTAGTCGGATTTAAAATCGGATAAATTTTGTTAATAAAAAGTCAAATTTTAATTATTATTAAAATTTGTCGGATTTAAAGTAAGTTAAGTGAGTTTAAATTGTTGCTAACAAACATATTAAATTTCGTCCATATTTTTTATTTATAAAATACATTTAACGTTTATTACAAATTTCATTTTCTTAAGCGTACTTCCCGTAAGTGGTAATAAATTATCATGTCAAGTTCTTCCGAATCCAATAATTGTATACTACGGTTGACATTTCAGATGAAATTTAATACAAGCTAAATATAAATAATATTAAATTAGGGGCTATTGTGGCGCGGTGGGACATATTCGTAGACTGCAAACATGATTGGTTGTGGGTTCGATTCTCACTTGGGCAATGATTATAATTAAATTATATTCATTTCTCCACATTCACTTACTTCCGCCACTTAACACTTAAAATCTCGATTTCTTGGAAAAAGAATGAAGGGATTTTTTCTTAAAATCCTCAATTCAAAATATCATGTTAGAAATGTACGTATAATACAATATGATAAATGGATTCTTGCGGCCAGTTGCTAATAAATGTCCTTTTTAATTTGATTAGCATTAATTAATATCTGCGTAAGGCAATTATTTTGTAGAAGTTTTGAACAATAAAGTTTGTATGTAATTACATCAGAACTTAGAATGGAAATTGCAAAACATATCTTTATACATACATATCCTTGTATGATTTTCTTACACTTAACTAATTAATGTATTAAATTACTGATGTTTAAAAAAATATATTATTTTTTTACATAGTTTCTTAGTATGGGGGTTGAAATATAAAATCGACAGAAAGTAATTCCACTGTCCATATTTTGCTCAAACTAAAAAGAACTATTGTAAAGTATCAAAAGCTTTATGTCAAGTGTAAATTAAGTACGGTTTTGCTATGACGATAATATTGTTGAAGACCAAAGCAACTTGGACATGGTTTACTATTACGAAAGTATACAGTAAATATCATACACGGGTCGACGTCCGCAGCTACGTTTGCGTAGGCTTATGATTCTTGCCCTGCCTACTGTAGTTAGTTTATATTTCCATATATGCCTACCATAGCTTTGACTATAAAAAGGAAAATCCCGTTTTTATTTGTTACCGTAGGAATTACGGGATATCCAGTCTTAGTAATTCCCACCACTTTTCAAAAATGCAATTATTTAATTTCAGCAATTGGTGTAATTAGCAATTGAAAAAAAATAAGAGGATTTTATAATATATAAAATATAAAAATGGTTAAAGTGGAAAATTTTATAGAATAATATTTTAATCCATGTTTGGCCAGCGTTTGCCGTTAAGCAGACAAAATATGTTTTGTATTCAACATAATAACAAAACTTCAAAATTTTATTCTGCTATATAATGCATGTATTATACATATTATATATAAATTTGTCTCGCAACCCGCATTTAAATCCGTTGCGTGGTGTAAAAGATCTAAGCGAACAGACAGTAGAGGCGACTTTGTTTTATACTTTGTAAAGCTAAAGATTCTCTTAATAATCCATTAATACATAGGTCTTAAGTAACTCTTAGATATTTCAAGGCACTATATAAAATGTCTGTTATAGTTCAACCACTAAGCATAACAAAGCAATGTTTATTGCGTACCTTGTGTTAAAATTAACGTAAACACTGAAATTACAGACAATTATCAAAGTCATATGTGGTTAGAATGATTAGTCAGCATTAATTATATCGCGAATGATGTGCTGATGTCATGAATATGTTCTATTGTATTGTATACTATTGTTTTAATACGATTATAATGTAACTAGAAACACCGTCTGGTTCCATTCGGGTATACAATTATTGAATATGTAAAAGAGAAGTTTATTTAATACGTGAGAGACAATTATTATTATAATTATCTATATAACAGAAACAAAATACTATTAATTATATTTAGCTTAAAACATTTAATCTTTTTGTTGCTTTCGCAATTTTTGGACATCATAAATGAATCAATTTCATTCAGATTCATCAATAGGCGCAGTTTCACTATAGTATTTTTTTCGAAACCTTGAATTTTGTAATTTATTTTGGAAAATAAAAATATACGCAATAAAAGCAAGTGCACATTACGCTACGCTTGACGTAAATTTCAGCTCGCATTGGAAGCGTACACACGTCGCGCTTTATAAGGGCTGCCAAGGTATCCATACTACTGGCTCACTTCAGAAATGGACGTCAAAGTGAGTTTGTATGTGGTTTCTATACTATTGCTGTAAAAGACGACGGCAAAGGCAAAGAGAATTTTGGGTGCACCCTATATTACGTGATAGGTTGACGCAATGTTTGTAACATCGTATCCAGTATATGAACCGTCTTTTATGTATTACCTGTATAATCTGGACTTTCTATGTTCTATTTAGTTTATCAAATCCCGCTACATTCAAATTTTTATATGTTCTATCTCTTTTTGAAACCGACCAAGTGTTAAAGCGCTTGGACATATTTTGGTTATACAACCACTTGAAATTTTTAAAGGCTTATTTCAACTTATTTGTGTTGGCATTTTTCATCATTCAAGTTTTTATAAGTTTACTAAAATTGTTTTTGAATTTCCCAAGTATGCCAATAACATGTAAATAAATCTGTATCAAAATGCTCGTTTCATTTTGGTAAACAAGAGCAGCTTGCTTGCGGTGCATGATAGATTAGGAATGCGTGTTTGCATGTTAGTTCAAACCTTTGATTGAACTATTCTATAAAATTGCGTGGTACAAAACACTGTCACAAACAAATAATCGTTTCAGTCCGGTAAAAATAGTTTCATTTAAATCATTAACTTAGACATTATATGCCGCTTTAAAAAGTAATGAATTTATTTATCATACTGGAATCTCATTTGCAAAATACATTGACAAAAATAATATAGTAACATATAATAGGTATATTTTATAGCGAAATTCTATCCTTTCGTTGTAAAATGATTGTGACTAATTGATTTCCTTTTCATATTTTATTAATCTTTATTTAAGGTATTATATTATGAAACTAACCATTTTTAAATTCCTAAGTCGTATCCCTGGAATAAACTTGTACTTTAAAGCGTTAAATTTACTAACGCCCATTAAAAATTATTTAAAGTTTCAACGACTCAGCGAGAGCAGCTGGAATTTCAATCTTCTTTCTAATATCTTTAAACAATTTTCTTGTCCTTTCAGTGCAGTGTTTTACGTGTGCCACTTGTAGCTTTGCTAACGTCAGGTTGAATGGATAAAAAACAAAGAAGATTGTTCTAAATAAGCTACGACAGCTTCTTACATCCGCGGTGTTTGTCTTTTGTTTTTCATGATTATTTGTGGAAAATAAATTCTAAATCAAATATTAAATTTAGCAGTCTAAGTCAACTTGATCAGTGATTGTGCAATAAAGACTCTGAACTCTCAAGAAGATCTGTTTGCACCAAACGATTGCGGTTGCTAGTTCTGTTATTTACAGCTTCACGTTTTTTCCACGTACCAGTGGAGCCAGAATCAAGTGTTAAGACACTCTGTTTTCCATCTTCCGCCCGAAATCAAGATATTGCGTGTCAAGTGGTGGAACTTAACGCCGCGCTTTATCTTTGTTCTTAAATACAAAGGTATAATATCTGATTACTGAGGTTAATAGAAAACAGTGTTCCATAAAATACAGAAAATGTACCAAAGCCTATATAAAATTTAATTCTAACTTTCAGTATCCATTCCGAACAAGCTTTTATTAGGTTCATGTGTATTTACGAGTATCTAAGGGATAACCTTAAGTTAACCCACTTCCTCCGGTCGTATTTGCCTAAAAATTTGTACAATTTCCCGTTGCCATGACAATCCAACATTTTCATAGTATGAACCTCATAGCCTGACCATTTATTATACGAGTATATGACAAAATATATGAAATATTTTAAGTCAGATTTATTATTTTAAGCTAAGTTATTATAAAACATTTAATTAATAAAAATAATGAGCTAAGTAAAAACAAACATTGATTATGGGCTAGTAGCTGCCCGGAACTTCGTTTGCATGGGCTTCAATGGGTCATTGATTCATACCAAAATTCCTGTCATATTGTAATTTTTTTGTCAAATATTATTAAAATTTTAATGTGTTATTCATACAGTTAGAAAATTGAAAAACATTTTTAGAAAACGTCAATTTTAATGTTCAAGCTCTCCGCGCTGCAAGATCGCATGGCTTAGCGGTTAAACAGCTGCGTTCAAATTTTAATACGTTTATTAAAAAAGATTTTCAATCTTTGTTAAGTTCTTTGTTAAGTGAAATTTTCTTTTATCTTATAGTACGGTGTTGTACTTCAGGTGATGCACCCCTTAAAATCTATTGCCTTCCTAAGTCTAAATGCTAAACAACAAAAATGTTTCACTCAAATTCGTCGAATAGCTACAAAGATGAGCGAGCACGTACAAACATTTTGTTCTTAATGTATTATAGTATTTATAGATTAATATAAAAATAAAAAGTATGATATACAAAAGTTAACACATTAAAAATATAAGGGATATTTTAAGAATTCAATAAACAAATTTACGTAAATAATTTATTTAGATAAGTAATTAGCGTTAAGTACTTACAAATAGCAAGATGCAGCAATGTCATGAGGAGGATACACTAGTATGGGAGGTGATGGTACGGGACTCGGGCTGTTCTTACGTCTGCGCGCACAGAAAACTCCGGCCATCACGATTAGTAGCACAACTGCCGCGCCAGCTCCGCCTAGGGCTACGAGTACTGCCTCTATCAGAAAAAAGATGAATAAGAATATTAGTTTGTTTATTAGTAACGAATTGTTTTTTTTCTTAACTGTGTCCCGCACACAGCAACCCTGATGTAACAGAGAAAGAGGAAATTTAGTATTAAGACACTCCGTTCCCAATTTTCAGCGAATTTTTTTAGGCATTGCGTGTAAAGTGACGAAAATTAACGCTGTGCTTTGCCTGGATATCAGAGAGCGATGAAGGAAATATCAAATATTTCCACTCGTCGAGTGAGAATCGAACACACCCATTTACGTTTACAGGAAAACTTTGTACACTGCATCACGACTGGCCAAATTTACGAAAAAGTGGTATATATATAATAATGGTGGTTTATCGTATCCTATATAACCCAAATCTATTAATATTTACAAATAGAAAAACTTTGGAATTAAATTTTAGAAATTAAGTTTACGCTTTTTTCCACATATCGCTCCGTTTTCGGTTTTTCACCCGAATCCAAAATATTTTTTTTTCGTTAGCTTCTATATATATTTAGTCACTGCTGCATTACAACAGTCTTAATGGAAAAAGAATTTAATAACTAAATTGGTAAAATTAAATACAGAAAATATACAAAAATATTGAAAATAGAGGAAAAAGTTTATTATATACCTATTACCTAATTGGGATTGAATAGATCAAATTATCAACATCATTTTCTATAAAATGCATAAAAAAAAATGTATTTCATTTGCTTCTCAAGAAACTACTACTACATTAAAATAATAACACATTTAAAATAGTAAATAAACATAATTATTATGTTTGTTGTTGATGCTTCTTACAGTTTTTTTAATTTGTTTATTTTCGTAGCGTTCTTCTTATCATGTCGAGTAATAAAATGCTTATCGTAAAAATAAATTATAATTTATTGTCAAGTAGTTCTTAGTTACTTGACTATAAAACAAAGATGGAGTAAAATAATCATATTGATAATTATAGATTTTCAACGGACTCAGGAATTTAACATTTTTATTTAAAAATAGTCTTGAAACAGTTTTTTTTTTTGTAAAAAATCTTATAACATATGAACTTTTTTCTTAATTGTTAAAAAAGTCATTAAGAAATCATTGATATTGCACTTAGGCATTTGCGTCATTAAGAACACTGCGAGTATATCTAAACTGCTCTATAATAGCTGGTCAACAAACTAATAACTGAGTAAAAGTCACATTAAATTATCAACCAACGTTATCATTTGTTTCAATACGAAGCCAAAATAATATAACCACATAGCAAATCGTAAACAAATTTGATATCTTACACAAAGGTAATTTTAAAAATAGATTATTTTGTCTACACAGATTTCACGGTGAATTCTCATTTCACTGAAACATTGTTCAGTTTTCGCATATTTGTCGACATTTTTGTCGAGTGGAGTTGCTTACTTCAGTGGCTATAGATAAAACAAAGATAAAAATGTCAGCTTCTTGCTTTTTCTCCCATAGTAGCGTCATGTCATCAGAACCATGCAGAACCTAGTGACAAGACACTCCATTCTTCACTTTCCAACCGAAATTGAGACATTGTGTATTAAGAGGAACATAACTCCGCGTCTGGTTTTAGGTACTAGAGTGAAATGAAAATAATATAAAATAATATCCCCGAGTTGGAATTGAACCCACAACCATGGCGTTTACAGTCAAATGCTATCTACTTAAACACGATGGCTTCTATACTTATAGTATATATATAATATATATATACCTATATTGTAAAATGACATTTTTTCTGAAACGACTTTTATTTTGAAAAGGTCAAAATATGAACGCATATTCAAATTTTGACTCTTTTATTATTATAAAAATATATTCACATTTCGGTTTTCGATATACCGTCATGAAAAACCTTTTATTGAAGCCATGTACTTGCATGTCACGAACTGAATGGAATATATTTAAAAATCTGTCACCGCCACTTGCATTTAGAATGGAAAATTTAAAAATATTTGTTTTCATTGTTTGATGCCAATTCACGTGTCGAGCATGAAAAATTTCCAAATTGTGTTTCCAAAACAAAATTCGTTTATATTTTCGTTTTAGTTATGTTTGAATGGTATTTATAATTTAAACTAAGCATTTTTAGTACGCTGAGGGCGTCTTAGTGTCATAACACTCCGTTCCCCGCTTTGTATAAGATACAATGTATGTTGAGTGATAAAAACGTAACGCTTGGTCTAGTTAGAGCAAGGAAATGAAAATTATTTTAATATAATAACATATATCTCCAATCGAGGAACGAACGCACAATTACCGTGTTTAGTCAGGGGCAGCTACTCTGTGACACGATGTTTTTTTTAAAGTATTATTACGCACTCCCCCTAACATTATCAGAGTCTTTTTTTTCTATTTTATCATTTTTGTTATTTATTTCGTTCTATGATCGACATGGTTACAGTCAATATAAGAAATATCTAACAACTTTTAAATGTACAATTATTTATATGCAATTTTTCACAGAAGCACCCGTACCGTATCGGTGAAAAAAATAAACTAATTTAAAATCTGTCTGTCTGTCTGGTACGCTTTCATGGTTAATTTATCGGCCTGATTTCGATTGAATTTGGAATTTAAATGTTGAAGAAACAGGTTTTCTGAAAGCTTAAATGTAAAATCTAAACTACCTGTCTTATATATGTTTAGTTTATGATGCAAGTTCAAAAATAGATTATCTATTTATATCTTAAAACCAACCCCCAAAGAGCTGGAATAGGGGATAAAAATTTGTATGAAAAATATAACTTCAATGAGCTTTGCAATGATCTGCTGACGAAATAACGAAACAGGTATAATTCTGTAATTCACGCGCGAGAAACCGCGAGCTTGTGGCTTGTTATATTATAAAAAATAAGAATACTAGATAAAGCTCGTTTTATTTAAATATTATTATAGTTCAGTGAATTGAAAGCAAGTGGTATGTACAAAATAAATGATTTCACCACAAGAAAGTACGTCAAACGGGATACGAAATAGGGGATGCGAAGTCGTAAAGTTTTCTCTCTTCCAAAATTCATGGCTTCACGTTTATGTACGCCATTTTATTTACTCTAATACCTACTCAGGTAAAGTGAAGAAGCATGTTGAAAAATTCTATTAATCTAAACCTGAATACAAAGAAAATAAACATCTTTGATGCTGTTGGAATCAAATTGGTAAATTATTAGTATGCGTGCTAAGATTGTGAATTCATTTCCCCGTTGAGGAAATCATCGCATTTAAAATATGTCTTTTTCTTTCAAATTTCATTAAATTAACTGGTAGGATTGTGATGATTATATTAGATTTAATTACCATTTTGTCTGCCTCTCTAGCAACATGCAAAAATTACGCAAAAATAAATAATTTAACTAACTTAAATTATTTATTTTCGCGTAACTTGAGTTAAATAAATAATTTATCTAGCAAAAGTTAAACTCACAGAATTCAGTGATAAACTTAAAAGTAACTTTATTATTCATTCAAGAATAAAACTACTAGCTGAATCTTGTTCTGAAATCTTAACTGTTATTTACGTCTAGCTAAGTGTTTTCGTATACTTAATAAGTAATTGACCTAATCTGTATAGATTGCATTGCAATTGCAATCGGTTACTTACGAATGGTCATTCGTAAGTAACCGATTAATAGGCTAATATTACTTCAAGTAAAGTCTCTGATATAGAGCTACTTTTTTCAATATCAAGATACTCCGTTCTCCACTTTCCACCCCAAATCCCATTCTGTGTTGAGTAGCGGAAATTAATACCACGCTTTTTCTCAGGTACCAGATTGGAGAAATAAAAATGAGCTAAAGTTAATATTTCCTCCGAATGGGAATATAACCCACAACTGTCATGTTTGTAGCCAGACGCCCACTACGCCACAATGGCCTTTAAGATATTGACATAAACTATATAATAAAGCATAAAAGTTTTATAACGTTTTATAGCTATTTATCTCCATGTCACCTTTGAGATTATTCCGTCCATAATAATGTCGCAAAATAAAAAATGTGCCATCAAAATTTTACGAGTCTCATTACGCTATACTTCGAAGAAACAAAACATGAAATGAAATATATGCAGCTTAGTTAAGTATTAAAATATATATGAACAAAATTATTACATTAATTAAGTATAGTTACTTAATTAATATAATAATTTTGTTCATATATATTTTTGTTGTAATCAAATTTTAATTGCTTTTTATTTAGTTTATTTTTCAAAAAGCAAATTTAAATTTATTTATGTATAAAAAGGCAAATTTATTATTTATTGAAATAACTCTTAATGTATACATATAACTGATCGTTGTCTGTACATAATAGATATATAAAAAAATATACTATTAAGAATATTCATTCAGTAGCCTATCGTGGCGCAGTGGCACAAGCGTGTGACTGTAAAGCGATTGGTTGCGAGTGCAATTCCCACTCAAAGAGTGAAAATATTTGTTAATTCCATTTTCTTCGCTCTGGTGTGGCGTTAAGTTCCGGCAATTAACACGCAATGCCTCCGAATTCGGCGGAAAGTGGGGAACGGAGTGTCTTAACACTAGGTTCCTTCTGCCTACCCTGCTGTGTGCGGGAAAGAATATTCATTATGCAAAACCCTCAACAATTCTTTTGAAATTTATTTTCTGTTTTGTTTTGTGTGAGCCTTTCTGTTGTATGTATCAGAAACGACTAAACTGATTTAAATACAGTTTCGACTCTTGAATCTTTGGTAATCGTAGCTTAATATTTGGTGTTTATTTTATTTCGATGCGTTCATTTATTAAAAAGTTACAACAATTTAAATTTTGTTCGCAAAAAGTGCTATAACATAACTGTTTTAATTAATATAAAATTTAAACAGTTATTTATACCAATTTTTTAAACTTCAAATTACTATAAATAATATGAAAAACTAAACTAAAAATCCAATGTAATACAAAGTTTGCAAATCAAGTAATTGAACATGGAAAATAATATACTAACATGTCCCTAATCAGGTCGTGAAAACAAAACAATACGTCATCAAAATAAATTGCATATTCAAATTTACAACGCGCCTGAAAATTTTGAAGCTATAATAAATTACAATTAATTATTCAAACATTCTAACTCAGCCTCGTTTACTTCAATATTGTAGGATAATTACTCAACGTATTTATAAGGACAGTGATTAAGAAGATCAATTTTGGGTTCAACGACGTTAAGTAGGTTTAAAAAATATGAGAAAAAAGTTTGTATGATAAAAAAAATATCAAATTAATGTTTTTCAATAACATTGTGGCCGTTGTGGCGGAGTGTTAAAGTGTCCTAAAGCGATGTTTAAACTCCTTTACTACTCCTTTAATACGCTACGTCTTGATTTCAGATGGAAAGCGGAGGGCAGAGTGTATCAACACTAGTTTTTTTCTGATTACACGATAGAAAATATTTTTATATAAAATTGTTTCTATATATGCCTTAGTCGATATAACTTAAAATATTTGAATGAATTCTAAAAATATATGTCCTTATATGTAAAGGTAGCTAAGTAGATTGCATGCAATGGAAATACATAATATCATTTCACAGGAAACATTTGTAATTACGATACGAATTTGAATTTGTAGGTACAATTACTAGCTATAAAAATTGTATTTTCTTATATTTGTTTTTCCTAAAGCACATTTAGATTAGGCTTTTTTGAAAACCTAAAAATGTTTTAACTAATCCGTAATCTTTTAAAGATCTACGTTGAAATAAAATAAAAGGCCCTATTTAACAAAACCCTATCATTTTCATAGCCCAGGCGATAAAAATAACAAATTTCATCAACATTATATATTCTGCAAAATGAACTTTAATATAGTAAATGAAGCGTTCTATTTTAATAACGCCATTAACCATATAACACTATACGTTGATTGCTTTACATAGTTTAATTTACCTCTCAAATTAATGGAATTGGCGAGTGAGAACTCATGAACTGTCCTTGTAGTGGGTGTTTGGTCGAATCTTGAATTAGCAGACGTCGATTCCACTTGTCCTAATGTCTCCACGTGGATGGGCGTCACTGAATCGTCTCCGTCTGATATATCATAGTAGTCGATAGGCGGAGGATCGTAAACTGTGGAAGAGCAACTTTCTTGTAGTTTTGCATATTCATAATGTTAGATTTGAGAACTTTGTGATAACTTATGAATACAGTGTTTTAGCTGGAAATATACTTGTTGTTCGAAAGCACTTAGTATGCATTTTTAGATTATATGATTATATCATATAAAATATAGTTTTTAAGAGTTATGGTCGTAATTTAGTATTCGTACGAATATGTGTACGTAAAAGATACATATAACATTAGTAGTAACTATAAATACATTTTTAAATTATTACATAACAACCTTTTTGTTTTATACTATAAATTTTGTATTACTAGACTGTAACAAAAATAATTTAAATATTATCATTCTACCGATTGGGAATCGAATCGACAACCAACCAGAAACATAGTTAAACACGGTCTCACTAAACATGGCTTGTACAAAGGTTTTACATAAAATTGAATCGTTTAACTATTCAAACAAAAGTAATGTAGGTATATTTAATATGTCTGAAATGTTAACTTTTTAATTTTTGTCGTATCAATTAAAATAAAACGTATTACCTGAATATTGATCGACCGGTTTAATGTCCTCTATAGGGTCGACTGGTGGAGCATACCAAGGTCTTCTGGAATAGACCTTCTTGCTCGTCACTGTCCTCTCACCGTCGTTAACGTTTCGGTATACCGGAGACAAGTTTAACATCTCTAATCATCTGTTGAGACCTGTAATAGAAAACTTACTTTAGGTTTTTAGTGTATTTTCGACCTAGGATAGTTGTAAAACCTTTAAGACAATATAGTCAAATGTTTGCTTATTTGTATATAGCTGATGTGACGTAATTGCAATATCTATGAATACGGCCGATATGTACAGATTTGAATCCTTCTTAGTGAAATATACATCTACTAGCGATCTCCCTACGCCTTCGCCTGCGAAACCTACACTAATGTAGTTTTTTCGCATCTTCGGCTACTCGTGTTCCCGCTAAATATATTGCCTCAGACCTAAGAAAAACCTTTTTTTCTAGTGAATTTAAAGATTTTTTTACATAAAGTAACTAGACTTAGAAAGGTAACAGTGAAATTTCTAACTCCTCCCTTAACATCATTTTCGTAATAACTCCAAGCTGTGCATTTGGTATATTAATGTAGTGTTGTAGATAATACGAGTATACTTTTACCACATATTACAATCAGATATTTTGCATAATATATATAATATATTATTGCAATTAAAAATATTATAAATATCAATTACTTTGCAAACTCGAATTTAAATAATTGTCATTCAAATAGTTTTCAAATTTAAATGTTTAAGCCTATTACTGTTTTTTGAGCTATATAAATATTAGTAAAAGGTTTTCTTCACGATTTATATCAGAGGAATTTATAAAATATCGTTGTTGATTATAAATTAAGCCACTTGTATCCAAAATAATAAAAGAATATGTAGTAAAATTCTATTAAATTTAATTTAGTCATTGGCTTTATAAGGACTGTCCCTATACCAGGAAGATATATTAAAAATTATTATTTTTTGTCACGTGACAAAACATTCAGAGTACCCAGAATGAGGAGGTTAAGTAGGGACGTGTAAGTTCTAATTTCACTCAAGGGAAATAGAAAATTTAATAAAAATGACCTATTTCTTTGAATAATGTGCCTAATACATCGACCGACCTCCCAACACGCAATATATTTATACTAGATCTTAACATTTTAAAGTGTTTAACAAATTTAAAACTTTTTTAGAAAACATGTAAACACTCGAACGTAGTGGGATTCAAACTCGTGCCTTTTAGAAACCAACACATCTGACCTCTAAGCCATGCGTTCTATCTGGTAGATATTTGTATACGCTTATTGCAATTTATAGTTATGGTTGGCATCTCGGTAGATAAACATTTATCGCATGGCTCCTTATAAAAAAAATAATTTAAACCTAATATTATAAAGGTGAAGAATTTGTTTGGTTACTAAAGTCAGAAATAAGAAATAACTTTGAATTCCTCAAAAAAAGATTTAAACGGTGAGTCACTAGTTAAATATAGAATATGTTTATTCCAAAAACGAATGGCTATTCTTTACATTCGTATATCAAAAAAACATCTTTTGATTAAATGTTCTTAGCAATATTTCAAATATTCTTAGGAATATTTTAATTCATTCATTAATCAATTTCACAGATTCTATTTAGTGAATGGACATATTTTATTTGTAAAAGATATCTTTTATTTTATTTAGAATCTATAGAACAAAACGATATAAATTATTTGTGTGCAGAGACAAAGTTGGTAATAATATTTGATGGTTGTTAATTTGAACATAGCATCAGTATTTTTAGTAGAATAATGAGAAACTTTATGTATAATATACTAAATATATATAATAAGCCATCAGAAGGTAATCTTTCTCAATTATATATTTGCCATCAAAACATGTCAGCCTCGGTGATGCTAAGCTACATTGGCGGTATCACCGACATCGCTTATCAGTAAACTAGTCCCTCCAAACCCTGACAGTCGAGAGACGTTACATGTATCGCCCCTATTCATGTAGTATATATTTGTTATTTTAAGTTTCACACTTTCGTATGAGATCACGATCTCATTCATTGCCAAAAAATATTTAACTATCTAACGCATTATATATTAATATTTTATTATTATTATTTGCACTACATGTTTCGCCCCTATACATGTATTACATATTTATTTATTTTAAATTTAATACATTCGTGTGAGAGAGAACATGCCAAAATTTCCCATAAAATATTTAATTATCCAACGTATCATCTATTATTATTTATAAATATTATTTACACTCGCAACATACAATCAATTTATAAATTTTATAATATTTAGGAAAATATACATTAGGTATAGTGTTCTACAACAATATTCAAAGATGGCGCCGCCCCACGCCAAATGCTTTAATTAATTTGTATTGCAAATTTAAAAGTTTTCTTTTTCATAGATCTAATGTTTTAAATATTTATTGCCTTTAATTCTATTATATTATTTAGTTATTATTCTTTTAATAATCTATAATTAATTATATTTTGTAATTAATGTAATAAGAACTCACCACGAAATTCTTCATAATTTATAAATATGCATCTTACCAAACTTGAATATGACATAATTACTATATTTCGATCCCTTTACATTTAATATATTAAATTTATTAATTAAATATCATCTTTCTTGCATTAAATTTATATTATTTGTAATTTAATATCAATAATTTTCTGAGCGTCCCTTTCACGACGCCACGCTCCCGCCATGCGTTCCCGCCCTTTCTTTTTTTTTCTTTTTAAAAATCATAAACTATAACCGGCCAGCAACTCATACAGCCATACATTTTCCAAGTTTTTTTTTGTTTCTTTAAATCTGTTTTATAAAATAGTATTTTTTCCTATTATTTAGTTAAATTCTTTAATTAAAATATTTTATATTCCTACGTCTATTTATACATACAAATATGTATTGTTACAGTTTCTTTTCGAATCAGTGATTTACTAGGTATATATTTTACATACATCTATATATCTATATCTCTATATAAAATAATTATAAAATAAAATAAGCATAACATTTATTAAATATACATTTGACCGGTCTATAAAACTTTATATAATCTATATATTGACAACAGATGTCACTACGTTTTCTGCAACGGGTAGCGCCATTTGTTATTATATAGTTGACGTTGTATTAGACATGTCCGCACTCATTAAAATTATTATTATAAAAATGCAAAAATCTGTATCTCTTCTATTTGTTATATTTTGACGGGAATTCGTAAAGAAGATTGTTAAAGATGGAGGGTCATATAGGCTACTTTATAAAAAATCAAACCCTAGGAGGTTGAATCAGTGGATGAAACTTATGTATGTTTAGTATATAGTGAGAATGAAAGATCTAAACTCCTTGACTGAAATGAATAATTTTTCTCAGGAAAATAGTTAATGAGGCAAGGTCAAACATAGGCTATCTCTCTTTTTTTAAAAATTACCCTGGTATTCAAAACAGTTCCCGCAGAAAAGTAATAAACTGGCAAAGTCAAATTGCATTGATTATTTGCAAGTAAAGCTATTTTTTAATATCAATAAGTAACACAATTGTAAAATAAAAAGCGTAAAGTTTAATTAAGATATTATGACCGGTTTATGATACTATATACCAGATGGTATATATGTACGAAATCTACTATCATATGATAGCAGATTTCGTACGTTTTCTTACTAGAACATTTACCGCTATATGTTATCAAATAATATAGACATTGCACTAAATGTATCGATGATTTTCTCAAGAACATAATTAGTGACGCAAGGTCAAATATAGACTACCCCCTTTTATAAAAAAAAACAATCCCAAAGAGCAATAGAGGATGAAAGTGGCAGTTCACGTGGCGAAGCCGCGAGCGGGTCGCTAGTATTACATAAATACATATAATAGCGGAGGAAAGATTTTTGACATTTTTTTACGAAAAATATGCGGATATTGGGCTTAATCAGACAATATGAAACAGAAGTGCTAGAAGCCAGTAATGTTTATAAGAATGCATGAGAAAAACATATTAAAATAATAAACTATATATATTACATATACTACTATACATTTCAGATACACCTGTATATTATATGATATTATTGCATTGGTATTAAGGCAATGCTCAGTTTACGCTTCAAAGGGTACTTTTGATGATAAAATGACAAAATTTCACATATACTGTGTCTTTAATTAATAAATTTATTTTAAATCAATTTACAATTAAATATAAGGGCCTACACCTCAAAGACAATACAATATTGCAAACCTTTCATGTTAATGAGAGCTTTCAGGATTACGTTAAATAAACTTTCCCATTATTACCATTTTACTTGAGTTTTGGGTCTCGTAATTAAACTTTACTTAAGATTGAATAATATTATATACATTACATTACTTATTAACAAGTTATTTATGGATACAACATAGTATATAATAATAAAAAAATACTGATTTTAAAGCCGTCGTGGCACAATAACAGTATCTGATTGTAACCGCGATAGTTGTGGGTGCAATTCTCATTAGAGGAAATGATTAAATATTAATTTCATTTCTCTGCTCTAGTACCCAAGACAAAGCGCGGCGCTAAGCTCCGCCACATAACACGAATGTCTCAAATTCAGGCTCAACTATGGAGTGGTCCTCTCTGATGTGTAGTAGTGGTAGTGGAAAACTATTTTTTTAGTGAATTTTTATTCCGTTCTATACCAGTTAGAGAGGGAGAAAGTATAGGCTAGATAGTGGAACCTGACCATGACTAGACTTTAGACTTTGATTAATCAAGTCTATAGATCTATATAGTTACACTCAAACAAAAATATTATTTGAAAATATATAAACACTCTTTCGGGGAGACTTTAAGATCATAACTTTCAATGTAAATGTTGTATATCGGCGTAAGTGCGCGCATGTATTTGCGTATATCAAATTTCCCTAATGTAAATTAATTAAAAGCTAATATTGTACATCAACCATGTATCAAAGAGATGAATAATAATACAAATACTTCAGCTCTCCTCTCTATTATCCTATTTGGGTGTTATAGTAGGTTTATTTTTTTTAAATAAGACTTTTTATATTTAAAGCCAAATTTCTTACGAAAGTAATTTTAAGCTTTTATTAGAAATGTATGACGACGTGTAATTGTAAACATGATGACAGATTCGATACTTACTGGGGGGAATGATAATATATATATTTTTTATCTCCGCTCTGGTACTAAAAACAAAGCTAGGCCTAAGTTAACACGCAACAACATGATTTCAGGTGGAAAGTGAAGAACGAAGTCTATTAACATCTGGTTGTCTCTAACTCTAACCTTCTATGCGAAAAAGCGTGATGCTGTAAAAATGATATATTTCACGATTGTACTTAAAATATGTAAGAGTTTGTATAATAAATTTTAATTATCTACACCATTCTATAAATAAATAACAAGCTTTTAGTACCATCTCCAAAGGACTCTTTGTAAAGAGTAAAATATTAATTATTATAATGTCAAAAACATTACTAAGATTTTTAAGAAAATATAAAAACAAAATGATTGTTTTTTTACATTTAGTGAATCGTCGTTGTTGTGATTGTTTACACCAGGCTTTCACTTTGTAAGGCGTCAGACTCTTTGTGGAACTGTTATTGGTTAGAAAAAACAATTGGATATAATAGTTCACCGTATTCTCTTAGAAAATAAAATCTTGGGTTTTAAATTCTGTATAATGTAAATAAGTAAATATACAATACTATTAATAGTTATATTGTAATATTGTATCATATTAAATAATTTTTATATTTTATTACAAAGACTATCTTAAAAAAATATCCTACGTAAGCTTTGTAATAAGTTTTTGTACAAAAAAAAAAGAAAAACGACTTCAAATAAAATGCACTAAAAAGTAAAAAATATTTTACTACCAATTTGGTACTAACTTTCGACCCATTTGGTTTTAATTGCAAAATATGACGTATGCCTCTACTCCACAACCGGATAAGTACCCACTAACACTTCACATAAGACTGAATACATGGTTATAGTACTAAAAAACAATGGTCAATAAATATTCTAGTTCACCTAAGTAAAATTTTTCA
Organism: Dryas iulia moderata; assembly: GCA_019049465.1. NCBI lineage: Eukaryota > Metazoa > Arthropoda > Insecta > Lepidoptera > Nymphalidae > Dryas > Dryas iulia. Next base: position 6,780,172 of record CM032431.1, read on the forward strand.
ATTTTCGAGTCGGTGTCTGCCATATGTTAAACATACACACACACAGCAAAAAATACAGATAGGTACAATCAGACATAGAGACGTAGCATGATATGACGGCAGTAGAGAATAGAAGCACCAAAGTAACACAAGAATATGCGATTATTTTTTTAATTTTTTAGTGCATTTTATTTGAAGACACTTTTGTTTGGTAAAAATTAATTTAATTTCAAAATTTTTAGTGACTTTCAAGTTCAATATTTTTTTTCTTCTGAATATGAGTGAACCAGCTAAATAGCAAATGTTCACTGTGTAAAAATATTCCGCTCTTGACTTTTCGTTTTAAATCGATATATTGTTTGTTGGTAAATGTCGGAACTCAATATTAAAGAGCGGAGAAATGACAAAATGAGCACGCAATGAATCGTGTTTATAGTTTACCCTCTCACACTGCGCAAAAATGTCTCCAAGTCTATTTATTACTTGGTATCCTTATACTATATACGGTACTTATAATGGATATTTCATATGATTCGAAACATATATTTCTTAGGTTCTAATAAACATATTTTTATAGACATATATTAATACTGTATATGGCTTAAATAAGCCACGTTGTAATTCATTCTTTGTAATCTAAGATTTTAACAATAAAATTAGCTATTTTAGGAAGTCGATCGAAGATAGATATATTCTATCCTGGACTTTTTACTAGATATGGATATTTTCCTTAATATTCTAATATATTGTTTTTTCCTATCATGTCTAGTATTAGCAGCGCATGCGGTGAAAGACATTTTATGACAATTATTTTACACCTTGTTATACATTAAATTCAAATTCAAATTCAAAATAGTAGTTTATAGCTTTTATTACTCAGTGTAAATGTACTTGTCTAAAGGTGAAAGAATTGATAAAACTATTAAATATTATGAATAAAGGAGGCAAACGAGCATAACCTGGTTACCTTCACCCATAGACATCCACAACATTAGAGTTATCAAAAGGGAGGCAGGATGGGAATGGTGGGACTGGAACACATCATCAGATGTTTGGCGGTTCGTCTTTGACACGACAGTCGCGAGCCAGTCGGAGAACGAATTTCCTACCACCAAACTACTGGGTTACACACCTTTTACGGGACGCTACCCAGCGGCAAGGGGGAATTGTATTCTTAACCCGTCGCTCTACGTAAAAAAAAACAATAAAAAAAAATTATTACTCAGTGTAATGAAAAAATTGTACACAAACTTTCATGCACTTTTTCCACTTCTTACAGTCCGCTTTTCGGACTTAAAAGTGGTTTATGACCTTTCTTAGACTCTAAACTATCTCTTAACTAATATTCATTTAAATCGAGTCAGTAGCTTAGGTGTAATTAAACATAACACAGACAGACAAAGTCACTTTCGCATGTATAATATTAGTACTTTTTTAGCTTCACGCTGTATTCCGCACACAGCAGGATAGGCAGAAAAAATCTAGTGTTAAGACACTCCGTTCCCCACTTTCCGCCAAATTCGGAGGCATTGCGGGTTAAGTGGCGGAACTTAACGCCGCGTTTTGCCTCGCCACCAGAGAGACGTAAATGGAAATATTAAATATTTACACTCCTCGAGTAGGAATCGAATCCACAACCAGTCGTTTACAGTCACACGCTTGTGCCACTTGCTAGGGAACGGATTGTCTTAACACTAGGTTTCCTCTGCCTACCCTGCTGTGGGCGGGATACAGCGTGAAGCAAAAAAAAACTTGTCATTAAGCTCTTTTATTTTTAAATATAACATTTACTAATCACGACTACCCCAAAAATGTTTCCGGTTATCTTAAATTACGAATTTAATTATTAAATATATACTTTCACGTATTAAATTTATATCATGTTTTTTTCTGCTTTTATTTATGTTTGTATTAAAATATTTAAAGTATGATACAAAAAATCCGTTCGTTCGAATGCAGAGCAAATTTTTGTATAAAATATAATTGTACATCTAATACACGCGCGGTTATCAGGTAAGGTCTCAAATTCGGGTGGAAAATATAGAACACAGTGTCAATTGCAATTAACAATCAAATACTAACAATATATGGTTTTTTTCGTCGGGAAAGCACAAAAAAAGAACTAATTAGCTGAAAAATATTTTATTCTTAATTATTACACTACAATTAACAATGAATTAATACTTAATTGTGATTTGCCAAAGATTTTATTTTAAGAGTTATTTAATTAGTAATTAATTATAATTACTAATTATTTAATTAGTAATTAATTATAATTACTAATTAAAATAGCATTAGCTATTTTTTATTTCTTTCTTTTATTCCATATAAGATCTTTAATTTAAATTTTAATACTTATAACGTTTGTCATATTGAATAGAAAGTGACGTCATCTTATTTTACGTTTTGTACTCCGCACAACCTTTTAGTTGATATGCATTTCATGAGAATATATGTACAATAATTGGTCCATCATCTTCCAAAGGCCGCCTCAACATCTAAAACAAATCTGCACGCAAAGTTTCAGCTTAAACGCTTTAGAATAACTGGTTTGAAATTCAAATTTGACCCGTACGCGCTGCTAACAGAATAAGTTAAATAAAAGCCTTCAAAAACTTGCTTAAAATATATTTTAATTACACATGAAGTATTCTATATCACGTTTTGGTGTAATTTGTTGAAAGTACGTTAGAGATGTTTTTATATATTTGTTCATCAAAATATTTTCCACATATTAAGCAGAATATGTTTAATTGAACTCAGTGTTAAGTCACTCTATTCTCCACTTTCCGCCCAGTTTTCGAAATGATAATGTAAGTCGAATGCAAATCCACTAACTACCATTGTTTTACTACCATTACACTACAGCGATGCGGTATCGATAAAGATTGAAGTATCATTTTCAAGAAAAACAGCCAAAGGTTAGAAGTTTTGTAATTGGATCCATTTGGCGATCTTTGGATACAGAACTCTAAGAGCAAGGTCCTCGTTTGTTTCCCTAATCCGACCCAAAAGTATGGAATGAAAGCATTTTGTTCCAATTCGCTGTATAATTAAGACTGAAATACATCTCATTCATGAAAGGTAAGCTCTTACTGTTGAAACAGATAAGAAATAAAACTAATTACATCGCTTGCCTTCTTCCCAAGATACCCTTAATTAAAGCAAAATACTAAAAAGAAGAAATATAATATTGTAATTGGGGAAACCAGTTTTCCTTTCGACCTTTTCGTTATGCTTTGCTGTAATCTCTCTATTGAAGAAGTTTAACAAGACTTAGGGATATACAACTAAGAAAGATGGTGTTGCTGACTTAAAGCTGACTTATTTACATTCTATTTTCAGAAAGTCTTTGGATTTTTTTCATTCATTCATGATTTTCATCAATACACTAACCCACAATTAACGTACGTTACGTAACGTTGTGGCCAGTCGTGGCCCAGTGGCACAAGAGTGTGACTGTAAACGACTGGTGGTGGGTTCGATTCCCACTCGAGGAGTGGAAATTATATTTCCATTTTCTTCGCTCTGGTGTCGAGGTAAAGCGCGGCGTTAAGTTCCGCCACTTAACACGCAAGCCTCCGAATTCGGCGGAAAGTGGGGAACGGAGTGTCTTAACACTAGGTTCCCTCTGCCTACCCTGCTGTGTGCGGGATATAGCGTGAAGCTATTTAATTTTATTTTAATTGCATGCATTTATTTTGTAGCATATGTTGTTATTGTATCAAAATGAAATGTTATTAAAATATTCATATAAAATATAGTAAATATTTACTTCGAACAATATAAATCAACCGGGTCAATCAATTATGACAAATAAATATATGTATGTGCACTTCTTAATTGCATTTTCGTTGTGTTGACTGAACTTGTTTGCTACATTAGATGAAATAAAAGAATATGGAGTTTAACGCCTTTATCTGCACAGTATAGACAAGTTTAAACAGAATTTAGTAAAGACTCTCCGTTCTCTACTTTTCGTGCTAAGTAGGAGTGTTTGACATCACATCGTATTACTAAATCACGAAAATATTAATAATTTTAATTTCATTCGTAATCGTATTACTAGAGCACGAAAATATTAATAATTTTAATATTGAACTACCCCGCCTCAAGCTGTTTATATATATAATAAATGCCAAGTGGGGATCGAACTCCCCCACTCACTACACGAATTACAGTTAAACTCTGTCCCACTGCGCCACGATGGCTTCCAATAGGAATAGCTAATGGGTGATGTTTAGAAAATTAACTTTATTTGCAATCAGAAGGCCTAAAGACAATTTTGATTATAACTTTTCTCGTTGAATTCGCCTTGGAGCTAAATTAAGATTTTGTTTTAAGTTTATTTAAAATGAAATCATACAATTAAGCTACGTTAATATTATAAATGTTGTGTCTATTTATAAAGGTACGAATATACCATTCGCAGATATTATGTTATTATTAAGTACGGACCATTTTTTAATATAAACGTGTGGGCTTATATTCCCAATCGTGTGAATAACATCGTGTTAGTTTGACACCTCAATGGCATTACGATACGTATTTTGTTATTTCTAGACTACAAATATTTTTTTGTAGATTATTTCCATTTCCTTCCTTACCTTATTATAATATATTCATGCTATCATTATTGATGATGTTACAAATATTACAAGTATTAATTATTTAACAGGAAAGTTCATGTAGATATGTTGTTCACTATTTTGGGAATAATGTATGAAAACGTTTATTGGGAACAGTCGTGGCGCAGTGGCACGAACGTGTGCACGTAAACGACTGGTTGTGGGTTCGATTTAAGAATCGAACCCACAACCGAGTAAGCTCGAGGAATGAAAATATTTAATATTTCCTTCGCTCCGGTTTCCGAGGCAAAGCGCGGCGTAATGTTCCGCCAATTAACACGTAATGCCTCCGAATTCGGCGGAAAGTGGGTAACGGAGTGTCTTAACACTAGGTTCCCTCTGCCTACCCTGCTGTATGCAAAATATAGCGTGAAGCTAAGAAAAAAAACGTTTATTTAGTGTAGGATTAAGTAGGACATGATAAGACATGTAATAAAAAAATAGTTTAGTTATAATTTCCACGTTTTTTCCAATACAATAGAGTAGGCAAAGAGGGTGTTCAAACACTCCGTTCGCTTTTTTCCGTTTGAATTAGTGACTTGTTTTGTGACGGTATGTGGTTACTAGCTATTTTTATCCGCGAATGAAAAATAAGTTCATATTAATAAAAAAAATGCTTTGTCACATCAAAACATGCAAGTTCAATAGTTTAGTCCGTCAGTCAGTAAATCAGAATATATATCGATGTAGGTAAGTTTCATTTTAAAAAAATATCCTTTTCTCCATATTTTTTTTAGAAAAAAAGGATAAAAATATTATTAGTACACATTTGTCAATTTTGCATGATTTGACAACGATGTAACGACTCTGTTTTTGTTTTTTAGCTTAGCTTTAGGCAATTTATAAATCAGAAATCCACGGTTCAGTCCCAGCATCTAGACTATTTGTTTTTAACTTTCATGATTGGTTCAGTTCCCAAGATTAGCCCTTATAAACTACGTTAAAAAGTTCACCTCTTTATTTTATTGAATGTATTGATAGATGATAATACAATATGGTATTTGTGATAAAATATTCTACATTTTTAAAATTCACTAATTTTATATAAAGAAATGGATTTCGATATCTTTTAACTCCATTAGTCACCGCTAATAATTGCCGTACGTGACGTATCAAATATTTTTTGAATCGAAATAAGGAAGAGTTTAACGAATGGCATTAACGTCAGATATCCGCTTTGATTAGATAACCGTAATGAAAGAAATAAATCGAAAGCGTATAAAAATTTGAATGCGGATTCGAACCTGTAACTTTTGAAAAGTTCAAACTGTCTGACTGCTGCCAAGCGTTTGACATCAAAATTCTTATATACTTATTATTATTTTTGTATTGTTAGCTGTTTTAAAAATGTTTAACCACAACTGATCTTTTTAAATTATGTTTGATTAGTTTAAATGTATTTAATTCAATCAATTAATAAACACTACTTTGAAATACCCCGGCCTTCCGTCCGATTTGCTTGAAAAGTTTCACCAACATGTCAGAATTCTGTGACAATAAAGTAATTTCATACCATGAGCCTAGGCCTAGTGTAATGTGAGATAATGAGAAAAAATTAAGCATGTTCCATTTAGTTTCATTTTAAACTAATTTATTGTCCTTAGATTAAAATATATTTGTTTTCTGTATCCAATATACAATATATCTGTTAAGAATAAAGTAGAGAACAGAAATATATAATAAGAATCCTGAGAGGTACAGTCTAGGTTTTGAGAAAAGAAACAACTTTACGCTTTTTTCCGCGTAGCAGGGGAGAATCTAGTAGACATTACATGTTTAGTGGCAGGACTCAACGACGCGCCTTGTTTTAAGTACCAGAGCGAAGTAATGAAAGTAATGTACAATCATTCGCCGAATCGAACCAACAACCATCTTTTTTACAGCCAGATGCTGTCCTGTTACGCCACGACGGCCCCATGACCTTAAGGCATAAAGTATCTATCCTATAAATCAAAATTGACTCTCTGGCATATGTACTAAATTTATAACAAATAAACTCACACGTATTTTTTTATTCAGTATTTATTTTCACAAAAATCTTAAAAGTAAAAATATATATATTTTAATTATGAACAATCTGGTTGCTTAAAAAAAACAACGAACACAAAATACAACGTTAAAATTGTTATGAAGCTTGTAATACATTATGCAGAGGGCGAATGCATACAAATGATTCATGAAATAATAAAAGGTTGCCAATTTAAGCTTATGCTAACAAGAAACGTTCAAAGCGGAAATAAGTGAAGCATAGGAAACATTTCGTACTGTCGGCTCTCATATTTGAACAAATAGTATTTGAATAAGAATTTTCGATATGTTTTTTTATATAAAAAGTAATTTTCAAGGATTTTAGTTAAACATTAATCTGTAGAAATAAGGTAAGGCTATGTAATTAAGAGAGATAAAAAATTAAGAGACTGTCGAGGCACAATTGGACAGCGACAACTGTAAATGCCAAATAGTTGTTTGTTGATTTCCATTTCTCCGCTCTAGTATCTAAGGCATCGCCCTTTGTCTTTCGGGCAAAAAGTGGAGGAGGGAGTATCTTAACACTAGATTCTCTCTGATTAGCCTACTATACGCAAAATAATGAAGCTAATAAAATAAAAAATAAAGTTTAATTGGGACTTATTAAACGGTGAAATTCAAATGACATGGCATTTTGTGCTATGGATTTTTCTTTGGTAGAATCACGTTTTACCTGTTTGTTGTTTTCTAACGTTACAAAGGTTAGGTTGTGTTAAAAAACAAAAAAATGCTCTCAAGTAGTTTAAATAAACGAATGGAAAACAAGTCGTTATGTCTTTTCCCTTTGTCCGACAAGAAGTGACCGACAAGCTCTATTAAAATTTAAATATTCCATTTAGAAGAACTAATCGATATAAATAAATAATATTTTCTAATAAAACGTATAAATATTACTTATGAATGACATTTGCTATCGAAAAACAATATGAAATTAAATTATGTATAATGGACGAGTAAACTTCAATAGAATAAGAAAATAGAAAAGAAATATATATTTTTAAAAGTTTTATAAAGTTTAAAATAGTTTTATTTTTCTTACTATAAAAATTTTATTTAAATTTAATGTAAAATATTTTTCTAATCTCCATATTTGGTGGAATTTACTGAATTTATATATTTTTAGTTTTGTTTGTCTAAAATGTATTCTTTAGACAACTATAAAATATTCTATAGTTAGACTCAAAGCTAATATTTGACGCTCTGTTATTTGACTAATAATAGGTCATAATCTAATAACCTTAAAGTAATAATTATTTAGTAAATTTCTAGGAACTGTCCGTTTGTTAACTGACCTCAGTAATTAACTCTGTCTAGTACTATCTAGATATACTTGTCTAAGGTGTCATTGAAGTCAAGGTAATTATTAACATTTTGAATGGTTTACAGTCTAATTTTTCAAACATTGTATTCTACCGAAATCTTTTTATATCGCTAAAATGTCAGCCACAGGAGCTCTTTGTTTTTTTAATAAAAAATGGAGTTGTAAAACCTCATTTGTTTGCATTCTCTTGGGCTTAGTGGGTGGAAACCGTGAGAAGATACGACTGAAGATAATGTCGTCAGATTTGGTAAAGAGTGGGAATGGTTATTGGTTAAATTAATTCTTTGAACACATATTTCTAAATTTAATATTCAGGTTATATGGTTTTGAGTGAAAATTTAATGTCTTTTGAAAATTACTTTTTTATAATAAAACAATAAGTGTTTTTACTATGAGCATGTACGTATTATATGCATTGTGTTACAAGGTGAGTCTAGAAAACAACAGGACTTTTCAAATGTCGTTGTTTTGGAGTGGCCGATTGTCAATTTATGTTTTTTATTAATATGGTATAAAAATCAAAATAAAAATATCTTTATGCAAATAGACTACGGCAAGCACTTTTTAATTTTCGAATGAACACAAAGCTACCACCGACTCGGAAGGCAGTTCTGCTGAGAAGAGCCGGCAAGAAACTCAACAGTTGCTTTTTCAAATATAAAAATTACAAATTTATTTTTTAACACAATGGTAGCTAACCTGCATTGGCCTCAAATTAGATTAATTCCACGTATATTCATCGTTTTAATATTCTTCTACAGAATAAAAAACCTTATTTTTACTTATAGATATTACATGTACCTATACCATAGGCGTGATTAGATTAATTCTACGTATTCATTTATTTAATTTTTTCAAATGTATTGTATATAAAGTGTAACAATTGTGCGAAATGTTAACAAATACATAAAGTGTTGAAGGTGACGATTCCCCCTGCACATTAACAACTAATGAAGATGTCGAAAATTACATAAATAGTTTTAAACTATTGCTAAATAACAATCAGAGATGCCGCCACGGCACAACGGCTGGTTGTGCCATGGCGGGGGTGGATGATTATGAATTCGATTTCCACTCACTAGAATGATTATATTATTTTGTCCGCTAAGACAAAGACCTAAGACAAAACGTGGTGTTGAGTTCTATCTCTAGCTAAAAGCTAATTAACACGGAGCGACTTGACTTCGGGCTAAAAGAGGAGAACGGAGTGTCTGGACACTAAGTTTCCTCTGACTACTCTGCCTTGCGGTAAAAAGCGTGAAACCACTAGAAAACAAACAGTCTCGGATAATATTGGCATATTGATTGTCTTTCGATACTATGAGTTTTTTTTCAAACGTTTTTTGTATGATACCGAGTGACAGTAAATTTTTGGGATAAAATAACACTGTGTAAGCGATGTTCCAGCCTCTATATTCGTCAGACGTGACGTCAGACTCCGTGTGACTTTTCCAATTTCCAAAAATAAGAGGATTTTTAAAGAGCCGTCGTTTTACAGACGTAGATGATCTTAATTTTTGGCTTTCCAAGATCTAGCTTAAGAATTATTTGGAGGACTGGAAAAAGCACTGGCCCAAGTTCATAATATCTAAGGGGATAATATAAAGTCAATAATAATTATATATTTAATATCTAAGAAAAAACTTAAATTTTCGTTATTTTCTGAGTTATTATCCGAATAAAAAAAATATAACCATTATATATTCTATATTATATTATTCTTAAGCTGACATACTCACTCAGTTATTTGTAAGTCTTTAAAGAAAGAATACATAAAGGTACATTTTTCTTTTATTAAGTATGCACAATATTATAGATACAATATAAGAGTAAGTAATCGAAGTTTGTCCCTATGGACAAACAACTCTATAGTTGTATGTCTCAATAATTAAAAACGTATATGTATTTGGAAAAAAAATGGCTGCTTAAATGCACATTCAAATTTGGTTTACAGCCATACTGCTGCAAAGCTGTTTAAGACATGGTGAAAGTAGTAAATGATGTTTTTTTTTTAAGATTTTAATTTACGTTTTTCAGTAGAAAGGACTACTGGCAGTCCGTTTTCCAGTTCTTATTCTTTCTAAGACGCAGCGTAACGCAATTAAACATCACGGTTTCTTTACTACAACAGAAGAAATATTTAATTTATATTATAAATATATTTAAACCTCCGGGTAGTATTTAAGTACACAAACATGGCCTTAAAATAAAGGTATAAATAATAAATTGTAGAAAAAAACATTTTTTATTATTATATCTTTAAATTTCTCATCATACATTTAAATTATGTATCGCGTTTTCATAGTAATAAATTTAAAATATTTGCTATTTTTCCTTTTCAAATAAATGATAAATAATAGTTACATGTATAATAAATACAATAGAAAAAAAATCGTGTATATATATAATTATAATAAAACTTAATACATATACATTCGTTCGTTCATTCAAAGAAGTGAATCTAATTTTATCATGTTCAGATTCAATATCATATAACATATATCATTTAGAAGGGTACATTTTTGCTGAATCTGCGTCTATCAAATATCGCCTTTTTATAGTATTTTAAAAATAAAATCTCCCTAGTTTTCATTTTATATTTCATACAAGATATAATTAGTTGCTTGTGCTTACTTATAAACTTTATATCCAGTATAAATTAACTTCTTTCATAAGTTTAGAAGATAACTACTTAATAACGTTAAAATGTTCAAAGTTCAAATTATTAATAATAAGTTCAAATAATTAATAATAGACACCAATTAAAACTTATCAGATTAACACCGAACTCTTTAACAGACCATGCAATATCCAACCAATAACTAAGAAACAAGAGAGCTACAGGTAATGCATTACTTACCCTTAACTAAATAACACGAACACTCAGTTTCGAAGAGCAAGTTTCAATTTTTCTAAACACACATCAGCATGCGTTTCTACGTTATGCTTACATATAACACTCGGTGGTTTAAAAAGTCGGTAGATTTTCGCCTGTTAATATACGAATGGAGGACCTGAATGCCAGTTAGGTACTGTGGAAAGGTAGCGGCAAACTTGTTAACGGCAACTGCGCATGATCCGTAGAATAAACTTGGTACAGAGTAACTTTCCTTGTACTGGACTTGCACAGTTATAGTAAAATATGCTGTAAGGCCTTGTTTGTTAGTATGACGCAGGATAATAGAAGTGATTTGCGTATAAACTCCCACCTCAGGTATACTCATTAATACCTGTCAAAGCATGAAAAAAACATTGTTAGTTGGATGCATGTTTCATATAGAACTAGTAAAATTTTAGAATGAATTGGGAGGATTGTTTTTTCAATTATTCAAATGAAAATTATTAAAATTATTAATAAATTTATCATATGAACTTGAAAAGATACAATATTTCCTTCATAATAGTTTAATGACACAGTTTTCGGCTTGTAAATGTAAAATAAATGTAATAGAAATAAATAAAGGAATATAATTTATATCGTTTTGCTACAAAGTATTTCAAAATGGTGCTGTTAAATAAGCCTTCTTAGTGTTTGAAGGAGATAATTTTTTCATATGAACATAATTGATAGATGTTGTGGAGACTTTAAAACAAAACGTAAAATTGAAAAACGTAAAATTGAAAGAATAAATAAGCATGAAAGTATAAAAAATGTTTTTTATATGTCTTACTGACTATCGCAGACTCATGTTTCTGTTTTGTCTGACCACAGGGAAATCTGCGCATATTGTGAATGGACAACACTTGCAGCCATAAATGCATCAACGAACATCGCACGTATAACGTGAACATTAAGTGCATTATTTCTTCTACGTATATAACCTTATATATCTCTAAATTTTAAGTCCTCCGTAAAATAACTGAATAATTATTAAAACACGTTTATTTCAGCTAGCTTTGTAAATAATTGTAATGAAATTTTGGTAATCTAAAATTTATTTTTATGAATTTTTAAAAACCAATGAAAGTAATAGCGATTTTGATATAGTTTTGTTTCATTTTTAATATATAATCTTACACATGTACGGAAAGACTTCTATAATATAAATAAGTATGAGACAGTATTCTAACATTAGAGAATACAGCGTTTTGTTTATTTATCCTAAATTAGACATGTGTTATTTTTTAAAAAAATAAATAAATATAATTATTACACATTTTGAGGCCATCGCAGTGCAGTGGAAGCAACAGTGTTTAAATAAAAACTCGATTTGATTTGATGAAATATTTTTACCATGTTTTTACAACTGCGTCATTTAATGAAAACAAACATGGCTAAACAAAACGCGTAACGATATTTCGTTCGCTCAGAGGACAAGCCCCTCGGGTCAGCTTTCAATTTATATTGGTTTTTAATTTATTGTTTATTTGCATAGCAAATCGCAATTTCCGCAACTTTGATGAAATGTTTTTACGTACCTATAAATATACCAGTTTTTTTTGTTTGAACACAATTTTTACGTTTTTTTATGTATTCAAAAATATATATTAAATATTTGATCGAAAACAGCAACAGCGCAGCGGACGTCGTCGGACTGCAAACGTGATGAATTCGACTCCCACTGGAAGGAATTATTATATTTACATGTTTTGTCCGTTTTAGTAAGATAAGCTGCGGTTTTGAGTTTAGCTACTCAACTTGCAAAGCCTTGAAAAGTGGAGAACGGAATATTCTAACACTAAAATTTCTCCGATTGCCGTGCCATGTGGGGAAAAAAAACATGTAAGTGAAAATATCAAATAACAAATAAAATATAACACAGTAAACTAAATTTAAACCTTTATTTTTTTACAGCCACTTTGCAAAAGAAACGTCACAAGCGCCTTTTTTGCGTCGTATATTTTTCACAAGATTTCGCAATATTTTTTTAAGATCCTCATTATAATTCTTTCCTTTGTGCTTAAAGTTTTTCGCTCCGCCGTCTTTTCCTAATAAACATGATGTTAAATTTTTAGAAACCATTTTAAATCGTTCCTACTTAATATATAAATTTAAATAACAATATTTTTAATATTCTACAAAAGTATTAGCTTGAGCTGTGATATTAGAAAATAATTATTACAAAAAACTGGAGAGTTACCTACTTATACTTAATGACCTACTTAGTGTATAGGTGAATGATGTAAAAGATGGGGTTAAAAAAGTAAAAAAGAATAAGACATTATATACTATAATATAGAGGAATACAAAAATACCTATTAATAGAATCGCGGATCTATCGTGGGCGCTATGGGCATTCCCATAATGCCATGCCCCATGCTTGTGAAGTCATATTTTTGGTCTTGACACGAGTTCATCTCAGTATCACAGTTATTTTTCAGTTTATTCTTTATAAAATTAAAAAATATTGGTACAAATTATCAGTTTTTACACTCCGATTTGGCCGATAAATAGAATTTTATTCGAATTCTTCAGATGTCCAATTTAGCTTTAATATTTAACTAGTTAGAATAGCTAGCTATTTTTACAATTGCCTACATTTGCATTATTTTTAAGATCTAGGGCAGATTGCTGCTGAGATAATTTAAGAAACCACGACTGCAACCAATCTGGAACTAACTTTCCCACTCGCTATATTATTCTCTAAGAATAACTTAAAATTATAAAAGTAATAGTTCACTCTCACTGACATGTATACGTATCGTACCTACATAAATACAATTATAAATGTATATATGGGCGCAAATGGCTATGTAATGACTTTATTGTTATAAATAATTGTTATATTTAAGATTGTTATTCAAATAATTATTTATAATTGCAAAACCGTTATATGTTAAAATGTAATATTTAATGGACACTGTTTTGATTGTTTAGTTCGAAGATATTAAAAATTGATTTAATGTTTAATTGTTTAAATTTAATTATTGTTTAATAATCATTATTCGAATTAAAAAGAATTAAAACTAAATTATAGTTATTCTAACTGTAATTTAATATCTTAAGTAATAAATTAACTAAATTTTATTTACATCCTGTTAAGTGGCGCCATGTTAAACTTTCTTAGCAAATAATGAAGTTTGTTTATTAAACTAATTGTAATTTGTGTAAGATAAATTATTTAAAGTATTGGAAAATTCGTTATAATATTAATATGTAATATTGAACTATTTTTTATAATATTATTTAAATTGTTTCTTTTAACGGGAGTGACTGCTATTATAAATGTTAAACTTGTGTTTGCCTATATAAAGACTTGAATTTTGTATGAAACGTTATTCTGTACTGAGCCGTTGTACTGAAATAAATATTATTTGTGCCTATCAACTAGTATTTCCATTGTGAAAATGGACTCTGGACGCCTGAGTGGCGTTTCTCCGACATATACGTGTTAGAATATACATATGTGTGCTAATTATAACACATACATTAGTAAGTTTGTTAGAAAAATTAAAAAAACTACGCGATAGTTAGATTTAAATTCTATTCAATAAAAATGTTACTTGGTACAATTGCCTTCTTTCCTTAAGAAAAAAGTGCTTCCGCTTTAACAGACATCTACATGCAGATCATCAAAAACAAATTAAATAAAAAGCCTTTTATTCACGCTAAGATATACATATTTCATGAAGTTATTCTGTGCTTGTTAAATAATATGTTGAATTTATGAAAAGTAAGCTTTATTACGTGCCTTAAATAATAACTATACGTATTGATGTTTATTTCGCTGAACAAGTAATAACCTAACAAAAATATTAAACATAATTTAATAGTATTTCAATGCAAACGTCATGCAACTAAATAATTGGTAACATTTTGAATCCTAAACAGGGATATTATACACAGGGGAATATTTTTATCCACAATTTAGATATTTTGCGTTCCATAGGTAATGTATGGTATTGACGCAAAATACGTCCTATTTTTAAATGCTGATGTCGACGCTAGGACTCTTTCTCTTAATATTTTAAAGTATGATGAGGAATAATAAATATCGGGATGTCTGGTATTTTTTTGATAAATCCGTATAAAAAATAAAAAACATATTGAAAAATAACGAAAAATGTTATAGTCAATTATAACAAAAAAAAAATAGTTATAATAAAAACTGCAATGGTCTGGGGCATATAGACTGTGCTCGGAGTTTTCTAGTTTATGGATCACTCTGTTTTCCACCTAAGCTATTATATATAACATATAGTGAAATTCGAAACCCTCTGCATACAACATTCTATAAAAACTATTGGAGCCGTTTCCAAGATTTAGATTACAAGAATTTCTAGTTTAAAAATTATTAGATATTAGATAAAAAGATACAGGAACACAATAAAATTATAAGAAGCATCAGAAGAATAATTCTAGTAGTACCGATTGAAATTCTAAGCGTCCTTGGCCTATAAACCTTGATACGATTGCCTTGACGTCGGACAGGTGAAGACTGTTCATAGAGGCTTTGTATCCTTGTGAATTGGAAGTGTTAAAAAGAAGATTATTTGACTTTTAAATTAAGTGGTTGTTAGTCAAATTAATGGCAATCAATTTATTTTGAATTAATAGTAGTATTTAGGTATAGTACTAAATATAGTTTTGGATTCATGTCTATGAATGTTTTTTAGTACCTAATATGTTGAAAATTTAAAAATATATACCTCACACTATATATGATGAATATGGACTTAAAAAAGTAGCTAAAATGTCTTTAATTATTCACCAATATCCTATTCTATGTTATGCTTAATTAATTAAGCATAATGCTTTCTCTTTTTATTACTAAGATTATTATTTGTTTTCTTTGCTATTTTATTTAACCTGATAAGTGTTTTTTTTTTTATAAAAGGTGTAGATTGTTTTTCAAGATATCTAAAATACTTCTATCTTTTGTTAACTAATGAGTTCTTTTAAATGTTTTATTTTGATAATAATAATTAAAAAATGTTTAATTTAAAATGTAAATTTTAAATGCCTATTAGCAAGAATGAAAGTTAACTATCGGATTAAAAGAAGGGTTCGAAAGGATTTGATAGTTGAACCCTGATTAACAGCTACGTGTTTTTTTAATTACGGTCTAAGGTGTTATAGGGAAAACTAATTGTATGTGGTAATAAAACCCAAAAGTTTTATAATGTCAGATAATATTTATGCACAGTATTTTGTGAAGTTTTATAGCAGAAATAGTGTAAAATAGAAAATATTAAACTATATACAAGCAATATCCAGACGGAAAACATACATATATGTATATTATAGCAAAAGATCTGAAGTTCCTGATTGTACCTATTATCATAATAATATACTAAAATCACTTTTAGTAATGGAAATAACTGTTACCCGCAACTTTACCTATGAATGTTATAGTAACGGAAATCCTTCACTAAATGTCAAATTTGTAGCAAAAACTTTTATAAAAACTTTAGATTGTCATTAGACTTAGTTAAACCGGCCCTGTTGCAAAATCCTTTATTAGTAGATACCAAATACTATAACTACTTCTCTGCCAAATTTCATAATTGTACGTCAAGAATGAACCGTTCGCAAACCTGTATAAAATAGCAGCATAGTGTACCTAATCTTTCTAATTTAGACTGAAAAAATACTTAAAACTTTTTTCACTATCTCTACTGAATTTTACTACACTACACACTTAATTCTTATTAATTGTTTCTATGACTAGAGTGAAAATAATAAAATAATTGAAATATAATCTTTCGAGTACAAATTTAAACCACAAAAGTTGCATTTACAGACAGACGTTATCATTATGTAATTGCGCCATGACGGCATGTAGTTTCCTTATTTTATAAATAGCAAAGTAATCATAAAATTAGTAGAGTCCATTATATAATTAATTCAATTAGGCCATATTCTACCCCATGCAAGCTATTAAGCCTAAAAAGCCTAATGGGTAAACAAGAGGTTTTAGTAGATTGAAAATTATTTTACGTGTTTTCCGATCCATTTAACGTTATTTAGAGTATTACATAAATTAACTCTGTAGGCTTAACGATATGTTTATTAGTATATGTTATATGTATGTACATAACATACGAATCTATGGCCCCTAAGTAAAGAATCAAAATTTATTTTACCAATTTTACACTCAAAGCTAGAAAAAAATTGGTATGCAGGTAAGAAATTAATTTCATAACATTTAGTACAATTTAAAGGTCCGTGGAACACTATTCAAAGATGGCGGCGAATTTCTAATTTATTTGTGTTGTAAATTTTATTATAAACAGGAGGAATATAGCAGAACTGTTGCACTTAATTTTACTGTTTTATTTGATTA
Organism: Dryas iulia moderata; assembly: GCA_019049465.1. Classification (NCBI taxonomy): domain Eukaryota; kingdom Metazoa; phylum Arthropoda; class Insecta; order Lepidoptera; family Nymphalidae; genus Dryas; species Dryas iulia. The sequence goes on from CM032431.1 coordinate 6,797,355, forward strand.
TCTATAGTTGTATAATAATGTAATGTTACTTTTATACTAATAAATAACGTAATAAGGACTCACCAATAATATCTTCATATTCACACAAAAACCTTAACAATGAATACCAGGAGAATTCCTGTGCAATATGTTATTATTAACTAATTAAATATACACTTTCGTGTATTGAATTTGTATTATATGACAATTAATATAAAACAAAACTCCCAAACGTCATTTATGCCGTTCCCGCCAATCTCCTCGGTTTTTTTTAAATTTCAGTAACTGTTAACTGCTAATAATTTATTCAGCCAGAATTATACTTTACAATAACATTTTTTTTTTATTTTAATTATAAAAATGTTAAGAGAAATAGTAATTTACTCTATTACTAAATAATATAAAAAATATATATCATTCACATATATTTATTTATGCTTTGTATGTATCGTTACTGCACTATGAAAATACTCTATATTATATTTTTTGGTATATTGTAACCACAGAACACATTCGCCCAAAAGGAAGAATGTCCACTTCATACAAAAAAGTGGGGGACAAAACTGAAACTAACGCCATCTATTATAGACCCACCGGAAACAAATATGTCAAATTCGGCGGCAAATTTCAAATTTTTCAGCGACAAATTTAAAAAAAGTTGGCGGCAAATTTCAAATTTGGCTTTAAAACAATTTTTTATTTAAAAACCCGAATGATTCACTCTTTCAAAATCATGAAAATTTTGATTTAAATACCAATACTTCCAAATGATTTTGAAAGAGTGAATCATTACAGGTTTTATAATAATAAAGAAATAAAATAAAACAAATAAGTGCTTTACAATATTTTTATTGCTAATACACATAGTTTATATATTTTTACAAGTAGTATTCCGATCTGGGGAATCGCTATTTATACAGTCAAACAGCCTGTATATATTTGATACTATATCTGCAGTACCTGTGGCTTCCCCCGGGTAGCAATCCTAAAAATTACAAAAGACAATTAATAAAGGTCATTTTACTTGGTTAAGCAATAACAATACAAACCTTGAGATATTCCAGCAAACATCTCTGCTGCAACCGAGTAGCTTAGCAGCACTCAGTTGCAGCAGAGATGAGCAGCAAGATTCACTCTGAGTTTCTGTTTAGTGTTTGGACACATGTGGACTTGTTTTAATTTAGATGCGAAAACAAAATTTCCATAACTATTGGTATAAGTATGAAGAAATTTTCAATATGTTCCCATTTGCCATAACCTGTAATGACATTTTATGCAAAAAAAATGTTTTTTTATGTCTTATTCAGATTTTATTGACTAGAAACTCCTACTTTGACGTGGGTTATAATTTTATTTTCTAATTTGATTGAAACATAAAATGATTATACCATTTGGTAGAAACATACAAATTTTTACCTATTTTTAATAATTAAAATAATAAAGTAAATACCTTTATTACCTTTAAAGTAAATGCCTTTCTCATTGTTTGAAATAATATTCGTATAAAATGTAATATTATATTTCTATAGCATTTTAGTAAGTAAAAATTGGAACAACTTCAGTAACAATAAAAGTAACAGGTTGCTCGCTTAACAAGCAAATCGGCCATTTGTAAATTACAATGTTATTTTTAGATAAATCGTATACCATATCAGTTGAAAGCGCTTAGTTACTAAAATTCAATACTTATTTTTTATTATTATTTTTTGTTTATAATGTATAGTCAAAGCTTAGCCCATCCTAAAAAATCATATACGTCTACTTAAAAATATAAATTAAAGAAACTACTAATTAGTCGTTTTTTTTTAAATATGGCAGCACCAAGTATTTTTCAATCTCCTGTAGGTATGTCGCCCAAGCCCGTAAGAAAGTCGACCGGGCCTGATTGTAACTGTATAGCATTGCAGCTATCAAATTTTAATGGAATCCGTTTTGTCTATACATATAATAAAATATTAATGATTGTTGCCTGTACATGAAACATATATGTCAAAAAATATTATTGGGTATACTTATCAACATAATAATCAACATAATAGAGTCCAGATTATTAATTTTAAAATTTATTTTCTGTTTGTACGATTATCCGTTTGTTTGCGTACGGAAGTCATCGATTTAGCACAAATGAACATTTGAAAAACCTTCAAAATAGGTCTTTTATTAACTTAGCCGAAACTTCATTATCGCTGGCGAAACCACAAGCGGGTTGGTAGTATACTCATAATGTGTACCCAAAAATTAACTAAATAGTTGTTTCTATATGAAGCTATAAAAAATCGAATACAGAACATATTTAACTTTATTAATGCTTACCCTTTTTCATATAGGCAAATTTATAAACACGCAATCAAATGCTTAACAGTCTATTAAAGTCAAAGACCCATAATTGTTCAAGATTTATTTTTTGCATGGTATTTTATTATTACTGTGGTAGAAATAAGGAGTCGCAATTACTGTTTGTTTATACTATATATATGTACATATTCAAAATATTATTGTTTCAGAGAATTAACAGAATGAAGTGAAGCGAGGAGTATAGATTAGCCATCAGCATAATGCAGAATATACGTTATAATAAAATAAACATTAAGGTCAACTAACGTGGTGCAGTACTGCGTTTATTATAACTTAGTTTTATGGTTCATAACGCTTATTAGCTCACACGCAATAAAACGACCCAAGGAGATGTGTTTGATATTAAAAATCACCCACAAGAAACTGTAATTGATTACCGATATATGATTTTTTTTTTTTAGCTTCGAGGGAACCTATTGTTATGGCACTCCATTCCCCACTTTCCGCCAAATTCGGAGGCATTGCGTGTTAGGTGGCGGAACTTAACGCCGCGCTTTACCTCGACACCAGAGCGAAGGAAATGGAAATATTAAATATTTCCACTCCTCGAGTGGGAATCGAACCCACAACCAGTTGCGTTTACAGTCACACTTACGTGCCCCTGCGCCACGACTGGCCCCAAAATAAAATTTATCATAATAAAACAGTAACATGCGTGTACTCGTAAGTTGGGACAATTTTTTTAGATAAAATTGAGAACCTCAAGTGGCAAAAATGTAAATATTATTCAATACCATCATTAAAATATACCATATGATACCATCATTTTGTAAACAATTTTTGCGTCTACTAGGACCTCTATGTACAAAATTTTAAAAATAATATACTTGTTTCGTCTCCTTGAAGTATAATTTCACCATTTTAAATGACCAAAATGTCTATATCTTGTACAAGATAGCTTGATCTTTTTGACATACAGCTAGTGCTGCTACGGGCTAGTGACGGGAAACAGAAAATATCTAGAAGTCCAAAAATTATAGCAAGGTATCACCAAAGGTTAGTAGTAAATTATACAATTGTCTTGTAATTCTACAATTGCACTCTGCATTAGCAGCGCCGTCAGAGAGATCCTAGTGTTAAGACATTCTATTTTTAATATCTGACCATTTAAGTAGTATCACGAGTTGAGTGATGGAACTCCTTAATTTTAAGCTTAGGTAATAAAATCAATTTAAAAACACCATTTTACTGAGTGCCAATCGAACCTACAACTATAGTGTGTCGAAATGCCTCACTTCACCATTTTAGTGTTGTTAACTTATGAAAACGTTATATAATTTATGGTGTATATTATAGCAATCAATAGCCTTCTAATGTACAAGTTGAACAACGAAGAAGACGCAGGTCATATTATAAAAGTTACTAGTTTCTTGTCACGTACCTACTTTTGTAATACGTATTGGTGAAATAACATTGCTTTATTATTTAGTTGACTTATATTATATTCTATGTTATACTTTATGCTAGCTGCAGCCCGCAGCATCGTTCGCGTGGACTTCATAACTATAATATACCTACTACTTTTATTGCTACCTCATATTGAAAGTTGTCAAATTTATAATAGCTTGGCGAGTCATTTTAAGACTCAATTCGAGACACTGCATGTTATATGCCGGGATTCAACGTCCCATTCAGTGTTGCTAGAGAGAAAATAAATGCTTAAAAATAACCATCGAAGAAAAATTGAAGCAATAATCAAAACATTTAGTACAGATGCAGACGCAGTAAGAATATTTTAATATTCAATGACTTGTTTTGTCCACGAAAAACATCTAAAAGCTCAAATGGTGAACTACGTTTCGCCAGATTATCCACATGTTCAATTCTTAAATATGAATGGAAAACGCCCATCACGTTGAACAATTTTAGATAAGGCGACATTACCTTGTTCCTTAAAGTTAAGCAAGATTTATATGGATATTTACATGATGTTCTAAACCTTAAATTTTAAGATGTTTAAGATTTAAAAAAATGATAGATTTGTATTCTATTACTATTTTTACATCCTCCTGAGTTGCTTTCTCGTAATAATATTCAACGTACAGACATAACTTTTTTAAAGATTTATTATGGTATAGATTATACTCTATTCTACAAGATTATTAAGAATTGTGATTTTAAATCAAATATCAACAACACAGAGACTATCGTGGTATACTAAAAGTATTGAGCATATAATAAAGAACTTTTTTGTTGATAAAAAAATATGAGAAATATTTGAAGATATCAAAAACTATACTTACTCTTAAATATCTTGCTAAATTTAGAATTAAAATTTAGTTAAAAATCTGAACGTATTCACTGCCTAAAGCAATTACTCACTATGAAAATATTTTAAATTAAATATATATGTAAGTCTCTTATACTTACAGTAATACAGCAACGTTACTCACTCTAGCTTCAGTTATAAATTAAAATGAATAAAATATAAGCGTAGCGCAGCGTTAAAATTGTAACTAAATACGTAATATTATATTGGCTTATTAAAATAACTTTGCTCTTAGATCTTTGTATATATAGAGGTACTTATGTAAACCAGAACCAATCCACAAGCTGGTCAAAAATGAATTGAGTATACAGAAAGTTTTGTAGTAATGGTCTGGCAATATTTTCTCAATAAATCATTGTGTTCACAAAGTTGTCAACTCATTTCTATTTTTCGTTCTCTTTTTTATTATTATCATTGAGCGAAGCGAGCGGAGCGCTCTACAGGAGACTTTTTGCACTCTTTGTAACGAATAGACTCGAAAACTACACGTCAGAAATTTATGATATTTTGCTCGTACAATAATGCCAATATATAGATCGTTCTTAAAAAAATGAAAATAGTTGTCCATGTCCTTGAGGAATTATCACCAAAAACTTGATTTCTCATTGAAGTCTATGGCGGAAAAATTACGCACGAAAAGTTTCGGCTACGATGAACTGCACGTGCCGAAATAAATGATTTTTATTTGCTCGCTTCGCTTAATATCTAAACGGCACCCGAGTTTTCGCGAGCGCAGGGAGTGGAAATTGTGAATCTGGTTGCGCCCCTAGTTATTTAATCCCACATTCTAATTAAAGCAAAAGGTATGGATCCTTTTACTTTACGATAATGTTTCAAAACTAAATATCTTTGTAGTTTCATTTTTTCAAAGAATGATTCCTTCGCATCATTACTTAAATTACACAGTTTTATGTTTAATAAAGGACATTGTGATTTGATTCCTTTGTTTATTAAAGTTATTGTATACAACTTTTGTATTAAAATAAAATATTTTGTATCTAATTATTATTTTTGAAGTCATGCGTTCATTCTCAATTCCGAGGTTTTGGAATTTCTCGGAATTGGGAATGAATTCACTTAAGGAGTATGATAAAATAAATCGCGATGGTCACTTCTGTCACTCAACCGTCTACTGTCAAGTAAGTCAGACTAAGTCTCAATTTAAGATATTTTCTGTCTACTCTTCTATGCGAAAAAAATCGTGATAGTAAAAGTGTTATTTTTGATTGAATATAAATATTTTATACAATAAATATACAATGACTAAAGTAATTGTCAAATTAACCGTTAGTTTATATTGAAAAAAAAATACATATACAAATATAATTAAAACATTCTAACAGTTTGTTTCTTCTTATAATATGTACTTTCAATTCAAATTAGTTATATACTTTAATTGTTACCCTATAAATAGGCTAAGCCAGACAATACACTCCTACATACGTCTTTGTAGCACATTTAAAGTCAAATTGAATAATGTTACATTAACAGAATATAATTACTTGTTAGATTAAGTGTAGATTACGTTGATCCTACAGTAAATAACTTTAAAGCCCTGCTTCTAGAGCAGTAGGCGAAGTTTTATTATGCTTTAACTCCTAATAGTAATTTTGTAATTGTTTTAACGTTATTTAGATTCTCATAACGCAATAAGTAACAGTTTGTTAAAAAAAATAACAAGGCAACCTTCTCCCCTCTCCCTATACGCACTTATCCTTCTCCCTTCTTTATCTCCAAGACTGGCGACGCATCCACAACTTCTCTAATGTTATGCATATCCATGGGCGAAGGTGCCTACTTACCATCAGGTTGTTAGTTTGCTCGTTTAACACCCTTTTTAAAATAAAAAAAGCAACGGTATATTTATCTAAAAATCCTCTACCTTAACTAAAAAACAATTAACCAAGTGTTTCAGTACTAAATATATCTACATGTGCTTTAAAAGTTTCACGTAATTTGCTCCAAGACATCAACAGCCAACATTGCCTGCAGTAAAGTCCAGTGACTTGTTTGTGCTAACTTTAATAGAGAATAATATGTAAATAATTATTTACTTTGCTGTGTCGAATGTACGTTGGTGTATTTCACTGCGTTTCTATGATCGTTACAACAACAATGTATTGAGAATGCTCATTCGCTAAATACAGCAATAAAGACAAATATATGAATATGAATAGGACAGGCCTATCATTCCATAGATTATTATTTTCTTAATATTAGTTTTCCCATTATACTCATACTTATTATTATAAGGGCGAAATATTTTTAGCAAACAACCAATAATATAAGGCAAATAGTGAATGGCTATTAGGGCATAGCTAAAATAATAAAAGCAACAAAGAAAGGCCTTTTATTGCGAACACGCATGAATTTGCTACGTTAACAATGCTAAAATAATATAAAGCAAAAATGTTGATTTTAAAGTGATGAATTTAATAAAATGTACATTTTAATTTACAATAACATAAGAGAAATCTAAAGTATGAAATTACGGCATCTATTGCTATATTTTACTTTAAAATTAGAGATTATTATAAGAGATAGAGGCTATTCTAGCGCAGTGCGATAGCATTTGATAGCATTTGAAATGTCATTGGTTGTGGCGTCCATTTCCACTCGAAGGAATGACTTTTTTTAGCTTCACACTGGTTGTGGGTTCAATTTCCACTCGAGGAGTGGAAATATTTAATATTTCCATTAACTTCGCTCGGGTATCAGAAGAAGGAGAAGCGTGGCGTTAAGTACCGCCCCTTAACACGCAATGCCTCCGAATTCGGCGGAAAGATAAGTAGTCCAGTTTTAAGACACTCCATTCTCCGGAACGGAGTGCCTTGACACTAGATTCCGTCTGCCTGCCCTGCTTTGTGCGAGATAAAGCGTGAAGCTAAAAAAGGTAGCTTTTTGATAGTAAAATCCAATTTACAAGACTAAAAAGTCTTTTACAATTTAATCAATACTTTGAAACTTTATACGTTTCTCCTATTCAAACATTTCTAAAAATGTTTCCAGCTTCATTACGACTAGTTTCTTAGTTCCATAAGTTCTGAAGTCACGTTCGAACATAATCTAGTGGCTTTGATATCCAGAACGTCCTAGATATCGGCATTATAGTTAAAATAGAAAATATACATCAAATCTTCTGACTTTTGTAGTGTTTTATTTGATTATATTGAAAACTTGTCATGTTGTGTCTTATTTATTACACATAATATATGTATATATTTACATACGATTCAAGGTTTTCAAACTTTTTAATTACTAATTCTAATTTATTAACTGGAGCATCTTATGTCGAACAGAATGTTTTAAATTCAGATTATTTATACAGTACTTACATATTTAGATAGGTAAATATCGGATTCAATGGCTTTCAAGGCACAACGCGACAGCGTCTGACTGAAAATCTGATTGGTTTTAGGTTCGAACCCCAATCTGAGCAGCGATTAATCAAATGATATCTAAATTACGTTCATTTGTTCGGACCTTAGACCGGAGTTTCGAATGGGAAGTGCAGAATAGAGTGTCTTAAGATTAGGTTCTCTTTTATATGACAGGGTAGTCACCCTGTCATATAAATAAGGGCTTGAAGCTATAAAAAATAACACTATGGCGGTTGAATACATCTTTTAAATACTTAAAGTAATTGTGAATACCTAAATAACTTCCATATATAAAAATTTAGTAGACTATTCAAATATCATTGATAATTTCGATCCTTTCAAACTTTATTTTTAACATTCAACCGCTTAAATATTGTAAAGAAATGTAAAAATATTATTGTGATCATATTTTTCGTAATAATCAAAGCTTGATAACCATGAAATCATCTTCATCGTTCGTAAGACACCCACACTCCAGATTTTTTTTTATTCGTTACTTGAAAAAGATAAAATTACGCGTCATTTAAAGTCGCAATCAACAATAGAGACTATAGTGGAATGTCTGTCTGTAATGACGGTTAGTTGTGGGTTCAATTCCCACACGATGAAATGATAATATTTTAATTATCTTCATTTCTTCTTTCTCGTACTTACGACAGCGCGGTATTGACAATGTTAAAATTGACTAGGTTTCCCCTGACTTTCCTGCAATCTGGGAAAAGTTATTTGAACAATTAAATATTTTTAACAATTAAATTTAGAAAGTTGAGAGAAGTCTCTTTCTCGTTCTTGAACATGGAATATATTATTACAAAATACATTTATGTAACACGGCTCTCTCCCTCAACTGGCACTAAAATATGAAGAAAGTAGGGATCGTCATTAAAATATTAAAGAAAACAACCAAAACCATATTAAAACCGAGTATAAAAAAGGATCCCAATTTAGTCTTTTCAAAAATTTAAATTCTAGAAACTTTACGATTAGCATCCTGTCATTTAAACCCTTTCATATCGACGGCAACATGAGTGTGGCACTTCATAAAATTCTCAACTAAAAAGTATACTTAAGGAGCGAACTTATTCAGGCTCTCATTTATCCCGAGAGAATAAGCTGAAGTACACCAGCAGAGGCTAAAGTTTTACATTAACGAACATGACTGTAGTTATGTTACATTATGTTAAGATATTTCAGCCTGAAATATGTACGTACAACATAAGGGTTGTTGAGGTAAACAGATTTCTTCCTACGTACATGAAAATTATTTTAACCTGTAATTTTACTCTGCATGCTATCATTAACACAATGTTCTTTTTTTAAATTATGTTATCAAAATTGTATATTAATTATTACATTTCTTATGTCATCCATGAAGGCTAGCCAACCAGCGGTAGAAATTTTTGCAAAGTTATTACAAAGTCTTTGTCGATAAATAGTATGTCTGTGAAAAATATTTCTTAAATAAGAAAGACAATTTTTAATTTTTATATTTTATATTGAGAATTTCATATTAGTTGCTATACATAGAGGTAGCTTAATGTTTTTTTTTTTTAAAAATCGCTTTCCGCTTGTTGCATATTGTGTGATAGAAATCAAATCTATGCTATAGTTTTATTGAATAAAGGAGGCAAACGAGCAGAGGGACCACCTGATGGTAAGTGGTTACTTTCGCCCATAGACTTCCACAACACTATAGGGCTTGAGGATGCGTTGCCGACCTTGGGGGTGAAGGGGGGAAGGAGGGAGGTAGGATGGAAATGGTGGGAATAGGGAGAGAGCTGGCTTACATGCCACCGAACCGGAACACATCAACAGATATTTGGCGGTTCGTCTTTGACATGCTAGTGGTCGCGAGCCAGTCGGAGAACAAGTCTCCTACCACCAAGCTACTGGGTTACCCGCCTTTTACGGGACGCTATCTCAGCCGCGGAGGGTAATTGTTTTCTTAACCACGGGGTAAAATATGCTATAGTTTTTGTACATGTTAAAATTCATAATGACAATAAGTTTGTTGAGCTCACCACACATACATATGTTAAAATTAATATTTTTAAATATTTCATTATGGTTAATGTATTCTTTCATATATAAAATCTTAATCTAATTTCATCTTAATTTAATCTTAATTTCAAATGTTAATGGTGATGATGTCAAAATTTAAATCTCTTGTCCATAAGGTGAACGGTTGAACGCATGTCTCTCGCTAAGGGAGAAAATAAGAAAAAGTGTGTTTTAGGCATCCATATGTCGTATTCATACTATTTTATTTATAGGCCACACCAATATAACTTGATATGTTGTGCGCTAAACTAATTATTTTCCAGGTATAAAAATATGAGCACGAAACGCTATTAGTTGCTGCCATCCATTTCATCAGATAATTCAATTTCAAACTTCAAAGTAAGAGCTGGTTCCGACCTGACCCTTTTAATAGAATATTGGTGATTTCATTTTAAATTATATTACGTGCAGCTGAAACATTGAGTGCCTCGCCAATATATTCTATACTGTCTTTTGCCAGTAGCTTTTATGAGCAGTATGAGAGCTACTATAATTATATTAAGATCGCAAGCTTCTTGTAAATTTCGAATTTTACCCTCTTTAAAACTAATTTTCAGCATCTTTAGTTCCCAAGTGTACAATAACGAATCTGTGCCAACTTTCAAGTAGACTATTACATCTTCTTTTCATGTATAAATTATTGCAAATGTCTCTGATAACAGTGTTATATGATTCCCTAAACGAATATAAAAAAATATAATTATTTTGTAGTTTTACGCTTTTAATAATCAAAAGTGCATGTATTAGGTCAAAATTAACAATTAATTTATGTTTTGACAGTGAGAACCTTATTAACTATCAGTCGTTGCAATCTACATAGGAGGAGACTAACATCCTTCTCTTAGCAAATTTGTATCTGTATAACAAGTGATAACAAAGCGATTATTCAGGCCACATTTGGGTATTTGCATATTCAGTTTCATGCTTGTCGCTTTTTAAAAAGAGAAAGAGGGAAGGAAGAGGAACAAGAACTTGCTTTCAAGACACTTTCCGCCTCAACTCAAAACATTGTGAACCGACATTGTGTTGCGTATCTCGAACCCGTGCTTTGTTGTACCAGACCGTAGAAATAAAACGATTTGATTAATATTTAGTTATTCATAATTAGCGAATTTTATAAATATTTTTATTAATGATTATTGACTTCCCGATCGGATCTGTAATCAACTTATATGTATAAAACGTGCCAGTCGTGGCGCAGTGGCACAAAGTTTATAGTCGTATAAAGCGACTGGTTGTGGGTTCGATTCCCACTCGGGGGGTGTAAATATTTTCATTTTCTTCATGACTGATGTTGAGGCAAAGCGCGGCGTTAACTTCAGCCACTTAACACGCAATGCCTCCTAGTTCGGCGGAAAGTGGGGAATGGAGTGTCTTAACACTAGGTTAACTCTGCCTACCCTGCTGTATGCGGGATACAGCGTGAACCTAAAAAAATGTATATAAAAAGAATTATAACGAAAATAATTCCAAAAATAAAGTTACCCCCACTCGTTGTATTTATAATTAACGAACTAAAATAGTGCTTTACACAATTAGCGACGCAAGCACCGCTTATGTGCGTCCCACGTGCGTGGACCACTGAAGTACATTATTATATACAAAAAGCTTTATTCCTACAGAATATGTGGATTTATAAATAGATTAAATTTGAAAATACTTTATATTATATTTGAAAACTTTATTTGGTCGCTTTATTATTTTTGCATATGCATATAATGCGAATATTTTTTTAGCTTCACGCTGTATCCCGCACACAGCAGGGTAGGCAGAGGGAACCTAGTGTTAAGACACTCCGCTCCCCACTATATATAGGAATATTTTTTATAGTATTTTATAGTTCTTAGAATATTCCATTAATTCTTGCGGTTTTTTCTATGATGCGTATTTTGTACATCAAATAGTCTTCTAGAGATTTTTTTATTATTAATTTGTGGGTTACCATAGCAACATGTATTTATTTTTAATATAAAAAACGAATTGTAACCAGCAACTCTGTCTGCATAGACTATAAGAGGTGAGATTTGACAACATTTATTCGAGATTCCCAAATTTCGAATAAATTTTGTAAAATTCTTCAAGGAACCCAAAATATGAATCAAATTTTATTTTCTACGCCCATTAATTTCGGCTGCGCATTGTCTGTTAGTCAGTAAATAATGCAACTTTTATATACTTAGGTATTTAGAAGATTATTTCACATGCTTTTATTATTACCTGCAATATTTTGTTATATGTATTTACTATATTTCGGATTATTTTTTTTAATTGTTAACTTTCTGCAGTTCTCTTCTTTATATTAAATTTTAATATGTTATATTTAATCCATGGCTGCAGCGTCATTTTATTATATTAATATAATGATTGCAAATATGCTATAGAAATAAATGAAACAACTGTAAAATTAAAGAAAGTGTGTATATTTGCGCTTAAAAGATGACGTAAGCAGATACAATTATTATTTAATAAGTATTATGATTATATATTGATTATTTAATAGGAATATTATAATGTAGTTGGCTAAAGTCAATTTCAGGACATTTCTACATCGAACAGATCTTTCTGCAATATTCAGGTTAATATCAGTTCACTAAATCGATGTAACTGATCCTTTTATTGCGAGACGTTACATTGTTGTGCGGTCGTTAAGATTCATAGGTCACAATATACGTTATAAACGAGTTAATAAAACAAATATTGGTATATTTTGTTTAATTATATTAATAAGATAAATTAAGATTGTCACAGTTTTTACGTTGATTAACTAGTGCTCTCGACGATTCTCGTACATACAAACCTAGCAACTTTGATAAGTTCCACCTACTTTATAGATGCTGTGTGAGAATTCAATGCTAACACTTGTTTGATAAAAAAGAGAAAATTAATTTTTAGAACATCGTAGTGCACCGGAACAGCATCTAATCGAATACGCGATTGGTTCTGAGTTCGTTTCCCATACGTGGAATGGGATAGGATGGGGGTATCGAAAATCAATATTTAAATTATTTTCATTTTTATAATATGGTACCCGAGAAAAAAGCACGGGGTTGAGTTGCGCCATTCAACATTCAATGTATAGATTTTCGGAAAGTGGACAACGGAATATCTTGACACTATGTTCCCTTTGTCTATCCTATGTTTGTATGTTTATGCTGGTAAAAACGTGAAAGAAGAAGAAAGAAAAATGAATATTTAAACGTTACGTTGATCTTATTGGGGATTGAACCCACAACTATCTAGATCCTATCTCTATAGACTTTCCTCAACAGTCATGACAGCATCAGTATAAAATGTTATTTAGAATGTAAACTCCAAATAACAACCAAGGGTAACCATGAGAAGTATTCTGGAATACAAACTTAAGATGGCCTTAAGTATGAAGGGATAACATCCTCCACCATAGCGGTCAAGCCCTTAACCCTGGTACCTAGTCCCTAAATGTAGACATAACATTTAAAATGTTATATAATATAAGTAATTTTATATATCATTTCAAAATTGAAAATACCTAGCTAAACTTCACCCAGCTGTTCTGTGTAAACATTCATGTTAATGTAAGTTGGAGGTTAAAAAATGAATAATATTAACAAAATATATATCATCTACCTCTAACCAGACCGGATAAAAAAGGTTCAAAGAATAATATTTCACTATGTGGTATTCGAATCCACATTCATTTTTCGTATTCATACATGTCTCGGAACATATATAATGACAGAAAATCATCTCACTTAAATAAAAGACAGTTTATTTGATAAAAAAATAAAAAATAGAGTATGAGTGTCGTATTCCTAGAATTTCTCCGTCAGCAACGCAACCAGATAAAATAAAAGTAACAATATAACGCATACAATTTAAGTATTATATTTTGAAAAATCATATATAAAAACTGTAGATTAATAGGTCACGAGATCAAACCTGACGACCTATTAACATGGATAAGATGCGAGCATATCGATGACTTTGTTTGAGGTGCAATGACCGTAATCACTAAGTCGTAATCTATATTAAATCTGCTTTACTTTTTAATGCGTTTTTATATATAATTTTATAATAGGTACATACATTTTATTATCATTTTGCTCAAAACTTATAGAGGGAACTAAAGTATAAATTAATGCTTAAACATTTTTAGAATGATATTCGCTCACTTTAGTATATAAAGACGCTTTTAAAAAATCTACAAAAAAAATAATCTTGCGTTTCTTGGGAACCAGTATTCTATGCGTTCTAAATGCGGCTTCGTCGATTTTTTTATATATTTGTCACAATTTATTTCAACTTCACACTTAAACTATCTCATATTTTTCCCGTGGGGGGACGGGATAAGAATACAATTCCCTCCCGCCGCTGGGTAAGCGTTCCGTAAAAGGCGGGTAACCCAGTAGTTTGGTGGTAGGAGATTCGTTCTCCGACTGGCTCGCGACCACTATCATGTCAAAGACGAACCGCCAAATATCTTATGATGTGTTCCGGTTCGATGGCATGTAAGCCAGCTCTCCCTATTCCCACCATTCCCATCCTTCCTCCCTCCTTCTGTCCTACATTCCCAAGGCTGGCAACGCATCCATAACTTTAATGTTGTGGATGTCTATGGGCGAAGGTAACCACTTAACACCAGGTGGGCCTTCAGCTCGTTTGCCTCCTTTATTCCAAAAAAAAAAAAAAATTTATGTTTATGTTTTTTCAGATTTTCGCTTTATCCCGCATAGCAGGGTGATCAGAGAAAACTTAACGTCAAGACTGTTGTCCACTTTTCACCCCAATTTGATTATTTACAAAATGTTAGAAGTAGTTAACATATAAAAAATATGTTCATTTATAAATATGCTACTACCATTACCTTCATGACGCAGTTCAGTTATTTATAAATAGACGTGCGTGGATTCTAGTCTTAATGAATAATGTATGCAGATAGTAGATGTAGAGATGGGACCCATCTCTATATACTTTTTCTTAATGGACAGGTAATGGAAAATGGAATGGCATTTCGCTAAGTTCTTTACATATATCCTGCAAAGTGCTGTGACTATGGGAAAATAAATGTATGTACTTGTTTAAATTCTTTATATTTTCTGGTAATTCAATATATATTGTTTAAAGTACTAACAAATTAACTTTGGGGCAGCGTCTGACTGAAACGCGATGGTTGTAGGTTCGATTCCCACCCGGGAATTATATTTAAATTCTCATTTCTTCGCTCTGAAGCCTGAGATAAAAAGCAGCATTGAGTTCCTCCATACGACACACAATGTTTTAGTATCGGATGGAAAGTGGAGAACGGAGTGTCTTTGTACTAGGTTCTCTCTGACTATATGGCTATGCGGGAAAAAGCGAGAGCTGGAAAAAAAGAAACAAATATATAAAAATATTTCTTCTTACGATCAACATGAAGTGCTTGTTATTTCAACTTACACGAATAAGCTTTTAGAAATCATGACATCTAACGCGGACTGCACTCTATTTCAAACATTTAAACACAAGGGGCATTCAATATATATTGACTACGTTATTGGAATTTTCTGTTGACGTGGTGTTGTGAAACTAATATACTTTACTTTATCAAAACAAAAATAAAAAAGTCGTAATTGCATATTCATATGTGAAAACATATGAAAATGTATATATCCTAAAAAAATACTTCAATATAAATAATACTTATTCTATTTATAAAGGCGATTACACGACGTGCTTTGGTTTTAAGACCAGGAGAAAAAAGAATCTAAGGGAGGAAAATATTATAGGAGGCTCAGGCATATTTAAAGATATTCATAGTAGTTTGATTGGTAGATAGCAGCTTCACACTTTTTCTGGCAAGTAGAGTGGTCAGAGAGAACTAGTGTCAAGTCAAGATACTCCATTTTCCACTTTCCGCCAGAAATCGAGACACTGGTGGGTGGGGTTTACGATAAAGCCTTCACCAATACTCACCCTTTGTATAACAAGAAACAAAAAAAAATAAAATCAAAACGTACGATTTACTCCGAGTAGAAATCATATCTATTACAGGCGAGCATATTTTGCTTAAACACCACTATGGTATCAATTTTCAAATTACATATATACGAATAATATTTAGTTATTGTTTTGGGTACACAATGAAATTTATTATACGTAGGGGAAAACAGAGCTTTGTATAAATGGCAGTAAACATTTACAGAACAATCATAATTGTTTCAGGTAAAACGTATTTATTAATAAAATATGCAATTATTGCCTGTGGAACAATGATATGAAGAAATAGTTTTATTTTATGTGCTTAAATTAGCTAATGAAAAATTGACAAAGATGGACATTAAAAAAAAGTCATGAACACGTTTTATTAGCTTCACTTAAATAAATGTAAAAGAGAAGCCTGGGCATGTACTTGTGTGATTTTACTATATAGTAAGGTTAGTGCTTGCACCAACGTTATTAATAATTGGAAATGTAAGGTAGGATTTTTTTAAAAATGTGTATTCCACTGGCTTAGCTGAAATAATACCAATTCGTTGAACATTAAAAAAAGAGATCTCGATCTTCAATCGTATTTTAAAGGGTAACACTATTACACTACAACTATCATAATATACAGAACAACTTACCACTAAGCCCTTTAACCCCACATTACTCTATACCATAAAATGAAATTGCGCGTATTATTACAGAAAAGAAAATAAAATGCTTCTGATCTCATGCATATAAATAGTTTAGTCAACTAAGTATATACATATTATTTACTCAAAGCGTAGTTGCTCCAAAAATGAATCTAATATGATTTTAGGGTGAAATATTAGTCCATATATATATTTTCGCAGTATAACTGAATATATGGGATGTATTTTTTTTTAATATGGGTATAACTAAATCAGCATCATGCTTTTCCCGCATAAAACATTACGTAGTTAAAGAGAACTTAGTGTCAAGACAGTCCGTTCTCCTCTTTTCGCCCGAAATCGACATTAATATAAAACTTAATGAAAATTGATGGGTATCTACGTATATACATAAAACTTGTTTAGACATATCTTCATTATGCGAAGTAGTGATAACTCACTTCTCTTTTATTTCTTTCAAGAAAAGTAATTTTAAGCTATATAAACTGCTATTACAGTTTATTAATAACAGGCTTTGTCTTTTACGATGCAGGGGAACACCAATATTTCCATACCATACTAGAATACTGTAGTACAAGCCACACGACCTAAACAAGCACGGTGTTTTGTTTACCATACCTATACTCTGAAATAATAGCATAAACGAAAATAGATTTTATCCCACTAGAACCCTAGTGAGTTTTAGTATAAAATCATCAAAAAAAGTAACACAAAGTTTAAAAGTGAATAATCTCATAGTTATTTTTAAGCGAAATTTTTAATTCGTTTCGTAAGTATATACATTCCATGTGTTGGGGTTGTTACATTTTTTGATTCAGGTGACCTCTATGTTAAAATTACATTATATGACCTCTATGTTATTCTATGTTATACCTGCTGCCTGCCTGCCTACATTCTATTTGATTTACGAAATAAATCAATTATATTATTTTGTAATTTTATTACGCAAAATATATTTGGAGGAAGTACATATTATTTTTAACCAATTTTTATTACCCTCACCTATTTGTTGTATATATGTATCATATTTTTTGTATATACTCGTATCTATCAAAAAAAGAGTCTTGTAAAGCAAAAAAGTTTCGAACGACTTTCCATCCAATTTGTTTGAAAATTTCCACACGTAGCCGGATCCGACGATAATACAATATTTTTGTAGCATCAACTTCTTTTCCTTGTAGCAACACTGGTTGTTAGTATGACGAGAAAATAATTTTAAACATGTTCGTTTTAGTTTCTTTTTATATTCCCTGCTTAGTCGAAAGTTATTTACAGGTGTTTTTTCAGCTTCACGCTTTTTTCCATATAGTGAGATTTTCAGATAGAACCTGGTTTCAAGACACTTCATCCTCTTTTTTTTTTATGGAATAAATGAGGCAAACGAGCTGAAGGCCCACCTGGTGTTAAGTGGTTACCTTCGCTCATAGACATCCACAACATTCAAGTTATGTATTCATTAAGATAGAAGGAGGGAGAAAGGATGGGAATGGTGGGAACAGGGAGAGCTGGCTTACATGCCATCGAACCGGAACACATCATAAGATATTTGGCGGTTCGTCTTTGACATGATAGTGGTCGCGAGCCAGTCGGAGAACAAATCTCCTACCACCAAACTACTGGGTTGCCCACCTTTTACGGGACGCTACCCAGCGGCGGGGGAGAATTGTATTCTTAACCCGTGCCCCCACAGGAATTTCTACTTTCGTTTCAAAAACAAGATATTACGTGTTAAGCGGCGGTACTCGACGCTGCACTTAGGTACTCAAGCGAAGAAGATAAAATAATATATAATTATTTCCAGGGGCCTAGTAGTGGCGCAGTGGCACAAGTGTGTGAATGTAAACGACTGGTCGTGGGTTCGATTCCCACTCGAAGAGTGGAAATATTTAATATTTCCATTTTTTCGCTCTGGTATCGAGGGCGGCGTTAAGTTCCGCCACTTAAAACGCAATGCCTCCAAAAATCAGCGGAAAATGGCGAAAGAAGTGTCTTAACACTAGGTTCCCCCTGCCTACGCTGCTATGCGCGGGATACAGCGTAAAGCTAAAAAAATATATTATTCCCCATGAGTGGAATCCATTCTCCACTTTCCGCCAGAGACATTGCGTGACGCCAGAGACGGAACTCAACGCGGCAAAGCAAATGTCTTAGGTACCACATCATAAAAATGAAAATAACATGTAATTAATCATGCATTTACAATTAGATGCTGCCTTACAGCGTCACTACGGCCTTAAATTATATTCTGTAACTCATACAGAAACTTAAATGCTAAATGATGTTTTTAAGTCACTGAGCTTGATAACAAGCCGATCACTCGTCTTTGTTTTCTCCTTTAGCAACAAATAGCAGGTACGTCATTTATTTTTATTATATTGCAATAAGATACTGCATTATTATAAAAATAAATGACGTATTACACATACATTTATCAGTAACATTGTTGCTTGATAAAAAATAATATGTTTTTTATTATATGCAATATATATTTTATGTATTTATTTATGTACAAGAACTTCCTTAGGAAAGAAGATATGGAAAGCTCAGTGATTCACAGGAAAATGGTTTCACATAACTTAATCAAATTATATTATCTTTTAATCTCTTACTTACGTTTTTCAAATTAAGTAAAATATTCACATTTTAATAAAAGATATCTGATATACCTAAAGCTTTTACTTGAATGTTACTGAATACCAGTTCTTTTTGCTCGTAGATTTCAGTAGTTATTTGGAAACTGTAGAAATCAATCTGTAGAAATGTATAAAATATAGGTTGAGCTTAGAATAACATGTTAAATTGAAGGTACTGACTGGTTTGCCAGTAAATTCGACGTTAGGTTTGATCTCTCAACATGTCAAAAAATAAATGCATAATATAAGTATTTTAATTTTTCGTGCTTCCTCTAGTTAAATCCTTTAGTTGAATTTATCGTGGCGCAATTAGGCAGCGTAAGATTGCAAACAGCATGCTGCCTGCCCTGCTATAGCGTAAAAAGCGAGAAGCTGCAATCTTTCCTCTTTTCAAGTGAAATAAACAACCCGAGAAAGGACTATATCGAAAACGTAATTTTTTTCTTCGGTGGGTAATATACTTAAAATAAAACCTATCTAATATATAAAGATCGTAACATTACGCTCTTTATCGCATGGTAGAGAACGTATTGAAGACACTTCGTTCTATACTTTCTGCCCGAATTTGAGACGATGCCTTTCTTCCCACCTTCAACCACATCTTGCTACCAAAGCGTAGAAAAAAATAATTGAAATATAATCATTCTTTCAATTGCACCCACAATTATCGCGAGAGCCAGACGTTGCCCTACTGCCCCATGGTTGTACCTATGGAAAGGAAAGTATTATAATGTATTTATAAATAACATCATCGTGGTACAGTTGAACCGCTTTCTCACTAACTGAAAACACGATGTAAGTTAGACTTCTACTAGGGTATGATAATAAATTGTTTTCATTTCTTCCCTCTGGTACCTAGACAAAACACGGCGTTAAGTTCTAACACTTCATATGTAATGTCTTATGATATCGACCGGCAAATGGGTAACGGAGTGTTTTGATACTAGGTTACTCTCTTCCTCTCTTCTCTTCTCATCTACCATACTATGCAGAAAAAAGTACGAAGCGTTCTTTTTTCTGCTTACTATGCATTTGCCTAGAATAGATTCCAATACTAAGTAAACATCCCATAGAACTGGGATGTTTTCAAAAATTAAAGAAAAGCTTTTGCCCTCTGTATGTGGTCCTAGGCTATTCTATCTTAATTAATTATACTAAGGCACTTGTGATGTGGGAATGTTTACAGGGCTTTTATATTTGAGACTGAACGAAACCATTGCGCGATCTAGAACACTAGTGGCTCCACCTACTATAATTTTCCCGAAACTTTATGGAAAATGGTGTTGAAAAAGTTTTGTTAACCAATTACTTGTGATTTTAAAATAATTTCCACACATATAAGTAATTGTTAAAATTAATTCAATTTTAATTTTAATGCATGTCTATTGCAGTATTATTAAAAATAAAGACTTTCTGCACTTTCCGTATAAGTACAACCAACTTTCACACTCCTTAATTTTTTTTTATGTATAGATAACATTTATAGCTAAAGTACGGCCATTATGTACAAAGCTGTACAATTTAGTTAAAGAGTAGAAATTAAGGTTTAGTAAAACTATTAATAAAATAGACCACATCAAAGAAAATGTTTCACGATATCTAAAGTGGGAAATTCACCAAACACCCACTCAAAATGTAGCTTCACACTTTTTCCAGTATAGCGGGTAGGCAGAGAGAACCTTAAGTCATATCACTCCGTTGTTCACTTTCCACCAGAAATAGAAAATAATTTCAATTTGTAGAAGAATAATTTAAATATGAAAATAATTTAAATATGTAGCAAACTTTAGAAAATAAAAAAAATTAAAATAAGAATGATGAAAATACAAAATAATACAGATATTATAGAAATAATAATAGATGACGTCACCCCAAGGACGTGCCTTGCGCTGTACAAGGGTTGGGATGTTTATTTTTGTAATGTAACTAGTGATCCGCTCGTGGCTTCGCCTGCGTAAACCACACAATTGTGGCTTCGCCGCGTGAACTATATAGCTGCTTTGTTATATTGCAATCCTCGGGGTTGGGTTTTTAAAAAATAAAGTAGACTACTTTATTTTAACGCTTAAGCTTAGATTATCAACTATATTTATCCCAAAATCCATTATAATCGGGCAAGCGGTTTAGATTTTTCATATAAACTTTCAATCCCTATTTCAATCCTTTAGCGGTTGATTTTTGGAAATAAAAGTAGCCTATATTAACCCAGTAACCTTTATTACTTTCATTCTAAATTTCATCGAAATCGTACCGGTAGATTAGCCGTGAAGGCATGACAGACAAACACACAGACTTTCGCATTTATAATATAAGTATGGATTCCTTTTTCGCTCGCCATGTTATTAAAATTGAAGAATGAAACCACTTTTCACTATATGTCAACTTAAAAATGCGGGAAATGCAAACAATACAAAAAAAATAAATGCACTTAATGCACGGAGAAATTATATTTTCCTTCAATGATAACTTATCAGTACACTTTAAGACTTTTAAATTAACGTATTATCGAAAAACTTACGATCGTTAATGTCAAGTGGGGTCAATATGAAAGGTATATAATAGTTCTACTACGCTGGAACATCACAGTTCGTCAGCATCACTATGAAGACAGTAGTGTGCTTAGTCCTAGGGTTAGCGGCTATTGCCGCAGCCCGTCCTGATGTCACCGACCAAACTATTAGTAAGATTTCTATTTTTTTTTTTTATAAAATAAATGGAAATAACATTTTATTTTATTAAAATAAAATTCCATCAACTATAAAATACAATTATGTAATTAACAAAATATTAGTTTCTTTCTTTCTTTATTTAAAAAGTAACGTGTAAATTTGTTTTTAGTGGATATGGACGTCAAGCAAAAGCAGTTCTTCATCTTAAAGCTGCTCAATAATGTCATGGGACCAGTCATGTACAAAGACGTTGAAGACCTTGGCAAAAACTTTAAGATCGAAACACATGTTGATCTTTATGTTGTAAGTAGCGAAATTTCATTTTGTTTTCTATTGTCAGTGTAATATTTTGAAATAATCATTTATTTTCTTTTTATTATAGAAACAAGATGTATTCAAAGTGTTCGTTGACAACTTGAAGGTTGGCTTCTTGCCCCGTGGTGAAGTTTTCACCCTTAATATTGATCGCCAATTAAAAGAAGTTGTTACAATGTTCCATATGCTTTACTACGCCAAGGACTTCACGACATTCATCAAGACCGCTTGCTGGATGCGTCTTTACCTTAATGAGGGTATGTTCGTTTATGCTCTGACCGTTGCCGTAAGACATCGTGATGACTGTAAGGGAATTATTCTACCTGCTCCTTATGAAATCTACCCATACTACTTTGTCCGCGCTGACGTAATCCAAAAGGCTTACCTCCTTAAAATGAAGAAGGGTCTTTTAGACGTAAAACTGTGCGATTTCTATGGCATCAAGAAAACTGACAAGGAAGTATACGTTATCGATGAAAACATTTATGATACACGTGTGTACTTGAACGATGAAGACAAACTTAGATACTTTACAGAGGATATCGATCTAAACACTTACTACTACTACTTCCATATTGACTATCCTTTCTGGATGAAAGATGATATAATGTCCAATAAGATGATGATGAGACGTTGGGAACTCACTTTTTACGTTTACCAACAGATTTTAGCTAGATACTATCTAGAACGTCTATCTAACGGTCTTGGTGAAATCGTCGACTTTTCGTGGCATAAGGTCATCAGGAAGGGATACTGGCCTTGGATGATTCTTCACAATGGAGTACAGTTACCAGTCAGGCTAAACAACCAAGTAGTAGTTGGTAACAAAGATGTTCGTCTTACTACTCTTGTTCAAGATTATGAAAGGATAATTACTGAAGCGATCGTTAAAGGACACATTGAGGTGACTAAAATTCTAACATAGTTTACTATTTTATACAATTTCTTAAAAGTTTCGAGCTTTTTTGGTAATTAATATGTAAATTTGGTACTCTTTCTTTACAGATTAATGGTATCAGATTTGACTTAACCAAACATAAGGATATAGAAGTCATTGGCAAGCTTGTTTTCGGCACTGTTGAAAAAATGGATTTAACCAAAATTCAAGTAGATGCTTATCGTTACATGCTTGTGTTAATAAAGGCCGTCATTGGTCTTGACACCATGTCTTCTGACAAGTAAGTATTATATACGTAGCATAACTAATGATTATGGCTAATATCAATTACTATTAAAGAGCCTTTATTAACATAACTTTATACTTATCCTTTCTTTTAATATATTATATTTCTTGGTTAATATATATAAATTTATATTATTTCAGGTACTTTGTCATGCCTTCTATTCTAGACAGCTACCAAACAGCTCTTCGAGACCCAGTCTTCTACCAATTACAAAAACGTATATGCAAACTTCTTATTATCTTCAAGAAGCGTCTTCCCTCTTACACTCATGAAGACCTCTATTTCCCCGGTGTTAAAATCGACAATGTAGTCGTCGATAAACTTGTTACTTACTTTGATGATTACTTAATGGACATGACTAATGCAGTAACATGGACAGATGAAGAACTTAAGAAAACTACCAGCGATATGGTATTCTTTGCACGCAAGCGTCGCCTGAACCACCAACCATTCAAAGTAACCATGGATATTGTATCAGACAAAACCGTTGATTGTGTAGTAAGAGTATTTATGGGACCCAAACACGACGTTGTTGGTCGTTTGATTGATCTCAATAAGAACCGTCTTAACTTTGTCGAGCTTGACTCATTCTTGTACAAACTTACAACAGGCAAGAACACAATTGTCAGGAAGTCTACAGATTTCCACAACCTTGTCCGTGATCGCATTATGACTCACGATCTCTGGAAGAAACTCGATACAATTACTGATATAAGAGACTTATTGGTTAAAGATCTAAGAAACTACCACACTGGCTTCCCAACAAGGCTGCTTTTGCCTAAAGGTCGTATCGGTGGTATGAAGATGATGCTTTACGTTATCGTTACTCCTCTGAAACTAGTAGACAACGTTGACTTGTCCATTCTCGACGTGAATCGTAAGGACTTATTCGTAGACTTTAGGTCTACAGTTCTCCTTGACAAAATGCCTCTTGGTTTCCCATTCGACCGTCACATTGATTACACCAAGTTCTACACTCCCAACATGAAATTCTTGGATATCATGATCTTCCACAAAACTCGTGTTTGCGACATGAAGACTCGCTGGAATCGCTTCGTGCTCAAGGATTACGGTTACGTCAACACAACTCCAATTGTAAACAACTATTTCACTGACCTTGATATCCACACCAAATTTGATACTGGCTTTGTAGATGTTTTAGATGTAGATGTCTGAATTAATAATTAACTAACGAAGAATGCTGCTGCAGACGAAAAAATATCTAAGTTAAAATTTAACTTAATTAAATATAATTAAGTTATTCTTATAACAATGATTAATAAATAAATAAATGTTTTTCATTCTTATAAAACGCTTATTATTAAATATAACCTTATTACTTATGCTTTAATAATTAAAAAGAGAAATTATATTTTGTCAATACTTTAAAAATACTTTATAAATATAATGACAATTTCATTATTTGCACATCTTAACTTTTGTATTATTTAAACATTTATTTTATTTAAATATTTAAACATTACAGAGATCTTGATTTTTTTTTCTTTAATATCATTTGATTTAACTCTTAAATTTGAATTCGAAAACCAAACCAAGTTAAGGTATTTCAAGTTAAAATAAGTTATCCCGCGATTTTATTTTAGTTTAATCAATGCATATGTTTAAAATTTATATATATCAAAATGACCCCTAACTGTATCCATGAAATTATTTTTTAGCTTTTAGTACATTTATCTGCAATATAAAACCATTTAACTTACTTTTTTTTTTAAGTTTTTATTTTTTATTTCTCATTCTATTCAATTCGTTGAGTACCTCATTATTGCAAGGTTTTACCTTTACCTTTTACCTTAACTTGAGTGGTGTACCTCTAGCGACGTATCATTTTTAGCCACCCTAACGCCACACAGTCCTCGTCCACACAGTCCACATGATACCAAATCTTGACTTGGGTGGGAGATTCATATTGTATAATATATGTGTAATAAATTTCCCAAGTGAAAATCGAACTCACAACTAATCGCATTTACAGTCCAGTAACGCTAATCCACGATTATCTCAAATTGTAATAATCAATGTAGTTTATAATAGTTTCAAAATTAATATAAGTGTATAAGTTTTTAATAAACATATTGAATACGAAAAAACTTTTCAGAAATAATACGGATATATAATAGATATTACAATTAAAACCGGAATACATTAGTACTACAATAGTACTGATAATTGATGTGTTACAACGGTTGTTTAAACTATGAGTAACTTATAATAAAACAAACTTCACTCATATTAATTAATTTACTTTAAAAAAATACAAATAAGGCTTTTAGGTGAGTGCATATTTATAGTTATTTTTAACTGGCGGACCGCACGCGGCATCGAAAAGTACAAGTTAATTACACACACACCTATTTCATATTTTATTTTATTAAGATATTTTTTTACTAATCCTGAATCTCGCATTTATTTATTTATATATCTAATAAAAAGTCTACAAACTACAAGCTTCTAACTTTGAAAATGACATAACTTTCATACAAACTTTTATTTTAACTTTTATTTCAACCCTTTACAGTCCGTTTTCGGATTAAAAAGTAGTCTGTCCTTTCTCAGTCTCTACGCTATCTCTGTACCAAATTTGATTTAAGTTGGTTAAGTAGATTAGGCATTGTTGAATAACATAACGAGATACAGAGATACTTTCGCATTTGTTGTGTTTCGTACTAGTAAGGACTACTGAAGTCACGAGTTGTGAAAGCGCCTCTTGGAACAAACTGCTGAATAAAGTAAATGACGCTGGTAGTTAAACAAATATTACTAACGAATCTTCATTAGTAAAATTAAATATTTTTATACTTCTTTGTATGTAAATAGAAAGGTTTTTGCTATTTACATATTACATAGAAAATAACTCTCCTCCCTCCATTCTCCATTGTCAGCCAACTATACCTAATAAAATCGGGGATTTAACCACGGGGACTATACTATTCTTACTATAATATTTTAGTATAAATACTTTTTTGTGGGGATAGAATCGAGAAACACCAAGGTCAATAGGGCATTATACACCAAACCATTACATCATCAAAATGTATGATATGTTGTTTGTTTGTCATGTATTTTTAATCTATCTTTATCTGGGACAACCGTGGCGAAGCAGTCGGTGGGTTCGACTTGGGCGATTAAGATAATCGCAGAAATTATTAATTAAATTATGTTTATTTATCAGCTCTGGTGCCTAACTCAAAACGTGGCAGTGAGTTCAACCACTCACATGCATTGTCTCGGCGGAAAGTGGAGAACGGTGTGCCTTGACACTAACCGAGTTTCGGAGATTTTTCTTCTATCCTCTTATGAGGAACAGCGTGAAGCATTAATCTATAATATTACCTATCTTACATACAATGTATGTAAAGAATAAATAAACATAATTACTTTGAAAAAATACTCAATTCTTTTTTCAGTTATTATAAAGAAAATTATCTCTGTAGAACGTTGGCCTCATATTTTTTTTAGTATAAGTACATAATATACTATATGATTTGGTGTGTCTAATACGCGTCGTCTTAACTACGTATATGTCATTTATTGAGCTGAACGAAGCAAAGCTGTTACTGGTCAGAAATGTGTTTCGTTGTGGTTTAACTCTTCCTGGGCCTGCATGTTAGTGTTAAATGTTTGTTTTTCAAACTTTTTTAACATGTAATAACATAAAATGCAGATGCATGCAGAGCAAAGAGTTCCTAGTATAAATCCTATCCATTTGCATTAGTAGATATATCCTATATTATAAGTGTAAAATAAAAATTAAAGAATGGATAAGAATATTTAATTATATACACAAGTAACATTTTAAAAGACAGATGTTGTATAGGGCATGGTGATTAGATCAAAAATGTGCAACACATTACTCTTACATAAGCATTTTCATCTCATACATACTCGTATATGTTTAATGAAAGTACAGACAAATACATAATACTATTAAATAAATTAAATATATATTTAACTCCAGAAATATCATTGTTTTCTATATATAATATCATTAGTTAAGGTTTCTATTTCTGTTTTATAACTATGCTAATAGAAGAGCAGAATCTCCTGGTACAGGCAACTACATGCTTACAAGGAGGTTCTAATCGCTAGTAGATAGAAGAGGGTAAATAAAATAAAATTTTGTATTTGTAATATTTATTTAATTAATTTAATGTATTCCCCATATGTTATAATAAAATATATTTATTTCTTCTGCATTTCACTTCCTTCTGCAATTCTGCAAACAAGTGTAAAATTCCAGAATAGAGCCAATATTTTTGCAGTAACCCAACGATATTTATATCGTATGGGGAAACCATTTGCCCTTAAAATACTTCGCTGTCTACATAACTTTCTTAAAAAGAGACCTTAAATTTTGTTTTCACGTTTGACAAATTTAATTAATAACTTGTGAAAAAATGGCTATTATCATCGTTTTTTTTGGGAAAGAAGACAAATAAATTAAAAGACGGATAATTAATATTTAGTTTATTCAGTTTCATCATATATGCATATTGAATAAAAACGATAAGTGTGTAACTAAAATAACTAACTATAATTATAATAATTGTAACAAGAGACCTTCTGACTGTAACCCCAAGTGGTTAAGGGTTCAGTTCCCATTCGACGGGGTGATAATATTAAGATTAAGTTCATTTTCCCGCCCGGTTAGTGCCCGGTGTTGAATTCCGTTATGGTCTGAATAAATGGGGAATAGAGTGTCTTGACACTAGGTTTTGTAGTACCTAGTTGACTACTTTACTATGCGGGAAAAGCGTGAAGCTGCAAAAAAGAAGCCTCCATGGTACAGTGGGACAGCAAATGACTGTAAACACCGTTGGCTATGGATTTGGTTCCCCTTCAGAGTTGTCGTTGTATTACAATAAATGTAATATTCTGTACTCAACACGTATTGTATCCATCATCACGGAACTTACAACCAAGTTTACAAAAAAAAGAACAATAAATGTGTGTAGAAAAGATGTAATGTAAATAATAAATATATATAGAAAAGATGTATAAAAGATTGACCTTTAATTTTATAGTAGGTATTATTTAAAATATAAGCCGTGCCAGCCGTGGTGCAGAGGCACAAAGTGTGACTGTAAAGCGACTGGTTGTGGGTTCGATTCCCACTCGAGGAGTGGATATATTTCATATTTCCATTTTCTTCGCCTGGTGTCGAGGCAAAACGCGGCGTTAAGTTCCTCCACTTAACATGCAATGCCTCTGAATTCGGCGAAAAGTGGGGAACGGGGTATCTTAACACTAGGTTCCCTCTGCCTACCCTGCAGTGTCATTACAATATTTGAAACATGTGACAAAAATATTTAAAATATACAAGTTCGTTTACATCTAATATTGTAAAAATCTAAAATACCTGAAAATTATAATAATTGTTATAATCAATGAATTTTGTCTTTCTCTGACACAACTAGTCAAATGACTATATAATACTAATGAATTAAATTATTTAAAAAGATATATTTCAAATGCAAAATTAAGTAATTTTAAACTTTGTTTAATTTCTTTGCTTTCTATACCTTTAAGGATGCCCGTATAACTTTATTTTTTAGCACCTTCATTAGTCCGTCTCATCGAGGATTACATTTTTTGCTTAATATTTTCAAGTAAGAGTAAAAGCAATCTCTTAACTACACGAATGTTCTCCGCAGACTAGTCGTAAAAAATAAAAGAACAACCTCTCATACCAATGCACAATCATAAAACGTTATCAAATGCAATTGTCTTAAGAGAATGTACATCACAAAAGCTTATATTTTTATTGATATGTGCTTATCGTAAGTCAATGTGAACACTTTCACTAATTAATGATAACTTTTCACCTATATCGTCATACGAATAACACCTCCATATCTGAAACAAACAACGATACAATGTAAAGTTTGAAAAAGGTCAGAGGAGTCAGCAAAGCTGTAGTATAAATACTGACAGAATTGGTATCATCTTCAGTCTGCGCTGAAGCGTGAAAGATGAAGACAATCATCTGCTTAGTGCTCGGGCTTGCGGCTTTGTCCGCAGCCCACGTGGTTTACGATGACCATACAATGGGTAAGATTTTAACTTCTTTAAAATATTATAAATACTTTTACGCGATAATTGTGGATTTGATTTCCACTTGAACGATTAAATTTTCATTTCTTCGCTGTAGTACCTAAGACAAAGCGGCGTTGAATTTCACCATTCAATACGCAAAATGTTTCGATTTTTATTTATTTATTTCGGACGGCAGTGAAAAAGAGAGGATGAAGTGTTTTGACACTAGGTTCCCTTCGACTAATCCATTATGCGGGAAAAAGTGTGAAGCTGAGAAATAAGGACATATTAATTTAATATGCTTATTATTTATATTTTACAATTTATGTTTTCAGTCAGCATGGATATCAAGCAACGTCAATTATTTATAATGAAGTTGCTGAACCACGTAATGGACCCGGTTATGTACAAGGAAATCGAAGACATTGGCATGAACTTCAAGATTGAAAACAACGTTGAACTTTTCACGGTATGTGAAATGTTATAATGGTCATAGAATAACCTTCTTCATTTATATAAATTTCCCCATTACTGAGGTTGTTTAATATTATTTTTACAGAAACAAGAGGTAGTTAAGTCGTTCCTTGGACATCTGAAGTTTGGATTTTTACCTCGTGGAGAAATCTTCACACTTCATGTTGACCGTCAACTGAAGGAAGTGGTCAAAATATTCCACATGCTGTACTACGCTAAGGACTTCGCCACATTCATCAAGACCGCTTGCTGGATGCGTCTTTACATTAACGAGGGCATGTTCGTTTATGCTCTGACCGTTGCTGTGAGACATCGTGAGGACTGTAAGGGAATTATTCTCCCTCCTCCTTATGAAATCTATCCATTCTACTTTGTACGTGGTGATGTGATCCAAAAGGCTTACTTGCTCAAAATGAAAAAGGGTCTGCTTGACAAGAAATTATGCGAATTCTACGGAATCAAGAAAACAGAGAAAGGCATCTACATTGTAGATGAAATAGTTTACGACAGACGTGCATACTTAAACGATGAGGACAGACTTAGATACTTTACTGAAGACATTGATCTTAACACTTACTACTACTACTTCCACATTGATTATCCATTCTGGATGAAAGATGACGTTATTAACCACAAACTCATGTTCAGAAGGTGGGAAATTACAATGTACGTATACCAACAGATCTTGGCTAGATACTACCTAGAGCGCCTGTCTAATGGTCTCGGTGACATTTCTGTCTTTTCTTGGAATAAGGTTATAAGGAAAGGTTACTGGCCTTGGTTGATGCTCCACAATGGTGTTCAACTACCAGTGAGGTTTAATAACTATGCTATCGATGATACGAAGAATTTAGGTGTCATGAAACTGGCAATGGACTATGAAAAAATCATTAGCGAAGCCATCATAAAGGGATTCGTTGAGGTAAATAGACTATGTATTTTATTTGTATTATACTTGCCTATTTCATTACAATATTTTTATAGAGTTTTAGGACATTTGAAATTAATATACTTTTTTATTTCCAGATTAATGGATTAAGGTTCGAAATCACCAAACACGACGACATTGAAATGCTAGGAAAATTAATTTACGGTACCGTTGACAAGGTTGACATTTCCAAAGTTCATGTAGATGCTTACCGCTACTTACTTGTTTTAATGAAAGCTGCAATTGGTCTTAACACAATGGTATCAGACAAGTAAGTTTATTCTGATAACACTACTATTGGAATATTATATAATATTTGATTCATTAATTTCATAATTATTAACTAAATTTTCTTATTATAGATACTTCGTTGTGCCCAGTGTATTGGACAGCTACCAAACTGCCCTACGTGATCCTGTTTTCTACCAATTACAAAAACGCCTCTGCCACTTCTTGATGCTATTCAAGTTACGCCTGCCTAGTTACACTCATGAAGATCTTTTCTTCTCTGGTGTTAAGATCGACAATGTTGTTGTAGACAAGCTCGTTACATACTTCGAAGACTACCTAATGGATATGACTAACGCTATTACCTTAACCGACGATGAAGTTAAGAAGACGAAAGCTGATATGGTATTCTTTGTCCGCAAACGCCGCCTTAATCATGACCCATTCAAAGTAGTTGTCGATATACAATCCGATAAGGCTGTTGATTGTGTTGTAAGAATGTTCTTAGGACCTAAAGTAGACCACATGGGACGTATGATTGATATTAACAAGAACCGTCACAACTTTGTCGAAATTGACTCTTTCCTTTACAAACTAATCACTGGCAAGAACACTATCGTAAGAAATTCCATTGACATGCACAACCTTGTTCGCGATCGCGTCATGACCCGTGACCTCTGGAAGACCGTAGAATCAGTTACCGATATGAGAGATCTCTTGATCAAGGACTTCAGAAACTACCACACTGGTTTCCCAACTAGGCTTCTGTTACCTAAAGGTCATGTTGGTGGTATGAAAATGTGGCTCTACGTCATCGTGACCCCACTTAAATTAGTTGACAACGTTGATACTTCCATCTTGGATACAACTCGCAAGGACCTGGTTGTCGACTTCAGATCAACTGTACTTCTTGACAAAATGCCTCTTGGTTTCCCATTCGACCGTCGCATCGACCTTACTAAATTCTTCACTCCTAACATGAAGTTTGTAGATGTAGTAATTTACCACAAGAAGCAAGTCTGCGACATGAAAGCTCGTTGGGACCGTTGGGTACTGAAAACTTACGACATGGTTGACAAGTCCTACAATTTTTATGATGACTACTTCGTTGAAGCAGACATCAACAAGAAAATCGACCGCGATACCCATGTCTACGATATCTAAATAAATAACTAAAAGTTTTTTATATTTATATATTATATATGTATGTATCTATGTATGTATTTATATTCACTGAGTTGAAAATGATGGACTGTATTTAAGCTTGTGAAATAAATTGAATGAATATTTAAAACATATTTTTTTTAATTAATTTAAGTTTAAGTAATGTTTTTTTGTTTCAAATTCAATAGTTTTCTGTAATACATTAAAATAATATAAAAATTATAAAGTAAACAAAAAATTAATAAATATATAGTATAGAATGAAATATCGTAAACAAATAAAATAATGTTATTACCTAGTAAAAAGCTAATAAGCTAGTAAAAGCTTTTAACGCCTAACAGAAGGCTGTTATGTGACAAAATTTAAGTTTTCGTTTAATTTTAAATCATAAATTAACTTATAAGATTAGCGTCACTGCTCTAGTACCTAGGGCAAAGCATGGTGTTGAGTTTCACCACTGTTTCACACACGCAATGTTTCAATTTCGGGAGGAAAGTTGGAAACGAAGTGTATTTTCACGCGCAAAGCGTGAAACTGTATAAAATTACAAGTCAGTCTGTACCAAATTACAGTACAAAGTACAACTATAGTACAAGTCCTTCCAACATGCATAAAAATACATTGATCTAAATTATTAATAACTGTATAAATTGCATTTTTTATTACATATTGATAATGAACTAGTCTATACTTATATTATAAACTAGAGACCCGGCCGCGGCTTTGCCTACATAAACTACACTACTATATCTATTACGTATCTACAGCTACCCGTGTTCACGTTTAAATAACAAACTTTGCTTACGAGCCTAATAAGAATCTCATCTTTTCTAATAAATTTACACACCAAAAAAATATTTTTTTCTATGATACCTTTGAACAGACTGAATAGAACATTTCATGCTTGAGGTGTATTGTAATTTTGAAATCAATAATTAGTTAACAAATAACCTTTAAATAATAAATAATTTCTCATGACTTATTCAAAGGAAGATAGACCAGCCTAACGACAGCTGATAAACCTATAAAGCGACACTTTAAAGTTCTTCAGAAAGTATGATGTACCGAGCATAGTATTAAAAGTAAAATATCTATATCAGAAAACTTTTTTCACAAATATTACCATTTTTAACGATATAAAAGTATTAATTTCAATTTAGCGTTACGAGAGAAGTTAAAATTACGTACAGTGACATGACAATGCTGCCATTATTAAAAAATAAAAAGTTATATAAATATATGCATATTTATTTTGTGCTTCTTAGTTTTATAATTATTATATTAGTTAATTAAATTAGAAGTATTTTACCTTCACTTGTGAATAATTAACACAATTTGACTATGTCAGCTTTTTTATTTTTTGCCGGAACTGTATTGAATACCAGGATAAAAACTATCCCATATAATGTCCTAGCCTCTAAGCTAACTCCATGCAAAAAATCATTTATTTCTATTCAGTAAATATCAGTGTATGAAGAAATTTACTTATATCGGTTTTTTATTTTTTCCAAAAAAACTATATCGAATACCGGGATAAAAACTATCCTATATGTTACACCTACACAGTACCTTTGGACTATAAGCTACCACCATGCTAAATTTCATTCATTTCCATCCAGTATAATGTGCGTGATTGGAGAACAAATTAACAGACAGACAGACAGACATAGAGAAAGACAGACAGACAGACAAAAATTCTACTGTGTGGATTTTTGACCTCTGTTATCGATATATTTACGCACCCAATTAAAAATTTTCTAAATTTTTTCATGTACAGAATTGACTTCTCTACTCTTTTATTATATATACAGACTAGCAGCCCGCTCGCGGCTTCGCCGCGTGATATGCAGGGATGTTTCGGTATATTGCAACCCTCGGTGGTGTATTTTTGAAAAATAAAGTGGCCTATGCTTAACCTTGGATTATCAACTATATATATGCCAAAATTCATTACAATTGGTCAATCGGTGTAGATTTTTCATATAAACTTTCATCCCCAATTTCAACCCTTTAGAGGTTGATTTTAAAAAACTAAGTAGCCTATGTTAGACCCAGTCATTTTTACTACTTTCATTCTAAATTTCATCCAAATCGGACCAGTAGATTAGCCGTGAAAGCATGACAGACAAACACACAGACATTCGCATTTATAATATAAATATGGATATAGATAGATATAGATGTGAAAGTCTGTCTATTTGTACTTCACGCTTACACGGTTAATCTACCGATTCGACTTGAAATACCCAGGGTCAAACATAGGCTACTTATTTTTTTCCAAAAATCAGCTTATAAAGAGGGAAATTCGTGATGAAAGTTTATACGAAAAATCCAAACCACTTGACCAATTGCAATGAATTTTGACATAAATATAGTTGATAATTCAAGGTTAAACATAGGCTACTTTGTTTTTCCAAAAGCCCCTTGGGGGCTGCATTATAACGAAATAATTATATGGTGCATGCAGCGAAGCCGCGAGCGGGCCGCTAGTAACTTATAAGTAGGTATATACCACAAAGACGTCAAACGCCGAACGCCTATTGCAGTTCTCCTATTTTTTATGACATGAAAGATTCACTATGCTTGCCGGGTCCTCGAGCTTTTTACATGACGTTTCTCTAATATTATTAACAATGAGATGACAAAAATCTTCTTTCTTACATTTTGCATATAATATCTTTTCTTTGTCCTTTATTTCAAGCATATCATGTTTCCACTCCCACTCCCACTTGTCATTCTACGAACTTTTTGTTGCAGATTTCATACATCAATAGATGGAATTCATTCGAACCATAGTCATTTATTAGCACTTAGGTACCGCCATACATATGCAAGTAGAGAAAACGTGTTTTAAGTAAAAAAAGCTTTTTAATTCTACTAATTAAATTAAAATGAACGCCTAGTCCTGTCTCCTTTATTTTAGGAAATATACCAAGTTTTTTAGTTCACTTACTATTTTATTTACTATATAATAAAAAAAATATTTACGAGTTGTAGAATTATGAATTCTACAACTTCTAAATGATTTTATTTCATATTACAATTCAATGAATACAATTGAATGGTATACCATTTTAATAATTTTATGGGCATTTAGCCGCGTACTAACAGTCAGAGATTACCTAGTTTCCTAGTCACCTCGCTCCAAGTCACTGGTGAAAAGTGGATATCACCAGAAATCGAAACATTGCTTGTTGAACGGCTTAACTTAATGAAAATATTTTAAATATCTCTCGCTTGAATAGGTATTGAATCCACAATCAATCGCGTCTACAGTGTAACGCTGTACCACTGCGCTACGGCGGCCTTAAATAAGAAATTTTAATATCCTAATGGATAAAAGTGTAAATGACCTGAAAATAAAAATTATTTTAACATTTTTTAAAGTGTTATTCACGCTCTCAGAAAATTGGAAAAGACATCATCAATAAAAATAATGATTAGAAAACAGACGGTAAAAATTTAAAAAAAAACCTTCAGCTCGATAGATGCTACATTAAAAAAAATACATTGTAAATCCCTTACATAAATAAATAAAAATAAAAATGTGGCCAGTCGTGGCCCAGTGGCACAAGAGTGTGACTGTAAACGACTGGTTGTGGGTTCGATTCCCACTCGAGGAGTGGAAATTATATTTCCATTTTCTTCGCTCTGGTGTCGAGGTAAAAGCGCGGCGTTAAGTTCCGCCACTTAACACGCAAGCCTCCGAATTCGGCGGAAAGTGGGGAACGGAGTGTCTTAACACTAGGTTCCCTCTGCCTACCCTGCTGTGTGCGGGATATAGCGTGAAGCTATTTAATTTAATTTAATTTAATTTTAATTTATAAAAATAAAAATACTTTATTAGCAAAAACAGAACAAAGAAAGATTGTGGTTGAGATTTAGTTTTGAACAATTTATTAGTTAATACTCCCCTTACAATAATAAATATTTGAAGTATATTTTTCATCTTTAAGCAAATATAATGATTTGGATTATAATTATCATTTTGCAAAACGTGTGGTTCTTACATTTTTCTGATCGACAACTTTGTAACGACGAACACATTATTTTCTTAATTTAATGATTTTTAAAATTGTAAAAATATTAAAAAAATACATAAAACACAAAAGTCCCTTTAAGAACTACTAGATAATTTCAGTTTCCCATCACTAAGCCCGTCTGTCAAAAATATCAAGTTATTTTGTACAAGATAATTATAAGAAACCGTTACATATGCGACTAACCGCGCCATCTAGCGTTATATTTTAATACTTAGTGGACGTTTTAAGCTAATGCTGTAGACTACAATGTAGAGCGTAATTCGAATTGCAGTTGTTCTATTACGCCACACTAGATGGCGTAGCTTTCATATTTTTTTGATAAAATATTTATATAACTCTCGTGGCATTTAATTTAACTTAGTATTAGAACTCAAGATGTATATAAAAGATTGGAAACTTTTTTATGATAAGCATATAACTTTTCAGAATATTTATAGTATAAATAATATATGTTATACTTACCAGCTGCAGACTTTATCCCGCATAGCAAGGTAGGCCTTAATTATCATTTACAAAATAAATGAAAATTATAAGTTCCTATCGTATCGTTACAGTAGGGAACGTCAAAAAACATGCAATTATCTATAAAATTGTCTTTGCACCCTTCCTACGAAACTCCAGTTTCTGTCAAGTTCGGAACCAGCCCTCAAAAAGATTGTGGTCACGGCAACTTTAACATTGGGCGAGCACGAGTGAGCGTATGACAAACACAGAGATAATTACAATTGAGAAACTCGCACCATTTTTTTTTCATTTTATTAAAGTACGGAAATCCGGCGTAAGTCGGTGAACTTGTGTCTAGACCAGTGGTGGGCAAACTTTTTCAACAGGAAAGATTTAGAAATTTCAGAGGAAGGCTAGAATTATAGAATTGGGTCTCCTTCCTTTGCAACTACCATTTAAATATGTCAGCTCTCGTTTCATTTATCGCTAGACCAAAAAGAATGATGTCGCAAACAATCTAGGTTGTGAGTATGCCCATAGTACCC
Source organism: Dryas iulia moderata (assembly GCA_019049465.1). Classification (NCBI taxonomy): domain Eukaryota; kingdom Metazoa; phylum Arthropoda; class Insecta; order Lepidoptera; family Nymphalidae; genus Dryas; species Dryas iulia. Next base: position 6,834,676 of record CM032431.1, read on the forward strand.
ACTGTAATGGATCCGTTCTTAACTCCTGTAAATAAGTAAAATTTAATAAATTCTATATGTAATCACTTAATAAAGTATAACACTTGAAAAAATATTTTGAAAATATAACAAAATTGTGTTAAAGAAACACTTAATCTGAGGATGATATTATAATGCCATTTTTATATTATAAAAACATCTTTTTTTTAGTTTCACGCTGTATCCCGCGCACAGTAGGGTAGGCAGAGGGAAAGGCATTGCGTGTTAAATGGCGGAACATAACGCCGCGCTTTGCCTCGATACCAGAGTGAAGAAAATGGAAATATTAAATATTTTCACTCCTCCCTCGAGTCGGAATCGAACCCACAACCAGTCCACCGTTTACAGTCACATGCTTGTGCACAGCCACTGCGCCACGACTGGCCCCAAATATGCATTTAGAATTATTTTATGAGCTATTTATTAACTATAATAATATTACAATGGAAAATATTTGATAATGATTTTTTGTCAAGTAAATTATATATTTTCTTATTCTATACCATCTAAGATAATTATCAAAGGCAGGCATTAGCATTATTTCGGGTATAATAAAAGTGAATTTGCAAATAATAAAAAATTATATTCTCAAAAAACGATAAGTATATTCTTTAAATAATTAATAATAATTATAAAGTGATAAAAAAGGAGATTAGTTTAAATTAATAAGGAGAAAATTTTTATTCTATCTAGTATATAATTGACAGCACGTTGTGATGAAGACTCACACATGGAGTGTAATGAAAATAGTTATTGCCAATAGTATAGTCATATAAATATATAAAATATGTTTTCCTATTTGATGACCATGTAACAAAGTCCGTCACGTCCGCTGTACGGAAAATGGGACACGAAGTATTGTAAAAGAAGTGACAAAAATATATTGCATAATGTTACAAATATATTTTTTCTCATTGTTCAAACGAATGAACAGTGGATACGTGGAAAAAAAATAATAAAAAAATTACCTAAATTACTCATATTACGCATTAAATGAATTACTTTACAATTTCCTTTAAATTTGTTATATTTCCAAATTAATATTTTAATTAAAAATATGTGACGAATTAACCCAGGGGTCAGTCGTGGCGCAAAGCGCAGAGAGCACCTGTAAAGCGACTGGTTGTGGGTTCGATTCCCACTCGAAGTGTGGAAATATTTAATATTTCCATTTTTTTCGCTCTGATGTCGAGGAAAAGCGTGGCGTTAAGTTCCGCCATTTAACACGCAATGCTTCCGAATTCGGTGGAAACTGGGGAACGGAGTGTCTTAACACTAGGCTCCGTCTGCCTGCCAAAATAACCTGCTGTGTGTGGGATACAGCGTGTAGCCAAAAAAAAAATATCTATATAGTATTTAAAAGGTAATTATATTAAATAATTATAGTAATTAAATCTAATTGGGGCCAGTCGTGGCGCAGTGGCACTAACGTGTGACTAAAAACGACTGGTTCTGGGTTCGCTTCCCACTCGAGGAGTGGAAATATTTAATATTTTCATTTCCTTCGCTCTGGTATCAGAGGTAAAGCGCGGCGTTAAGTTCCGCCACTTAATACGCAGTGTAAATGGGGAGTGGGGAACGGAGTGTCTTAACACTAGGTTCTCTCTGCCTACCCTGCTGTGTGCGGGATATAGCGTGAAGGCGAAAAAAAAATTAATTAAAAGGTAATGCATTTAGGTAGAAGATTAAACAAATGTATAAAAAGTGTATTGTCCAATGTAATTGGCACTAGTAAGTCTAATAAATAAATTTAGTAAGTAATCAATGTGCTGTAAACGCGTTGGTTGTGGTTTAGATTCCCATTCGAGGGAAATTTATATTTTATCTCATTTCTTTTTTTCCATCTGGTGACAAGATAAAAAGTGGGACTGAGTTCCGCAACTCAAAACGCAACGTCTCGGATTCTGACATAAAGTGCAAAAGGGAGTGTCTTGACACTGAACTAAGTAAATATACGAAAGAATAGGGACTTCTAAATTTCATTTATTTTGCAAACATAAATTAAATTTAGTTTCAATTTTTAATTCTACACGAATTATGAAGATGCAAGAGAAAGATGTATTTTAGCCTGTCTTGACTACGCTGGACAACTAGGAAGCTTCTCAAAAGTAATCTATACTCGGTTAAGACTCATTTTAGTAAGCAAACCAATTTTCATTTCCGTAGCTCTAGTATTATTATATGACGTATGATAAAAATGTCAATTTTTTTTTAATACTTATATAATCTTATGCTTATAATCCTTACATGTATATTCAAATTATTAGGCACTATTAAAACAACTATAATTATGTTATGTTATTAAGTGATTATAAGACTCATAATTTATTTAAAAGGTATCAAAATACGTAACCTTATTATAAATAAACTTTAATCTTTTTTATTCTTATCTTTTAAAAGTTGTTTTTGTTATGTTTTATGAATATGAGAATTCATATATTAATAATCATATTGTTCAAATAAAATAAATACCTTTGTATTACATTAGTGGATTCAATAATACTAATATTTTCGTATTACTTTTCACAATTATTAAATACTTGTACATTTATTAATAATCATATTAATATATTTTATTAAATTACAAACAACTAGTGGCCCGCACACGGCTTCGCCTGCGCGAACTACATAACTATTTCACTATAGGCACGCGCTACCACCGCGCCTACATCACATTAGAAATCTTTAAAATTATGAGTGTTTCTCTACTATGTTATGCGTGTATTATTAAAGCCTCCCTTTGAATCATCCTATCTATTAAAAGAAACTGCATCAAAATCCGTTGCGTAGTAAATCTAGGCACGTACTCGTATATACCTACATACAGACAGACGCGGGAAGGGACTTCGCTTTACACTATATGTAAGGATAAGCGCGGCGTCGAGTTTCTCCACTTAATACGGTATGTCTCGATTTCGGGTGGAAGGTGGAGAACGGACTGTCTTCATTGTAACTACCCCAAAGCGTAAAGGTGTATTTTTTAAGAAATATGTACTTACTTACATAAATAAAGACTTGATTACATATTACAAATACAAGATTTATTTTAGAAAATTGAAGTCGCGCCAACGTCAAAGCTTAATAAACTAATACTTATATGTTTTATACCTTTAAATGAATAAACAATTATGGATAACAACAAAAATATTAGGGCCAGTCGGCGCAGTGGCGCGAACGTGTGACTATAAACGACTGGTTGTGGGTTCGACTTCCACTCGAAGAGTGAAAATATTTCCATTTCCTTCGCTCTGGTACAGAGGCAAAGCGCGGCGTTAAGTTCCGCCATTTAACACACAATGCCTCCGAATTCGGCGGAAAGTGGAGAACGGAGTGTCTTGACACTAAGTTCCCTCTTCCTACCCTGCTGTGTACGGGATATAGCGTGAAGCTAAATAAAAAAAAAGTTTTAATAAAATTATCTTCTATTATTTACAAGTGGTTGGTATTTTTTAGGACTTTCAGCTTTGAATGCTTTTTCGGTGGCTAATTTATAGAATACATAAGACGTATATTAAGACAAAAAATATAGATATATTTTTTACTTCATGGTGTATCCTGCACACCGCAAGGTAGGCAGAAGTAATCTAGTGTTAAGACACTCCGTTCCCCACTTTCCGCCGAAATCTGGAGCCATTGCGTGTTGAATGGCGGAACTTAACGCCACGCTTTGGGAGATAAATATCAAAGTACTTTAAAAAAGAAATTGAAGGAACACGCTCAAAGATATCTACTGGACACCCTAGCAAATACTTTACTTATATTTACTATAGAAATAGTGTATCATATGCTCCGGATACTTGTTAAATTTTTCAAGCAAATTGTACTTCGCAAAATGTGAGTTAAAATCACGTTGCGCAATTTTATATCGTCAACAGATAGATATATACAGTTGAAGGTAGTAACAGCGTGTTAAAAATGGCCATTTAGCCCAAGTGTAGGGTTAACCATTTTTACAGCTTTCCCGCATAACAGTCATAGTCAGCGACAACCTAATGGCAATACACTCCTTTTTCCACTTTCCCTCCTCTATGGCGACATTGTGTGTTGGCTAGCGCAACTCAACGCTGCGCCAAAGCGCATGATTCTCATTTCAATATCTATAAATTCTTCTTGTTGTTTCTAAAAATGTAAATAATTTATATTTCCCAGAGTCAAAATCGAACCTACAACTTGATATTTGTCAATTTTCCTTATAGCAATATTATATAAAATATGTAATAAATTATTCGTAATAATAAACAAAATAGGATTATCGACCTTATAAAGTTTGTCATTCCAACGTAATAGTTTTGTCATGCATGGTATTAATTAGTCCATTCAACTACTTATCGATTTGTAATTGAAACAAATAGTGTCAGTGAACTATTTCATACAATAGTATAAAACGAAAGTAATATTTTGAACATATTCATTAGTTAATTCAAAATGAAGGAGATAACATTACTTTTTATGGTGCTAGTTCTGCAAGTTAGGGGATATATTATACAAGAACCTATCACTACGATCGATACGAGTCCTGGTAAGAATTTACGATTATTTTATTATTTTTTTTATTTATTATATATAACTCGGGGGACCTAAGTTTCTTGATAATCTGAGCCATTTTTTCAAAATTAAACTTTTCACGAGCTTTAATTATTCCATGTGAATTTAAAGATGGACAAAAAGATATTACTTAAAATAATATATTTTTTTTATTCAAAATATTTTTTTGTTTAAATGCAATACATACATAAAAAAGGAATACATCTATGGAGGATCATATTTTTTTTAATTAAATCCGCTTGTGGCAAATGAGCCGCTGGTTCACATTCTTATAAAACAACACAGAAACATTTTTAGTCATTCTGGACTCCAAATTAATCTTTCTATTCAATAATTCTTTCCAAAAATAAATATCACATATCAATATTGAAAAATCAAAATTAAATAGCTTCACGCTATATCCCACACACAGCAGGGTAGGCAGAGGGAACCTAGTGTTAAGACACTCCGTTCCCCACTTTCCGCCGAATTCGGAGGCATTGCGTGTTAAGTGGCGGAACTTAACGCCGCGCTTTACCTCGATACCAGAGCGAAGAAAATGGAAATATTAAATATTTCCACTCCTCGAGTGGGAATCGAACCCACAACCAGTCGTTTACAGTCACACGCTTGTGCCACTGGGCCATGACTGGCCACATATCAATATTGATTTCCAATATTTATTAAACAAAAAAAATATTTATGTAATAATGTTTGCAAAACCTTTTTCCGTGGGTCGCTCATTAGGAATATTTATTTTATTCATATTCCTATCGTGCTCCTACATATTTTTTCTTTTATTTTCAGTATCACTTGGATGGGTCAATATACAGAAATTATTGCTTCCTTTATTTGAAAATGTTTGTGAAGAAAGTGCTGATCCCACTATAGTACGATTAAGTGATGAGTTCAAATTAGATCCCTATGACGGAATTTTTATGGTACCTATAATATATATACAAAATATTTTTTCTTAAATTAATAATAATTTCCTTCTGAATCTAATAGGCGTTTCTTTTTGTTTAAATTATTATTATTTACTGTTTTATTCCACAGGAACCAAATGTCATAGATAATTTGCAAAACTTAAGGGTTAGTAAAGGCTTACTTCCAAAAGGTGAAATATTTACGGAATACGATGTGGAACATTTAAATGAGCTCAAAATTATATATGAAATACTTTTCTTCGCAAAAGATTTTGATACTTTTTATAAAGCTGCTTCCTGGGCACGTCAGAATGTAAATTGTGGACTGTTCGTCGACGCTATATATCTTGCAATTTTAAATAGACGTGATACTGAAAAAATATCGATACCGGCACCGTACGAATTGTTACCGAATTATTTCGTAAGAAAAGATTTTATTTTAAAAGCGTCATCACTAATAAGAGGTGGAATGACAGATTTAAGTGATTATGTGCGTAACGTCGGCAATTCTTACATATTAGATGTGAATTATACAACAAACTTTTACGATGATAGTGACGACAAGTTGGCTTATTTTCACGAAGACGTTGGTTTAAACTCTCTCTACTTTTTAAAAAAGTTGAAAACTATAAATTGGATAAGTAACTCACGATACTCGGCCGGTAGTGGCGAATCTTTATATTATATTATTAAGCAGATGATGGCCCGTTACAACTTAGAAAGATATTCAAATGGCTTACCGGAATTAGAAGGTCTTGACTGGGATAATCTTAGTGATTTGTATTCTTATGATCCTATGCTTATATATTCGAACGGTAAAGACTTTAGTCGTTCATCGACTAACGGTGACATTGAGACTATACGGCTGTTGAAAAACATTGAAACCAATATCCCTACTGTGGTCCTTCATATGGTAAATATTACAATTTGTTGTCATTATTCTTTTAATGTACCAAGTCATTAAATAATTATAAAAAGTATAAATATTTGCAGAGAGATGGAGGATACAAGAAATCTGAAATTGTTGATCATTTAATGGAGATTTTAATAAAAGGAGAAAATAGTTATGAAAAACTAGCTTTGCAAATGATGAGAGGAGATAAGAGCGTTTCAAGGTATAACTTTTTAAAACAATTATTAACGATTAGTAACGTGTTTTTTTACAAGTTTTCAATATGTATTGCTTAAATTTTTGAACAATACATAATAAAAGCTTGAAATTATGCATGTATACAATAAAGCCTTACAAAGCATCTAGCGTCTAAGTTCTATTCCACCAATCACCAGTCAATTGAAACAGATATATATCAAGTGGCTATAAAGATATAACACTAAAAATAATATTTATTTGTTTAAAACGAAAATATAATATGACTATTATGAATGTAGTTATCACTGAGTGACTGCAAATAATATTATTATGTAACCGTTAGCGGTTCCCGAAATTCTTACGGAAAAAAGAAAAAACGGGATTATACGCTTTTCAATTTACGGAAGTAATATTGCGAATGACGATGAATTTATAAATTAACATAATAACGTTAAATATTTTTTTACTTGATTGAATTTATTAATCTTTGGAAGTAATGTACTGCAAATATAAATAAAAATCGTATATCTTAAGTTAATATTAATAAATTTTGAATATATATTTCTTTCTCTTTCAGTGATCCTTCGGTTCTGGAACATTTTATGACAACTGTACGAGATCCTCTATTTTGGAAATTGAACAAAAAAATCGTAGATATTGTAGATAACGCTCTACAAGTTTTACCTAGCTACACTAGAGACCAACTATATTTTCCGGGAGTGGAAGTACAAAACATAGAAATCAAAAAAATGATGACAAGTTTTGAAAATTTCGAATTTGATGTAACTAGTGCATTGAAATCAGAAAATGAAGACATTAAATTTAAAGTTAAAATTAGTCAATCGAGGTTAAGTAGTAAGCCATTTGCTTTTAAAATAAGTGTTTCATCATTCGTTGCACAGAAAGCTTTAGTGAGGGTGTACATTGGACCGAAAATGATGCCTGGCCAGTTAATTGAAAAGAAAAATATGTTAATGTTATTAGATTGCTTCGAACATAATTTAAAAATAGGGACTAACTTAATAAATAGAGCATCACACGAAATTATGAAATTGTCAGATGATTTAGTCTCTTTAGAAACAATACATAAGAGAATATCTGATGCTGAATTTGGAATAGATACTTTACCCTTAAAATCTATTTGGTCTCAAGTAGAATTTCCTTCTCGCTTAATTTTGCCCAAAGGTACCCCAGAAGGATTACCTTTACATGTATTTGTGTTTGTTTCTCCTTACATAAAACCTACTCGAGCAGGATCTGCAACTAACACAGAACTAAATTATAATGCTATTTATTCACTTGGCTTTCCTCTTGACTTGGACATCGAAATTCAGCAACTCTTTAACCTTCCGAATGCTTTAGTTAAAGATATTACAATAACACATAAGACTGAATCAGCGTCCTCAAATAAAGGCGGTAAACCAAGTAACACATATAATTCAAATGCAAATAGTGGAGTGTGGCAGCCTGCCGAGTTCGATTACGATACTCCCAGTGGACTATTAACTTCGGCAACTCGGCCAGAGTTTACCAAGAAACAATTTGATTATAAGTCAAAAAAGGCGAATTACGATAAGAAATCTGAATATGCTGCTAAAAGAGAAGAAAACAAATATCAAAAATACAAAACTCAAGATATAGTAAAAGATGTTGTAGATAAAGATGAAGAAATGGAAGACGTTAAGGTCATAAATAACAATATATACATAACACCTGACTTAAATCATGAAATTACTACTGATTTTAAGGAAAACAATAATTTATTTAATAAAGTACCGTTAGATTTAGACTCGAAATATAATACATATGGCATTGACTCTACAGATAAATTTCTGAATAATGATAAAGATGAAATTGTAGAAGATTTCCTGCTGCAGATGCCAAAAAAAAGGTTTTCCAACATATTCAATATTATATTTAAGCCGTTAAAGTCGGACTCTGACGAAAAATTGTTTGAATAATGTTGGAGATATGTAGACGTTTTATTTGTTGTAGAAATATGCAATTAATAAATATTAATATTTATTTTATTACTGTTACTAACTGTTAAAAAATAAAATTTTATACTATACATATTTGGTAGTTTTATTAGCACACAAGCAGGTAGCTTCTTCTTACCTTGCGATAAAATAAGTATATCCACCTATATTTACAAAAAAAAGCAATCAATCAATTTCCGCATAGTAGGGCAGTTAGAAAGAACCTAGTGTCAAGCCACCTCTGCTCTCCAGTTTCTATTTGAAATCGAGACATTACGTGTCGAGTGGCAGAACTCATTGCCCCGCTTTTCTTAAATACCAGAGCGAATAAGTGAAAATAATTAAAGTATAATCGTTTCCCGAGTGGGAATTGAACACAAAACCATTCAAAATCAGACTTAATCTCACTGCGCCACGTTGACCTCAACTATAACTACGTTTCTATTATACATTTTTAAAGGATTTCTACATTTTAATTCCACAAAACACAATACAATGAAAACTTATAATAACTATTTTTCGATTTTCTATCATTATTTCTGGAACAGTTCCAAATACTTTACAACGGTGTTACGCTTTCCCTATTTTCATCGCAGAAAATTTAAAAACCATCGGTCACTGATGTGACAACGACTAGAATACAAACAAAAATATTTTACAGTTGATTACAAGGCTTCCGTAACGTGTTTTATACTGTTTTAAGCTATATTTAGGACAAATGTATTAAACACGAATAAAAAATAATATTTATATAATTTTCGAAAAGTTGTATGTATATTTGAACATATTAAAAAATAATATGTGGCGAAAATGGATCAACGGGGCTACGAAATTCAAAGAATTTAAGAGAATAGAGATATAGAGAGATACAAATATCAAAAAAATATAATATCACACAAATGGGCTTTTGTTCTTATACTTTGCATAGATAATTTATAATAATCCATATTCATATTATATTTCTAAAAACAAAATGTGATCCTACTTTATGTTCCTTATGGGTCAAATTATATTTTTCAAAAACATTCTTTGTGATTACGATTTCAATAATTCAGTTTATATAAAAACCTTTATATGAAAACTTTGCACAAAATATTTGCTAAAATGAACTTCGAGCTAAAATAGATATTTCAAAATGATACGCAATTACATCTGTTAAATGTAGTTTTGTACTAGAGTTTTTTCCTGAAATCTAATGTCTACATTAGAATAAATAAAATAATATATTTAAAGTTCTCTATCGCCAGCAGCCACGTGGCCTACACTGCTGAAATGGAAGAAACGGTACGTTTTCAAAAAGACGCAATAAGATAGCGTTTGACTACTAAATGATGTGGAGAATAGTGTTGTGTGAGAATAGTGTGAGCACTAGGTTCTCCCGGCCTACCATGTTATGTTCCCACATAAAGCATGATACGTTTTCCCAAACGTATCATCATGCTTTAAAAAAATCTTAATCATATTTTAACGGAGCATAAAAATATCGTTAAACAACACACAACCAGCTCAATAAATAATATTAACGATATTAACCACTATTTGGCATTTACTAAGAATAAAGTCGTCCGCACCTTACACATGCCAGTTTATAAATGTAAATGTGAGACATTATTATGACAGACGCAATAAAGATCCCTTAGTGATACCATCAGAAGACACTACGATAAAATCAACTTCAGACACCTCGTTACTAATGAAATATTCATTTGTAGTTATAACTACTGTGTTACTCATTAGGCACCTTGTACTATTGCCATGTTCAACACTTGTTCAGATTAAATATGTAATTATGTTGTACACGTAGAGACTACAACAATATTTTACAATAAATAATATAGCATAACACAAATACTAATTTAGTAGAGTATAGAAACCCAACAGTAAACCATTCATCATAGAGAACCTATTTAAAGAATTATTTGCATTTGGCATCCATATCCCACAAGTGAATACTGCAAGGAAAATTCTTTGGTCAGTGCCAAAATAAAATTATATTTTCCGCTTCATTGACATACATGATTCAAATCCCAGAAACGACTGTTAAAATTTTGGCGTTAACCACCAATTATTTTAGGTTAAATGATAGAGAAAATAGTTAAATGTCATTTAAGAGCAATACATCATAGACAGTGTTTCATCTTGTTGGCATGTTCCTAGACACAAAATATTTCGACTCATCCAATGTGTCTCTTTATAACTTACCTTGGAGCATGCAGGAAAGCTGTGATTTAATACATATAATTAACACAACCCTTCAAAGTGTACTTAATAAATAATATGACTAAATTTTAGGAATGTGCTACAATGAGTGTTTATTTTAAAACGAAATCAACTAGTAAAGTCAAAATAACTTGTCAAAGTTTTTCAAGAACTGAAAGTTCTGACTTTTTAATGCTATTAAATGTTTATACAAAAAGCTCTTTTTACTTGTCATTTATCTTATATGATATACATTATATTAATACAAAACCTTGCATGAACCATTTAGTAAACTTTTCATGGTTTAAGCTCTGAAAGTACTAAAAGGAAGGAAATACAAAAAAAAGCAATTAATAAAAAAAATGCAAAATAAACTCATAAATGACAAAAGACAGTTTATATATTTGCACATAAATTAATTTCATTCCTTCTTAAGCCTAGCGCAAACAAAGTCGCAGATTTGGCTAATACGTACTATGTGATTATGTGATCGTACAGTGTACAATAATAGCTAGCGAATGCATTCTCATATAATTAATAGGCATCTATTTTGACATTGACCGATCTATTATTGATTAAAACGTTTAATATGTTAATATATAGCGTTTCTGCACTCTATATATGTACGATGTGACTATAATTAATTATCAAAATGAAGCATATTGTATCGTATAATTTATTTCTTAGTTATAAATCAGAATTTCTGTACATTCTGTAGAAAGTAATTTATTTCAATTGGACAACGTGATGGGAAATATCAAAACGGAGTGTATTGACACTGGGTTCTCTCTTACTATCCAGCTTTGCGGAAGAAAACGTGAAGCTGTTCTTTTCTGATTTAAGAACGATGTACTTTTTATTATAAAACTTTTTCATAAAGGAAAAATAATTATACTATATACGAAAAAATATTTGTATTAAAATATGTGTGGCAAACGAAGATTTTTTTTGTCTAGTTTGATATTAATTCGCTTACTATATTTATAATTGATTTTTCCCAGGAATTTTATATATTCGTGTAAAATATTTGTTTGAAAAAAATGTACAATAAGCTTCTTTTTCAAACATATATTTATAGTTATCATAAAAGCTCATATATAACTACACTAACTTATATACTATTAAAATATACCACTCGTCATAATAATTGTAAATTTATTCTTGTTTTTGGTTATTACCTAATTGTTGAACAATAAAACCATCGTACAACTATGTGGGCAGGAAAAGCGTTTACGCGCAATAAAATTTCAACTGAATGTAACATGTTACCGAACTTCCGCATCACCAAGCAACTATAGAAGCATGTGTATTCCATTTGTCATCGTATTTAAAATACTATTTTTATATCAAAGTCAGTATGTCAAGGATATAAAAACACTGAGTGGAATTGAAAGCGATAGTCCAACTAATAGCCGCCCACTAACAGTTTCATCGATATCTTCACGCTCTTTGCCGCAATGCAATGAAGTCAAGTCAAACCCTAGTGTCGAGACACTCCGTTCTCCACCTTCCGTCTGAAATCGAGACAATGCAAGTTGAATCGCAGAACTTAAGTACCAGTAGAGAAATGATAACAATCCGAATATTATTTCCCTGAGAGGGAATAGAATCAATAACATTGGTTTTACAGTAAGACGCTATCCCACTGTGCCACGATAACCTCTTAGCCTAGTTATATCGATGTTTGGATGAATCGTGAATATAAATAAAGTATATCTCAACATCACACATATAAATCAGAAATAGTTGGTCGGGGAGATCTAAGGAGCCAAGATTCCGCATTTGCGAATAAGTTAATCACCTTATTTACAGATATAGGTAAAAGATATTTTGAAAATATATATAAATTTAGGAAAGATTTTTTATTTAATTATTAAGAAAATAGAAAAAGTAGATTTAATAAAAACTGTTATATTAAATAGCTTTTCGCTTTGTAACATGTAGCAATTTAGTCAGAGAAAAACTAGTACTTACTAGTTGTAGAGAGAAGGTAGTACTAAACAAGACACTCCGTTCTCCACTTTTCATACTTTCCATCTAAACTAGAATAATTCCAAAAAACAATTAAGATTTTCATTTTTTTATTCCATTTCATACTTGCAACTATATAAAAATGCGGAAATCGTATTTTCTAATCTCATTGTGAATAGGTAGAGTATGTGGGCGTTAATCATGTATAAACGTTCTCATTGTGGCGCTCGCATGAGAAAACAAAAATTATAGTCGATCACCGACATTCTATATCTGCGCGGGCGCTGCGTATAACTCGTTGCACGCGCCAGTGGTGGCAAATTAATGGTGCATAACAACTTTGCTAACCTTTTCTCTTCACTATTATACTTGCTTAGAACTTATTTTTACATATTTTTATGATTTATTAAATATTTGTATTATAATAAAATATAAAATAACTACGATATTAAGTCAAATATTTAAAATAATTATTATTAATAATTGATTTTATTACATACAAGATATTATATCAATTACATAGGATAAATGATATTTAGAATTTTGAAGACATATATAGAGTTGCTATTAATAAAACGGTCCATCACTCCTGGCGCCTGGAGTCTGTCCTTCCAACAGTCTGTGACGTCGCCTCGCGTAATATTTTCATTGGATTGTTGTGATTCGACGGCTGGTCTAAGGAATTTCCTGTTCTTAATCGGGAAATTGCCTAATAAACGCATACCTTTTGATTTCTGGAACGTTTTAAGTTTGGACACGTGAAATTCGTCTCGTATATCTGCATATATATGGAAACACTTTAGTAATCAATTATAAACGCATGTTTACTGCATTTCATGTTCTGCTGCATTTCTTTAGTAGCTATTATGTAAATGGCAATATGCTCACACATAACTAAAATATGTTTTAATGCAATTATATTTATAATACTTATATTTTTTATAATAAAATATATTAATATTATTTTAATAATAAAATATAAACTTACCAAAAAAAATCAAATCAATTACAAATATTGAACATTTCAATCTTTGAAAAAAAAGGTTTTAAAAATTAATTATGAAACAAATGCTCGAAAATTTTAAAGAACCCAATAAATTTAAATTAATGAAATCAAATGTTTTCGTTTCCCGCTATATTTTCATCGTCTGACGTATCAATACTGACGATGTGTGTGAAACGTCATCTAATCACAACGAGAAAAGACAGTAGCTGATTTTTACTTATTTTTGTATTCCTTCGTCGGAGGAATGGTCTATAAATAAGGGTGCTACATGAATGTAAAATCCAGTGTAACAACACTCGCACTCGAATTCGGTTCTTGTTACAACTTCTTATACTTCTAATACAAAATGGTGAGGATTTATTTAATGTGTTATATATACGGTGATATATTGTGAAAAAAGTGTTTTTAGTTTAATGGAGTGATTTTAACTATAATTAAAATAAATTATAAGTCCAACGATTGTTGGCTAATGTCAAAAATGTTAACAGCCCGTAATAAATTTTGTCAACACGATAGCGGCTATTTTAACAGTTTTAAACAATTTTAACGCGAAATTACGCGATAATAAGTTTTCTTTTGCAATTTTATTTGTCATTGGAAACTTTTAATTAAGTTTCAGTATTAGTAAGCTATTCTTCCTAATATTTATAGGATGAAGGTGATGAACAAAAGATGGCCATGCTCCGCAAGGCCTTCCAAATGTTCGACACTACTAAATCGGGATACATTGATGTCCTTAAGATTTCAACTATCCTGAACACCATGGGTCAACTCTTCGATGACTCTGAGCTCCAGGCTCTCATCGATGAAAACGATCCTGAAGGTAAATAATAGATATGTTATTTAATTATTTTTTTAGTAAAAAATTGATTCTCATAATATTTGCTTCTAGCCGACTACCCCGTTATGCGGGACAAAGTGTTAAGCTGCTCTTTCAATTTTTTTCCTCTGTCATATGTACAAATGTATTTTTAATAAATAATATTTAAAATATAATTTTAAAATTAAAATTGTTAATGCATTGTAAAGTTGGCAATAAAATTACCTGCCACTATAAAAAGTGTTTCATAAATTTAATGTGTTGCTAGTTTATTAACCTCATAAAAGTAACAAGGGGCATTAATCATTAAATCTGAAGCAGTCCCGTTACGCGACGACGTCTTCAAAGATACAGGAATATTTTTACACGCGATCGTTATAATGAGTCTATTTCAGTACGAGTGTCTCCTCAAGATTCCAATACCTTTGAAACGCGTCTCTTCTATTTAAGTCTGTGTGAATTCATATGCATGATTTTGAAATTAGAAACAAAAATTGCAATTATACTTAATTAAAATGTATTCTTTGTAATATTAACATATAATAAAAAATTATGTGCTGGGTCTTTTGTACATGGAATATATATGGGACAAATTATTATTGGGGGTATTTATAAGTAAAGTAAGAGAACCAAAAATATATATATTTTTCTTTTGGTCTTTGCATACTAATCTCAGTAATGGATTAAGCAATTCAAATTTAATTTTAACTATTTTGGTAACATTTAATGTTCATTTAATTTTAATCGATTCACAAATAAAAAATACATCAAATTAAATTTCGATCTACAAAATTGCTATAAAGTTTTTTAATGAATTGTGTAAAACTTTAATTTACGCAGCCCGAGCCGCGAGGTCTTATATAACAGTGATTGAATTTTAATTAAGTTTATATTTCGCTTCAACTAATCTATTTTTATATTTGCAGGATCTGGCAAAATCAACTTCGACGGATTCTGCAACATCGCGTCCCACTTCTTAGAAGAAGAGGATGCTGAAGCCATGCAACAAGAACTGAAAGAAGCTTTCAGGTAATAATTTAAATGAAAAAAAAACAAAAGATTTTTAACAATTGAAGTTTGAGTAAAGCATTAAGTTATATAAAGTATTAAGTTTATATAAAAAACACAAAAAAGATTCTTGACCTCAAATTCTGAATACGTATTTTTATATACAATGAGTTTATTCATTGAAGTCCCACGACAAGTTGTCACCATTTTTGTTATTTTGGAGCTCTACAAACGTGATTTTTTTATACAAAATAACATTCAATGATATTTTACTCTTATCTGTACGTATAATGAAAATGTAACTGATTGCTATCTGTAGGATATGTGAAAAAAAATATTTTCAATAGAACCCAAAACAATGCTTTTTTTTTGTTTGTCTGTGTCTATGCACGCTAATCTCATATACCACTTAAGCGATTTAAATGCAGTTTTGACGACTATCCTATTTTAGTAATCTTAAATGAACATTATATAAATAGTGTGGTTTACGCAGACAAAGCCGCGAGCTCGCTAATAAACAATATTTTTAATATACAATTTTCAGGTTATACGATCGTGAAGGTAACGGTTACATTACAACATCCACTCTTAAAGAAATTCTCGCGGCACTCGACGACAAACTCAGCAACGCTGACTTGGACGGCATCATCGCTGAAATTGACACTGACGGCTCCGGTACCGTGGACTTTGATGGTTAGTATCATTTTAATAACTGATTACAATTTAAAATACATTTTATTTGTAACATCTTAAAGTACACTTTAGGAAATTGAAAACAAAATAGAACAAATATATTTTAGAAAGGGGATTCGAACACGCGCCTTTACCTTTGAAACCGTCCAAGCGGACTGATTTTTGAGAAACAGTTTTTATCTTTATTGTAAAAATGTTTCTCTTTATAAGTTACCTTTTTTGTTCTCTGACTAATATTTATTGACATTTTGCAAAAGTTTTTTTTTTAAATAAGATTTAATATCAATTTTCATATTGTTACAGAATTCATGGAAATGATGACTGGCGATTAAATCAACAATTACTACTCTTACTTTAAATAGTATTAATATAATACACTTAGTTTTTTATAATGTATACTTATGAAATATAAGACTTCATTAGTACAAACCGATGCGGTATTAGCATAGCATGCATAATGCAGACTAACCATGCGCATGTCTGATCTATCTTATAGATAGGTTGTTAGCAAAGTGTTCGTTTCAATTTATTATTTTCATAATAATCTGAATGTAACGAAATATAACATAATCACAATTATATGCTAATATTTATAACGCATAAATAAGCTGTTTTCTTTTAAATATTACCCTTATGTATATTAATAGCAAAAACTTTATTACCAACAGTTGGGGTTTATATTTTACAGTTTTACAGTTTTTTCGATTTATGTCGTCAATACTCTAAAAAAATCCAGCTCAAAAATTAAATTTCAAAGTCATAAAGTAAAGAGCGCTTTGTAGAACTGTGGTTTTCAAAAATATAATTTTTAACTCGCTTAATGGTTATATTATGGATTAAAATGTATAAATACGAAAAAATAGTAATAATAGAAATTGTCCTTATGTGCGATTAAATTCTAATAACATTTTAGTATACCAGTCAAAAAAAATATTGGCAAAAGAAAAAACTGTGAGGTATCTGTAATATGTCGCTGTCCTTTAAATTTTTGTTGGAAAACTGTTTTGGATGTTGCATTTTCATAACATATGAACAATTTTATTGCACTGTTAGTAATTAACAATAAGACACAGTTCAAACTTTATTTCAAAAGAATGTAATATATATTTTATTTCAAATACTTATATAAAAGACCGTGATGACCAAGAAAAAGGATATTTTCGATTCAATTAAGTAACCTGTTGCCTTCAGTGACTGACTTCATAAGCCAAAATCCGAGATTTTTTAAACTATTTTTAAGCCTGTGATATCTTTTGAATTTAATGTACTAGGATAAGGAAGTATTTAAATTATGATTAAATGTTTACTAATAAATAATTTATCAAAAAAAATATGATTATGAAATTATGAAAGCCAATCACGAATTATCAATCTTCTTCTTCGTATTATTAATCTTCTTCTTCATTTAACCCAATTGCAGAAGATTATGATAATTTAAGAAAATCTATCTAGAAATATTTAATTTATCCGGAATATGTTTACTTTTACATAATTCAATAAATAACCCATCCTAAATATAAAAACCAATACTTTTTAATATTTACTACTTTACTAGTATAAACGTTCCTTGGTTTAGACCTTGACACACTTGACTTGGGTTCCTTGCCTTAGACAAAGGACGGTGTCAGTATCAACTACTTAACACGCTTTATCGTCGGCTAACCATATATTAGTTATTCGACGCCTGTTCCCAACGGAGAGTGGACGGAATGCTTTATCACTGGGTAATCCATATAAGAATGAATGAAGGTCGTAGAAATATAAAAGGAAAATCAAAACAGTTATATAAACTAGCATTATCTGTTAAAAGATTCCAAGAGATAATAGCACTTAAGAGCAAATTACCTCCCAACCGAAATTAGCCATGTGCCATGGTTACAATTGGAAAATTGTCCAATTGGATTTTGCTTCCTGAAGAATATGCAGCTATGTATCGTTGTTTGGAAAAGTCACTTGGTAAAATAATATTTAAAGTAAAAAAATATAAAATATTTGTAAGTATTATTCATTTGCATAAGTAAATTACATCAAAGATTTTGTATCTTTACAGAATCAAATCTTGAAAGATGATTATACAAGTAACAAACTTGTACAGTTCCGATGGACATGATGGACATATATACTTACTTTTTTTTTCAGCATCACGCTGAAGTTTTCTGTATCCAGCGCACAGCAGGGTAGGCAGAGGGAACCTAGTATTAAGATCTCCGTTCCCCACTTTCCGCCGGATTCGAAGGCATTGCGTGTTAAGTGGCGGAACTTAACGCCGCGCTTTACCGCGACACCAGAGCGAAGAAAATGGAAATATTAAATATTTCCACTCCTCGAGTGGGAAGCGAACCCACAACCAGTCGTTTACAGTCACACGCTTGTGCTTACTTAATTTTGAAAAATATTATAGTTAGCAAAACAACAGACTATATGACCATAGTGAATAAAATAAAAAATAAATAAAAGGAGTGTACTTGTTGTATCTATTTTTTTGTCAAAAAAGGTTTTTAATAAATATCTACCCTTACCATGATAAAACAACATATAAATTGTGAGTAGTTAAAAATTAATGGAGTATTATGTCACGATAGACAAATTATAAGTAAATTATATTTTTTTTCGGCGAATTGAAACCAAATTGTACTATGCACCGCAAGTGCAGTGCTTCAAATTTGAAGGTAGCTATAAATTAAACGTCATAACGTCGCGTAAATAAATGTACTATAATATTTCTTTTAGTTTTTACAAACTATATTATAGAATAATAAATGCATATGTTGAAAATTTCTTTAAATTTTATTAGTTTTTTTTATGTATAAAAAACCCGTTCATAAAATATAAACCGTATCATCGTGAATGTACTTTGAAAATTATGCCATTTAAGCGACCCCAGGATTTCAATTGAGAGAACAGAAATAGTGGCAGCAAGGTACATATAAGTTGTTTACTCAATTTACATAATTTAGTCTGTGACAGTGAATGCATGTGCCATGTTTTTAAAAATCATTAAAAAAATGTTATTGTGTTTATTATTGTTTGGGACTGTGCTCTCTTTGCCTACGGATGAACTCCACAGTCTTGTTAATGAAGGAGGTACGGAATAGTAAAATATTTTAATTTTTTTTGTCTACACAAGTTAACTGAAACGTTTTATAATTTCTTACGAAACTCTAATTTCTGTCTATTTCTGTGTCAATTTCTTATAAGAATGCAAACATAACAAATTTAATTGTTAACATATAGTTAACGTTCAGTTAGTTATTTATGCCGTTATCATAAATGTGATATTATTTTTCTTTTATAGAGCTCGCTAAACATGATAATACGTATATCAAATATATTATACCATCTGGTTACTCCCCACAAAAAATCCAAAAACTATCGAAATTAACTTTAGCAGATCTTGTTAATACGGTAAGCATTAAAATTATTTGATAAAAATGGCAACTATGTTTTTCTACATATTATGACAAATATAACATATAATATTTAATTTTCCTTTTTATTTACTAAAGTAAATTGAAAATCATTTCAGGATAGTGAGCATTATAATATATTAGTCAATCATTTGACACAGGGACACATTATGAAAGGTCTAACGTTTAACATATACGACGACAATATGAGAGAAGCAACCATTGCACTATTTCGTCTCTTGCAATTGGCTGATGATGATAAAATAGATGCATTAAGAAATTGGGCTTTATATAATATAAATTCGGATATAGTAGACTACGCTTGCAGACTCGTTTCGTTGTTTAGAGATAATTTTTCAAAAAGTCAAGAGCCTCCTTTCATATCAAAACCAAATTATTTTGTTAATAGTGAAGCTATCATAAAGGCTTTAAAATTAAAAGCAAAGAATGGAAAATTCGAACCACAAGAAGCTCAGGTACAGCAATTTTATAGAACGGATGATAAAATTACTATCAATGCAAATTATTCAGGTTGGCATTTATGGAATGAAGAGTGTAAAGATCACTTGGATTATTTTCGTGAAGATATTGGTCTCAACAGCTATTATTACGGGATGCACCTGATGTATCCTTTTTGGATGAACAAGGACGAACTAACAGGAATAGATCCGAGATACGCTGAGCAGTATTACTTTATTCATCAGCAACTTTTGGCTAGATATAACCTAGAGAAACAACATATTAAACATCTTAATACATCTGTTGAATCAAATTGTTATGATGACTTTATTTCATACTTGTCCTATGACAATGGCCTTCCATTTCCTTCAAGGTCGTCTATAAGAGCAGAATGGAATGAAGATTATGCGCGTATTAAATCAATAGATATTGCTATTAAGGAGTGCATAACAAGAGGTGTAATTTTTATGGTAAGTAAATAAAGAGATTTAAAAATAATTAAGTTATGTCTTGAAGGTAAGATGTGTGACAATAAGTTATGTTACAATATATTATTCTGTACTGTCTTTCTAATTGCAGGATAACGGAACTAAGGTTACTTTAACAGAAGATAATTACGTTGACCTTGTGTCAAAACTTATACGAGCTAATTTTGAAGGAGTTCAGACCGCTAAAATCATAAGATCCTTGTATGGCTACGGTGGTAGTGGTTATCCGACAAATAGGTGAGCATAGACAAAAATAATTTTAACAATTTATGTAGCATGTTATTAAAATTTGTTATTTGACACTTCTTATACGAAACTCTCTCCCTCTCTCTTCTTCGTAATCGGAAATTTACAAGGTAAAGAGTACATTTTTTAATCCTTTTTTTCAGGTACAATCCTGCACCTTCAGTATTACACCACCCACAGACTACACTACGTGATCCAATGTACTGGTATATGATTGAAAATTTATTGAAATATTTCACCGAGTATTCAAATACATTGCAACCCTACGACTTCTCCAAATATCAAACTCAAGAATTTGATATCATTGATTTTAGTTTCACTAAGTTTACTACTTATTTTGAGTTCTTTGAATTCAATATAAATAACATTTTCCATAGAGATAACTTTGACTATAAAATCTCCCCTTTAATCTATACAGTGAGACAAAAGAGATTAAAGCACATGCCATTTAAATTGGCTTTCACGGTTGATTCGCATGTTAATAAAACAGTTCTTGTTAAATTATTTATTGGCCCACAATGTCACGTAAGTAATTGCTTTAACGAATATTCTAAGTTTTATGAACTTGACTCTTTTACGCAAACATTAAAAGAGGATCTTAATATTATAAAATATTCAAACGAATACTCAACAAAGTACTCATTTGATGATCATTATAACATGGAACAAAGGGAATTAAATGAAAACAGATACGATGCATATAAATTCCCAGAAAATTTGATTATACCAAAAGGCTTAGACTCAGGTCTCAATTTAACGTTATTTGTCTTATTAACACCCATTGATGATTCAGATGATCCCAATTTAACAATTTATTTATCAGAACCGTTTGGTTTTCCTTTTCATAGATTAGCTTTAGTTAATAATCATAATGATTTCAACAACTACAAATTCATTAACATCACTATATATCATAAAGAAAGTTTAAATGAGCAAAATGGATACTTCTCTCCACATTTGAATTAAGTTATGTATTATCAAGTTTTATAGCCATATCATGTTTTGTATTTACTCAATATTAAATGAATACAGAAGAATTAAAAATACATATTTATTTAATAATGTCTTTTATTTATCAATAAACTTTGCACATTCGTAATATAAATAGATACATAATATATAATTTACAATATTTAGTGTTCTCTCTCCTTTTAGTGCTTGACTACATCATTAAAGTGGTAATTGGGAATGCTGTATTTGTAGGCAAATTCCTCTCCTTCATGATATACTTCAACATCCTTGAAATACATGTTTGGCTGCTTGAAGTAAACTTCATGCACGGGGCGGTCGAATGGATATCCGAAAGGTTTGTTGTCGTGAACGAAGGCTTTGATAGAGTCGAATTTCTTCTCAATGGGAGAGTAGGGATATACAATTACGTACAGTTGGAATGGGAATCCACCCTTTGAACCCTTAGGTAAGACTAATCTCTTGGGCATAGCGCCAGATTCAATTGACATATCAGCGGGCACTTTTCCATTGGGAAGTTGTTTCAGGATGTCATATACAGAGACTGAGTCCTGTTTGTAGAAGAAGAAGTCGTTAGAGGAACGCATAATCTTGTTTTGTCCCTTGACTAATTTTTGTACAGACCAGTCCAATTCAACGAAGTTCATCCAGTTATCTTCTACGCTGAGGGGTAAATCTCTGCTGTCGTATTTGGGACCAAGGAATATTTTAACTACAGCGTCACCTTCAACATCAGACTTGATGTCTACTTCTACTGAGAATTCCTTGTGGTCAAGACGAGGTTGACGTACAATGAAGTGAGGCCAGTTTCCAGATTTCAGCTCTTCGGCAGAGTAAAATACATTGCTGCTAACATCAATGTCGTAGTAGTTGAAGTACGTGACAAGTTTGTCAACTTTAACGTCGTTGACCTTGACTCCAACAAAGTGTAAGACGTCTTGGTTGTAGGGTACCAAGAATTTCTTGTATTCAATGAAGTACTTAAGGATCTTGCTGTACAGCTGGTAGAACATAGGGTCGCGTAGAGATGATTGGTAGAAGTCCATGGCTGATGGTACAAAGTTGTATCTGCAAAAAGTATTATTTAAGTTATATTTGTAAGCTTTACGTCAAAAATAAATCTTCACTATTTTTAGACTAATATTATATACGAGTATATGTAGTTTAAAGATCCTTACCTGTCAATGGGTTCTGGGGCGGCGCTCAACATACGACGAGAAATAACTTCGTAAGAGTTGTGGTTATCTTTACGAGCAACCTTGCCGTGCCAGTCAGCGTTGGCTTGCCAGTAGTTTCCGACAAAGTTGACAGATTTGCTGTTGCGTAGGTCAACGTCTTGGTTGAACTGCAATATTTAAATTGCAATATAAATAAATGATAATTGACACAATAAAATTAAATATTTTCAAAGTATTACTTACGGCTTTGAAGTGGCCTTGCTCAAGGTATTGGATGAAATTCTTCTCGTAGGCATCAAGAAGTTGAAGCTCTTCGATGTTCTTCTCAACAGGAATTTGATAGTCAGAAGGCCTCTGCACAAATGAATAATAGTAGTTCACGTAGGGGCTGTATCCACTCCTAATCGGATGCCACCATGAGAATTGAGGAATCTCGCCTAATCCGTTGGAAAGTCTCTCCAAGTAGTAACGGGCCAGCAGTTGTTGGTAGAAGTAGTAGTATACTTCTCCACGACGCTCCTTCATTGCTGGGTATAGGTCACCGTCCATCCAGAATGGGAAGTACGAGTGGAAGTAGTAGTAGTATGCATTAAGACCGACGTCTTCGACAAAGTAGGAAATCCTGTGTTCGTCGCCGTGGTAAGACAGGTAATCAGAGTAGTTGGCGTATACAACGTAGCGTTCATTTTCGTGGACGACTCCGTCTTCAACACCAAAGTCAGCAGAAAGTCCATTTTGCATTTTGATACGGAAGATCTTGTGCCAAACGTTGGAGTTGAGGAAGAGTTCAGGGTAAATTTCATAAGGAGCTGGGACGACTACACCCTGAATGTCCACACGGTGGATCAAGGCGATGTAGTAAGCGTAAAGGAACTGTCCCTCGTTTACGTAGACGCGGGCCCAGGCAGCACTTCTGTAGAATGCTTCGAAGTCCTTGGCGTAGTAGAAGATGTGGAATAGAGCTACAGCTTCCTCTCTTTGTCTTTCGTAGAAGATTGAGAAAGGCACATTTCTTGGCATAAATCCAGATTTCCACAACTGCCAGAATTCCTGAACGGCCTTCTTGTTCTAAACAAAAAAAAACAAAGGGTAAATTAATTTCACTTATGAAAATTTAGAATAAAAAATAATGCTGTTTGTTTATTAACAACTGCAAATAAATTTGTTTGTTGTGTTGACTTACTGAGTAGTCATCGAGGTGAGCTTCGATGTCGTAGTCCTTGCCTATTTTGTAATAGTCAGCCTCAGGGTCCACTTGCTCGGGGTGGATGAAGAGCTTGAGGATCTT
The DNA here is from genome assembly GCA_019049465.1 of Dryas iulia moderata. Lineage (NCBI taxonomy): Eukaryota > Metazoa > Arthropoda > Insecta > Lepidoptera > Nymphalidae > Dryas > Dryas iulia. The sequence goes on from CM032431.1 coordinate 6,858,945, forward strand.
TTCCTGCTTTGCTACAAAGTCAGCATCCACTAGAATTTAAAAAAGATAATTGTTAATAATAATGAAGACTAAAGTTAGACTGACTTTAAACATTACTTATAAGTAATTTTTAAAATTAGTAAATTGAAATATATTTCAAATATACGCACCATTTTTAACTTTGTAGTCGTGGTGTTGGGGAACCACGGAGGCTCCTGCCAACGCAAAAGCGAGGCAAACTAAGGCCAGGACAGTCTTCATCTTGAGCAGCCCAGAAGGTAACTGTACTGATTCTGTTCCAAGCTTCACCTTTTATACTAATACGATATCTGTTATCTTTTTCAACTTTATCAATAAAACACAGTAACAATAATGCGTTTTAACTTTATCTCTCAACGTTTTAACTTTTAACCTTATGCAATTTAAGAGGCATAAGTATCATCTTTTATTTACGGGACACAAAAATATTCTTGAAAAATTGTATGAACTGCTAAATTTGACTAAAAAGAAATAATTATGTTACTTTAAATTGTATGTTTAAAAATCGGACATTAGGTTCTTACTACTTGATTTTTTCAGCCCTGCGTTTTATTTTTATTATTTTTCTTAAAGCTTTATACTGACAGATAGTAATATTTTACTATATCTTTTATTATAAATCACATAGCTCCCACATTAAGCTGACAGAATAATAAATAAGAAGCCAAAAACACTTTTAATTCAAATATATATATATATATATATATATATATATATATATATATATATATATATATATATATATATATATATATATATATATATATATATATATATATATATATATATATATATATATGTATATATATAGTTCAATCAAATTCGAACATCCATCGATTGTCTAAATTCATAGCACCATGATATAAATAATAGTTGAATAATGATTTAAATAATAGTTGTTTAATTTCATTATTTATATAATGTGATTTTAATTGGGAATTTATTTGTTAGAGAAAAAAGCAGCTTCATACTTTTTTTTTACATCAATCTACTTTTTGAGAGAATCTAGTGTCTAGACTAGACACTAAAGAGAGTAGTAGTAACGTTGTAGTGGGATAGCGTTTGACTGTAAGCGTCATGATTGTAGATTCAATTTTAACTCTGAAGGATTACTGTATTTAAATTATTTTCATTTCTCTTCTCTGGTATTTAAAACGAAGCGCTGTCTTGACTTCCGGTACGCAATGGTATCTTGATTTCAGGAAAATGAATAACGGAGTGTTGGAAATGTAGGTTTTCTCTGACTGGTTTAAAAAATATTTATTTTGATTTTAAAAAAATGTGTGTTGCTTATTATTAAGCTAATAAACTGGCACTTAATATTATAAGATACATATATTTTTAAAGATTAATTAATTTGTATATATGAATTTCCGTGATTTATATCGAGAGATTTGTCTGTAACTTACTTGGCGTAGATTTTACGATACTTGTACATTTTATGATTGTCAATTTATTTACATATCTACTTTTAATAGTTTTGACTTTAAAGCATACAACATTTTTTTATTGTTTCTGTAGTCATAACCATTTTAAGAATTTTATATCTAATAATTTCTAGTATGCGCTCTTTCCTCAATATTTACTACATTTAATTGATTAGTAATCTAATTTCTTTCACGTATATGAATTTGAAGATTTAAGTAAGTAAAAAGGTTAATAATTATGAATTTCAGACCACTGTGGCACAGTTAGATAGCAAACGAGCGTAAAAACGATGGTTGTGGACTTGATTCCCAGTCGGGGTAATAATGATTATATATTAATTTTATTTGTCCATCCTGGCACCTAAAGCGCTGTTAAGTTTCATCACTTAACACTCAATATCTTGATTTCGGATGGAAAGTAGTGAACCGAGTGTCTTGAGCTCTCTACATGCTTTACTATTCTAGAAAACCGTGTAACTGCTAAAAAGTACACAATTGTTCATTTATCTACTAATACAATTTTTTCCATGTGTTATTTACGTGAAGCTCTTATGAGTGATAACGCATATATTATGATATAGTCGTAATGACAACACGGCGAAGAAATTGATCGTGTTTAGTTAACCTTTCATTATTTTGGAGATATTTTCATATCATAGGTATATTAATAAGATAAATATTGATTACTTGTACATTTTTATTTTTAACCACCTAACAACTGTCTTGCTCTGGTTTACTCGATTTTTTGACTTCACTGGGTTTTTTTCCTCACTGCAGATGGAGTATTTTTTTGTATCGATGGGCACTTCAATTCACATAAATCCGTACGCAAGACGTGTCATACGAATGGATGATACTATGGGACACATTAGTAAACACTCCGAAATAAAATTTCATGGCTTCAACTTTAAAACTGACGGACGTTCATACAATGCACTTATTTCGCCTTATTATGGGTTAAATTTTTAAAAATCCTTTCTTAGTGAACACCTACGCTGTAATAAACATTCTCACCAAAAATCATGCGTCCTAAGTTCAGTTGTTTTGGCTCGACCATGATCATGATGAATCAGTTAGTCAGTGAGTCAGGACAAGCATTCTTATATAAGTTATGTTGTTTTTTTTAGTTTACAACTACTTTTGTACTTAGTTTGTAGCCAAATTAGTTTCAAAATTCGTTTCCGCGGAAAAACTGACACAGTCCAACATCATTGGACTGTGTCAGTTTTTCCGCGAAAACGGTATTGAATACCAGGATAAAAACTATCCCACTTATTACTCTAAGCTAACTCCATGTAAAAAATCTTAATGTCTATCCGGTAGATATCAGTATATAAAGTAATCTAGTTATATCGTTTATTTTTTTTCCAAAGAAACTACAACGAATCTAGACACTGTGCGTTGAATGGTGGAACTCAACACTAAATGTAAACAAATACTATTGTACTGTTTATATTTAGTGTTATCAACACTAAAACAAAAATAAACAAATTTTATAATTGTAACACTAAAATAACCGCTTTTTCGTAATACATGTTATGTCTCCAGTTGTGTTGGGGCCAGTCGTGGCGCAGTGGCACGTAAGTGTACCTGTACACGACTGGATGTGGGTTCGATTCCCGCTCGAGGAGTGGAAATATTTAATATTTCCATTTCCTTCGCTCTGGTATCCGAGGCAAAGCGCCAAGCAAGTTCCGCCACATAACACGGAATGCCTCCGAATTCGGCGAAAAGTGGGCAACGAAGTGCCTTAACACTAGGTTTCCTCCGCCTACCATGCTGTGTGCGGAATACAGTGTGAATCTAAAAAAAATGTTGTGTGTACATACACAAAAATAACATTTTTTTCTATTTTTCTTTTTTGTCTGTCCGTCTGTTAGTTTATTCCGGGTGATCTCTGGAATAGCTGGAACGATTTTGACGGGACATTTTAAAGCAGATAGCTGGAGTAACTTAGAGTTAAAACTTTTTTGTTTAATTTCAAGCAGCAGCTTATCTATAATATAATATATATATGTAGATATTATATATCATTTCTATTATATAAAGCTGCTTTAACAAATGTTATATCAGTGAGGTAGACAATGAAGGACGGTTCAATCTGAACGAACTCAGTGATGTTGTGAAAAAGCTCTGTCGCGAAAATAAAAGGCGCTGCAATAACACATTATGTTACAATTGTTTGACATATGACTCCTGAGGTCCAAATATTACTCAAACTGGAGTTACATAAGAGATTTAAAGAAGAATATGGATTCATAAAGTTCTTTCTCCGTCCACGCCTGTGTTCACTTTTTTTGCACTATGTAGAATTTTCTGTCTCAAGTAGTTAGTGTCACATTTATACCTATTCACTTAATTTTTAATTCTTAATTTTTAAGTATATTAGATAATTCCTAGATCAACAGCTGTTTCAAGACTTTTGAATTTTTGAAAAAGTCAGATTCACGAATAATAATGCTAGAAAATACAACTTGTCTGTGCTTGCTTATGGTTTTGTTCGGGTTTCTATGTCAACGTAACTTAATGGTCAACATTTCGAATCAAGCAATATGTAAAGTAAGCCTTATTATTATAAATGGGAAAGTAGCTCTGTCTGTTTGTATGTTACTCAATATCTGATTCAAATGAAATTTGACATAGAAATAGTCTCAACATTGAGAAAGAACATAGCCTACTTTTTAATCGGATAACGGACTGTAAGGGGTTGAAGTAATAAGGGATAAAAAAAAATATGGAAATTATGTCATTTTTAAAGAAGCTTGACATTTATTTTGTTGATATTTTATTACATATACGGCATTCAAAATTTGTTAAGAAAGGGGTAATAATGGGGGAAGTAAGTTTATGTATGTTGATATCGGTGCAAAAATAGAGAAGAAATACAGACAATTAAAATTAAATAGCTTCATGCTATATCCTTCACACAGCAGGGTAGGCAGAGGGAACCTAGTGTTTAGACACTCCGTTCCCCACTTTCCGCCGAATTCGGAGGCATTGCGTGTTAAGTGGCGGAACTTAACGCCGCGCTTTACCTCGACACCAGAGCGAAGAAAATGGAAATATTAAATATTTCCACTCCTCGAGTGGGAATCGAACCCACAACCAGTCGTTTACAGTCACACGCTTGTGCCACTGGGCCACGACTGGCCACTAAAATAGAGAAGAAATACAGACAATTATGAAGTGTACTGAGAGAACTGAAATTAACACAAGTAAGAAACCAAGCGCCGCGCGTCATAAATAGTAAACGCTGTGCCACCTCACGCCATAAAAAGTTGAAATGTAGGATGCAAAATTGTAGTCAAATTACGACATTTTTAAAGCTAGAAATTTTTACACGATCTAAGTTGTATATCGCTAGAAATTTATATATTGATAACTTATTCTAGCAAAGATAGTGATTTTGTTTTGTGCATTTGGGTGATATTTGATATCACTATTAATGGGCTGTAGGACAAATTTTTCACACAACCACCTTAAAAGCTTATTTATTGTATTGTATATTACAAAAACATAGAAATAGTAAATTATTGACCTTTCAAAACATTTTAAATTTTTTTCATTTGCACTAACTGTTTCTGTTAAGACCAAGGCTCTTTCTACAAAGGTTGTCTGGCAGAGATTGCTACGAGCAATAAGACCACCTTTGCACACTTTGTACTATTTTATGATTTATTGTGTACTGTATTATGTTTTGACTTTATATGCAATTAAGATTTTCTATCTATCTTTCTTAAAAGCTTCTAGAATTAATGGAGTATACTATACTTTGTTTTTTATGGTACATTTTTTACTGCAAATGTTTAAAAACTAAACAACTATTAATTTAATTTTTACACTATTACCTTACCATTACACACAAAGTAAAATATTTAAATGTAGGTCGCCACACAACACGGAAGTAAAAAAATCAATGTTGTCGAAGGTGTCTTTTAGATCTGCTAACATTGTGATTATAACAAAATGTTTGACAATACTAAGTATTATCTCCTCAATCGCTATATCTAATAAAATGAAAGAAAAATCAATTCTGTACATTCAAAATTTCAGATAAAAATTAATTGGGTGTGTTAATACGCCGAATACTAAATTTTTATCTGCTCGTCTGTCCGTCTGTTTCGTCAATCACATAAAAACTACTAGGCATAGTTTGTGTAATGGAATGAATTTCAGCATTTAAGATAGTTTTTATTCCGGTATTCGATGTATTTGTTTTGGGAAATATTAAAAAACAATATATGTGAATTTCTTTATATATTGGTATCTATCGGATAGAAATAAATGATTTTTACGGAGTTAGTTTAGAGGCTAGAGCAATATGTCAAATGGAAGTTTTTAACCTGATATTCAGCACAGTTCCCGCTGAATAATAAAAACCTGGTCCGGTCAAGGTATGTTGATTATTCACAAGTTGTTTATACGTACAGTAACTACATATAATAAAACAGTAAAAATCGAATATCTGTGAATAGGTCGCCCCCTTTTAATAAAGAATTACAAAAACCAAAAAAAACTATTTTTGGAATTTTGTCTGTCTGTCTGATAGTTTATCATATACATCAAAATTATTAAATGGATTTGAACGCGTTTTCACAGGTAGATTACATATAATATTGCGGAAAGAAGCGTCGTCAAAACTTGCAAACACATTGCAGTCTCTATTGAATTTTAACAAAATAACACATTAAATGATTTTTTCGGATATTTAAGAAAAATATGAATAAAGCTGGTAACTGAAGTAAAAAAATACCTATTTATGAAAATTTTGCAATCACACAAAAAAGGTTCACAAAAATACGAAATAGCTATAGCTCTGTTATAAAGTAAAGTAAGCGGGCGAAGCCACAATCAGGTTGCTAGTATTTTACATTGGACGGATCCCAAGACGCGCGTATTCAAATTCCGCTGCGTTCAATTTTTTGTACGTTTTCTAAATGTATTTTTCATTTTCCTAAGTGTGTGAATAACAGTTTCAAATGAAATATTTTTGTTTATTTTATATAACTTAAAAACTTTTAGTTGCAATGCTGCCCTGGTGGATTCTTGCAGAATAAGATGACTGCATTTTGCTTTCTGGTATGTTGAGTCCGAAACTTAAAAGATTTTCGTCGTCACATTCGTCAAATTCGGCTGTTTTTGAATCTTAATAGTCTGACGAATTATTCTTGGGATATATCTTTTTTCCCTCGAAAAATTATGTTGGTATAGTAAAACTTTTAAATTGATTTGATTAAAAATTGTTTTTGTTTTGTATATTTATTTTTTATTAATAATATTTTTTTTTTAGCTTCACGCTGTATCCCGCTCACAGCAGGTTAGGCAGAGGGAACCTAGTGTTAAGACACTCCGTTCCCCACTTTCCGCCGAATTCGAAGGCATTGCGTGTTAAGTAGCGGAACTTAACGCCACGCTTTACTTCAACACTAGAGCGAAGAAAAATGGAAATATTAAATATTTCCACTCCTCGAGTAGGAATCGAACCCACAACCAGTCGTTTACAGTCACACGCTTGTGCCACTGGGCCACTGGCAATAATATTTTCTAATTTTAATAATTTATTTGTTTAATATACTTATTAAAATTATTCGAATTTAAACTGTTATATCAATATTTCTACGAATCAGATTTATGTGGCTACATAATTTTTATCACCACCACGTGTGTACCACGATTCTTTAACATTATTATTTAACAATGTATGCAAAGCCTAACAATTAAATAAAAAAAAATACAGAGATATAGTTAATAAACATAAATTTTATTAAGGCATAAATACAATGAATTTTTAATATACATAAATAATAGTAATAATATTAATTATAGTTTTCTTCTCTTAGTGATTCACAACCTCGTTGTTATGAATAGGATAGTTAGGAATGCTGTATTTGTAGGCAAATTCCTCTCCTTCATGATATACTTCAACATCCTTGAAATACATGTTTGGCTGCTTGAAGTAAACTTCATGCACGGGGCGGTCGAATGGATATCCGAAGGGCTTGTTGTCGTGAACGAAGGCTTTGATAGAGTCGAATTTCTTCTCAATGGGAGAGTAGGGATATACAATTACGTACAGTTGGAATGGGAATCCACCCTTTGAACCCTTAGGTAAGACTAATCTCTTGGGCATAGCGCCAGATTCAATTGACATATCAGCGGGCACTTTTCCATCGGGAAGTTGTTTCAGGATGTCATATACAGAGACTGAGTCCTGTTTGTAGAAGAAGAAGTCGTTAGAGGAACGCATAATCTTGTTTTGTCCCTTGACTAATTTTTGTACAGACCAGTCCAATTCAACGAAGTTCATCCAGTTATCTTCTACGCTGAGGGGTAAATCTCTGCTGTCGTATTTGGGACCAAGGAATATTTTAACTACAGCGTCACCTTCAACATCAGACTTGATGTCTACTTCTACTGAGAATTCCTTGTGGTCAAGACGAGGTTGACGTACAATGAAGTGAGGCCAGTTTTCAGATTTCATCTCTTGTGCAGAGTAGGGTACATTGCTACTAACATCAATGTCATAGTAGTTGAAGTACGTGACAAGTTTGTCAACTTTAACGTCGTTGACCTTGACTCCAACAAAGTGTAGGTCGTCCTGGTTGTAGGGTGCCAAGAATTTCTTGTATTCAATGAAGTACTTAAGGATCTTGCTGTACAGCTGGTAGAACATAGGGTCGCGGAGGGATGATTGGTAGAAGTCCAGGGCTGATGGTACAAAGTTGTATCTGCAAAAAGCATTATTTAAGTTATATTTGTAAGCTTTACGTCAAAAATAAATCTTCACTATTTTTAGACTAATATTATATACGAGTATATGTAGTTTAAAGATCCTTACCTGTCAATGGGTTCTGGGGCGGCGCTCAACATACGACGAGAAATAACTTCATAAGAGTTGTGGTTATCTTTACGAGCAACCTTGCCATGCCAGTCAGCGTTGGCTTGCCAGAAGTTTCCAACAAAGTTGACAGATTTGCTGTTGCGTAGGTCGACGTCTTGGTTGAACTGCAATATTAAAATTGCAATATAAATTAATGGTAATTGACACAATAAAATTAAATATTTTCAAAGTATTACTTACGGCTTTGAAGTGGCCTTGCTCAAGGTATTGGATGAAATTCTTCTCGTAGGCATCAAGAAGTTGAAGCTCTTCGATGTTCTTCTCAACTGGAATTTGATAGTCAGAAGGCCTCTGTACAAATGAATAATAGTAGTTCACGTAGGGGCTGTATCCACTCCTAATCGGATGCCACCATGAGAATTGAGGAATCTCGCCTAATCCGTTGGAAAGTCTCTCCAAGTAGTAACGGGCCAGCAGTTGTTGGTAGAAGTAGTAGTATACTTCTCCACGACGCTCCTTCATTGCTGGGTATAGGTCACCGTCCATCCAGAATGGGAAGTACGAGTGGAAGTAGTAGTAGTATGCATTAAGACCGACGTCTTCGACAAAGTAGGAAATCCTGTGTTCGTCGCCGTGGTAAGACAGGTAATCAGAGTAGTTGGCGTATACAACGTAGCGTTCATTTTCGTGGACGACTCCGTCTTCAGCACCAAAGTCAGCAGAAAGTCCATTTTGCATTTTGATACGGAAGATCTTGTGCCAAACGTTGGAGTTGAGGAAGAGTTCAGGGTAAATTTCATAAGGAGCTGGGACGACTACACCCTGAATGTCCACACGGTGGATCAAGGCGATGTAGTAAGCGTAAAGGAACTGTCCCTCGTTTACGTAGACGCGGGCCCAGGCAGCACTTCTGTAGAATGCTTCGAAGTCCTTGGCGTAGTAGAAGATGTGGAATAGAGCTACAGCTTCCTCTCTTTGTCTTTCGTAGAAGATTGAGAAAGGCACATTTCTTGGCATAAATCCAGATTTCCACAACTGCCAGAATTCCTGAACGGCCTTCTTGTTCTAAACAAAACAAAAACAAAGGGTAAATAAATTTAACTTATGAAAATTTAGAATAAAAAATAATGCTGTTTGTTTATTAACAACTGCAAATAAATTTGTTTGTTGTGTTGACTTACTGAGTAGTCATCGAAGCTCACCTCGATGTCGTAGTCCTTGCCTATTTTGTAATAGTCAGCCTCAGGGTCCACTTGCTCGGGGTGGATGAAGAGCTTGAGGATCTTTTCCTGTTTTGCAATGAAGTCAGCGTCAACTGAAATTTAATTTAAATATTGTTACATGTGTTGTGTTTAAATTTTGGAAGACATGAATATATTTACATTTTTGTTATATTCTAAATCATTTAAATTTATTTTAATTATATAATACCATTTTTAACTTTGTAGTCATGGTGTTGGGGAACCACGGAGGCTCCTGCCAACGCAAAAGCGAGGCAAACTAAGGCCAGGACAGTCTTCATCTTGAGCAGCCCAGAAGGTAACTGTGCTTATTCCAGCATTGGATTCACTTTTTATAGTAATTATTTGCATCTTATCAAGTTAATGTTTATCGATCCCTAGTAACAATATTACGAAGTTTTGCTATCGTATTTGGCATTATTCATGACCTCTTGCATTTTAAATGATAGTAGATGAAATGCATCTTAAAACGAAGCTTTTATTAAAGTAGAAATGGTTCTAAAATGAAATCCATTTAAAGGGTTGCTTTTGTAAATGTGTTTCTGAATTTAATCGCATTTTTTTTAAATGTGATAGACATCAGTTTTGGAACTTATTTGACAATAGCAATAAAGGGGACTTTATAAAAGTTTTAAGTTACAAAAATTTTAGTGTTTGTTTTTCTTAGTTAATTACATTAGTATAAAGACAAAACGAAGAGTAATTTATTTGTCAGCAATTAATTTGTGTACCTAATCCAAAGCCAATATGTAATTATACAATATAAAATAATAAAATTGTAGCAATGTAGTAAATACAATGTAGTATTTCTGTGTATACTATAAGATTCTACTACAGTCAATTACTATGACTAATTACAAATAGCTTAAGATAACAGATTTATTGAATAATATTTACTTAATTATATTTTTAGTTCTTTTGTCAGGTAAAATATGTTTTTATATGTAAAACAGTACCGTATCGTTAACAATAACCCACTTTCAGCAGATTATCAATGGACTTTGTTTAATTTTATCTTTACTAATAAATTTTATAAGATGTATAAAAAATATTTAATTGATTTAGCGTTATGTTTTGTTATTTAAATACACGTTTGTCAGAATTCTGGTAATAAATATTTAAGAATATGTTTATCGTGACGATTTACTTTGAGAATTGAAATCCAATTTGGATTGAATCATAATTCGATATATATATATTCAATATATATAATGAAAATAATTCAATAGTTGCGATTCTGTTATTTCATAAAAAGCAAGTTAAGATTTTAATGACGCCCAACGGTCCTAACGTGTATATTATTCAGGTTCTCATATTTCACGACTGGCAGCGAGGTCAAAATTGGGTTCGCACCTACAGCCAAAGCGTTTACAATCGAACGCTGTTCCACTACGCCACAGTGACCTCAAGTATTTAATTGCATGGTGTCACTCAAAATCACGCTTTGTCTGGTCATCCGAAAGAAAAAATAAAAATAAATATAGGTAAACTTTTTTTATTGTTTAAACGGAGGGCAAACGAGCAGAAGAACCACCCGATGGTTGCCTTCGTCCATAGGCATCCAGAACATTAGAAAACTTGTGGATGCGTTGCCGCCCTTAATGGGGGAGGAGGAATGGAGGGAAGAAGGGTGGGGATGGTGGGAATAGGCTGGAGCTGGCTTACATGCCATCGAACCGGAACACATCATAAGATGCTTGGCGGCTCGTCTTTGACATGATAGTGGTCGCGAGCCAGTCGGAGAACGAATCGCTTACCACTAAACTACTGGGCTATCCGCCTTTTACGGGACGCTGCCCAGCGATGGAGGGGAATTGTATTCTAACCCGTCCCCCCACGAGTAAAAACGTTCTACCGAGTGAGATTCAAAACCACAACCATCGTATAAATGCTGTCACTGACGCAGTCGCTGTCACACTGCTGCGCTTATTATTCATATCTAAATTTCCCTCAGGTGTTGTAATACATTTAAAACGATTTTAAAATACTATGATTCTAATCTATACTTATATTATAAATGGGAATGTCTGTGTGTTTGTCTGTCACGCTTTCACGGCCAATCTATCGGTCCGATTTTGATGAAATTTAGAATTAAAGTAGTAAAAATTCTATCTAATCTAACATAGGCTACTTATTTTTCAAAAATCAACCTCTAAAGGGTTGAAATAGCGGATGAAAGTTTATATGAAAAATCTATACCGCTTGACCGATTGTAATGAATTTTCAATAAATTTGCATAAATACAGTTGATAATAAAAGCTTAAACATAGGCTACTTTATTTCTTAAAAATACAGCTCCGAGGCTTGCAATAGAACGAAACAGCCACGTAGTTCACGCCGCGAAGCTGCGAGCGGGCCGCTAGTATAATAATATTAGATACCGGCTATGGTGTGCTACTTTTTTAAAAGTTACGCCATCCGTCCCACCTACATATAAACATATTACGTAATGTAATAAAAGTTAAACTGAAGTTTATAATATTAGTATACCCGTACCTTAGCTTTTAAGAACAACAAAGACATATTTTATATACTCTTATTTTTTTTTGTATTAAAACACAAATAATTGTTTTTATAATGTCCCAAATAATGAATGTCAAACACCCTCCAATATTTCTAAATACACTTCAAGCAGGCTAAGTGATAAAAACTAACTTAGGAATATAGACCGGAAAAACGATAATATGAAATCGTTGAAATATAATTATTAAAGCCATTGCTATCCAATATTTTTATTTTACGTAAGTTTTTTTTATTTTTTTAGAAAATATATTTTTATTTAAAGAAAACGTGTATAAATTTGAACGCAGCGGGATTCGTTTCCGCGCCTCCTGAATACCGTTCAGGCGCTCTCACCACTGAGCCATGCGTTCTACTATCCGCTGTGTCGAAATTCTTATACTCTTTATTACAACTTATTTTTGTTGTTAGCATCTCTGCAGAGAGATTTTTACAAATTTCTGCTACCCAAAGATTATTTTACGAACAATCATTTGGCAAGAGAGAACATAAGTATAATAAAGTATAAATATAAGTATTTTTTTTTTTAGCTTCTCACTGTATCCCGTACACAGTAAGGTAGGCAGAGGGAACCTAGTGCTAAGACACTCCGTTCCCCACTTTCCGACGAATTCGGCTTTGCGTATTAAGTGGGCGACCTACCAGAGCGAAGGAAATGGAAATATAAAATATTTCCGCTCCTCCAGTGGGAATCGAACCCCCTGCGCCACTACTGGCCCCAAATATCTATTTTAGAAAAATATAAATATATATTTTAGAAAATCAAATCTACATATAACCGTCATGCATATTATGTCAATATATCATAAAATTTATATAGCTCATAGCACGATTCGAATATCCAATATTCTTTCACCTCACGCCATTGATAACCTCATTATCTTTAGCTCGATATCCGTCGAAAGTATTTTTCTTTGGATAATAATCGTATCGGCTTATTACCAATAATAATGAGTGTTTTATTATATCTACATCCGATTCCGAGATCAAGGGCAACTCTTTATATTATAGGTGACATTCAATTATCGGTATACTGCAAGTGAAATTGTAAATGCTAAAATTCACAGTTTCGACGAGTTATTTTAAGATCTTTAGGTTTAGTAACTCGTCTGATCTAGTGTTGCTAACGTCAGATTGGCAATGCTTACGCTTATCTAGTTCAATACTTTATATGTATACTTACAGTTAAAATACAATATGTTTATTATCTAATACCCTAAATATAACTATTTGTGTGAAATGCCAAAATGTATAATTATAAAAAAGATACAGTGGATCTCCGTTCTTTAGTTGTGGCCTTCGAACCAAAAAAAAAACAGTTTACAATACTATAAAATAGAAATTTTATAATATACGTACAAGACTTTTTTTTAATTTTAATACGATATTTTTTGGAAAATCACCCACTAGATACATTTAAAAGTGTAAAGTGCATTAAGTTTTTAATTATTTAAATATACTACAACAACTACAACTTTTTATAAGTCTTCCAAATTTAAATTAAATTATTCCAAATTTAATTAGCTTTAAATCGGCATCTTTGAATCAGACAGAATGATGTAGGCAATCAGGCGAAATATATATTTTTTAATTATATAGCATCTTAATAATATAAGGCAAGTAATGAGAATCCTATTTAATACGTACAAGGAACATAATTTAGAAAAATAGAATATTTGGACTTGTTTAATTAATTATTTATCAAGTGCAGAAATTTCACTACATTTTACACTTAAAAATCTCTTCCATCTTTAAGTTTCATAAAAGTAAAATCTTCTTCATAAACAAAGTTTCTTTGCCTAAAATAACCTTTAAAAAAAGCAAAAAAATCTTAAAATTATTTTATCCCTTTTTCCACTAATTTCATGTGCTTTCGTTAGCGCTATTTTTTTAAATAAGAGTGCAATGTCTTTATTTCTCGTATTGATATATAGATACTTTGTTAAACAATGAATTTTAAAAGCTTTTAGAACGATACAACAGCGCTTATCAATTCCAATTCAGTATTAAAAAGCTTTACGATAGCTTTATATTGTTTAAGTAGTACGTCAACAAATGTGTAGATGGCGCTGTATACAGTTTTTTTGAAAGCAACAGCAGATGGCAGCACTATAATCAAACGCCAAGTTATGAGTGATACAAAATTGCAATGATAATTGTTTTCTTTTGTAAATTTTATGTTTAATTTCGTTGTTATATGTAATAAACCTACCCAGTCGAGTCCAGGCACAAAGTGTGACTGTAAACGCGACTGCGTCTGATAGCGCAGCGTTAAGTACCGCCACTTGACAAACAATGCATCCGGGAATTTGAAGGAAAGTGGGTAACGGAGTGTCTTAACACTAGGTTCCCTCTGCCTACCTTGCTATGTGCAGGATACAACGTGAAGTTCAATACCTATATAATTCTATAAAATGACTTCTATCGTGTCTTGTATCATTTACGTTTGTGTGAATTATATAGGTACAATATTTGATACAAAAAATCACTATATATATATATACATATGTCTATGTTTTGTTTATTTATAAGAGTGATAAGTGGTATAAACAATACCACTACTACATTTTAATGTATAAAATATATAATTCTGTATTATTTAACAATATAATAATCACAAAGCTAACAACTTTAATTCTGTCGCATTGTATGGAATCCTGTAAAACACCTACTAAATATTTTATGTTCTTTACCTACTAAGTATTGTATGATTCATGATTTCATTTCATATTAGACCTATCAAAAAACTTAAAAGTGTAATATAAATAATATTAATATTATAGAATCAATACGTACATTCTATGCTATTCGTGTATTAAACATAAAACATTTAACTTGAAAACGGAGAGTTAAGTACTCAAATACGATTTTAAGCTATGAAAATTAATCTAACATAAGAATTTAATGAAATATTTTATGGTCTTTGGCAAGAACATTAACTTTACAAGTCTTTGTTTAATCCGGCAAGTAGTAATTTTAAAATGTATATTTTTTAACGTTATACACGCTTCTTTGTATAAAATGAAATAAAAATATTTTTTTAATAAATGCAATTTCAGTCGTCTTACAGTGGGGGGCACTTTGTTGAATATGCTTCAACAGACATGAAAATATAATACATATAATAACTTGTACAAAACCTGGTTAAAATACATGTAATGCAAAAAATTTAGTATATTTGCAAAAAATTTTCTGCTTCACTATTTATAAAAAAGTATTTTAACCTAAATATTGATCTCTAATATAAAATTAGGTCAAAATTTAAAATTGATATTTTTTATGTTTAATCAAAAGGATCACCCAACTAATTTCCTAATAAATTCATTTCTTATACGGCAAAGCAAGCTCCGATAGTTTAAGAGTTTCTTCCACATGAGACGATTAATTAATGGAACAACGAATTAAAAATGGTAGAAAAAGGTGCAATGCTGTGACAATCTCCAATATATCACTCGTTGTGTTCCACCGCACGTCCAAAGTTTTGACGTATGAGTAATTTATTGGCCTAAAAAAATAAATTACCGGATTGCCCATACATTTGTTCGACCCAAGGCGGTTGATTCGACTCCCGCAAAAAATGCGCCCGAAGCCTGATATTACCTCGCTACTAACTTGTAAAATTACTAATAACTCGGACGAATTTATCAGAAAGATGGACATTTTCTAAAGATTGTTCTTTTGATTAATTGTTGATCCTTATTTTATTTCCAAAAGCTTAATATTTCGTTATATGTAATATGTTATATAGATGCATATATTTAGTTTAGTACGTAATCCAGTATAAGAATATAATTTACATATTTACTATATTTACATACCTACTTGTAAAGTAATTTAGAAAGTTAAAATTGCTAAAGAAAAATCATTTTGCTAAAAAAGTAATAAAATGCTTTGACTTTTAGTAGTACCTATTAACTATTGCTGCTAAAGCTAAAGCAAGTGTAGCCTTATTAAATATTAGATATACCGGAAAGGTCTGTGCAGTAAGTCTATATGGAATAAAACAAAATATTTTTTTTAATTTATAAATAAATTGAGTTATTTATATGATAAAATTACCATTGTAATGAATTACTTCAGCGTAAGGGAAAGCCCTACATATTATTTTTATTTAAAGATTACTTTTTGTTGACTTTTTAATTCAATTTATTATATATTAAATTTTTGAAATAAAAATATATTCTTAAATAAAAATTAAAGGGTGCAATAAAAATCATACGAGCAATATTGTAATTGCTACAAAATCTCCCAACCCCTTTTTAAACATTTTTTGTGAATTATAAGTTTTCATTCATTCATTTTTTGTGAAAAATAAGGCCTAACTTCACCTCAGTTTCAAACACTTAAATTATAATTTTATCACCGTCGTGGTAAAGTTGATTAACATCTGACTATAAACAATATACCTATGTGCGATGTAACTCTACTTATATCTTAAAGCCAGATTCTTTCTGTATGTCTATTAAGAAATGGACGTAACAAAATTCAGAAAATAAAAACATATTTTTACATTTCAAACAGAATTAAACAACCATTTAAATGTACCTACTTTATATCTGAGTGTTTCGCCAATTGTTTATCTCTGACTAGGGTAGTCAGAGAGGTAGGATAGCGTGAAGGTACTAATAACTTTATATGGGGTGACTAATAACCAAAATTAAATAATTAACTTAATTATTGAATTCCTACTGCATTAATATATATATTTCCACTATTTTTTCGCAAAACAAACAAAATAACTACAAATAGTTGAATATGCTTTTTTCAATATAAACGCCAGTGAATCAGACTGACGAAGAGTTATATTCTGTTTAATATTCATGTATTTGTTTTCGACGCGCGTTTCGCCTGACAGTTTACCGATGGGTATGTATTAATTATTCCAACGAGACACATGGGTCCGCATTCAACCCTGCACTTTTCCATTACATCGGGCATAACGAGATATCGGTTCACTTGTTTGTTTTTGAATTGGACGTTTGTTTTTAGGATTCCGTAGTAAAAATGGTAAAATTGATGATATTCACGGTTATGTACGCTGGAAAGTTTAATTTGTGTAATACAAAAATCAATAAGGATACGTGTGTATAGTTACTCATATAATTTGAAATCTCTAGAGTTCTTTTTTTTCATGCAAATAAAAAGTATTTATTCTCAGTGAATAAGCATGTCTATTAGTTTTTTAAAAAACATACTTATACATAACTACAACATATATATAAAAATGTATGTATACAAAATATGTTTACTTTCAGGTCAGGGAGTGAACAACAACCTTGAGTGAAGTTCTCCGCTTTCCACCGCAAGAGATATGTCGAGATGTGGACGAGTGGAGGATCTCCAAATAATTTAAGTAAATAATTCCTCAGTGAAAATCGAATCCACAACCAATCGTGTTTACGAACGCAAACCACGATTGCCGCACAAAGAATTTAATATCGGCAAGTATTTTATTTTGCGACGTACGGAATCTTAAGCTTGCAAAGTTGACTCGTAACTGATTTTTTTGCAGTCACGATATCTACTTGGGATTAGATTGGATTTTCCTATCTAAATACTTTTATTTTTTGAAGCTAAGCTTTTAGTGCTGATACTTTAACATTTACATTTTCTAGTACTTATTAGTAAGATATCCGAGCTATAGTTTTAAATGAAAATATTTTAAGCTGGTTAATCTCATATATATAGTTTTTGGAAAATATGTATTTAAATATTGCTGACCACCTCGAAATCTCGGGTTTTCTAGAATATATTCTCGAATGCTAGAATAATAAATGCGATTAATCTGGTATTTATCGATTTTTTTTTATAAATCACAAAATCCAAAAACAAGCTACAAGTTATAGTTGTTAGCATTTTTTTTTTTTATTTTACGCTTCGGCGTCTTTGAATGTTTAATTTTGGGACCCCACGTGCTTTGTTAAGCCAAGGAATCGTCCCGTGTTGACAGCAAAAATTAGTGTTTAATCTAAAATAAAACAAAAAAATAATTAATTTTATTTTGTTCTCTCACTTGTTTTATTAAAATTTTAAATTATATTTTTTTGCTGATGGATAAACAAAAATAATTCGACCTAAGTAAATAGTATCATAGACACGACACTATAAAGAACAAAACGATTTACCTATATCCATTACAGTAGAAAAAATATATATTCATCTATATTTCGCATAACTATTCTTACAAAAAGGCGCTCTCACTCAAAAAGACAAGCACATCGAAAATCAAATAAATAAGACGTCAAATAAAGAGAAAGTACTGTTAATACTGTTAACAACTTAACAAATAAGATTAACTCTAGTGACAACAAACAATCGGCAAAATATTTTGTCAAATTTATGTCACAATTGGTGGTCTAATCTCCAATTCTATTATTTTACGTTACTTTTCTTTTATATTTGAGAGTGGCAAAAGGGAAAATTGGATATCAACAGGGTGCTTACCCCTTTCTTTGTATCGGTGTCTGACAATGTATTGTTTTGTTTTCAAACGCTTTCACTCGGATGAATTTAAGCACTTTTACCTTGTATTTATATATTTTGTTGTGTAAATATATTATATTATATTATATAGATAATCTTGGTTAAGCCGATTTAAGTAAGGGCCAACGCATATCCGGGATTTATATGGAAAAGAGTTATTACCAAAATAATTATATCTTTTATGAGGTCATCGTGACGCAGTGGGACAACTCTTGATTGTTATTATAATTGGTTGAGGGTCCGATTCCCACTCGAGGTATTTATTGGTTATATTTAAATTATTTTTGTTTTCATTTTCTGATAATACAAAACGCAGGGCTGAGATCCATCATCGTTATGTCTCGAATCGGGCGGAAAGCATAAGTCGGAGTGTCTTGGCACTAGATTGTATCTGCCTACTTGCTATACGGCCTACTCTTTCCTGCAAAATGAAAATCTTATTAATTAACTGAGTAACTATTTTAATTATCTCGCGTAACGTTAGAGTTTATGAATAATAATACCAACTGTGAAATAAAATATATAAAAGATACAGTACTCTGTTTAGTGCCTTATAGGGATGAAAATAAAAATAATATATATTTTAACTCTAGCCTTGACGGTACGCGCTATGTTGCCTACTGTAATTTTAGGAATAAAACCGTACTTATTATTATTTTTAAAGGGATCTTATTTTAAAAGGGATGTCGTGGAAGAGTGTGTCAGCTTAATGGGTGCCATATAAAATGTCACTTAGATGTTTGAACTAAGGTGAGAATCTTAGTTTTTCAGTTTTATGAAATACGTAATGATGAATGTATTAACTATTAGCTTCAACCTATTTCCCGCATAGCAGGATAATCAGATGGATCCTTGTGTCAAGAGAGTCCGTTCTCCACTTTTTGTCTGAAATTGAAATGTTATATGTAAAATCTGTAACTTAACAAATGAAAAAAATATTTAATCATTTTACCGAATGAGAATCGAACCCACGACAAACAACTTACAGTTCGCGCTGTCCCACTGCGCCAACATGACCTCCTGATGAGAAGACGAATCATGACGTTTATGTACATATCATTCTAAAAAAAGCAAACGCTTTTACTAAAAAAGCGAATTAAAAATTATTAATCAGCTGACTAAATAACAATTTATATTATGATCTTACAATAAATAATTTTCAAACTTATCATAAAATCATATTGATTTAACATTATGGCTTACAGTAAAGGTAAAGGTCTCAATTGCAGAGATATATGTCTTTAAAACATAAATTAATTATATAAATTCATTTGACAGCTTCACGCTTTTTCCCTTTAAAGCAGCGAAGTCCCGTAAAGGAAAGAACCTAGTGTCAAGACACTCCGTTCTCTATCATCAACATCATCAGTTAAGTGCCAAAACTGACGGACAGATCGGAGAAATAAAAATAATATATAATTCCTCTGAGTGCGAATCGAGCCCACAACCGTCGCGTTTACAGTCGGATGTTTCCTACTGCGCCACAAAGGCCCGTAATTTGTTAATTTTAATGAAAATTTTGATATAACGCAGTTAACCTGCAAATATAGCCTTTGATGAATGTTAAAGTAATATATTATAAGAGGTAATTAATTTGTTACTTGTACTAATCGTTAAGGGCGTACCCTACTACAAAGGTTGCATTCTTACTAAAGGCCCTGATCTGATGTCAGCGGCTTTAATTAAGTATTTAAAATAGATTATAATAATACCTTAAGAATTCATCTTACATTGCAAATTTATAATGAAAATGGTATAATAGAAATTTAATTTTAGATATAAAACATATTTACTGAATTATTAGTAAGTTTGCTTGTGTGTTTTGTTTTTGGCGTCTAATAAACAGGCAACAATTAAGGAAGGTTTTATGGTTCTCTCTAAAAATTTTGCAACTTATGTATTTATACTTAAAAATCCTCTAACGATTGGTGTGGGTTCAAGTTTTGCAGAAAGTTTCATAGTTCTGATTTAATGTAAAAAATAATATAGCCAAGAATTTGATTTGAAGTCAGCTCTTAACTATAATATAAAAATAAAAAAGTACAACTTAAATAAAATGTACTTCTTTATTTTTATTTCACCTTCATCCCTTTTCCTTCATTAGTTGGGGACAGTTAGGAGAAACCAGTGTTAAGACACTCTGTTCTCCACTTTCCAGCCAAATTGAAGATGTTGCGTGTTGACTGGCAGACTTCAACTTGATGAACAAAAATTCCAAGCCTAGATTATAGTCAACGTTTCGTAGCATACAATAGGTTTATTAAATGAATTGATTCGTGTCGACCACACATTAAGAATGCTCATAAAATGAACGGGAAACGGTCAAATCTCCATCGTTCACATCCCCGCATTCGTGCTATATGACCATAACAATTCCAACTCGTTTACATCTCAAATTAACTTAACTATTATAAAGAAAATAATCGCGTATGCTTCAGTTGTACAAAAAATGAGGCAGTGAGAAAAATCTAGCCTCACAACTAATAAAAGCTATCGAATTCCAGCAAGTTTTTGCGATATGTTTAATTCTATGTTGCGATCTGGTCCCAATATGGATGACGGTATTTTTTAAATTATTTTTATTGACGTCAAGATAACAATTGTATTATTCTGTACGTTTTAATAATTTTTGCAAATAAATAAAAATGTATTTTATAGTTTTATAAGTCTGTGTACATAAGTAAGTATATTATACACACTAAATGAACATAAACTATTGATAACCTACTAAGAACAGAAAACTTAAGGACTGGCTTTTCTATTAACTTTCTTTTTGTGTTTTTTCTTTAGCTTCATGTTGTATCCCGCACACAGCAGAGCAGAGGGAACCTCTAGAGGGCTATAGTTAAGACATTCCGCCCTCCACTTTCCTATTAACTATTAATTTCTTTTAACTATTTATATATATTTACCTACACATTATTTCGTTTTTTTAACCTCACGTTTTTTCCCTAGCGAAGTACTCGGAGAGACTGGCGGGCCAAGTTCTACTCGTCCCCTGTCATCAACCTCTTCATATATAATATTATTTAATATTAATATTATAATATTAAAAAAAATATGCAATACTCGATCATCACGAAGATACCTAAGTATTTTTTATCTGCACATTTACCAATCTATTATTACGATCAAAAGAACATTTTAATAAGAAACTCAATGTACGTTAATTAAAAATACAATCATAAATCTAAACTTCAAATTAGTTAATTTGGTGTCAAATTTTTGTTATACACTAATAATAATACAATCATTAATTTACTTAACAATCCAATGCATATGCAAAGTGTCTGCTCAAAATACATATACAAAACACAAAGTGTGTTTTGCACTTGCAGTAGCAGTACAAAACGCGGCGTTGAGTTCCGCCAACCAACACACACTGTTTCGATTTCTGGCGTTCGTATTGACACTAGGTTCTGTTTGACTACCTTGATATGCGGAAGAAAGCGTCAAGTTCCCGTTTCGCTTATATACATAATATATGAACATAATATACACTGTTTAAATAATAGGCTTCATAATTAATCAATAATTATTACTATTTGTATGACATTGGAAATTGATAACCGTCAATACGTTAACGACGAGTTTATACGGCCTCAGCAACAGGATAATAGTGCTCAGTATTATAATTAACTGATCCCTTGAACTTTGTAGGGTCGGTTTCACCATACAGTTAGGTGGAACGTCAAGTTAAACTTAAGCTGCTAGTTAAAGTATTTTATAGATGTTATAAATTATACATATATATAGTAGTAGAGAAAATTTAGTATCAAGGCACTCCGTTCACCACTTTCCACCCGAATGGGAGATGTTAAAGGAAAAACGTGAAGCTGGAAAAAATGCGTATGTACATACATATATGTATAAAAAAATACTAGAACTTTTATTAAAACAATTAGTTAAGCACTCGCAACTTCGCTCGCATGAACTACAAGTTCCATCATCAATTCAGCCCCTCAGGCTTTTGAAAAAATAGGTAACCTAGTACCCTATAGGCCCTCATGCTGTCCACGATCCTCGGCAATAAGGAACCGGCTATGAGAGATGTTTGAACGTGTGTCATCAATATCTCCTGAGAAAATTTATCGAAAGAGATCAAATGGCTTAAATTGTTTATTCACAAACTTTTATCATACGTTACAGCTCTTAATGGGTTGATTTTTTAAAAAAGAAGTAGCCTATGTTTGACCCTGGATCAACTACTTATTATCCTTATTCCAAGCAAATCGGGCTAGTAGACTTTCCGTAAAAGCGTAACAAATAGACAAACGGACAAACAAGCTTTAGTATTTATCTAATATTAGTATGGACATTTTAAGTCATTTTTTACATCATTAACTGCTTGTATAAAGTAAGTAAGGTCAGTTTTGTAATCATCTCAAATAGAACGTCGAAACGTTTTCCTCCACTACTTTCGTTTATCACTTATTTACTTATTGATAAAAAAACAGCGATTTAATTTATTATTCCATTACTTGTTATGCAAAGGAATATCTCACGTTGCTAATAAACATCTCGTAGCAACGGTCAAAGATCGAAGGTCAGACAACAGACAAAATATAAACAGTAAAAAAATTCCAACAAAGCATTGTGATATTTTTATATACATTAAGAATTTGTTAGCGCGTGTACATAAAATGTTTCTTTAATTTTTTTAGATATCGAACCAGTGAACTCCGAAGAACAATCGGCAGTTTAAAGGAAAGTATGACGTTTAACCGTTCCTTGTTAGCTATGTTGTTTTCTTGTAACAAAATTAACAGTGTAGTGTAACCAGCAAAATCGAGCGCATCGGGCCCGCATCACACCTGTGGCCGGCATCAAAAGTGCCGACCCCCACCACTGCATCACACGAGCCGCCTCGTGATACACTCCCATGAGAACTTTAAAAGTCACTCATAACATTGCCTGGATGAGCCAAATAAAATGAAATTTGTGTCTTTTTTATTAAAAGCTTTAATGCTCCACAGCTTTAATGTTCTTAAATTATAATTAAAAAAATATTGATGATGTTTCGTTATGAACTATTGTTTAAAATTAAGTTGTAACTAAATATAATTAAAATGAAAAAAAAAACATCGCAATAAATAATCACGGTCCAATGTAAAATATTCGACGTTAGGTTCAGTAGTAAGAAATACATAGAAATGTATTATAGAATATGATAAATATTACCAATTAACTTATCTACATAAAAAAATTTTGTAATTTAATATTCTACTTTATCCGCCGTTGAACTACTCAACACTCAATACCTCGAGTCAAACAGAAAGTGGAGAACGGAGTATCTTGACACTGGTTCCTTCTACCTACCTTACCATATGAGAAAAATAAGGAAGCTAAAAATGCTTAAGTTTTACTCTATCTTACTCAACACCATTACACAAGCCACTTCCATTATCTCTATATCCTTATAATAATCCAATAATAATAGCCTTTTCAGATTTTATTGATTTGAAATACCTAATCGGCTGATTGATTTCTTTATAGCCGACCGAAGGCGGGCCGTCTATTGATCGTATTGACGCTTGTCTAGGTATTAATTGAGTTAATTGCCCAGGAATTGATGGTCTTCACGCGCCTGTAGGACTTGTTTTGGCACCTAATTAAGCCCTGTAGAAATAAAAAGACTGTTAGTTGTATACCTTTTATTTTGATATTAGATAAAAAAAGTCTGCCCATTTTTTGTTTTAAAATTAAAATTATTTTAACAAATGTAATTAAATTTATTAAATATAAATTATATTTTTTCCAACATACATACAAAAATAATTGTAGATTGCCTTTGTATAACTCTCTTTCGTAATCATATCTATTTCGTATTTTAAGCTCAAGCACAATGTTAGTAAACCAGGTCAAAAAAATACCTAATATTTGAATTAAAAATATTTATTTTCAAAATAAAACTATTTTTACTGAATTAATCGCGTAAACATTTAGTATTCGAAACCTGATGTTTCAACCTGACTTTAGAGTTGTCCATCGTAGTGTACTTACCGTGATAAGTCGAATTTTCTAAAATATATTTTAGAATACCAAAAACATACGCGATTATTCCGGTTAAAATAATTCTATTACAAAAAGTGTAAAAATTGCGAAAACAAACGTTGTTATTATGCAAATATTTACACAAATATGGCCTGAACAGAGGTGACGACGGTTGTGATGACTCGGGAATGTTTTTATTTATTTTATTGTACAAAGCACATTTGTTAAACTTGTGGTCTTTGTGGCGCATATTACAGCGTCTAACTGTAACAGCGATGATAGTAGGTTCGATTCCTAAATAATTGGAATTTCCCACTCGGAGAAATGGTTAATATATTATTTTAATGTCTCCGTTTTGTTGCCTAAGACAAAATGCGACGTGAATTCTGCCACTAAACTCGCAACATCTCGATTTTAGACAGAAAGTGAAGAACGGAATGTCTAAACACTTGGTTCTCTCTGACTACCCTGCTATGCGATAAAAAAAACCGTTAAGCCGACTAAAACTTATAAAATAATTATTTTCAGCAAAGCTTATTATAATGAAGTTATTTAATATGTATTACATCATTTTACGTTAAAAAGCTTATAATAAAATGCTGCTCCAAAAGATTTACTCCAGAATAATTTATACGTGTTTGCGATACCGAATCTGGATTATGGACGTTCGTGCTTTATCCCAAACCCTCTTTCATATTTTAATATGCTAATATTTTCAGCCTTTCACAAAGTTTTCATTTAAAAAGAATTTAAGTTAATTATGCAGATGTCAGTCCTTGATTACATTTGTCAGACGTCATGTGAATTAAAGTACAGTTTAAATTCTATGTATAGTTATGGTAACATAGCATAATTTATGCAAAGAAATAATATTTTTTCTGGTATATTCTGTTTCCATATATGTACTTCAGAAATCTGTCCTAACAACTGTTTTATTTCCGCATGTGTGCCGTGCTTTGTTTTTGTATTCTTCTATTCTAATTAGTTAGTTTCCTAAGTAAGATTGATATAAGCTATGTAAGCTTCACATTTTTCCTGCTTATCAGGGTAGGGTAAAACGAAACTTGTGTCACGCATTCTGTTCTCCGCTATCCGTCCGAAGTCTTAGATACTGAAAAATGAAAATAATATATATATATCTTTTCCCGGAGTGAGAATCAAATCCACAACCATCGCGCTTAAAGTCACACTATGTCCCACTGCGCCACGATGAACACGACTTTGGAACTTATGTAATGAAATAATAAATAATTATTGCATTCTAAGTTTAAAAAACTAAATTAAATTAAGCAGAAAAAAATGATCCAAGAAATTACAATAAGTACTTAACAATATTTGGTACATTACCCGGCAATAAATAATGCACATCGTTGCTTAGAATGAAACAGTGGGCCGTTTCGGTTTTGTAGAGCGCTATCTTTGTCACTCATTTGGTATGTGACGTATGTGTTGTTATCATTTTAAGCGACGGAGACAACGCTCTACGAAGTCGAAGCTAACCGATTGATTCATTCTAAGCATCGATGTGCATTATTTATTGCCGGGTATTATACATTATAATTTTTTAAGAAAAAACATAAATTGAGTAATTTTTTATCTGTCCTATTATCAATTCACTTTGCCCAGGAGTTATACACCAAGATGATATAGTGTGTCAATTTATCGATTTGTAATAATCATATAGTGCATTTATTTAAATTATTTGTAAGAGACCAGTCCTGGCACATATGCAATGCAATAAGTGTAACTGTAAAGTGACTGGTTGTGGGTTCGATTCCTACTCGAGGAGTGGAATTATTTAAATTTCCATTTTCTTCACTCTGGTGTCCGAGGCAAAGCCCGGCGTTAAGTTCCGCCACTTAACCCGCAATGCCTTCAAAATTCGGCGGAAAGTGGAGAACAGAGTATCTTAATACTAGGTTCCCTCTGCCTACCCTGCTGTGTGCGGGATACAGTGTGAAGTTATAAAAAAAATTTAAGATATAAACATTACAAAATGTATTTACTTCTTAAACGTTATATAACTATAAAATTAGATATCTATTTATATAATTATTTATGAATTTGTAGCTATTAATACATAAAAGCATGATGGGAAGTTAACGACAGTTTACTTTTTCTTTCTCTAATGAAGGTTAATATTGCTCATATGACGATTCATGTAACATTTAAACACACTCAAAATCATTGTCAAATTCCAGCTATGGCACTTAAATTATGTTGAAAAAGACATTTTTAGATATCGTATAAAAAGTTGAACGTACGGGGATTCGAACCCGCGCCTCTTGGAAAGCGTCCGAGCGCTCTGACCGCTAAGCCATGCATTCGTTAAAATGTATCAAAATTTATTACAGCTTATTTACATAAAAAAATATACATATTATCCTGATTTACTCCCGCCATCCACAATGTTACAAGTAAAAATATATGTAAGTCGCTTATATAAGAACAATGCAACATCAAAGCTTAGTCAGAGTTGAACATAAAATGTTCCCAAAGTTGAACAAAGACATCAATTCGTACACATTTCATCTCAAATTACACATGTTTATATACAGACTGACACGTTTGTTGTTACTTTTGTACAGTTTCTTCAAAATATGTTCGAAATTTTGACGTTCTCCGAACTAAGCCGCGGGCTGTTCCTAAAACTAAGGCTTCTCGGTGTACAAATATATATCAAGTCCACTTTTATACATTTTGGCATGAAGTGTCATTATTATAATTTAGTTATGACTTGTGGTCCCTATCCTACAATATCTTTATTGTCATCATAAGCTTACATTATGAAACAAAGA
Source organism: Dryas iulia moderata (assembly GCA_019049465.1). Classification (NCBI taxonomy): domain Eukaryota; kingdom Metazoa; phylum Arthropoda; class Insecta; order Lepidoptera; family Nymphalidae; genus Dryas; species Dryas iulia. The sequence continues at coordinate 6,886,267 of CM032431.1, forward strand.
AATGTCTAGAACATCTCGCTTTTACTGTATACCAGGACAGGCCCAGTCGAGATATTATATGCGGAACATAACATCACGCTTTCCGATACCATAGAAAGTTAAAAACTTACTTTTGTCTTACCCTACAAAACAGACCTTGTTGTTATCCATTACCGCAAATAAAATTATTTTACCATAAGCTAGTAGTAGGTATATACTATAACTACTTACTATACTATATACCTACTTTGCCATTTTTATGATATATATTATATAATTACATACATTATTGACTCACATTAAATAAATATCAATATGTTTTATACATTATCTTTTATTGGGAGGCCTTCGTGGCGCAGAGCAACATTTGCTTGTAAATTGGTTTCAGGTTCGATTCCTACTCAGGGATTTAATTATATATTTTTTTTTATTTCTCTACACTGGTGACAAGACAAAATGCCGTATTAAGCCCAGCCGCTCGCTGTCTCAATATTCGTTAGACAGTATTAAGCAGAATGTCTTAATACTAGACTCTCTGTAGCTACCAATTATGGGGGGAAAACGTATAGGAGCACATTATAATCCATCACAGTGGTTGATATAAGCTATGACATATAGAAATGAAAATTTTTACCGTTGAGCCCTTAGTGGTGAAATGAGGCGGCGCCTGGTTATAGACGTGATTGGTTTCGGGTTCGATTCCTGCTAAATGCAATGAATTAATTTTATTGTTTTTATTTCTCCGTTCAATAAGACCAAGCGCGGCGTTGGGTTCCGCTAGTCTACAAGTATCGAGTCCGGGCGGAAATTTCGTAGAAAGCGTAACGACTTTTAGTTATTTTTGAATCTTGTGCTCTGCGGGAAAAAATATGAACTTAAAATAAAAAATATATGTATGTGTATGCAAACAAAATGATTACAGTACCCGAACGAGCTGAAAAAATAGTTTATTTTTTAATAGGCCCCTGTTTAATAGAAGCGCAGCAATTATATTAATTAAAATTATCATCAAATTTTAGAGATTAAAAAGCGCTATTATCATTTGGAATATTTTGTTTGGCCGAATCATTGTTTTGATTGACTATTCTGTGAACTTTCAATGTTATCTTTCTCCCAATATTCATTGGGCATTTCAGTCAGTTTTATTTGAATAATGCTTAGAATAAAATATTAAAGGACGTAGGCGGAAGAAAGTTTAAACTGTTAAAAAATATCATTCGCAAATAAAATGTAATCAATAGAATCAAATAGAGGCCATGGTTAGATAGCATCTAACTGGTTGTGAGTTTGATTCCCTTTATAAAGTTTTTCTTAATCTTTTTTTCTCATAATGGATAAAAATGGACGAAAATACAATAGTTATAATTATTATTAATAAAGATATTAGAGATTGAAAAAAGATTTTTATATAAAACGCCATACAAAAAATCTCGAAAGTATCATTCACAGAAAAAATATAATTTCCCATCCAAGAACCATAAACCATCAGAGGAAAGTTATACGTTTACGTAAAATAGAAGGGAAAATAGATACTTTTCATCACGATTCCAATGGACATTAACATTTGATCTCGCATTTAATTTCGTCTGTGGATAACCAATTAGCTAAGCGTTTCGCTTAGGTCAAGTGACAGATCGGTATTGAGACTTAACACTCAGTTTTTATACTTATCTAACGAATTCTAACTTGCTTTTCCCTTTGTGTTTTGCAACAAAAATAAAACACAAACGCATTGCTGTATATTGCTTTGTGATTTCCAGGAAAGCTAAACAAAATACGTTTGTAAGCTAGCATTTAAAGTATTTTTTACCTAGACTTTTTTTATGAGATTCGTCGAATGAAATAGTTTTTATTCTCAATAACGTTTAATTAAAAACAAAAAGCGTTTGTACAATATGAATGTGTAAAAAGTTTTATATTCAATCTAGCCTGATACGAGTATAGAATATACATATAAATATATAGGGCCGGCGTGGCGCAATTAGGCAGCATCTGATAATGAACACGATAGTTGTAGGTTAAGTTTCCACTCGGGAGGACGATTATGTATCATTTTTAGAAAATATGTAAAAATTTAAAAGCAATGGAACACTCTACCTAAGACAAAGCGTGGTGTTAAGATCTGCCACTTAACAGGCATTGTCTCTATTTCGAGCGGAAACATCGAAAGATCGTGTGTCGTAACACTAAGTTTCATATGTATGTCCTGGTATGTGGGAAAAGCTAGTACTATTAGTATTATTGATTTAAAATCATTTTTCATTTTACCTCAATAAATAAAATATTTTATGTAAATAGTGGCCGAATTTAATATAGTGGACTTCTAAAAGTTCACATTTAATATGAGCAAATGAAATATAAAACCCGTAAGCGCCTTAGGCTACAAGCTAGTTTGTAATTTAAACGATATTGTACTTTTGTACTAATAAAACCCTAATGTAAGCGGTACATAAATACCGTTATTACATGTCTTTGATGTTTATGTCTGATTAAAAAGCTGTTCTGCTTCGTGCTACCTTTCACATGCACCCCACATTGCACAGTAGGGAGAGAAATGGTCTATTCTCCACTCTCCGCCTGAACCCAAGGTATTGAATGTTGAGTGGAATTCAACTTCGCGCTTTGTGTAGTTACTATAGAAGAGAAATTTAAATATAATAATTTCCTTATAAAGATATCGAATCCACAATCATTGCGTACAGTAAGATGCTGTCACATTACGCCACGATAAAAAGTAACTTTATAATAAAAACAAACATTATTTGTATAAGTCATTAAAACTCCAAATATATCACTCAGGTACTGAGAATCAAAGAAACACCTTTTTCGTTAACTAGTTGTTTATATAAAAACCACGAATAAGTATAACGCTAAGAATTTACTCTAGAAATTTACTTTTCAGAATGTCGCTATAATAGGCTACTTTTTATTTCACCATTTATAGGACACTTTTTAGATTTTGTAAATAAAAATATCAATGAAAATGTATAAATAACAAAGTATTCAATTTTAAGAATATCAGGGAAGAGAAGACACTCTTTAGACTCTATGTTTTTATGGCCGGGCTGCCCATTGCACTGCTTAGAGAGGATCTTTGAGCCTGGGACTTGTAACGTAAGTGTATCCTACCCATTCTCTCTCTACCTATTGTTTCCTTTAAACTAAAAAAGCTACTAAGCAATTTTAATACCTGTTCAATTTTTCACTAAAATATTAAATTATTAACTTAAGTAGCCAAAACAACAATAACCAAACAATGAAACCAATAAAACAGTTAAACCACGATCAAAGGCACCCAAAATAATTAATCATAGAATTAACAGAACTGTAACACAATCAGTAATTAATAGCCCGTATTTAACGAATTCAACATAAATACTCAGTAACTACAATATTAGAGCAATTCAAAATAAAATACCTCAGAGGTAGACCTCCAGGTGTGAGTGCATAAATATACTGTACCGGGGTCCCGCTGGCATGCTCATGCCTGCTGTCATATTAACTGTTACATTAAATTACTGCTACGAAACTGATCGATCTTACGTGCTTATTGTCTTAAAGACAAACTTTCTACTATAAGTCTTATTATCTTTATATTAAACACTATTTTTCAATTTTCACATATAGAAAGTTACAACGTTTAACTAACGAAAGCAAAGCTCCAATGTACCGCAGCTCGCACATTGATTTCGGCTCATTCGAAAAGATATCTTTTTTGTCCATTTGTTTGTTTTAATAATATTTTATCCGGTGTGATGGAACGCGCACATTTGTCAGCTCGTGAAATATAGCTGCGTTCAGTCCAGCTTAATTAATTAGTATCTTGGTATGCATCGTAATGAAGGATTAAGGTTGTTATTGATTTTGTATATTTATGATATTTTAAAGCAGTTTTATTCTTTTTCTCGCATAGCAGGATAGGCTGAGAGAAAGTAATGTGAAGAATTCTGCCCTCCACTTTTCGCCTGAAATCGAGAAATTGCGTGTTGGGTGGCGGAAATGAGCGCTTCGCTTTGTCTTAGTTAGGAGAGCGGAGAAATAAATACTATATATAATCATGCACCCGAATGGAAATCGAACTCGCGTTTACAGTCAGACGGTTCCCCATTCCCCCACTACGACCTCTTACGTTATTAAGACTCTTACGTTATTCCCCGATATTCTATTAGTATTGAAGCTTACCAGGCATTATTCTTTAAAAGAAAATCTTTTAGAGATAATAAAATTTTCCATAGTATGCTCAAGTGCCTAGGTAAATATCGAGGAAGCCATTAATCATTTAGAGGGAAAAGAGGTTACGGAAAATAAAAATAAGAAGTTTTTAATAGTTGAGATAAAATATGATAGATTTTTAAAGTTGCTTTTAAACTTTAGACTTAATAAAGCCATAATAATTATTTTTCTTCTATTAATAAATATAGTAGTGGTTCTATGTAAAATTTATCGAAATGTAACTTAGGTAAAAGTAGGTACTACTTGTCAATGAATTTTATTTTATTGTATATTTCCAATACATTATTATAATTTCTAAATAATAGCCGTTCTATACATTTTGTCTATACAAACAAAAACTTCACCTATGTTCATATAACTGAATTATATAATTTGGAACTTTTTCTCCTATTTTACCAAAATTTCGTTCTGCCTTGTTTTTCGATATCTTCAGACATCGGAAACAAGGCAGAACTAAATTTTAGTCTATCGACTATAGCAAATACTTACTTTAACCTCTTTTTGCCGTTACGAAGACAATGTATCAAATGCTTATCCCATCGCGTATTAGATCCCTTAACGTATCGATATCGCATCGCAAACGCAGCGTATCAAATGCGATTCAAGTCGGTTCGTTGCTACATAACAACTCGTAATGGGCGACCGTCATTAAATGTGTTAACCCTAGTGTCTCTCGTTAGAATGGCGAATGTGCAAGTCACCTAACTCTTTGATGGTTTTCTGTTTCGTGATTATAGTTTTTGACTATTTCAAAATAATCATATAGCATATTTATTTAAGAATATAGGGTTAAAATAATATAGTGTTAGAAACCATCGTGGCATAATGGAACACGGTTGATCGTGGGTTCGATTCCCACTCGTAGAAATGATTATATACTATTTTCATTTGCCCACTGTGATACATAAGACAATACGTGACGTTAAGTTGAGCTATTCAACACGTTATGTCTTACTTTCGAATGCAAAGTGAAGAACAAAGTGTCTTAACGTTAGTGACTATACTGCTGCTAATATAGTTTTAAATAAAATTTAAAATTTTAAGAGATAGCTGTGTTTTTTTTTCTTAATGAAATTACTAACTATGAAAATCTCGAGTTAAGTGGAAAATCTTGAAAATCCAAAAAATCTTAATATTACAAAGGTAAAAAATGTATGATATATCTGAAAACTCCTACTATTTAAAAATAAAAACCTTTAACTTTAGAATGAGCATGTCACGAAAGGGTGAATCATTAGATGGTTTGGGACAATCGTCCCTCATGACACCACTTCCCGATTATGAGATATGATACAGACGTCGGCACCTCTGATCTCTTTTTAGAGTTCCTAAGTTAACCAAAATTGGTTCCCCCATTTTGGTTATTAGCGTTATATAAACTAAGTACATAATATGTGGTATTCTTCCTTTCCTTTTCTAAAAGGATAAATAGATTGGTAACGTCATATACGTCAACGTTAAAATAAATCAAATATTAAGTTTTTGTTTAGCTTCACGAATTTTCCCACATAGCAGAGGCAGAGAGAATCTAGTATCAAGACACTCCGTTCTCCGTTTTCGAAAATTTAAAAACATAGTGTGGCGTGTTTTGTTTATTGTCAAATTTTAGGTATAAATATTTAGCAATGCTTTTAAATTACATTCCAAGAGGCCGTCATGGCGCATTTGGATAACGTCTGACTGTAACGCAATAGTCGAGGCTTCAATTCCCACTTGGAAAAATGACTATACCACATTTTGATTTCTCCTCCCTGACACCTAAGACAAAGAGCAGCATCAAGTTCCGTGACTTAACAAGCAATGTCTCAGTTTGGGTGGAAAGTGGAGAATGGAGTGTCTTGACACTAGTTTCTCTCTGCCTCCACTGCCATGCGAGGAAAGTTGCGTTTAAAGCCGCTTTTATATTGAAATTTATACCTACGTGTAATTTTTGAAACGTATTCTTGAAGCACAAACAGGTACAAAGTGATGTAGAAACCATAAGTTTTATCGACGTATTGTTGCCATTTCAGAGCTGCTTGCCAGTGAACAGTGCATCGTAACGTTGAGAAATCGCTTCGAAATTGGTCTCACCTATTCCCAACTTACTTCGGATATGCTTTAAAGGGTCCATCGTGTTGTCAGACCACCTGGCTCAACATAAATATGCCAATATGTCAAGAGAAATACATACATATATTACTTACGCTAAATACAATAATTGCCGCCTTCTTTGGAATTGTCTTGTAGTGTCCGTTCGAATACATTATGATTGCGATCTCCACTCGGGTATATGTGACATTTGAAATATTTCTATATCTATAGTCTAACTAAATAAAGCGAAGCATAATCGCAATGGAAAATGTATGACGAAGTGAAATTTTTCTCTCTACAATGTGATGAGATGCATGCATTTAACGTAGGCAGATAAAATAATGAAGACATTTTCGCTTCCTTGAAAAAAATAAACCGAAATATAAGAACTGTCTGCTGAATTTATACATTTCGTAAGTTTCAGGCAATTTCAATTTTACACATAGCGGGGTAGTCAGAAAGAGCCTCCTCTTAAGATACTCCGTTCGTCATTTTCCGCCCCAAATCAAGTCTCTTCGTATTGAGTAGGACAACGCCTGACGTCTATACACGACTTGTTATGGATTCGATTCCCACCATGGCGAATTAATATATTTAAATTATTTATATTTCTAGGCTCTAGTAACACAAAGCGCTGCGTTGAGTACCGCATATAATACTATATACCTTTTATTTGTATATGTGTCATCTCTTTTTTATTAAGGATTTCTTCACAATATTTAGTTCATGACAATAGTTTCAAGTTAAAATAATTTAATTACATATTTTTGCCAGGTTTAGGTAACACATTTTTAAGATTTCGATGTAGCTGTATAAATGTAGGTATTACTAGGTTAGTGTTCTTGGACGATTTTCTGACGAAAAAAGATTTTTATATAAAAATGTTTTCCATATCCTTCTTATATTCTTATTCCATGACACTTTAAAAATATTTCAGGTTTAAGTAATGTTTATTATGTTTGTAAATAGTAATAAAGTTAGAAATACAACCTTACTACAAGTAACGAATTAAACGTACCAACGAAAAAGAATTGAAAGATTTACAAATTTATTTTTAACAATTGATAGAATATTTCAAATAAAATACCTATGCAATGTTCATATTGATGAAATGTACGAAAATGACGAAAATTCAAATTCATTTTCATTTTCAACAGCTATATTTTTTTACTTGTAATAAGTAAATATTACTATATTTACTTTCTTAGAATTTAGTTTGGCTTCAACTTCTCAATCGATATGCCCTAGTTAACTAGGATATACGAAATTAACTTTTTACTAAGATCTTCGTAAATCGCTGAACAGATTGCGCCGTCAAGCGCAACTGTTATTTGCAAAAACAACTTTAACAATAAGTTACAACAAACTGACAAAATCAATTTAACATTTTTCCCACGATTTTAAACTAGTTTGGAATAATTAATAGCTATTTGTTTTTTGTTTTGTTTATTTTTATTTTATAATATAAAAACTTACGCTCTAAAAAGTATCGTTTAGTCACTTAATTTTAGTTTAATTAATATTCTTTACCGATTGTTTGTAGATAAAGTTAATGTTTTAAACATTAACTTTATTCTAGTATTTTTTTTATGCTACTTACATTTCAAGGTGAAGCTGCAAGAAGACAGGCTGCAACAAGTTAAATAATTCTTGTTAGAAGATAGAATAGCAGCACATAGTACGTTCTAAGCAAAAAAGTAAAGAAAATTATAATACCTATCGGAATTGAGTCATAAAATATTACAATACAAAATAAGGCAGTTATTACTTTACGAACAAAAATACACCCACAATTTTGACTGAGACAAAATAAGAACTCTGAGATGTTAAAATACTTATATATCAATATATTACAACGTGTATTATAAGCATGAATAAGTAATGCATATTAAATTCTTTTGTTGTCACCGTCATATAAACATATAACCTACTATGCCACTATCAGATATGACTTCAACGTCATAAATATTTGTGAACTTGACGATGAATTTGACGACGGAATTCAACTTTGAGGGTCCGTAACCACTAAATAAACCGATGAAGGCCAGGACTGCCATGAGCCATCCTACTACACTGCCAACCTTGTTGGAACGTTATTAAGTAATTATATGTGGTAAACGATACCGCGGTTTGTCTTAGGTACCACAGCGGAGAGTGAAGTTGACACAGGGAAGTGTCTATTCCTCAGAGTATGAATAATATGCAATATATTTTAAATATGTAAAAAAAGTTATTAAATTGGTATTTGATTTTCCCTTGCCAAACGATATTTCATAGAATTGTGGTGGGTAAAGAAAAATTTCGACGTAGTTGGATGTAGAACTGCGGTCAGAGCGCTTGGACGGTTTCTGAGAGGCAAGGCTTCATCTACTTAACACGCAATAGTACAAAATAGGTGAGAAACAAAAACATAAGAAGTTGACATTCAGATGCTTTCTCCATTGGCAAATCACTGCAAAACGCCGTCTTAAGCAGCTCCATTTTGCGAGATCTTCAATATCCTCGGTAGTTAGTTCATCGGGTCTCATGTCCTGCTTTACGACATCCAGCCATCGCTTGTTTAGATGTTCGGGGTCTTGCAAGACATTTTCATACCCTCAGGCTAGTGTGCAATGTGGCCATATAATCTCAGGCTACTCTCTTGGAGCTTATTCGCTACGTCACGGCCTCCAAGACTACTTCGAATGAGCTTGTTAGATACACGGTCAGCCTGCGTAACATCACACATCCATCTCAGCATTTCTCTCAGCTCTTTCATTTCATAGGTAATGTCTTGCCGTTTTATGCTATAAAAATATTGTAGTGTCAACAAACCCATATACAAGCTTTATAGCAAATCAGACCGCAATATGCTACATATATTTAATTATATAGAAGATACGATTGAAAGTAATGAACTTGTAAAAATATTATATTTATTGGTTATTTTGTTTGTATTTTATACAAAAGTTCAATTAATTTTTCACTAAGTTTACTTTTTCAAGAACCACAATGGAATTATAACAAAAAAATGTATTACTACAGTACTTATACTTTTGCAACAATTAAGACATAGTACCTACTGTGCCATGACTGTTGCTTGCTGTAACGTAAGCCACGAAGTTTAATTTTCATTCTTTCCTTTTATTACTTTTTATCAGTCTCTATATCGATGTTTTGGCCTAGAATTATTAAGGTAAGTGGCACGTACAGCTACTATCGTAGATTTTTTATAAAAGCACTCCAAACCTGTCTCTTTTACTTGCATATTATGTCTTATATAAATATTGAAAACATTCAAACATTCATTAAATATTCCACCATCGTGGCGCAGTAAGACAGTGTATGACTGCAATCACGATGATTTTGGGTTTACAATGTGGGGATATTATTGTTATCTCCTAACTTTGGTACATAAGACTATGTACAGCGTTATGTTCCGCCACTCAACACGCTATGACTCGCTTTCTAGCGGAAAATGGAGTACGTAAAACCTACATAGGTAAACCATAAATATTTTCTGTAACATTTTTAAAGTGTTATTCCACACTTAGAAATATTGAAAAAGACATTTAGAAAACATATAAAAATGTTTAAACGTAAAACAACGTATTTGAACGCATTGCTCAGTGGTGAGAGCGCCTGGACGGTACTCAGGAGGCACGCATTCGAATCCCGTTCAAATTTTTATAGGTTTTCTAAATGTCTTTTTCATAAATAAATTTCCTTTTTCTGTTTTGATCTTTTGCTCTTTCCCACATTGCAGGGTCGTCAAGGAGAAAATAATATCAAGTCACTACGATTTCCGCTCTTTTCGCCGTTGCTTTCCGCCAGAAATCGAGACATTGTTAAATCAACGCTGCACGGATATAATAATTTAAATAAATCATTTTTCCGCGTAAGAATCAAACCCACACCCAATTACGCTTACAATCAGAAACAACACGTGGCATTATCTCATATTCTATCTCTTTTATATCATATTTACTATTTATACCACTTTAATCCACATTCAACGACAGGTTTAATCTATTTTTATACCAAAACGAAGCAATTATTCCTAGTGCAATCGTCTGTTACTAAAAGTGGAATATTAAATCCGCTTTAGGTAAAATAATATCTCAACGCTATATATATTCTATTTATGCGCCTTTACATCGGCAGATTTGAAATCAATTTTAAAATATATTTATAGTTCTATACCATTATTTATTTTTCCCATATTCTTTGTAACTACTAAAATATACACATTAAGGCTTAAGGCTAGTCACGGTGCACAGAATGTAACTGTTGTGGGTTCGATTCTCACTCGAGAAGCGGAAATATTTAATATTTTCTATTTCTTCGTTTTGATGTCGAGGCAAAGCGCGGCTTTAAGTTGCGCCACTTAAAACGCAATATCTCCAAAATTTGCCAGAAAATGGGGAACGGAGTGTCTTAACACTAGGTTCCTTCTATCTACACTGCTATATGCGGGATGTAGGGTGAAGCTAAAAAAACAATAAAGAATATAATATTGACGAATGGAATAAATAAAACTATAAATAACAAAATACATAATATAAAAATTGCACGTTTATTTAATCCTCTTTTGCTTTTATAAAACTCTAACAAAAGACACAATAGCTAATTGAGAATATCTGTAATTAATTATTATGATATAATTCTATGCTATAATACTGAAGAAGAGATGAGTAAGTTATTATGAAATTGTTTATAGAAAAAAATAATACACCTATGCTAATTAGAATAGTATAAAATAATAAGAGTTAACAATTTAGATTTTGTTTTTCTATATACTTTCATTATAATTTTATTTTTGTAAATTCCCGGCATAGAGTTATATCTACTGTACCTCTAACGGACACAGACACAGATAAAGGAAGAGAACGTGGTGTCCCTTTCTTTTTTAATTCTTCGTTTGCCAGTTTCGCCTTTCACAACCGTCGCGTTAACAGTCAAGTACTGCTCTCACTCTCTACCAACATAGAAAAGATTAGCTAACAAGTATGTTAATTAACGAAATTTATAGTAGGTAATTTAGGCCTATTGCTATCACCTCCCTGCTCTCTAAAGTAATGGAGAGTTTAATTAACAGCCAGCTCCTGGGCTATCTGGAGGATCATCGGTTGATTAACGACCGTCAATATGGCTTCCGCCATGGTCGCTCGGCCGGTGATCTTCTGGTTTACCTAGCCCACCGCTGGGCTGCTGCCATCGAAAGCAAGGGAGAGGGCCTGGCAGTTAGTTTGGACATGGCGAAGGCCTTTGATCGGGTGTGGCATCGGGCGCTCCTAGCGAAACTTCCATCCTATGGGCTTCCCGAGAATTTGTGCAAGTGGGTCGCTAGTTTTCTCACCGGGCGCAGCATTAAGGTCGCTGTTGACGGTTTTTGCTCTAACTACATGCCCGTGAATGCTGGCGTCCCGCAAGGCTGTGTGCTGTCCCCCACGCTATTTCTCCTGCATATCAATGACATGTTAGAGGATCCTGGCATTCATTGCTATGCGGATGATAGCACGGTGGACGCCGTATATACCGGCCGTGCAGGTCTTTCTCGGGATACCGTCGACGAGTGCCGAATAAAACTTGTGTCTTCTGTTGAGGCATCCCTCGCTAATGTCTCCTTATGGGGTGAAAGGAACCTGGTTCAATTCAACCCCAAGAAGACACAAGTTTGCGCGTTGACCACTAAAAAATCCCCATTTGTCATATCACCAGTATTCGAGAACACTCCCCTTAAAGCCGAGCCCTATATCAGCTTATTGGGCCTTAAAGTTTCGAGTGAGTGCCAGTATCGCGACCATCTGGAAAGCAAGGCCAAATTGGCCTCGAAGAAGCTGGGTGTCATCGGCCGAGCTAGACAGTACTTCACGTCCAAACACCGATTGTCCCTGTATAGGGCCCAGGTCCGGCCTCATATGGAGTACTGTTCTCATCTCTGGGCCGGTGCCCCCCAGTATCAGATTGAACCATTTGATCGCATACAACGCAGAGCCATTCGAATCATTGGGGACCCAATAATCTGTGAAGGGCTTGACACTTTGGCATTGCGTAGAGACGTTTCTTCACTGTGCGTTCTCTATCGCATTTACAACGGGGAGTGTTCTGGAGAACTGTTTGACTTGATACCTGCCGCCGAATTCTCCAACCGCACAGTACGTTCCAAACTTAAATACCATCCACACCATCTGGATACTTGGCATTCGAGTACTGTGCGGTTTCGTAGGACTTTCCTTCCACACGCCACTCAACTGTGGAATGGCCTACCGGCGGCAGTGTTTCCAGGTCGATACGACATGAATACCTTCAAAAGGCGCGTTTACCTCCATCTCAAAGGCCGGCAACGTCCCTGTAGCTCCTCTGGTGTTACACGGGGCCGTGGGCGGCGGTGTTCACTTAACACCAGGTGACCCGAACGCTCGTTTGCCTTGTCCTTTCCATAAAAAAAAAAAAAAAAAAAAGTAGTCTGACAGAATCTTTTTTAAACCCTTTTCCTTTGCTTAGATCACTTGGGTACAGTAGGGAATTGGATCACCAACCATCGCGTTTATAATCTCGTACTCCCCTACTATTCCATGACGTTATCTAATTAAAATAAAAAGTTAACTAGTAGAAGTATGTCAATATAGGAATTAATAAAGATCTGATGTTACGAGTTTCTCATCAACACTTCTCAGCAGAATTGTTTGCCGAGTCGGTAGTGAGAGCGTTTTCATGAATGAAGGAACTTTACTAACGATTGAAATGTACTTCTAAAAGTGTAATTGAACAAAACTTCACTTCATTATACTCAGTGCTACCGCATGAATACTAAATGTGTTAAGTAAAATTATGTACATATGTCGGAGAGAAAAGGTCATAGCAATGAGCAACATCACCACAGCTGACGTCACTCGTATAGTTTTGATGATCGTCGACGATGAAAGGTCTAAAAATAAAACTGCTTAATATAATTGAAAGCCTAGTTTATTATTAAGGCATCGTAATATTATCACAGAGAGGTCCGCACTGTCCAAAGACTGAAGCGAAACCCCCTTGAAAACTTATAGAAAATTTCGGCTTATTTATACTGTAAATAGCCAATCAAAACTACCCACTACTTTTTATTATTATTTTGGCGTTGGCTTTATGATTATATCTGTATACTTTACAAATGATTATTGAAAGTTGTTTGAAATCGATTAATCTAACTATCATAATAATTTAACTCGTCGTTGCGCCGACATATACATAAATAAATGCCTTTTTTGATTTTTTTTTATATTTCTTCTTGTTAATTTTTATACTATTATAATAAAGACTTATAGATATATTCATAATTTTTAATATTTATTTTTAATATTAAATATTTCCATTTCCATTTTCTTCGCTCTGGTGCAAAGGCAAAGCGCGGCGTTAAGTGCCGCTACATAAAACGCTATATTTCCAGAATGCGACAAAAAGTGGGAAACGGAGTGTCTTAGTACTAGGTTTCCCCTACCTACCTGCCTACCTGTTGTGTACGAGATACAGTGCGAAGCTAAAAAAAGAAATGTTATATAAATTAAATTATAGACTCAAGACAGGTTTCATAACAACAGTCGTATTATAAGTTATCATTATTATAATTTTACCAATAATTTTGCACTAGCTATGTCAAACTACATATTAATATACATTTTTTTCACTATGCCTAAATATTTTTTTCATTGGCTAATGCTACTACATCGGCTAGAAAGCCATGAGAAAAAGTAATTTCATGGTTCCTAAAGATTATAGCTAGACATTTTGACCAAGCCCTGATCGATCAAATGAGAACATCTGCTGAAAATTACTTTAAAACACACAAAAAATGCCCAACATCTACTCAAATAGAAGTTTTCATTCAACACTATAACAATAGCTCTTCCTTCATTGCCACACTGACGGCTGATTATGACTAGTACAGTTAGCAAAAATGTAAAAATCATCAATTGCTATAATGTAAAAATCTTTTTTTTTTATTGCTACTAAAATTTATTTGACTGCATTATATTTTTTTTATATATTTAATATATAGATTATTTTTGCATTTATTTCGTATATATTATTTTAAAATAACTTAAACAATTTAAAGGTATATATTAGGCCAGTTAATTTTATTTAGCTTCTATGAAATTTAACTCTAAATCAATATATCTATTTAACGGTAAAAATATTTTTCAACATTTAAAATAGTAATAATAGTAAAAATCTTTTTTGTGTACAGTACTTACACACACTACAGCGCAACTAGTTAATTTCCTTTGTGACAAAGGCCGGTCCACGGGGATGGATGCGTGGAAATCGCGATGCGTCACGGTGTTCCCGCCGGGTGCAGCCGCCCTTCTATGGATCTTGCATATAGCATGTAGACTATGAGCATTACGGATTATTTTAAAATAATTACTTGTAAAATATTAAAATGTATGTACGAATTGATTTGAATGAGAGAATATTACGGCGCAGTGGGATCGCGTCTGACTGTAAACACAAATGGTCGTGGGTTCGTTTTCCACTTGGAGAAATGATTGTTAGTAAATCATTTTTATATATTCGCTCTAGTAAAATAGACCGCTATGGTGAGGTCCGCAACAAAGTGTTTTGGTTCTCTCTGTCTATCCTTTTTCTATTTAAATATTTAGAAACACTACAGATACCGGGTCTCTTATCTCTTTTTTTCTTAATAACATTTGACACTTAACAACAGTTAAAATATTTAAGATAAAACAATAAAAGATAAAGATAAAAAAAATATTTAAGATAAAAAAATATTTAGTTAAAATATTTAAGATTTACAATTAACAACATTAAAATAACTGTTGTTAATTGTAAGCTGTTGTGTATTAAATTGTATTATATTAAATTGTAATGTTACTCAAAACCAAAGTGGTGATTTAAATTAAGCTTAGCGAGCTATCCTATTCTACATATTTCTACAATTATCTGTCTACATATTAATGTATATATATCAAATTTGCTAATTAATTGAGTGTATGTATCGTCCAAATAGAGCAAAAGTAAAAATATAGTTACTCGTTAGTATTACTTCAATTTCATATAAATGAAGAAGTTTTTATAGTTTATGCTTCGACGCGTATGTACATACCATATATCCATATATTATAAATACATAACAATAATAAAAAGATATTTTATCTAGTGCCCGTATGTGCATATGTAAATTATTGATTGTATGCGCCTGTAAAAAATAATATAGTATACAACTTTAAATTTTAGATGTTAAATAAAAGCTTTAAACAACATATTATTATAAAGTGCTATAATATTTTTTAAATACTTAACGATGTCTTTAAAACTCCCAAGAAGGGAATTTTTAGAATCAAAACTGTCTCTAACTTACATGAAATAATATCTAAGGCGAAGAGAAATCATAGCGAAGATGGAGTATTGTGACTCTAAATTCTCTTTGACCCTGTACAATAAAAAGCATGAAGCTTAAAAAATATTATTTGCTATGTAGAATTCGACTTTACTAATATAACAAATAGAATTCTCTCTGAAATTTGAATCTTATTGTTACGAAACAGTTACTTTAATTATCACTGACATTTGCTAGCAACAAATTCATTTAACGAAAACTACTTCGGTTCAAGTTAATGTATTTACTGCTGCTGCTTTGCTACTGCTGAGTTAATAATTAAGTTCTCTTTGCGATATACCTATGCTTATATCATAGTTTTAATGTAGTCATTATAGAAAGCTAAAAGTGTTAAATATTTAAATTGAATGTTAATTTTAATTCTTTAAAATTGCATTTATTAACTTAAACTCGTACAAATGTAATAAAAATTGAATTTAAGCATATTTAAGCATATTCGTATTTGCCTATAATAACTGATTCTGAATACAGAATCAGTCTAAAGCCAGCCTGGAACAGTCAAAAGCCGTTCATTTTAAATTAAATATATTGAATACAAGATAAGTTCGAAGTCTACTTAGACTTTTATAATAACAACGTAACAAGTAATTCTTGAATATCCTTTGACATGTACCTACCTCATATTTTTAAATGATTAAAAGGACTGGAACTTAAATGATCTTACAATAAAATTTTAAAGTGATCCTTTTAGTAAAAAGTTTAAAATGGACAATAGTCATGTAAATCAGCAAATCAACAAGTGCCGCGAAGTCTGCGCGTGCGCATTGCCTCCGTGCGAGGGTGTTCCCAGAATACGAACGCGATTAATAGCGACACAAACTATTTCCGCTAAACCGAGACAAATTATAATTACTCCTTTGGGTTTGCTTACACACCCTCTTTGATGTTTTTATACAAATCCCCGTTATGGGCGACTTAAAACAAATAGAACGACTCACGAGCGATTAGACATTCGCGTTTCGATTTGCAACGGTAATACCTTTCTGAATTTCACCCACTCCTAACCATGTGTGGTCTTTATGAATTATTATTGTTTTATTGATATTTACTCAGTGGTCAGCAATGTGACAAGTTAATAAGATGGAACGAACGACGAAATATTTATAGTAATTAATCTTTGCTAGACAAATAATATGGAATGTAATTGAAAAGTCATCGAGTAAAATAAATTAATTGCTCCTTCTGTTTAAATTACAAAATTTAATTATAACAAATATACCTTCAACAAATATAAGTTATATACGTAGCACGTCACAAATATAATAATTTGCGATGAGTATTTTGGATGCAGAAAAGCGGCTATACAGTCTCGCGCAGATGCGACATCCGTTGGGCCCACGTGAAAATCGATTTTCCACGCTACGCCAGCTGGCGCGGGCGACAACTATAAACGAATTGCAAACTACAGCGCTACTAAAATAATGAACACCTTTTTACTATGGAATAAGGCTTAAAATTGTACAACATTTAATTACTCCGTGTTATAATAAGTTTGAATTAGTGTATGTACTATGAACGTCAAAGTTCCTTTGTTGATATTTTTAATGTTTGGCACATTGTTGGTGGGTGATGGACCTACCGCGTTTGATCCGTTTGCTCACGTTATTTATGATTATTAGAATAGCGTGCTGATGGCGAATAATTAATTTTTACGTTCACTTCTTTATTGTTGTCGTGTAATTGATGATACTTAATTGTAGTTTTTATTTGGCGAAGCAGGAAGACGTTAGCATATTAATAAACACATATTTAACATGTTTTTATAGACTGATTCGCAAATTGCCAGGTAGTATAATAATCAACATTTTATGAGCAAAAACTTAATAGCACCTGTACTCAGTGCTAATTCAATATACCTAAATTAGAGAACTAAATCAAAGTTTATCTTGTTTTTAAAAACAAGGAAAATTTTACTTCATAATGCATAAAATGTGAAAATGGTTTTATAAAAGAAAATGATGTAGGCAGCGGTTGTGGGCTTTAATTCAATAATGTAAATTTTACATTTCACCCTTCCTGGTTAGATAATGGACTCATTAAATATCTCATTAATAATAATATTTCGTACTTAAGATGTCACGTTAATATTTGTATAATATTGCATGCAATTGTTTTTTGAGACAAATTAACTTTTAACAATAAAATATACATAAAAATGCAAAATTTATAATATTGAAATCAATTTTCAATACTTTTAGATAAATTAATTAATTAATGTTATTACATATGCATCTATTGCATAAAGCGAAGCTCATTACGATTAATCTCAAACTACTCGATCTGGGATCTAAGGAATTTTAATTAAATTCAATATTCTTTAAATATAAAAGGAATAAGAGGCGTAATACCAGGTATCAGAAATAAACCTCGCCGGCACTTGATTGACGACTCAACAATGCACCGAGCGCTCTAAAATGTAGAAAGACTGATTACAACCGCTCGAACATCTCAGAAACGTCAAACTTTGATTGGTGATTCCCATGTGTAATACTAGTAGTTTCTTAACGTGGCAAGCTTTGGTAAGGAATAATGAAATATGTCAGAAATTCATCATGTCGTAGTGTTGAATGAATTCTCATGATTTAAACATTTAATAGAAAAAATACAAAGTGGTATAGTAAACACAAATACTTATAACGGACTAAACAAACTTAACTTCTGTATTTTAAATAAGCAAAGCCGTCGGTAACAAATAAGTAATTTTGTATGCATTTACATCAATACCATCGTGGCGCAGACGAATAGTCTGAAAGCGCAATCGCCTGTGCGTTCTAGTCCTACACGGGGCAATGATAATATTTAAATAATTTTCATTTATCTTCTCGGGTACTTAAGACAAAGCAAAGCGTTGAGTACGATGCAATGCCCCGATTTCGAGTCAAAAGTGGAGTAGTTCACTCTGACTGCCCGGGGTATGCGAGAAAAGGCGTGAAAGGGAAATTTTTTAAATAAAACAATGAGTATCAAGGAGCTGCTTGCTGCGAACTTGGTGGTAGGAGATTCGTTCTCCGACTGGCTCGCGACCACTATCATGTCAAAGACGAACCGCCAAATATCTTATGATGTGTTCCGGTTCGATGGCATGTAAGCCAGCTCCCCCTATTCCCATCATTCCCATCCTTCCTTCCTCCTTCTATCCTACATTCCTAAGGCTGGCAACGCATCCATAACTCTATTGTTGTGGATGTCTATGGGCGAAGGTAACCACTTAACACCAGGTCGGCCTTCTGCTCGTTTGCCCCCTTTATTCCATAAAAAAAAAAAAAAAGCTGCGACTTCGAATACTAATATAAAATCCTAAAACTTTATTAAGAATTTACAGTATATTTATTAACTAAACTTTATAAACAAACCTTTAACAGTATAAAACTAATCGGTCTAAACAAAAAACAATAAAAACAAAACGTTAAATTGAGTGTAGTTACAATTAGAGACATATAATTAGGCATATGACACGAATTCACCGCATATCATAATGGAACAAACCAACCATAGAATTGTGATGTGGTGTATCAGACGCGTGTCGAGATCACTATGGAGAAGATGTGACCGCTCAATCGAGCCACTGATGCTAAATACCTGGATCTAATCAACATTTCTACACTCATTTTTAACACTTAATTTTACACGTATCTTAGCGTTGCACTTACAATTTTACGGGTGACCCGTTCGGGTTATTACTTTGATGTAATAGTACTACATAGAGTTATTTTAGGAGCATAATAAATCGTGTGTAGTATAGAACAATTGATTTCTTTATTTGTGATGTAAATGTATTCTGTGCATATATTATATAAATTATTATGAGTAAATCCTTTGTAGGTAGGTTACACATATTTGTGGGTAGGTTATGACTTGTATTTCTACAACTAGTACTTTTATTTTTGTATTAAAGTAGGACTTGTAGGTGATATATGTACATATTTATAAATATATTGGCATCATTTAAGTTCAAATTAAATAAAAAATAATAAATAAATAGATTTGTTATTATATTTTCTGTCGTTCACTCTATTATTTAGACCACGTAAGTAATACTAATATATGACAACTTTATATGTATTTAAAAGAAGCATATAAAATACAGAATACTAAAAAAATAAATATTTTTTAAATAACCAATTTTATGAAATTTAAATTATCCTACATTAAATTTAAAATTAAGAAATTAAAGTAACGTAAATTGTAGATGTCACAATCAAAATTGAGTAATTTCAAGACGTAAATCACCTTAACTTAAATGTTTTCGGAACAGAAGATAAGGAAAATGTATCTGTAACATAAAGTGTAAATTAATTCCCACCGCTCACAAGAAAATTGGCCAGTAAATTTCAAATCATTCGATATCCCGATTTATAAAAGTCAGTCCCTCGTCCCCTAACAACGAGGCGTAACTGAATAGCGTCGCCATTACAAACCCCACTAAATAAATTCTCACCCCGCGTAAATATAAATCGTGAAAAGTAAATACAACGTAGCCATTAATGCCCTGATTATTATTTGTTCGACCCTACTGTGATCCGCCATCTTGGTAACTTGTATTTTTATGAGTTAAAATTATAGTCAACTTTGAAATATTACTTTGTATTTCTAAATTAAAAAGAGGGTCATATCTATAATACATAACAGTCAACGGTCGTGTTTGTTAGACTATTGGGGGGATAACGTAACATTGTCGTGTGCAGTGTTAGGAAAATATATTATAGTTTCTGAAAGAATTATTTTAAATTGATTTATTTTTTATAAGCTAACACATTACTTTGACTTTTTCGAAATGTGATTTTTACTACCTTCATTCTAAATTTCATCCAAATCGGAACAGTAGATTAGCCGTGAAAGCATGACAGACAAACACACAGACTTTCCCATTTATAATATAATTATGGATACTAAAGATTGGTATGTATGTGTTACAATCTATATAAAATATGTATTGTAGATACTCCGTCCGTTTATAGACTCCGTCCGTCCATATTTCCTGTTTACAAATACTCTTTATGAAACCGATACCGACAAGTATTAAAGTAGCTTGTTAGTTATCTTAATACAATTTGTCGTAAATGAATAAGAATAAAAAAATAAAATTACAATATCTTATTTAAAAACAAACCAAATGCATTAAATAGAGAATAAAATATGTAAGTAAGCTATTTATATTATTATATTTAAATACCTTTTGAAATAATTTATAAATGAACACGTTTATGATGTCAACAATTGATACAGCTGTAATCTATGAAAGCAAAAAATAATAATATAGTAGTTAACGTTTTATTTAAGAGTTTTAATAAAAATACGTTATTATTATTTTAATAAAAATATATGAGAGACCATATCGGTACGGTGGCACAGTGTCTGAATGGAAATGTAATTGATCGTGGGTTCAATTGCCTTTTGGAAAAATAATTAATATTTAAAAAATATATATTTTTGAAAAGCAAAGAATGAGGAAACTCTTTCTTTCTACTTAACGCACAATATTTTTCTAAACGTGACTAAAAACTGAGAAAAGCTTCTATAGTTTCAGCCTTAAATACAACAAGAACTAAATATATAAAGAAATCTTCTCTAACTTAAAAGCTACTTATTTAAATATATTAACTTCAAAAATATACATATTTTGTCGAAGAGTAATCTACAATAAGCTTAAATTAAATTTCAAATGAAAATCTCTTTCCCCTTTTCCCGGAACGTCGGAAAGCCCTGACATTGACCTCTTATAGATAGACAGGAATCGATATGACCTTCGCGTCAATGCTTTTGTTGTGTAAGGGCAAATCGTTGATTGTTAGGTAAAGAATATTGGAAGTTTATTTTATGATTTTGTTTATTATAATCCTTACATTAGTAAGGACAAATTTTAATCATTTAAAGATGATCAAATATATAATACTATTGTTATAGCTCATGTATTTATTATATTTTTTATATAGTTATACCTATTATATTAATTACAAATGCGAAAGTATGCCTATCTATCTGTGTTGTTGATTGTCTTTCCCGGCTTAATCACAGGCCCGATTTAGATCAAGATTCAAATATAAGCTACTTTATTAAAAAAAAGGTCAAAATTTAATGTCTAAAGGGTAGAAATGGGGTTCAAAATTAAAAAACGAAGCCACTCGAACGCTTTCGAAGAATTTTCCAGAGAAAATAAATTTTCTCAGGAACATAGTTTATGACACAAAATCAAACATTGGCTACCTATTAAAAAACAAACTTCCAATGAAATAAAGCACGGGGTGCACAATACTACATTTAAAAGATACGAAATTGTAATTACTACTATATTATTACTTATAATACTTATAATATGTTAGTCGCCAGTGCAAATTTTACATAAAATATAATAATATTGCGTCTTTTTCCGCACAATAGAATAGTTGGAGAGTGTACCAATGAATGCACTCATAGCTACAGCTACCCCTCAAACGCTATTTTGTACAACCAAAACAGTGAACAACGGTGCCATTTATAAAAAACATACTATACTTTTTACATGGGCAAGACACAAGTTCTTAGACTAGAAGGAGCAAAAACATTTACAACAACGCGTTTACCCTGAAAACATAAATATTTAATACAATTATCGAGTATTTTAGATTGTATAGAGTTTAATAAAGTAATTAGTCATGATATAATCGATAATGTTATGAAGTGAACAATTACACTATTGAACATTAGATCTGGGGCCAATTAGTATAAAATCACTGTTACAGTCTTTGTTAATATAAGTAGAACGAGATAAACACATATCACGTCATATGATTGTAAAACATTTTTACGTACATTTTTCTCTACTTCTACTACTGTTCTTTACTCTGAATTGTCGAATTCAGGTATACAACGGACTTTCTTTAATTGCATTTATTTCCTCGCTTGGTGAAGTCATTAAATTATTCTGCAATTGCGATGATTTTGATTTCATTTCCAAAAAAAGAATTACGCTGAAAACTTTCATTTCACCATTTTTGTTCGACAACCTGCGGTACTACATATGAAATTCCAACACTTCAATGGCAATGTCCCAAATTTTCTCGGACATCAGACACCAGCGTCTCGTCATAAGGACGTTTCTATCTTCTTTCTACCTTGTCATACGGTCAAAAACCGTAACATCGTTTTAAAACGCAAATTAATAATACTATACAAATACATTCTCTTTTAATACTGAAGTTATTTTTGTCATAAACACTAACCGTATCCACTTATTTCATATTAGTGAATCTGATCGAAACCTGTCTAAACTAAAGCCAAGCGGAATTCATATTAAGCAAAGCAATTTTGAATTTCCGTCGTAAGCATTCCGCTTGTGCAAAGCTACGCCAAATATTTGCAAGTCTGAAACTTACCATTTTCGTGTGTGGCATATAATTCACTAGAAACATCTGCTTTCACGAAAATGCTACTTCAGTTTCATACCATTTCAAATTCTTTCCTCGTATAAAATACATTATAATAGCTTCTACATCGTCTTAAATATACGCCGTAAAGTCGGTTGTTTTAATGTAATGTAATGGCTACGTATGCCTTGACTAGCAAGTGTTGTGAATTCTATAATATCAAAAAAATAATTTTGCTTCGTACGTATAATAAAAAAAAAATATTTGATTTACCGAGTTTGCTCGGCATTTCTTTCTACCTATAGGAAAACAGTGGTATAATAAATATTATCTAATTATATTAAAAATATAATAAATTATAAGAAAAAAATATGAATATAAAAAACCAAACTGGGATGTCTGGATTTGGAACGGGGACTTCTGCTTTTTAATTAGGTAATTGCCCGATTTAACACGTGAGCTGTAAATTTAACCTCGATCAATCGATTTTTCGCCCCGAAACCTCATGCTTACTGAAAATACCAAAGTATCCAACTGATGGGTCGATTCTGAGTTTCAGATACAAGATTTTGTTGTTTAAAGATATTAGATACACGTCAGTCATATCTTAAGTGTGTAAATATATCCATATCCGAAACTTTTAAAAATATGAATATTGTTAATTGTTAATTAGAGCTGCCTAAACTGCAAAACGCAGGGAATGTGTGATAGTGAACAGAGAGCCTAGTGTAATATTATGTTCCGTTTATATTTATTTTTTAATTTTCATTTTTTTTATCTCCCCAATTTAGACGCCAGAATTTAACGACGCACTTCGTTTAAGCAGATATGAACAATGTGAGTAATTTCTACATTAACGTTACTGCGAATTAAGATCGAATTCACAAACTTCACGCATACAGTCAAACAATTAACTACTGCGCCATGATGCTGAAAATCATTTTTAATATTTGAACCTACCCAAGTTTTTGTGGTAATTATCGTACAGTAAATAATATCTATATTTCATGAAAATAGATATGAAATGACAACATCAAACGTGGCGTTAAGTTCTGCTACTCAAAACGAAATGTCAGAAATAGGGGTGGGAAGGGGAGATCTTAACACTAGATTCTCTCTGCCTACCCTGCAATGCGGGAAAAGACGTGAATCTGAAAAAAATAAACTAACAAAAAAACAACTAAAATAATCATATATTTCCAAAACTGTACAAATAATTTGACTAATACATAAACGCTATCCTTGAATCTGAAATGTGATATTAGAGCGCCAAACATTCTCTTACAGTCGAGTACCGACTGTGATACTATTGTGGAATTTTCCATTTGTGTACAATGTGTTTAATAGACTTAGAGAGCTTAAATGCCCATATAAAGCTGTAGAGAAACAACAAGAAAATTTCGTTTTCTTAGTATTAAATTGTATAAGTCATAATCGTTTGTAAACACATTCATATTAAAATTGTAAGCTAACTTCAGCTTTATGCAGTAAACATAGTGACAACATACTTCGCCCTCAACTTAACACCTAAAATGGCATATTGAGCGGCGAATCTCAACGCCATGCTTTGTCTATATAAGTGATTTTGTGTTTTTAAATTATTCTTGTAATCTTATATAAATTCTAACAATGTTTTCCGTACTTTCTTTTATTATACCATTTTATGTTTCTTTTTATTAATGTTTTCTTTATGTTACATTTTAGTTACATTCCAAATACAATATAAAAATACTAAATATAAAAAATACTACTATTTTTTGCAGCTATACGCATTTGTTTTCTATCACTGCAGCATCCAGGAGTACCGTACGGTACTGCTTTGACGGAAAACCTTGTATCAAGACGCTCCATTCTCTAGTTTCCGCCCGAAATCGAGATATTGTGTCGATTTCTTTTGGAAAGTGGAGAAAAAAAAGAAACTTAACGCAGGAGCGGAAAAATGAAAACAATGTATTATCCCCAACAATGTATTATTAGTAAACTACTCCCCCGAGTGGAAATCGAACCCACAACCATCTGGCTTACAGTGTGACGCTGTCACACTAAAGTCTCGGATATATCATAGTAGATGCCAAATACCCCTATATCATTCCCAGACCTCCGCGATTCTGTACCTGACGTGAAAAACAGATAACAAAAGGTGAACACTTCACACCTATTACGTTACACCCGCTTTCATTCATATATTGACGCCACTACAATAGCAGTAACATAAATGTCAATATGGCGGTCCTTTCATATATCCAACGATCTCAATTTTCTTTTTGGTTGCTATTTGATACATTAGCCATGAATTAGTGAACCAGTCTATTGTAAGTATCTGTGTTCGGGGTGACAAAGTAGGAACGCCCCTCTCTTGTGTGGTAGAACTTGGGTGGTTTGGAGTAAATTTGAAAACGAGGCACAAGTTTAATAAATTTTGCAACTGCAGTTTGTTAAATGAAGAACGAATAAAAAAATGTTAACTTATGTTTATTACGCATTTTATGTTTTAACTATCCCTGTATTATTTATAATTATCATTTTAAACGGTTAAATAAACAATGCTTAAAGATCCCATTGTTTGTAACCAATTATTTATACAAGCCAATTACAAGCCAATAATACACAACTTATTTATATTTGAATTAGTTCGATACCTCGTATGTCGATAACGCATTAAATACATTTCAATTGAAGTAAGTTATAAAATGTTTGTTTGGATAAAAAAGTACTTTCACATTTTTATAGCAGAATTACCTAAAATCCTGACAAGTCCTTTTCCACTTTTCGAAATCGAGACATTGTACTTTAGATGGCGGAAGTCAATGTCGCGCTATATCTTCGATACTTTAGAGATGTGAAAATAATATATAATCATTTCCCTTAGTAAAAATCGAACCCACTACCAATCACATTTACAGTCAGAGTTAGATCGCCGTCCTACTGCGCCACGAGGGCTTTATTTCTGTTTAAGTTGGTAACCATTCGAACACCTCGAGATAAGAAACTATTGTCGAACATTTAAACGAGGAAGCAATCAATTATAAGTCGCAAAACTGTCATCAGGTAACCAAATTTTAAAAGGATAACCACCCACCGGTAGCATTATAGATCGGTTCCCAACAATATATTCTACTAAAATGTACTTTCGTTCAGAAACAATAAAGTTAAGCAGACGAAGCTCTGAATAGAGTTGTTTGTGGTTTAGATTCAACAAGCGAGCTTCGCGGGGTTTCTGTATAGCTACTGGTCAGTAGACACAGTGGGCCGCTTTCCTTTGTTCTACAGCCAACATGAGGTCCTAAATGTGGTTGCCCATACATTAACAAGTTATATTAAGGCACAGACCACAAATTGTAAACACCGTGACAATTTGTTTTAAATTTCCTAGAAAATTAAATGCCATATATTTATTTCTAAATAGTTGAAAAGTATTTTCACTACTAACCTTTATTTTAATGTATTATCTTCATTTTCATAGCGACACTTAATGTATTAGCTAAAAAAAACATTTTTCTTTATTTATTCTATCTTGTATTTTTCCGTTCTTAGATTTAACTTCACATATTAATATGTGAAAAATGGCATTGTGCTTCTTTTTCGAAAATTTACAAAGGAGTAAAGAAATTGGTATAGTAAAAGTTTAATATTGTGGATCTACAGAAAGCTAATATTTTCCACAAATACATAAAATTTATAAGTTAAATATTACACTTACTATCATTTATTCTCTTATTATATTGTATACTAGCGACCCGCTCGCGGCTTCGCCACGTGAACTACCACTTTCATCCTCTATTGCCTATTTGGGATTGCTTTTTTTTATAAAAGGAGGGTAGTCTATATTTGACTATCGTCACTAATTATGTTCATGATAAAATCATCGATACATTTAGTGCAATGTCTCTAGTAAGAAAACGTACGAAATCTGCTATCATATTATAGTAGATTTCGTACATATATACCATTTGGTATATAGTATTATAAACCGGTCATAATATCTTAAATAAACTTTAAGCTTTTTATTTTACAATTGTGTTACTTATTGATATTAAAAAATAGCTTTACTTGCAAATAAACAATGCAATTTGACTTTGCCAGTTTTTTACTTTTCTGCGGGAACTGTTTTGAATGCCAGGGTAATTTTTAAAAAAAGAGAGATGGCCTATGTTTGAACTTGCCTCATTAGCTATTTTCCTGAGAAAATTCATTCATTTCAGTCAAGGAGTTTAGATCTTTCATTCTCACTATATACTAAACATACATAAGTTTCATCCACTGTTTCAACCTCCTAGGGTTTGATTTTTTATAAAGTAGCCTATATGACCCTGCATCTTCAACAATCTTCTTTACGAATTCCCGTCAAAACATAACAAATAGAAGAGATACAGATTTTTGCATTTTTATAATAATAATTTTAATGAGTGCGGTATGTCTAATACAATGTCAACTATATAATAACAAATGGCGCTACCCGTCGCAGAAAACGTAGTGACATCTGTTGTCATATAGATTATATAAATATATAGATTATATAAAGTTTTATAGACCGGTCAAATGTATATTTAATAAATGTTATGCATATTTTATTTTATAATTATTTTAATTAGTGATATTGAAACAAATTTAGCTTCACTCGTGAACTATCGACATAATTTGAATGTTTTTTTTAATTTTATTTTTCTGCGGGAGTAGTATTGAATACCGGGATGAAAACTATCCCATATGTTGCTCTAACCTCTTAGCTAACTCCATACAAAATCATTAAATTCTACCTGGTAGATATCAGTATACAAA
This sequence comes from Dryas iulia moderata, assembly GCA_019049465.1. Classification (NCBI taxonomy): domain Eukaryota; kingdom Metazoa; phylum Arthropoda; class Insecta; order Lepidoptera; family Nymphalidae; genus Dryas; species Dryas iulia. The sequence goes on from CM032431.1 coordinate 6,914,056, forward strand.
TAATTTACTTATATCGGTTTTTTATTTTTTCCAAAAAAACTACATGGAATTCCGGGATAAAAACTATCCTATATGTACCTTTGGACTATAAGCTATCACCATACTAAAATTCATTCATCCAGTAGTTTTTGCGTGATTGACGAACAAATTAACAGACAGACAGACAGACAGACAGACAAAAATTCTACTGAGTGGATTTTTGGCCTCTGTTATCGATATATTAACGCACCCAATTAAAATTTTTCTGAAATTTTTCATGTACAGAATTGACTTTTCTACTCTTTTATTATATATAGAGATATGTATATATGTTCATATAACATAAGTATACTACATGTTTTACGTATAAATGGAGCTAATATAAATATATATTAATTAAGCCCGAGGCAAGTCGTACGTAGCACAGGTCGGTTTAAGTGTGACCTGCAAACTGTGTTTGAGTTCGATTCCCGGAAAATGGAATTCTCGAATAGAAATAATTGATATTTCTATTTCCTTCGCTCTGGTATCGAGGCAAAGCACGGTGTTAATTTCCATCACTTAACACACATTGCCTCCAGAATTGAGCGGAAAATGGGGAGCGGAGTGACTTAACACTAGGTTCCCTCTGCCTACCCTGTTGTGTGTGGGATAAAGCATGAAGCTAAGTAATAATTGACATTTTAATTATAAAAATAACAATTAAATAAAACTCTACGTCGGTCGTTTGTAGAGCAATTTTCATCCTGCAAGGCTCATAAAAGTAATAGCTCAGCATATATACTGAAAGCTTTATTTATTGTATCTTTAACAATTACTATCTGCGTTTTATTGAAGCTGTGAATAAAACATGTAGTGAACTGAACTAGAATCTTAATGTGCCTTTAAAAGCGTTAATATTTTTGGTCCAGATTTTAAAATAGGTATTTATAATTTCAATTAAGTAATTACTAACTTGTTCAGTCTGAGATGAATGTAATGAATAAAATTCTAATAATGTCAAATATTTTATCCCAGAATTAAATCAATGAATTCTTACAATTAATCATAAAATTATTAATAGACATTAATAAAAGTTTATAACTTGATTAAGTTTACAGGCTACTTAAAAAGAGAGAACATACCCTCAAAGCTCCGAAATTCTCCAACTTCCGCTCCGCATCAGAACCCTGTGTGTTAAGCGGCGGAATTCAACACTGAACTTTGTTTTACGCAACTCAACGCCGAGCTTTATTTTAGATATCTAATAGAAAATTATTGCACTTTTGACAATTATACAAATGTTTTAAAGTCTGAACGTTTTAAAGTTTTCTACACAAATATCAAAGTTTTAAATTTATATCAAATCAGTAATGATAAACAAATCAATAATGAAAATATAAAGGAAACGTTTTACAATTGGTAAAATTCTTTTACGCATTTTGTTGTAGTTAAATACTAATAAATCTATGTGGGAGAAGAAATCACAAAATACCTATATAAGAATAAATATGTAATATTTTCATTTTTTTTCTTAAAACTTACTTATGTGATCTTATTAATGTGTTCATGCTGTACCTATCCAATTGCACGCAGCAATTTAGACAGAGTTAAGTACCTAGTGTTAAGACACCCCGTTCCCTAATTTCCGCCGAATTCGGAGGGATTGCCTGTGAAGTGGCGGAACTGAACGCCGCGCTTTACCTCGACACCAGAATGAAGAAAATGGAAATATTAAATATTTCCACTCCACGAGTGAGAATCGAACCCACAACCAGGTTGACTGTAAAAGTCACGCCTTTGCGCCACGACTGGCCTTGTTAACATTAGATAACACGGAAAGAAAGATGTCATATATTTGGATTTGTAATTTTATTATCATATTAAATACATACTATGGTAAAAAATAACCATGCATATGAAACAAAAGCAATTTCATAGAATAAATCTTAAACATTTCATACTCACTACACAACAAGAGAGAAATTTTGTACTGTTTGTAGAGATTATTTGTACTAAGTGACAAATATTTAGTTAAATGGACACTGAATGCTAACTAAAAGGCGATAAATAGGCATTTTGATGGCATTCTGGGAACTTCGAAGTTGTAAATCTATTTAATTACTAGCTCTTCTAAAGGTTTTTACACATTCAGGATGCTGCCACGGGAGCCGGCAGTAAAACAATAAAGATCGCTATGTACTGTTATACTCTTTGTAGATCCTTGGACGGGATAGCTGCTATTGTTTCGAGTGATAAATGAACTTGGACAATAGTTGCCTTCTTTTCACAACATACGCTATACTTAAAATATTATTACGCAATTCTATAATACGTTTTTATATATTAAATTATTTGTAAGATAAATAGAAAAATCAAATATATGGTACAAATATTGCAGTATAGTAGACTTGTTTTTCAACTACAACTTTATATTTTTACAGCTTCACGATTTGACCCTCTTTGGAGGGTAGACAGAGAGCACCTAATGCAAAGAAACTTTCTGCTTTTCAAAGTATCAAAGCACAATGTCGTGTTTACTGGAGGAAAGAATAATTTAAATATAATTATCTCCCAAGTGAGTACCGAATACATAACCATCGTGTTTATACTCAGATATCCCGCCATGATAGCTTCATTTTTTTTATTACTTTATTTTTTTGGCTTAAACTTTTTTTGATATTATCTGTGCCGCGCAGACAAAAAAGTTATGAATCTAAAAGTGCTAATATCTAAGTTACTTCTTATTATACCAACTACCTGCCGGTGAAATGCAAAATTAGTAGCAGCCTTTACAGGGATTATCGGATTCTTTGCTTTCAGTCCATCCGTCCCGTGCAGTAATATATAAAGATGAATAAAAATTGTATTTTAATTAGTAAATAAATTAAGTTCAAAACCCCTTTCTTCTTTATCCTTATTTAAAGGCAGACTGCCTATAATATGTAATATATTACGTTTATTATTAAATGATTCATTATTATATTAGTATACACATGTAATTATTCGTATTTACATATTTTCAGCTTCAAGTTTTTCCCTTCGTAGCAGAGTAGCCAGGAAAATCTTAGTATCAAGACGTCCGAACCCACTTTGAACCGCCCGAATTCGACAACTTGCCTGTTGAGTGGTGGACCACAACTGCGTGTTTGCTGCACAGCCCGAAGAAATGAAACATATATTTATTCAATTCTAGTCCGACATAACATTGCTTATAAATAAATACTTACGTAATTATAATATTTTTATACATTTTTAAAGAAAACGTAATACAAAATCAGTATTGTCGATTATTAATTAAAAACGGTTCTTTGAGCTGTTCAAGAGTTGCCTTGACTTATACAATATAATATGAAATACTTACAACCAGCCTTTGTTTCAAAGTGAAGTTATTTTTGATATCTTCGTCGTATTACTTGGTCAGATACTTTTATCAATGTCTAGTTGATATCTGACAATGGAAAAGTACAATAAAGAACAAAAATGAAACTTTTAATTACTATACTCTTTTTATATTTTTTCTAGAGGCCAGTCGTGGCGCAGAGGCACAAAATGTGACTGTAAAACAACTGCTTGTGTGTTCGATATGCCACTCGAGGAGTGGAAATATTTAATACTTCCGTTATCTTCGCTCTGTTGTCGAGGCAAAGCGCGGCGTTAAGTTCCGCCACTTAACACGCAATGCATCCCGAATTTCGCGGAAAGTGTGGAACGGAGTGTCTTAATACTAAATTCCCAATAAAACATATCAAAATTTCATGGTAGCCTAATGTATAGCCATGCTTAGCGGTCAGAGCGCTTGGACAGTTTCCTACATGCGTGGGTTTGAATTTCGCTACATTAAACATTTTATACGTTTTCTAAATAAATATTCTAATTACAAAAGTCTACATACTGTTAATATAAGAACGTAGTGTGTCCCCAAATTCCTATAAAATTTAACACTAAATCATTACATGTAATACAATAAAAGAATCTTCTAAAGAAGTCATTAAACATAACACGTTAATAAAATGTTTGTAAACAAGCAAAGCTGTCCAGCAGAGACGACGCTGCGCACACGCAGTGAGCGTCAAACATTGTTTCCAAAGACAATAAGCTCGACTAATGGCTACCGATGACTCAAATTCTATAAATAAATCATTGATACCATCAGCCTTAGACGGCACTTACAAGAATCACTAGATATTGTCCACTCTTGTATGTGAAACCAGACTAATAATTCGTTCAAAACAAGAGATCTTGCGCTTGTGTGTAAAGGGCCACTGCATGAGGTCCAACTATGCAAGGAAAGTCTTCGCTATTGTTGATTAGAAAACAAAACGGCGTGTCGACACCCTCGTTTCTTTTATTTGCTACAAAATTACAATTCCTCATAGGCTATGTGAGACAAAAACACGGAACGAATGGGCACTCTATTGAGAGACGACTGCAAACGATGATGAAGGCCGTTATTTTTAAATTAAATGTTCTATTTATATTCAAATTGTAAATGATATAAGACGTTTTGATTATTTCAATCGTTTTAGGGTTCGGCAAAAAGACATTGCAATTGGTGACTGGTACTGGACACTATTACATTATTTAAAATATTATTAATTTCTATTCTCAGAGATAAAATTAAGTAAATAACAATCATTTTAACCTTACTCCTTTATGTATTTAAAGAAACTTAATAGATCACATGTTGATCTAATATAGTTAGACAAAATACATATCTACCTACATATAATACTGGAATAACAATGAATGTTGTGTGAGTATGATAACATAGTCTCGACAGATAACATAGTCTAGACAGTATAAAATGAAAACACATCAAAATTAGTTCTTTAAATATGATATTTGTAACAAGAAAATGTGAAAACTCTGTAAATTCAACTTGAAATTGTATTGACACACTCGCAGTCTAACAAGCTTAAATCTTAACCTTACTAAGATTATTTCAACATACCAAATAAAATAAATCATTGAACATACAAAATCTATAAGTAGTATTTATTAGAAAAGTTTAAAAATAATTATTTTTCAAATTTTGATAATTACGAATATTAATTAGATATATTAATTGTATTAATTATACCTGTGCGCACGGCGTCAATACTTAATTCGCAAACTTGAACATAAGCGGTAAACACAGTGACTTAATACTATAATGAGTAGGGAAATTAATAAATAGAATAAACTAGTATTGAACGTTAAGAAGACTAGGTGCTACTATAAATAAGATTTTAATACATAGATATGACGTCTAAAAAGTTTCTATAGTATGTACCTGCTTAATAATAAATTTTAAAATACAAAATAATGAATTCTCAAAAAATATTAAAATGTTTTTTTTTAACAAAAAATGCAGTAATTAAAGATGGTCTCTACCTCTTTTATATAATAAAATAATTTAGAATCGTAATAAGCTCTCTGATGTTCATTTAATCCCCTAAAAAAATATTTCTAAGAATATGTATCTATCAATTTTGCAAAACTGATAGCATTCTTCTTCTTCAATTTAAGCTAGTGAAATGCTTTTGAAGATTTACTTATAGTCGATATAAAAGAATATTTTAATAACAAAAAACAATATTATTCACGCGCCACTGAAATCGCAAATTTATTTCTCCATAATGGATCTAGTAATCGCATTCAGTCCCATAGGCAATGACTTGTTCAAACATTTCCTAGTCAGTGAAATATATTTCAAATATGCTACTTAGTGAATCAATAAAAAGTGTAGAGCCAATCGGGTGTTAAGTTAATACTTTTTTGGTCGACCGCTCAATGGACATGCACGACTTTCGCATTTGATAAAGAATCTGTGGACATTCAGACGGAATGCCGCCAAATCATTTCTCGTGAGAACCGATAGTTGACGACGACCGATGAAGACTTCTCAAAATATTGCTTGATTGTAGATTTTGGCCAGGCAAATTCGTTCGTTACGCCGCCGACAAACTTTCGGAAGCAATTTTGATTAATTGAAACTTCCGCGAAACTACCACATGAAAGTTAACAGGTCCTGAGAACTATGTCAATATTTGTTTCCGTAAATCGTAATATTTCACACCTCACCGTTAATGCCCAAATAACACACATGATGCATGGAAGCTATAGTAGCTACATCAGATCGATTATGAAAGGACATACGTGGTTTTTAATAGTTATTTAAAATAACTAATATTTACTGTGTAATTTAAAACTATTATAGCTAGTAGGTAGATTCGCATGTGTGGATATAATAGGGCCTATTTTGCTCCATTATGCATCCCACGTTAAAAGCTGTCAGCCATTAGCGCAGATTATTCTGAATTTTATATCCGGATATTCGAGCACTCTAGTGCAATTTGATTTAAATCCGGAGCCGACACTTGATTGAAGAGCAAACAATATGAACGGAATATTCGTTTCACGAAAATTTCAGCTATTTCATGATTCATGATCTAATTTTAGACACTCGTGTACAACGTGATGCAGTATTAGAATGTGTTATATTTGAAATACGTTGTATAAAATATTTACGCAGACTGATATTTACACGAGCGAGATTGTATTGTTCGTTGCTTTGTAGGGACATTTTTATTGTGTTTATAAATAAAATGTTATATACTTTTCAAATATATTTTGAAAACTATATAAAACCAGTTTATATGTATGTATGTATGTATGTACATATAACGGCGCTTAAAACAGATGGTCACACATCTTAGGATAGTAATTAAGCATTAAGAGCTAAATAGATATATCATCACAAAATCAAATCTAAATCGACATGTGTAGAAAATATATACGAAGAAACTTAATTACTTATCAGTAAACAAAGATGTCAGCATCATAGATACCGATAGTGTGACGAAGGAACTACCATCACAGACACGTGCGTGCTCTATGCGCTGTGAAAATCAATGAAACAACTTGATTTTTCCAAAAAACTTCCGAGCCGATGACCGATTAACTAATTTTCGATGCCCCGAAATTTCAACCGAAACCCACGATACCACCTGCGAACCATGCAACTTAGTATAACTGTCGCTTATATCTAACATTTAATTGTCGAACAGTTAGTTGTAATTCAATTTGTTGTTATTTTCTTTCTCACGATGTGATGTGTGAGAACACAATTTAAGTGATAGTCGCAAGTCGTTAGTGGCCATTGTCCGTTACGCAAATAAAATATTTTGGATTTTAAGTAAATACGTTTAGTATAGTATGATAGTTCGGGAAAATTTTCCGGTTTGATCGAGCCTTCTTATAGCGAATATACTCATCCACAAACATACTACTCGTGAACTATCACATTAAAATTAACTATAATCTAATATGTTCCGTTGTAGTGCAGATGGGACGTACCTGCCTAGTCTGCCTAGTTAGATAAAGTGCGGCGTTGGGTATTTTAATCACTGTATAATGTATATAGGCTGAAATTAGTACACTAAACGACCTTTCAGTAGTTTCTCTTTATTAGCGAAATGCGGTATATAGCTGCGTGACGTTAAGGTAAAATAATATATTCCAATTACCAATAATAAAATATAATAATTGTTTTAAGGTCTTTTGGTGTAATCTGGACTGGAATAATAACATAAATTACACTTTCAAGCTTATTTTATACAAACCTAGTACTACAATATTTCCTTCACATAATGTTCTGCCTTTTATCTCCATGATAAAGGCCTGTTACGACTATCCACGTGCTAGTTGGAATGCTATGGAAGGAATCTCAAATGGTTCATATTTTTGCATTATGCTCAGTAGAACTCCACCGGTAGCCCGTCAATCAGCATCATGTTAAACTCTTTGTATACTCTCTTACTATAAATCGGCTCTTTGATATGTCAATGTGACATCTAGTTATAACAACTTTTATTTTTGTTTGTTTTTTGAGCTGTTAGGTTATAGTTTTACCAAAATTGTGATAACTTTTTCGTCGTTCGTTCGCGTTTTAATAAAAGATAAAACTGCCCACAAGGGTTTTGAGTATGAAGTAATGAGGGAAACGATTTTAAAATATCGTACTGTCATCACAAAGAGAAAAAATGAACACGCGCAAGGACCAAAAAACACGTCGGTGACCTTTACCTATGTGACGACAGATTTCCCATGTCTGCTGTCAATTAGAATCTTTCTCTAAATTCGCTGCAAATAGGCATTATAGCGTTTTTGCAACAAATTAAATAAGGCAGATAAAGCCTCTTTGCCTTTCTGCTACTTTCTTTTGTGACATAACATGTTCACAAAAAACGGTCATATTTTACCGTGTGTAGACATACACAACGTTCTGCCTACGCCATATAGCAAAATGTCATCTTAGTCAGCCAGTAGACGCGGAATACAAAAACTTAGCTTCATATCCGCCTCCGTGAACAGTCGCCGCCCAGTTTTTCCAACAAACATGATTCGTCATGTCTAATTAAAATGGACGCACGATTTTTCTCACTGGCAGCCTTAAAACTTCGTGCTAAAGCTGCATGGAAAAACTACTAAAACTATCGATAAGGAAACCAAACGTATTTGATATTTTATTTTATTACAGCGATCGTGAACGTGACGCGTTTGGAACAACTAAATGACATCATTTTACAACCAACTTATGAACGTAGTACATTTATGAGTGTACAATAATTTATTCTATAATGGCAGTGCTACAACTAATAATTTAAACAATGTTCCGTTTGATGCATCAGAGCTAAGACACGTCAGGAATTAGGTCATTTTGTTACGATTATGTTGATATTGGTGCATAAATTGGTAATGGCCTAGTTAATTATGGTACAACATATTATGTATACATCGGTACAAAATATGATGTACAAGTATATGCATTAAATCGTCCTAGCACAATTTGGACCACTGTAGAACAATACTCGGTGGCTGAAGACTAGTTGTGAATTCAGTCACAGAGAATTCAGCCGAAGCGTGAAACTAAAACAAGTATTTTTTTGTTATTCCAAAATTGCTATTTTTGTACAAAATTTTATTAGATACAGCAATTTACTTAACATGCCAATAATTTTTATTAATTTAAATGAATGACATCTCAACAATACACGCTAATGATACGTATTTATAAGTCTTCCTTTCACTATTAACGTATACTTACTATCAATTAGAACTACGTATATATTTATCATATAGCTATAATATTAATGTACAAATTGAAACCACTCTGTAAATAGTATATAAATGTCTCCAAAATAGCCAGAAAGCGTGTACCAAATTGATATATACATATTTCGTATGAAAAATGAAATAAGCTCATTTTTTTTTAAAAAAAAATTGTATACCAGGAAATATTAAGCAAATAATATCAGGTACACTTATTTCATTTCATTTTTACCAAAACAATAACTAAATTTTAATAATATTATAATAGAAAAACACCAGTCAGATAGACAGGTATCAACGACCACTTATCGTACAATAATTAAATATACCTACGAACATTTCACAACAAATAAAACAATCAAGTTTTGATTCACATCACATTTTACAGACTCGATCGGAAATCATTTTCCCACGCGTGTGCTTTACTGGATACTTTTTGTGCTCAAACATCAACTTTTACAATAAAAAACCGAATTCAATCACGTTTTCCACTCAACGCCTTCCGTGATAACTACACAATAGAAGTGTTGCTTTATATAGGATTGGTGCTTGTAACAAATATAAAAGAAAATATATAAGAAATATATTTATTTTATTATATACTTATATTTATTTATATAAACATTTAAAATCCTCTTTAGCGTCCGACTATAACCGTGAAGGTTGTGGGTTCGATCCATACTTAGGGGAATGATTTTATATATTATTTTCATTTCTCTGCTCTAGTACCAAAATTGTGTTTCACAGCTTATCACGAAATATCTCTTTTTTAAGCGGAAAGTGGCGAACGACATATTTTGACACTAGGATTTCTCTGCCTATGCGGGATGAAGCGTGTAAGTTTTTTTAATATGTACAAATCGAAAATATATATGTCTTTTCTTAGTCACCTTTGTCTGTCAAGATATAGCTGAAACTGAATAAAATGCTACAATTTATGATGCAACCTATAAAGACTATAAAGTCTTAGTGAGTGTAGAGGAAAGTCAAGAGAAGATTTCCCGTAAAAAAAGAAGAGAAATAGTATTGAGAGTAATAAATTACAATAATCAATAATGATTTTAAAAAATCTAAAACCAAAAAGTCAAACGCTACGGGATATATTTTTTATATCTTAAGTTCATGAATAAAATTTTAAAAGGTAAACAGTTAAAATGTCTAATTAATGGGAATATGTAATAAAAACTTAGTTAAGCGAATATAGTAGGTAAGTAGATGGAAAACACAATTTTAATAAATGTTACTAGGTTATGATAATAGGCTCATAAGCAAAATGATGTCATACTGAACTTTAGTATTTAAGTCGTTTCTTTGTTCATATTTTTCGTATAATTCACATTTTTTCCCGCAATGTGAGGTAGTCAGACAAAACCTAGTCTCAAGTCTCTCCGACACAAATCGAGATATTGTGTGCTAAGTGGTGGAACTTATGGCCGCGCTTTGTCTCAAAGCAGGTAAATGAAAAGTCCTGTGCGTCGTCCTGTGAGTGTCGAGCCCACAACCTCCAACCTTTAGATCCAGACGCTACCCCATTAAGTCACTATGGCCTCAATTCTATAAAATATTTTATCCTTATCCTTGTCATCTCCTTTGTCGTTGCAACATTTTTAACTTTAGGAGATAATCTGAACATGCAAGATAAATGTGCAAGTCTATACCTAAAAGTATACGTAAAAGGTGTGTTACTGTCGTCTGTCGGCACTACTCCCAGTGGTATGAGTACGCCGATCGGGTTATATAATAAAAATTTAAATTAAGCGCAAAAGTTTTAGAACGGAAATTAAACAAAATGAATTATCACCAAGTCTTCTTTGCCTATAATGTAAACACATCTTAATATTTAAAAAAAACATGTGTGAAGACAAAAAATAGCTTACAATTGAATTCGATGCATTTTTTAAAACTACTGAAAGACTACACTGACGCGTGAATGAAATGTGAATATACCTGTTCTTTATAATTTCATGGCAGGCATTAAAATAATCAGCGAACTACGAACGTAAACACATTGTAGACTGTAGTGAGGCATGCGTTTGACTGGTTTGACTGCCTAATTACACCCCATACTGTGCAGAGACATTCAATGCTATTGTCAAAATGTGAAGGGTAATACCGTCACTCTGGCTATGCCTATGGTTTATGGTACTGCAACAAAAAATAAAATTCTGTTTAAATTATGTAACATCATACAAATTCGAGTAACATTATGCGAGGCCATCGTGGCGCTGTGGGATTGACTGTAAATGCTAAAGTTCTGGGTTCGACTCCCACTCGAGGCAATAATTTCTTTTTCATTCTTTCACTCCGGTAGGGCGCTCCGTAACTTCCGCCACCCAACACGCAGTACCTTGATTTCTAGCAAAAAATGGAGAACGGAGTGTCTTAAGTCTAGGTTACGGAAAAAACGTGAAATGATGTAGAAATTTACTATATATGTAGACGGTATATAATTTCACGCTTCACACACATTAACCTACATATTGGATAAACGTAATCGTTTAAAAATAATCTAATATCTTTAATTAAAATTTACTATTTTCGATATAAATACCATAAACGAATTTATGTAGGCTTTTCCTAATTCAAATTCAAATTTGAAATCAAAATTAGTTCAAGTATGACAACACACACTCAAAGTAAATTACTTTGAGTGTTTCTCTATATACTAACATCTCTGAAAATTAACAAGCTTGTAACGTAAACTATAGCAAAATCGGTTTTCTAAATTGTCAAAGGAGAGCAGGAACAAGAACTTATGATGGCAAAATTTTAAAGTGACTTTATTACATTTACCCAGTTGCAAATAAGAAAAATGACGTAACACATTACTAAATATTCAGAAACTAAAAAAAAATGTAACATACTTTAAAATTCTATTCTCATAAAAAAAAATTGGATACCTAAAACAAAATGCAGTAATAAGTTCCACTAATTAACACATAAGGTCTCGAATTATGGTGCAGCGAGGAAAACGGAGTGTATTGACACTAGGTCCTCTTTGACTACCCCACTAAGCGAATAAAAGCTTGAAAATCTTTCTATTAAGTAAAAAGCAAATTGAATTTTTTGAACACAATTTCTTGTATAAGCAAGTACATATTTACTATATCACTAATATTATTTTTTATTACGAAATTTATTTACAGCTGAACATCACGTATTTAACTCTACGACAGTAATAAGAATGCAAACTAAAGAGATATTTGTAGACCGCAATCTCCTCTGCCAACGACGTGTGGAAATATATTCACTAAACTGCGTTCGAGGTTAATGGCTATATTTGACAAAAGATGAATTATTTTACATATTTGTAATAATAGTACTGTTAAGAATTTAGCTATAACTTCTCTTGTTGGCTTTTTTAATATTTTAATGAAGTAAGTGATAATAAAAGTAGAAAAAATAGTGATAGATCACTGTCTATTCTCTATATATAAGTAACCAATACTTCACTTTGTGTAACCATATTAGATTAGAGAGATAATTAAAACATATATTTAACGAGTATTTATTAGATTCATTTTTATCTAACTATCAATGTATGTAAAACAAATTTGCAGCGCTATTTTGATCCACATCTAGCAAATCGATTACTTGCTTGACTGATTGCAAATTAAATTACAATATTTTCATAGCATGAACAACCAACATAGGATATAAGTCTCCTACAAGTGGCCAAATAACGAAAAAAAATGAAAACATGTTGCTTTGGGTTTCTTATTAATATTATTCAGAGTAAAATTTAGTCAGTGCCATATCTTCAGGCACTGAGTTTATTATTATTGACAAAACAACAACAAACATTTTATTGAAGATAATCTGTCACATCTTAGTAATTTTATTTTAATACTACAGTTAACTTTTAAAATCATTGATCAGTGATTTAAGTTTATTTGAACACAACAAACGACCTGTTTTGGGGAGTTATTGGAGTCAGGAAATGTACTGGGATTCTAAATATGTAGAATTCTCACAGAAAAAAGGAAGATCAAATAATCAAAGGATAATAAAAAAATAGTTTCAGAACAATAATTTTATTTTCGATAAACATTTTTCAGAAGTACTTAAATATACTTAAAGTAAGTTATTCTAAGTGAAACGTAAGTATATAATAAATACAAATCTATTATTAAATCACAATTGCATCAAGGCATTCGTTAAAATAGTGTAAAGTTGAAATATTCTCTATCCTTATAAAATCTATACAACAAATATTGTACAACTATAGTAAATTTAATTATTATACATAATTGTACAATTTTAATATTATGCTAATTTAAATTTTAATCAATAATTAACTAATAATAATTAGGAACAAAGTATTCACCTTACGCCTATTTTACAAGTAAATAAAGCTGTATAATACAAAATTCGAAATATTTTCATACTTAATGCGGTACGATAGCAAAATAGTATTTAAAAAGTATACAAAAAAATTAATTTCCACTATTATTACTCAGATGAAGGCACTGATGATATGTTGAACACTTGTCGATAACTTTCATTTGATGTGATTAATTTATATTTTTAATATTATATATGAATAAAATTAATAATACATTTAGTGAACTCTCCCCATGTCCATTCCACCAAGCTGTCCCAGATATGGGTATCCAGATTTAGCTTCAGTGGGCGAGTGTGCGTGCGATGCGTAGTGTGGGTTGGTGCCGAAAAATGAACTGCAAAAGAAAAGTTTCATTAGAATTACAGTTAAGATATACGAAATAAAACAAACTAACATAAACAACTGGGCCAGTTGTGGCCCAGTGGCACAAGAGTGTGACTGTAAACGACTGGTTGTGGATTCGATTCCCACTCGAGGTGTGGAAATTATATTTCAATTTTCTTCGCTCTGGTGTCGAGGTAAAGCGCGGCGTTAAGTTCCGCCACTTAACACGCAAGCCTCCGAATTCGGTGGAAAGTGGGGAACGGAGTGTCTTAACACTAGGTTCCCTCTGCCTACCCTGCTGTGTGCGGGATATAGTGTGAAGCTAACATAAATAATTATTTAAAGAAAATTCAATATCTTTAAACATTTTTAAAGTGTTCCATGTACTTTTTTAACATTTTAAGGTGTAATTCCACACTTAGGAAAAAGAGAAAGACATTTAGAAAACGTATAAAAATTTTGACGCAACGGGATTCGAACCCGCGCCTCCTGAAATTCGTTCAGGCCCTCTGACCGCTAAGCCATGCATTCTACTACCAGTATTGGTAAAGGTGGTGGTGGCGTTGCGATCTATTTACGTTCCTATATCCCTTTTACTTTAATTAGCTCGTCAACTCAACCACCTTTAGCAGACAACGCGGAACATTTATTTATCGAAATTATCCTCTCACATACTAAAATCTTATTAGGTGTTATATATAGTCCCTCTCCCTCACTTAATTATTTTCCAAATTTTGAAAACATCTTAGAGAACCTTACACCTAATTATGATCACTCAATTATAATGGGTGATTTTAATACTTGTTTATTAAAAGGTGATCACCGTAGTCATAAATTGTTAAGTATTACAAAATCATGTAATATGCATATCCTGCCCCTAACAGCTACTCATAGTTTCCCTGGCTGCAATCCTTCCCTCCTTGATCTTATAATGGTCTCTTCTCCCGATTTCGTGTTGAAGCATGGTCAGTGCCCTGCGGATATTTTTTCATATCATGACCTTTTATATCTCTCCTATAGAGTTCGTCCTCCAAAAGCAAAATCGAGAATTCTTCTGCAGCGTAACTTTGGGGGGATGGATATTAGTCAACTACTAAACGATGCACGTTTAATTGACTGGTCTCCGGTTTATACAGCTACATCAATCGATCACAAAGTAGACATTTTTAATGAATTTTTAATAAAACTATACGACACTCACGCTCCTATAAGGCCAGTTAAACTTAAGCATCTACCTGCGCCATGGTTAAATGAAGATATAAAAATACTAATTGATAAGAAAAATAAGGCAAAATATAAATTTAAAACTCACGACACCGATGCTAATCGAATTAAATATAACAAAGCACGAAATCGTTGTAATACTTCTTGTAGGGATGCTAACCGCCGACATATACACAAATCTATTGAGCATGGTAATACTGCTAAAACTTGGAAGTTCCTCGAGTCCCTCGGAGTTGGTAAATCATCTGGTAATCATTCTTTTAATATTAATATAGAACTTCTCAACAGCCATTTCACATCCTTCGACGCACTTGATAGCGTCAATAAAGAAGAAATATTAAATGCCCTTTCATCTGTACCATCTCACAACTTTCCACATTTCTCTTTTAGGCCTTTCACAGAACGTGATGTTAATAGGAACATATTGTCTATCTCGTCGAATGCTGTCGGTACTGATTGCATTAGTCGCAAAATGATCATACCTATCCTAGATATTGTTACTCCTGTCTTGACCCACATCCTTAACTATTCGATTTCAGTTAGCAAATTTCCGGAAGCCTGGAAAAATGCACAGATTATTCCTCTTCCAAAAAAACCTAATCCTTTGCATTTAACCGACTTCCGCCCTATTTCTATTTTACCATTCCTTTCAAAAGTCCTCGAAAAACTTGTACACCAACAACTGTTCACTTTTATTAACACCCACTCCGTACTAAGTCCTTACCAATCCGGCTTCCGTCCTGGTCATAGCACGACATCTGCGCTAATAAAAGTCACAGATGACATTCGACGAGCTATGGACAATAAACAACTTACGATACTCGTACTTCTAGACTTTAGTAACGCATTTAATAACGTCGATTACGATGTATTGTTGAGTTTGTTACGTTCCATTAACATTTCTCCATCTGTGGTTGGCTGGTTGCGAAGTTACCTCAGTGGTCGCAAACAACGAATTAGTATCGAGGAGAATGTTTCTTCGTGGTGTTCCATTCAGGCTGGGGTACCTCAGGGAGGATTTTTATCTCCATTGCTATTTACAGTTTTTATAAATTCCTTAACTAAGTGCCTTTCGTGTCCATATCATATGTATGCTGACGATATCCAGATTTACAACCACTCATCTCCGGAAAATTTGGTGAACTCCGTCAATACTATTAATAGCAACCTCCTTGCCATATCTGATTGGTGTAACTACTATGGCCTTAGGGTTAACCCTGTGAAATCGCAAGTCATAGTGATTGGGAGTGCAGCCATGATATCAAAGGTGGAGTGTGCACATTTACCATCTATTGTGTACAATAACACTATAATACCATACTGTACGTCTGTAAAGGATCTTGGTATATATTTGCACCAGACGCTATCATGGTCGGTGCAAATAAATAAAATAAGCCAAAAAATATTCTACACGTTGGGCTTACTCCGACGTCTGCGCTCTTTCTTACCTATTCCAACCAAAGTTATGCTAGCAAACTCTCTTATCCTTCCAATTCTCGATTATGCCGACGCAAGCTATCCCAATTTAACCGAGGACTATCTTAACAAGCTTGAGCGACTTCAAAATCTTGCAATTCGGTTCATATTTAATTTGCGGAAATATGACCATGTATCTGAATTTCGTTCGAAGCTCAAGTGGCTCCCTATACGCCGTCGCCGGAATCTACATACCCTCTCTCTTCTGTACTGTGTGCTATTCAACCACCATAAATCCCCTCCTTACTTAAGGGAAATGTTTGAATTTCTCGGTGTTCATACCAAAAGACTGAGATCTTCTAGTAACTTAACACTAAAAATACCGTTGCACTCCACTAAATTCTATGATCATTCATTTGCCGCGCACGCAACTACATTATGGAATGATTTGCCAATTAATATAAGACGTGCTAAATCTTTAAATATTTTCAAAAAATTAGTTAAAAATTATTATTTAAATGCTGATTGATATATCTTGAGACGACACCAAGTCACGTTACAATCTCTAATTTATTATTTATTATGAGTAAGTAAGGTTATGATATAGGTACATATATTAGTATATTATGTATTTATATGTAGGTATTTGTGTATTCTGTCTATGTATTAGGATATAGTATAATATATATTATATATATATGTATTTATTATTTACACCACCCACTCTATATAACTTCGCAAATCTCCTAACCTAAAGGTTGTCTGGAAGAGATCGCTGTTAAGCGATAAGGCCGCCTTTTGTGCCTCACATATCTGTTAATATTATTTTCTAGTAGTGTTAATATTTTTGTGGTGTACAATAAAGTATAAATAAATAAATAAAAATAAATACCAGCTGCGTCGAAATTCTTATACGCTTTATTAATAAAGGCTTTGAATCCTACTGCGTTAAATTTTTTATACGGTTCTAAATGTCTTTTTCAGTATTCATGTAGTTTACGAACGAAATAGTGAAGTAGGCAAAGCCGCAAACGGATTGCTAGTTAACAATATAACCAATTCGACATATTATTTAATAGACAAACGTGGGAAGTCAAAAAGGGTATGACATAAATAAAGTAATTGAACTATAGAAATATCCGTACATAGTATTAAGAGTGAATAATCATAGAGTAATCACCGCTGCTACAAATAATTACTACCTACTTTTAGTCTACCGAATGCGTAATTTAGGTGGT
Organism: Dryas iulia moderata; assembly: GCA_019049465.1. NCBI lineage: Eukaryota > Metazoa > Arthropoda > Insecta > Lepidoptera > Nymphalidae > Dryas > Dryas iulia. The sequence continues at coordinate 6,931,657 of CM032431.1, forward strand.
CGGTATGATATGAAAGAAAACTCATGTAAATGACGCTTTATGGAAATAAATCGTGACTAAGCTTACAATAAAATTATACATTCAATTGAATTCAGTGGCTAATACGTTATTAAGGCTTATTCATGTTCAGAGTAACGCATAAACAATAATAGATTATTGTAACGTGTAGTTGGATAGGTTTAAGGATTAAAACCTTCGCAGTTGATGTAAGTATGAAATACACACGCATTAAAATAAAATACGCCATTATAAATGGTATACAAGAGGTATAGAATGCACTTGAGTTTCTTTTTTTTACATTTTCACGCTTTTTCCCGCATAGCACAGTAGTTAGAGAGAACCTTGTGTCAAAGCACTTTATTCTCCAGTTACATGTTTGGTAACAGAGCGGAGAATTTAAAATAATTGGAACATAATCATTTTTCCGAATGGAAATCGAACTTGCGACCGATTGCGTTTACAAACAAACGATGTCCTAATGGGCCACGACGGCCTATAATTTTAAAATATTTTAATAAATTTTAAAATGGAGTTGAATGTAATATATTTAAAGTGGTGAAACATCTAAATTATTGCGCAGATTTAGGTAATCACAATTTTTTCGTAAATTATTGTATTATTCGTCGATAAGAGCAATCATTTTCATGATAATGTAATCGAAAATTCCGTTGAAAGTGCTACTGTAAGTGCAATTTTCCGGTTCCAAGAGATGACGGTGGTTAAATTGAAACAGGTGAAAGAGAAATTTAATCAGTTATCGTAATTAACATACACAAGATATCATTTCGGAAAGCTGCAGCTACTAAGTGGAACGGCGCGGGAACACGCAACACGATGCAGTCCCTAATTTATTTCACTGAATGACTTCATTTATTTTTACATTTAATAAAATTGTAACTGATTGCTGTCTGTATATGGTAGATATATAAGTTCAATAAAATATTATTGAAGATTTTAACGATGCAATAGAACCCAAAACAATGATTTCTATATTTCTTTTCTATATATCTATTTGTTTGAGTACGTCTATCTTAGAAACCACTTAAACGATTTATTTAAATTTTTGACTATTATATTTTAATAATCTTTCTACTATCTATCTTAACATTTAACCTTTAACTTATTATTTTTACGGCTTATAAATTAAATAGTTACAACAATTTAAATTTTATTCGCCAAAAATATTATAATCAAACTGTTTTAATTAATTGCCTGAAACATCAATTTACGAAAGCAGAGCTAGTTTACTATATAAATATCATATTTAGTTTATTTATAATATATTTAATAACGCTTGTATATTATAAAAATATCATGTGTACAAGAAGCCTATGCAAACTTTCCCCGCAAAAGAGTAAACATAGATAGATACACGTCACTAACAAAAATACGAAAATATAATTTATATTTGAATAACGCTACCTGCTGTTAGATTCCAACTAATGTATCGTATGACTAGCACATTACCCAAAGCCTAATATTTCAATCGTCGTGCAATTGAAAAGCAATTTTCGTTCACCTGCATCCATCAATCACGAATACATTTTGAGCGAACAAACGGTTCATCCGATATAAACTGTCCAATAAAAGGTACAGAACCACGCTGTTTAGGAAGTCGAAGGCAAATAGCTTCAGATAAGTTTTAATACCAGGTTTGAGTTAGCTTTAATGCACAGGTTCATCGCACTAATGTCACGTTCGGCCTCCCATTAATTGCCAAGCGCTCAGTACAAAGCAACGTATGTTTATCTGTTTTCCGCAATGTATGCCGGCGATAAAGCCTTCTATTCATATAACATGCATCGTATTTCTTGTCTTATGGCATTTGAATAAATGCCAATTTCCTATATTTTTAATAGGAATCTACTAGAATGTTGGGTGTTATGATTATAAAAACTAAATTGAACAGTTTCCAAACAAAGTTACGGAAGGCCCATAATTTGTTCCGTAGTTTAAGAGTGATGTATATTTTGTTTTAATAAACATAATATTAGCTTTTGGGTATGAAAATTATAACCTCGGTGAAGATAATCAATATTTGATATACTCTTTAAGATAAATTTAAAGTAATATTTCGACTAATAAGATGACACCGTTACATACTCTTCTTTTTAAATATTTTAAATTGGCAATATATACCGTTAAAATTGTAAAAACATTATTAAAGTGAAAAAAATAACAAGTTAATTGATTGCTTTTAAGAGTTCTAAAGGAAGTACGATCAGTTGACGTTCAATTAATTTTCGAAGCATCTCAGCTGACTCTTAAGTCAGAATTTTCCTATATAAAATAAAACTTTTTTAAAATTATCTATTTTACTTTCGAAGTATTTTAAAGTGGGATATCTGGCGCCTGAAATTGATAAATCGCTATCCATTTTACTCTTCTTCAAAGTTACGTCAATCGAGGTTGCCTAAAGAACTAGAAAATACTGATCGCCATAGACGTGGCTAGCTCATATATTATTGGAGTTCCTCTCATTGTATTTTAAAATATATTGTGTGTGGTCCAATGTTAAGTTTATCGTCTCGCTTTGTCTCGATTACACAGATAAACGACGTTGTCGTTTCATACACAAAGCGACAATGTATTTGTCACATACTTTTAGACGAATTCATTGTAACAATTACACGCGTGAGCAAAATTATACTCGATAACAACATATCAGAAATATTAGTGAAAATAACCGCACAAGTCGCTATAAACTTCAAAACCAATTAGTAATCGATCAAAAATATACATAAAATTCACAACCCTATTGCCTTCACGATCGCATCGGCGTATTACGAAGAGGAGTCTGTAATAACTACCCGCGCGGCGTATAATGTCTGACTTCTTACATTCTTAATTGATTAGCGGCCGCCTCGGCTAATGATAAAGGAAGGTGAAAAGAAATAAAATTAATCTCAATTTGCGAGACTTATCTATGCCCTAATAATACGAAAACGGTCGCACCATTAAATCAAACTTATTTATAATAAAATATTTTATTATGTTATGAAAAAAATTATGTAAAGTTTGCATAATTCAAACTCCATAAATCATTACTGGAAAAGTTTTATTATAATTGCATATTCATATCTTGAATCCAAAAGTGAATAAACAACTAAACATCAATAATTCATAAAGGCAATTGGTCGCCGCTAGGGATTATTGAGATATTAAAGGCGGTTAATTTTTATTTATAAATTCTTCATTATACAGTTATGTAAGTGTGTAAACAAAACTTACCTATAATTATCTGACCAGGCGCTGACTTCAGCTAGCTTATTTTGAGGGTGACCGCTCAGTTGCCGTGATGTCCAATGGTTATGGGCGGACATATGATCTTGCTTGGCATAGTCGCCATATCCGTAAGGATGAGAAACATCAGTTCCATTGGCATAGCTTGGATGTTGGTAAGTGATTCCACCACTCTGGTTTGCAGTAGGACTTGCCGCAGTTGGACTTGTACTAGGGGGAGTGGTATCAGATGCTTGCAAAGGCGTGGGTATTTCAGATGAATGAGACAGAGGAGTTAGGTTTCCTGACGAAAATGAGCTTGTTGTTGGTGGATGCAGAGAAGAAGCCGCCAATGCTGACTGACAAACAGAAGGTGCTGATAACGCAGACTGGTGTATAGAAGGCGCTAAAGCGGAATTCAGAACAGAACTTGAACCCAAAGCAGATGAATATGATTGCTGCCAAGAAGCACACTGGGCGTTGAAAGTTGAAGGAGGTTCATATTGTTGATGAACAGATGGAAAAGCAGATTGTAAAGACATTGTATTGAAGGCACTCAGTTGTTGCGAATTTAATTGTTTGCGTAGACGGGCTCTTCGGTTTGAAAACCAGACCTGTTAAGGAATATAAAAAATAATATTAAAAAATATATTTTAAAACAAAAAGTCAATTTAAATTATTTTCAAAAAAAAATTAAAAGGCTATGATAATAATGCTAATGAACAAAATAATTACAGGGTAGCCAAGTCGATTATGTCTCGAATTAGATGAACAGAGTGTTTAGCTTTATTACTATAATTTATCGTAACCCATTAATAAAATAAAAGCAGGAGTCCAGTAGCGACTTACAGAACACCATATGCTCGGTTACATGCCATAATTAATTATGGACGTAATTACTATATTTTTTTATATTAAACATCAAGGTAGATATAATATTATAAATGATTTTACAAATATTGATAAATGAATCTAATTAAATTATAAAATTGGATTTTGATAGAAGTTGTTATTCGTTAATTTGTAGTGAACAAGTCAGGATTATTAAATATATAAATACCTGAACTCTAGCTTCTGTAAGCTTAGTTTTTTGCGCCAACTCTTCCCTAGTGTAAACGTCAGGATATTGGGTCCTTGTAAAAGCACGTTCCAGTGCTTCAAGCTGATCTCCAGAAAAAGTGGTTCTAGATCTTCTTTGTTTACGTTTTAAAGTTATGCCGGGTTCAGATTCTGTGTCCGAGTCCTCGCAAGATGATGGACCTATATAGTGATAAAAATGTATAATTAGCTAATTTCGTATTATCAATAACATTAATATTATAGTTAACTATAATTTTATTTAAAGTATTGAATAACTATCAAATTTTGACCAACAATATATGTTCTAATTTTTTACATTATAACTCATATATCATTACATAAACGCAACTTTCTACGCTTCGTACTTAATAGACATACTCGTAAGTGTCAACTAGTCATATTCCCAAATAATGAGCGATAATGTAACTAAATTACTACACATATAAAATTTGTCACTGTAATGCTAGGTGTACTTTCTAGTTTCCGATCATTTTGTTTCATTGCTTTCATTATTGTCATCGGCTACTGCTCGGACCACACGCGGACTGGATTAAATTAAATGAAACCGCATTGTATATTATGTTCAAAGAACTCTAATAACTTTCTCGGGTCTTAATAAATATTACGACACTTTGTGTGTTGATGTATTTTATCGCTTTTTTAACAGCTACTGTATTTTATTCTATCTAACACAACGTTCATTACTTTAATATAGGACATGTGTTCATAAAACAATAAATAAATGACTTAAGAGTAAATTGTTTCATATTTTTTGGTAAAAACCTTTTAAATATTCAAGGCACACATTATCATACGTAATTGCTCATAAAAATTACGAAAGCTGCGACACTCGTGCTAAACGTTTCTTCGAAAAGCTTTACCAGTTCCACAAGATATACAGTTACACGGCGTCATAGATAGGCACGAAACGCAAATTTTAGTACGCAAAGGGACCCGCTTTCGCAGTGTAGACATTACTTTAGCCGCACACGACTTAATATGCATAATCTTATCGCGGCGCAGAATCTCTCCGGCACAACCGCACCGTCGCCGAACCGGGATATTAGGAGCGCCATTTTATATTGGATAGCTATACGGCACAAGACGTGCAGTACGGACAGATTGTCGTAATGCAAGCCTCGCGGCCAAACGCGATGGGATAATAACAGCTTTGAGTACTAATTTCATTTTTATAACCTACAATTTCTGAAGCCGACACAAGGGGCGCTGCCGTGGCGTGCGCGCGCGCCTTGCCCGCTTTACTTTTACGTGGATTATTAACTTTATACGCCATTTTACTGAGTTTGCAAACGTTTCCGACGGTCTCATTATATGAATAAATTCATAATAATAATGTACTTTAAAGTGAATTAAGTGATTATGGTCTTGAATGGCGTTAAAGACTACGATGACATGGCACTTATTTACGCGTCATTATAACGAAGGCTTCACTTATTGCTATAGCAAAAATATTTTCTGAAGGATTCATTAATGAGGCCAAATGTAATGTTAATTTACATTGAAATAACCTTGCGTACTGAGAATAATAGAAATAGACTACTTTACGCCAGCTATCAAGCTGCAGTTTATGAAAATAGTCGAGCAAACTTTAGCAATATTCCCAACGCGCACATTGCGGCTCGAAAAGTGTTCAAGTGGACTAACAGAGTTACTTCCTCTATTTGCTCTAGAAAAATGCAAAAAGGCATTTGTAAATTATAAATATCAATTCTAAATTTACTTTTACTAATAATTTGTTATAAAATATTCTTTTAGAAACATTTATATAAAGGTAGCTTTAGTTCAAGGTAAGTAAGACTTACCTAGAATACCATCAATACTGTGGTTTCTTCTAGGGTCTGATTCATCCCTTTTGCCTCCTCTTATAAGCCGCGAAATCGAACTGACCGATGGCGCAGTGTTTTTATCACAAATGCCTTCTTTTATTAATTTATCTCTAATTTCCCAGGAAAATATACCTGGGTTTTGTCTCTTCAGCTCCTCTATCCTGTTTTCAACTTCAGGTGTTGCCACTCTTGGTTTCGAGCCTCCAATCACTCCCGGCCGTATTGAACCAGTTTCCTAAGAAAAAATCTTCAATCAATAAAAGTAAACGATAAAAAAATAAGATATAATATATAATAAAACTGTTAACTAAAAATATCTTATAAATGTGAGTGGATATATTTTTACAATGATATATGTAACCATGTGCGTATATGATATTAAATTAATGTAATAAAAATTAATTTAAACCTGGTATCGATTGAGAATTTTAGAGACACAGCCATGGGATACACGAAGTTGGCGTGAGATGACGCAAGGACGAACACCCGCCGCAGCCATCTCCACTATCTTCAACCTAATATGGTTTGGCAGAGGGCGACCATTGATGAACACTCCGCCCAATTGATTCATACGGCCTTGTCCTAAAACAAAATCATATTTTATTAAGAAAACCAATAACAAAGAAGCCCGCAATATTACAAATAACTTTTAAAATTAAATAGTAATTTATTTGCTTATTTTATATTTAATACATATTGTAAGAATGTCACTGATTGCTGACCGTACATGGAAGATATACTTATGAGAAAAATATCATTGGGGGCATTTATCAATATACTCGAAATATGTTTTTTTCCGTTTGTCCGTGCGTTTGTGCACGCTAATCTTGGAAACAGCCCAACTGATTTGAATGCAATTTTGACTATTATATTTTGGTAATCTTCCCTTAACATTTAATGTTTATTTTAATTTAATCGGTTCATATGTAAAAAGATTGCACAATTTAAACTTGGTGCGACAAAATTGCTATCAAATAATTGTTTTATTAAATTGGCTGATAATTTAAGCTACACAGATGAAACCGCGAATGTCTCGCTAGATTACAATGAAATATACCTCTATTCGAATGTATAAGCTTCGATATCTCGATTATAATCGAAATGGGCAAGGTTGGTAAATAAATAAATAAAAATGAAAGATATCAATTATTAACAAATTTACACAACTTTTACTGTTTTTTATTTTATTTTATACTAATAACTAGTAGATTAACAGATCTAGCTTTAGATTATGATCGTTCATTCTCAGCTTCCCACGGTGAAAGGTAAGTTATCAAAAATTAATTAATAATTTTATTGTGATGAGTATCGAGATCGATAATTATCTTCGTTCGACAATAATTGCAAATAAAATTCCTTAAGATATAAAACATTTCTGGGACTATTAATGTATGTGAGTAAAGTGGCTATTATAATCACATCACGGGCAGTGGTTGGGACCACCAATCGTCAAAGGAAGCCGCCGATCAACGATTTTTGCGACGGCTTTTGTATCCATTTTGACTTCTATTGAACCGAAATGCATTACGAAAATATATACGAATATTTCTAATTTGCCATGTTAAGTTGTTAATTATTATATTATTTTAATTACTAATAGTGTAACTATTAAATAAAAGGAAAATATTTTCTACAAAAAATATAGGTAATTTAGAATTTTCCCACATGACAGGACTCTCTATCTACTTTCTTTCCGAATATAATTTTAGAGCACTAAAATATTCTCTTTTTAGAACGTTATTAAATCTTCATTTTAAATATTTGATAGTTTAGTCATACACACTACAATATGTTTTTGTTAGTAAAAAAGGCATAAGGACTATCAAAATGCTCTATCTAGGAAGGCGTTCCAACATTCTTTCCTAATTCTTATCCAAATTTGATAGACACTTCTCATTTGTAACGAAAAAATAACAGTGGCATGTTCCACTTGTAAAGGCATTTATAGTTTATCAATTTCAAATAATTCCTCAAAGAAACCGCCACACGTAGGTTTCTGGACCCCTACTGAGAAGCACCGATCAATTAAACAACATGTCAACAAGTATGTCCTATAATAAGGCAAGAAACCTGATGTAAAACACTGCAAAATGCACCGTAAACCAAGTAACCTAGGGATAAAAATTCATATTATAAAAGCATAAGACCAAATAAACACCTACATTTTTCATTTTATTATAATCTTTATTCTCTACTAAATAAGACTTGGTCGGTGCACATTTGTGGTCAGACTCGAGTTTCTGCAAGTGGCCCTAACATATTTTTTATCGAAACCCCGTAGACGTCGTGGTGCCCATGTTCTTTAGTGTTAATTTAACGTTCCCGAAATATTTATGACACATAATAAGTTCCCTATACAAATGTGGGTGGTTTAGTATTAATGTATCACTTCATTATCTTTTATAGTTTAGATAAAGGTAAATTATTGTTAAATAGCTAGCAAATAGATTTACTTGCATTTTGGATCAAAAGTTTAACAATAGGCCAAAGTTACAGGATATAATCCAATATATGAAGTTAATATAAATATGAATACACAAATCTAATGCCTCAATAACGAAATAGGATCAATCAAACGTTCGACCGATAAAGGTATGTATATATAAAAGGGACAAAGAAACTTGAAGTTCACAAAGCGTAATAGAATTCGCAAACATTGTAACGCTATTAACGCAAAAGGAGGCGAAGTTAACAACAAATTTCAACATTTATTCGGTAAAATTAATCGTCCGGAAGCACATTTTGATCATGCACCATTTTGTCGGTACAATAGCCGCTACTAGGGTGGTATAGCAATTGATACAATAGTACAACAAAGTAAGAAGAGTATACAAAAAAAGTTAGTCAGCAAGTATTCGGAAGCCAGTTTTTTACTTACTTGTCTTATTCATAGCATTTGCCAGAGTAACTCCTTTGAAATATAATCACATACTAAATTGAGATAGAAACGATAGAAGTATGGAAGGTATAAATTCACACAATAACATAAACGTGTACCAATTCGTTCAACCGGCACATTCGTGTAAGACGAAATTGAAACAGAGTCAATCATTTAATGCTAAACGTAAAGGCAAACCGTGACAAAATAAATGAAGATTTTCCATTCACTATCGGACTTCTGTGTCAATTTTAATTAGCAATCACATTTTCATCAAATTTCGCCGTGGCGTCGAGTTGTCATAAGCATTGTCGCCGTGATTGGATTTCTTAAGTACATTTTTGCGTTACCGAATATTGCTTTCAATTCGTTTGACTCCGATTTCTTAATGGAAGATTCATCTTCATTATGTTTCGAAACAGTGAAATCGAGACCCTTCTGACGCTAAATATCGACGACGTTATTTATTTAATACTTATATTCGCCGGGTTTCAAGAATTTTATTGTTTTTCCAGAAACTGATATGACACTATCGTATAACACATTCTAAATCACCTTTATATTGTTTAATATTTTATTTCCACTTAGTAATGTTTGATATTGACTGTGACATTTAATGTCATAGGTTATTGCTACAATACCGCCAGAGGCACACTACGCTGAAACGGCTAATAAAAGTTACGTAGGCAATAGGCGTAAAGATATCCCGTTCGCATATTTGTTACAAGCCATAGCCTATTAAATGGTTATAGTCGTGACCTGATAACTATACAAACAGCTAATATCATATAATACAAGGAGATTTCAAATATTTTTTTATTCCAGCTATGTTAAATATTTTTATTGTAGTTATGTCAATACATTGATTATCTTTCAAACAAAGTTCATAAAAACTATGTTTTCTCTAAAAATTTTTGGTTATTTTTAAAAAATAATATTTGATTTGTGTAATAAAACATTATTTAGTTAAAACCAACATAAATAGGTTTGCTATTATGTTTTATTGAGAATTTAATATACTTATTATGAACTTATTACAAATATATAGATGGATTATTATTTCTTTTATTTTAACTTTTGCACTTAGAAGTGACTTTATAATTCAGATGCTTACATGACTTAGTGATAGTTGGCAATGTTTAAACCCGATATCGTATTGTGTAAATAAACCGTAAACCCCATTTTCACAATCATAATATGTTTCTGCTCGCAAATCAATTTCGCGTAGCGACATTAATGTACCTATAGTAAAATTTATATGAGGCTTTACGTCATACACAACTTTCCTTACACGATTTGTATCCCAGCATTTAATATAAGTATTTAAAAATGAATGTAAAATAATCACTTTATAATATTATTTTATAGCTGTCAATAGTATTTTTATGTTATTGTTATTATGTTATTCTTGTACCAATTTTATTTTTAATATAAAAAAAATATTTCAATTGCCTCTAAACGTGTTTAAATAAAAGAAAATATTGAATTTACTAAGGTTATCTAAAGTCGAGGTCAGTCGATATTCAATAACTAAATATAATGTTAACAATACGAAATATAAAATATTGTAATAGAAATCGAGGCTTAAACCCATCGTCTTTTATTCTGATACGTACAGATCGCTATCGTAACCTGTTAAAATCATTTATACACTAATAAAATAAGCTATTGCTGTCCAAAATCAAGCAACAAAGCGAAGAAATGCCATTTGAATAGGCATTAGAATTGGGCGGCATTTACAAAGGCTATGTCATTCCATTAAGCCTTCTTCAAGCATTCGTAGAGCGCTGTGTGGCCTCTTGGTCGCGTGGCTGGAGGTGTAGCAATCGGTTATCAAATCAGTTCTATTATACTTTCATGGGATATATAGTAACGACTGTACCGTCGTGCCTTATGGTTAGTAGGGGTTAGAATATGTTTTTTTTAATATCAATCAATAATAAATTATAGATGTTTTTAGAGCAATATGTAGGATATTTAGATAATAAGTAAATAAAATTAGAATGTTTATCTGTAATATTAATGATAACACAGTTTTTAACTAAATGCATATTTCTATATACGAATATATCATTTTTTACATGTTTCGCTTGTGTCTGTCTGTTTGTTCCGTCTTATTTCTGGAACAGGCTAGCTGATTTTGACAGAACTTACACTGGCAGATAGCTGATGTAATATGATAAATGAGTTACTTAGGCCTACTTTAGTACTTTAGAATTATAACTGCTTTGTTACATTCCACGTGGACGAAATTACGGGCACAACTAGTGCTGAATAAAAATACACATGAGAAATGTTTTTCTTAAAAAACTTTGCTATAGTTTACATTTGATGGAAATATATAAAACAACATCGACTATAAACATTTATGCTATAGGTACTACATTATGTCAGAATTTAAGTTGCGATTTGCACTCACTTGCTATCCTTTGACCCGACATGACCCAGCATCTCGTATGCAATCTATACGGTATGGAGCTCAATTTCCTTAACATGTTTATTGCTATAATGTATGTTTGAGCTTTATATTTTCATTTTACACAAATATGTGAAAGATGTAAGTTTTACTTGTTATAATAACCTTTTTATTTGAATATTACATACTGGTATGAAGAGATATTACAAAATTATTTAAATTAAACATACATATTAAGTATACTTATATTTTAAGCATATAATATAATGATTATCTAACCATCTAAGATAAATCCTGAAGTATCTATTTAAATAGAGGTTGTGGTGTAACAGTGACTGTAAACGCGATGATTTCTGGGTTCGATTTTCAAGCGAGAGAATGATTATATACTATTTTAATTATTCTGCCCTAGGACCTAAGACAAAGCATGGTTTGGACTCAACGCGTAATGTCGTAATTTCAAGAGGAAGATGCAGAAGTGTCTTGACACTAGGACTCCATGACTACCCGGATATGCCGGAAAAAGCGTGAAGCTAATCAAAAATATTAGATATTTCATCGATAGATTGTTAACGCAATAAATACAAGTACTTATAAGCTATAATGAAATCTCCCTCTATTGAACTGAATGCCAACTGTTCAAACTAGGCAACGCCTTTCGGCTCGTCAACGACGAACATAATATATGTAGTTCTGGCGATGAATGGAACTGAATATTTTATTTCATTATAATAGTGTGTTTGAAAGTGCCCTGTTTGACCTCATTCCGTATTCATAACGCGTTATGTACTAATTTGACGGGTCTTTTCTTTTATTATAAGAAATGGACTCTTTGACGCGAACACTTGCCGGCTTGTTTGTTGAAATCGTAAATTTTCTATAATATAATATAGGATGAAATATAAAAACTCGTTATAGGTATACCTACATTATAATTAAAGTAATAATATTATTGTTAGTGTCGTTGAGTTCTGCCAATAATGAGTAATTTTATTCTGAGTAATTTTATTCTTGTACACCACTTTTTTAAAATATGATTTGAATATTTTTGTTCTTAGTATATAACTTAAGGAATATCGATGTTAGAGTCAAAAAGGTATTCTAAGCTTCATGTAGCTGCACTTATTCCATGTTTTCTAACGCCGCTTAATCTCGCTCATTTTTTAATAAATTATCCAAACATCAATTTACGTTTTACCTTGAGACTGTAATTTATGTCTAAGGTTCTACAGTCTCATTTAATGCAAACAATGATTAAATAACTTAGATTATTGCCACGATTGAAAATAAGATAATGTAAGCCGTAATTAGAACTTAATGAATAAAGATAGAGAAAGCGATTCGCCGTCATGATCATTTTGATCTTACTAGAGAAATACGATAGCTGTTTTGAAAGAGTTGAAACATAAAATAAGGATTTTATATTTTTTAGTTGCAAGAAGATTAATTTTATTGAATAATTTTTGATATTGAGGGTACCCTGCGACTTCGTCCACGTGTTCACGAAATTTAGCAAAAACGTCATAATTTTAACATAAAAGTAGCCTAAGTTATTCTTTGATATATCAAATATCCGCCATCATCAAAACCGGTCAAGCTTTTCAAAGATTAGCTCGAAGAAACATACAGACAGACAGATAAAAAATTTAAAAATCTTTTTGTAGTATATCCGTATTTATACATATGTACTTAGGAAGCAGCGAATAATTTAATATTACAAACAGATATTCTAATTTCACTTATTTATATAGATTAGGTAAAATTCGATTTGAAAATAAATTAAACGTCCGCTATATCAATTTGTTTATTAATAGATCGACATAAATAATGGCAAGTAAGCGCCCTGGAGCTGGTGGTTCGGACGAGTTCGCGGGCGAGGGACGAGGCGTGTCATATTATACAGCTAAAAGAGCCTGTCGGTGCCTTTGAAGGCGGCCGCTGTGTGCGTGCGATGTGCACCGCTGTCCGACTTGATACGAATGTGACTAAACCTTCATTATGGTACTGAACTTTTTATAGAGGTCACAAGTATTTTTGTTAAAAACATCGATGATATACGAAACAAATAACAAGTATATTGAGCTCTCGTTGGTGAGATTCGCGTGGAAATTACAAGGCGTCCGCTGATCGGTATCGCTGGCCGGGCCGTCACCTAGCCCGCGGCGTATCGCGGACATCGACCGTCATCGCACACATTATGCGCACTAATCGACATTAACTCCGATTATAACATTTTTGTTTAGAGCTTTTTTATTGTAAATGAAAAAAGTATGAAATTTGATGAAATTCTGTTTTATTTTTTTTTTTTTGTATACAGATTCAAAAGCTATTTCTGAGCTAGATTTATAAGCCGTCCATATTAGTGAAACTAATTTGATCCTAAAAATTTTCTTTACATGTATATCATGTATTAGAACTTAGATATTTTCAATATATTTGATATGATTAGTCAATTTATTACATTATATATACAATACATAATATTACAATATATTACATTATTTATTTATAAATATTTATAATTTTTAATTAAGTAGAGATCTTTCAGCTTTATGCACTGCACAAGTTTTGTGATCTTTGTAGAGTCAGAGCTGACTACAAAATGACACTAAGCCAGATTTATTCTTGTAGTTATATAATTTTGTGTCGAATTAAGAGTTAAGAGTTTTAATAAGTTAAAAGAGAACCGCAAAGCTCGGCGCAAGCGCACATCTCTGTGAGTCATTATGTTATCATTTAAAAAAAACAAAATATAGAAATGTAATCTTATTAATGTTATCTTATTTTTATTATATTAAATATTTTTTCATTATCATATTAAAAAACTGTTTTACGCTTTTTTCCGCATAACAGCGTAGTCAGAGAGAAGATAATATCAAGACACTCCGTTTTCCTCTTTCTACCCGAAATTCAGACATTGTAAGTTAAGCAGCAAAACTCAACGTCGCGCTTTGTGTAATATTATATTAAACTTTTTAATATTTATATTATATAGATCTAAATAATAAATATGCTTTAAAAAAGTTGTCGGCATTCTTTAGTCGCATTCGTCTCTTTTACACACAATCCTTTTGCTTGAGGCGGTCTCATGCCTTTTAATTTTATCCCAGTGGAAGGAGGTCATAAGTCGTGGTGACATTTTTAACAATGCAGTCGAAATGTTTTCGTGCTGCAATGATTTATGTTAAAAATCATCAGTAACAAAACTTTTTGGAGCAACTAAAGATTTCATTTTATTTATAAGTGCGTGATAGTTATTTGATTGTTGCGTACCGCGAAGTAATATTATGATAAACATTTGTATTCTTATATATCTTTTGATTTTTTTAATAATATTATTATTATACAGTGAATATAATATTTTAAGCTTTATATTAATGTTTAATATGAATACATACATTTAAAAATATCATTAAGTCCGTAAAAAAGCTCTGACACCAAACATCAATCTACACAGTAGTTAAAATTTCACACAATTGTTCGTTCGTTAAACCGTTGGTGTTAAAGGGGCTGTCTACTGCAATAAATATCAAATAGAATCCCTTTAAAACAAAGGTTATTCTGTCATTTTATGACAGGCAATATTTTTGTTACAAATACTTTTACAACGTGACAAAAAATAACCAAAGTCTATAGTGTGTACTTGTATATTAATAAAGAACTTTCAATTTATAACTGTTTACTTGAAACTAAATTTATAGTATTAAATCAATATATATTCCAATTATGTAGGAAAAACTATGTTATGTTTTATTTAAATGAAAATAAGCATTCCGTGACTTAAATTTTGAAGCTCTCTCAACATTTTCAAAGCTTCTTCTAACTTATTTGTCAATAGGTATAAAAATGAAACAATTCATATAAATAAAGTAGTTATAAAAATAGTTATAAAAGCTTAAGTAAATTGAAATATTATTCAAGTTATTATTAGCCTTAATTTTTAAATATTATTGCACAAATTACAGTAATTTTATTATTTAAAGAAAAAACAATAGCTTTTGGTGACAAAATTGTTTAAACAGAGTATACAAATTGTTTTCAATAAGTAAAGTCCTTGGCCATTTCCGAAACTTAAACCAAATAAGATGCGTCAATTATCAAAAAAGCATATTGTGAAACTTTTTCCTGGAGTTGCTCATCTAAAGTTGGAGAACGTTAGAGTGAAATATTGTTATATGGGCAGCAATAAAATACACTTTTGGGTTCATAATTTCTTCATGACTTTATGGTTTTATGGTGTGTTTCGAACCTTTGATATCGAGGAAATTAGTTAGCCTAATTATGTCTTTTAAAAAAAATATATTTCGAATTGACCACTAATCATCTGATAATCTTGACCATATAATGCGGCCGGCTTTAATGATATCGATTAGTGTTACATGGAGGAACTAAATGCTGTAAAAAATTAGTCAAGGTGTCATACATAAATATGTTACAATTATTAAAATCATAAAATTACAATTAGTCATCGTTTGTAAGATTAATAATAGGTATTTTGGTGAAAACCTGTCTGATGTTGTCGAATCTCATGATACTGCAATAACAGGCAAATTGTTTGGTAGTCAAAAATCAGCAAGCATTAATTTAAATGAATTGATCAATGAAAAACAACGTGAAAAGACTAACCTTGAAAAGAATATCCTGTAAAGTACGGCGTCATGTTCAATGTTGATACAGCCATTGACGCGAAGGCGGATGTTAAAGTAGTAAACGCTACTCCAAACACCAAATCAGTCCTAGCACATACAAGAGTTCCGCAAATTCACAATTGTGTCTATCACTATCACAGGTATCTCGCAGGCATGATTACGTAAAAGGAAACAGCGTGTATCTAATCCGTGTTACTTTGAAGACAGCTCAGTGGCCACTGACGTGTGATGTAAAGATGTATTTCGACTCTCAAGTGTAATCTTTCACAATCAACGGTGCAACAAAAAACGGTCAAACCGCCTCCTCAGCCTTCGGCACCTGATTGTTTGTCTCTTTCTGTTGCCCGAGTGCCTTTGTCATTTATATTGATACCGGTTCCAAAATATGAACTGCAATTTCATATTTTAGCTAATATTATATCGATCATAACTACACTTCTATTTTGTTATTTAAATTAAAATTATATTCAGTAGATGATTTAGTTTCAGATCAATTTGCCAGACAACTACGTCGTCAGATATCACAGGCAAGATATAGTGTGAAAAGGACAGAACGAAGAACCTGATCTGGTATCTTTAAAGTGAAGCGCATTTAACAATGTGTGAGTCGCGCCTGAGTCGGTGCTCCGTGACGAAAAACATGAGGCGTGCGGCCGCAGCGATCTAGGCCTACAGCAGTCGGTGATTGGTCAAAATTTGTTTAAGGCGGAGTTTGTGTGCACACCATGAAGTGAATGTTTGTGTGGGTTAATTGCATTGTCGTTCTGTGTTCGTGTATATTATGATTTAAAATTTTTCAGCAACATTTTATTACGATTTATTCCTTTAAATATGCTGATTGTTATATTTTTTTGTTATTTTTTTAATAATTAATAAATATTTTATCATTGTAGTAATTAAAATGTTTTGATAGGTAAATGTCAATTTAACATGAATCATATTGTTAGGGCTTAGTTATTAAAAAAAACAAGATTTACGCTTTCCCCCTTCGTTAGAGAAAAGTTAGTATCAAAACATTCCTTTCTCCATTTCCTGAACTTGGGACATTGTTCGCTAAGTGGTGGAACTCAATACCTCACTTTATCTTACCAACTGAGGAAATTAAAATAATTTAAATATAATGCACCCAACTTGGGATCGAACTCACAACCAATCACGTTTGCAGTCAGACGCTGTCCTACTGCAAGGTGTGATAAAATCTTTTGCAGATGCTTCAACAAAATAAAATGTCTTTTAAACAATATTAATTTCTCTCAAGTACAATTGCACAACTTCTTTTCGGTTGTCGCTTTTTTATTATTTAAGTAATTTAATTAATTTCTCTTGCATTTTGTATATTTTGTAAAGACACCAAGTAGATGTATTAAATATTAATTCAACAAGTAGTAACATCAAATAATCATATGCCAAGATAATATAATACTTACTTCCAATATTAATAATTTCTAACTATTTAGAGCATAAATAGAGAGTTGTAACTACTACTTTCTTACTCCTGAATTTAAAAAAGTTTTTTTTTTATTACTTACCCAACTAATAAAATACCATATAAAACATAGAAGCTGAACTTTGAACCTACACATTATAGATTTCTTATAATTTCAATAACAATAAAGGTAGGTATATGCATATAGTCAATAAGGAACAGCTTCGTTTAATGTAGTTAACTTTGTCAAAGCCAAAATTATTTTAAAGCAGCTAGCTTTTCACTTTCACCCGCATAGCAGAGAAGGTAGTGTCAAACGACTTAAGTCTCCACTTTGTGCCCGAATCCGTAACATTACTTGCTTAATGGCGGAACTCAGTGGCACGCTTTGTCCTGTCCACAGAGCAGAGAAACAAAAATAATATAAATATACTTTAATTTTCCGTGAGTCCCAAGCCCACACTTATCGCGTAGGTATAGTGAGTATCACTTTCTATATATTTATCTCGTATCGAATATATTACGTAGGTACTAGAAAATAAGAAACCTAATACAATTTATTTTAATATTGATTAGATGTAACGATTTAAAGTTATTTTATGTCCACTCAAATTTTCGGTCTAAAACGTAATTTTACTTATAAATTATAAAAGATAAGAAGGCCACGGTAATTTGTTTCAAAATATGCAAATAATTAAAAAAACTGATTAACAGTTGATCTATCACAGTTGATTTAACTGAAGTGGTTATGGTATTTTGTGAAAATTACAAATTATTAAAATTTAATCTAGGCGTATTTTGGTAAATCTTAATCAACTTTTCTATATTGTCAAGTTTATAATATTAATATTTACCAATATTATTAAGCCGCTGTCTTTTTATTTTCACGATATATTAAATTTTTGGCTTCAGAAATTTGTAGATGTTATTACTTATAGGTATTTTATTTTTCATATTTTCAAGTTCATGCTTTTTCTCACATAGTAAGCTGAGACTCTCAGAGAACTTGAGAACCTCGGAGAGAATTCGAGGCAGTACTACCAATAGCTATTATGGCCTTACTTAACGCCGTTCTTACATATGTACCTTTTGTAATTTGTATAAAATGTACTGTTGTTTAAAAGTGTAAAAATGCTTATACATCGCATGTGTCATCGCATTAATAAAGCATAAAATATATATGTAGGTTAAAAAGCATATACTTTATCTAATACTCGTTGTGCCCCCGACTATACTATACTAGTCCGCGTGGAATTTAATATAAAAGTTTTATAATTAAAAGGTAAGTAAGTTATATATAAGTTACAGGTTATTCTAAAATAAAAGAAGTCCAAGCTACTCCTTATTATATCAATTATTTCTCAGTGAAAGTCTCGGCAAAACGGTAGAGCCGTTCCAGAGATTAGCCGAAACAAACAGACAGACAAAAATTATAAAAAAAATGTTATTTTGGTATATGCACCATGTCTACCTGGCATTAATCCAGGCCTAGCCAGTGTATACGAGTACATGTTTATAACGTTACACATATATATGCATTTAGTAAAAAGCGGTTATTTAAATATTACAAACAGATATTCTAATTTTATATATTCATATAAAAAAAATCTTAAAAATAAATTTTTAGAAATCTTAAAATATTTGAACGCATCAGTATTCAAACCCGCGCCTCTTGGAAACCGTCCAAGTGCTCTGACCGCTAAGCCATGCATTCTACTACCAGCTGCGTCTCATCTTATACGCTTATTACAACTTGTTTTTAACTTTAGTATCTGTTTAGAGAGCTTTTACAAATTTCTATTACCCAAAGATTATTAAGATAATCAAGATATGGCGATCTCGTAAATGTGTGAATTAACACTTTACAATGTTAAAAAACCTTAAAAAATAACTTGTTTTAGCTTTTTTTTATCCATATTTTTTTAAAGTACATGTTCCTTAAAACTATAGTTACTCCTATAGTAGCTCTTACGTTATAGAGGTACAATAAAGATGACAAGCGGTAAAAAATAACAGATATTGTGACTAAGACAATGTGATATCGAAACAAAACAGAAATCGTCAACTCATTAACAAGGTAACCTTGGGCTGCTTGTAACATTTTAATTAAAAACTAGAAAACGCTTCACCGAGCCCGCCGCTTACAAAACCCTTAATTTGCTGTCGACCTGTTCATAAACTAATCTCTCTTAAACTCCATCTACTTAGATTAAACCTTGTACCTAATTTCTTGTGAAAATTCTTTAGGCTAAATTTTAAAACAAATATTATTTGACCTTTATAAGTTTCCAATTTTAATCTGTTTTTAAGGACTTCAACTAAGTTGCATATTGAAGTAATGCTAAAAATAAAGTGTAAAAATGCTAGAGACAATTTTAGAATACTAAAAAAGTACTTAGAGATTTAACTTTACTTTGAATAGAGAACTTTACCAACGTACAAAATATAAGAATCTATTTAACAATATATAGTACACTTAAATTTAGTTACCAGATAAAGAAAAAATAAGGCAGTACATCGATTCAAGTCACAAAAAGAAGAGATGACTAATTTTATAGTAATAAAATTGAGAGGATGACTGATGACGAAATGATAAGAAAGATATATTATGACGTAAAAACAAAAACACAGGACACGAAAGGACATGTAAAAAGCGTAAGAATGACATAGATGGAACGTATGTAAAGGTATAACGATAGATACGTGGAGATAGAACGTATATAAGGATAGATACATACATGGAGAAAGAACTCTGCTCTGATAACCCCATTTTAAATTAAGCATGAAGCTAAAAAAATCTTACATGTACCGTACGGACATATATACAGAAGTGGGAACTTAAAATATTATAATAAATAAATATAAATATAGCTTCACGCTGTATCCCGCACACAGCAGGGTAGGCAGAGGGAACTTCGTGTTAAGACACTCCGTTCCCCACGCACCGCCAAATTCGGAGGCCTTGCGTAAGTGTCGGAACTTAACGGAGGCCTTGTGTAAGTGGCGGAACTCCACGCCGCGCTCTGCCTCGATAGTAGAGCGAAAGAAATGAAATATTATTTTTTTTTCGAACCCATTTCCACAAGCTGTTTTGATAATATTAAACTAATCATGATGTAAGTTATATTTATATAGAGTAGATATAAGGTAAACTATAAGTTCAAAAATTTTACAAAATATAAAACCCTTCACGTTGGGTGGCAGCTCGCAACTTAAGGCAATTAAAAGTTGTCATAATATACAAAGTAATTATAAGTAAATCATAAACACAGGATCCGACACTTCACGGTCTATAAGAATATTCGTACGCGCATAGTAGAGATACAAAAAAAGGCGTGAAGCTCGCGCTGAAATCGGTGTATACGCTTCAGGCCTCATTTCAGAGCAAAGACGCCGCTGAAAGTATTCACTGATGGGCCGCACACGACGACAAAACGACTATAAACATATTGTCTTCAAATATAACAAATCATTGCTACATTTCCGTGTTATTTAATTAAATTCAAATATATTATATATTTGAATGCTATATTCATTTCTATAGTAAAATTTTTTGGAGTAATTCTTTGAATAGGTATTTGATATGCCACTTGCATATCAAATATTCAAACAATAACAAAATGGTATCATAGATATTGTATGAGCGCTGTACATTTTTTGCATAGCTTTTACGACGCTTATCTTAAAGCATCATCATCACTTGATTCATACATATATCAAAATAAATAAAATTGGAGAATCTGTTTTCATATTGCAAGATTACCGCTTATTATTTATTAAATGGCCACGACATTTATTTCAAAATTATACTTTTTACAATTTTTGTCTGACTGTTTCGACTAATCTCTGGAACGACTGGACCCATTTTGAAAAGACTTTTACTGGCAGATACGTCTGATAATGCCGGGGTAACTTAATTTTAGAAAAATAACTTTCTTGTTAAATTCCATTCGGACAAAGTCGAGAAAGAGGGTCACAACAAGAAAGAAATACATATATATAGGTAACCAATGTAGGACTATATTACATATTTTTCTTAACAAGTAGCTGCCGTTTATTCCTCTATTTATTTCTGGTTCATGTTCTGCAAAAATGTTACATTAATTATGGTACAACTACACGGTACTTTTCAACCTTGTGAAAATTTTGCCTTATATATACCTAGTATACAATACATTTTTAAATGTCAATTAAAATATTCTCATATATCTGTTTAAAAAAGGAGCTCCTTCGTATATGGTATACTTACAGTCAGATGATTTTTAATTTTTAATCACTATCAACTATAATATGATGGAGCATTTATTCAATTTTCTTCATTTATTGTTCTTATTCTTAACACAAATTTACAACACAGAAGAACTTTATATTTATTTTAATCATTTAAAATTTGTAAACTTCTTCACCAAAGATCACTTTTGTGATTGTTAAGCTATAAATAAGACGATCATTAGCTCGTTTTCGAATTATATATGCATATCTAGTTAAGTGTTGTATCGAATCAAGTATCAAATAAATCGAACACGGACTTGAGTCATAGCGCGAATGTAAAATTGGTGAGTTCTTTTTTGAATGGCTAATGAGGGTAGCGCGGGCAGACGATAAATTATGAGAATATATTAACCGCCACGCGACTATTGTCTCAATCGATAAATCATTAATCAATAGTATAAAAAGTAGATTATAATATAATTGTAATATAGTGTACAATATTATTAACTTAACATAACATATTAATAAAGGATTATCACCAAGGATTGAAAAACATGTTTTGTAAGCATATAAAAATTAAAAGGCAGCGTGACTCCAACTTATGGCTCGGCGGCGGTCAGAGTGCTTGAACGGTTTCCAACAAGCACAGGTTCCAATCCCGTTGCTTGGAAATTTTGATTTTCATTTTCTAAAAATCTTTTTAGGCACCTTTGCATCTCTCTTATGTTATTACGCTTAATACAACAATTTTAAAGCTTAGTAACAATTCAATTATACCTATCTCGATCTTTTTATTATTTGAAAGCTTGAAATTCCTAAAAAGTTTTTACATTTGATAAAAAGCATCCAGGATATCAACGGAACATTCACTGTGACAAGTCACCCGTGACCACAAAAAACCAAAAGACAAATAGTGTTTTGTGTAATGTTATATTTCATTAAGGTGCGTCACGTTACCGCCACATGTCGCGGCAGGTCGCGGCTAATAATTAGTCTCATTCGACATGCTTTGAGTGTTCCGGGGATCACTCGTGTAATGTAGTGCTCGATTAATGAAGTTAATTTGAACAGGCCTAAAAACACGGTGCAAATGAAGAACAGATGCATTTGTTGACCATTCTACTTAAAAGTGTATTAGTTTTCTATCTAAGATAGATGGTGATAAAATAAATTGATATATGTATTTCATTAATATTGTTCTTAATTCATATGAAATATCTGCATTTTTTAATATTATTAGCTTAGTGCAAAAGGTATAGGTATAGTTATTACTAAATCGCATTTTTCTTTAAAAGTAAAATTAAACAGATATCTTATTTTAAAAATAAGAAGATATATTATTGTAAGAATAAATAAAAATCTAACATACAATTAAATTTTAAACTAATCTACAACAAAAACATAGAACAAAGTAACCGCCCTGAAACATTTTGAGCAGCAATTTAACGGTTTGTAAACGGGCCCGCCCAGTGCGGAAAAACAAATACTAATAAAAATTCGTCCAAATGACATGTAGAATTTTTCTGTGTCACGATGAGATATTGTAATGATCCGTTACGAAAAATTATAATGTGGTTCATGCGAGCGCGGCATTACCAAGACATGTGTGGCGACGGATTAGAGTCCATTATAGTGGAGAAAATCCTATTCACTCGCCGTGAATTGAATAACTCAATGGGTAACACAATGATATATAACTTGTAGAACAGACAAAGGGATGTAATAGAGAGTTAAGAAATTCTGTTTTTATGTGTCAATAGTATTTTGGTTAGATTATTGAACTGTTACTTTAATTTGCTTCAAAATTTGTTACCATTTTAGAGCCAAGCGAAACAAAAAGTTTTGCTAACTCCACATGGAGTTTTGTAAATAATTATTTTACAATTATTAAATAGTTATTACTTTGGTTAAATCAAGAAAACAAAATTCTGTTAGAGATAATCTAGTGTTATTATTCCACTTTCCACCTGAAATTGAGACATTGCGTGTTAAGTGACGGAACTCAATGCCGCGCTTTGTCTTGAATACCAGAGCGGAGAAACGATAATAATATGAGAATAATCATTCCCCCAAGTAAAAATCGAATTCACAATTATTAAGCTAATTAACAGAAATAATATTTCTTATAAGACCAAAATGTACTGAAGTTACCAATGCAATTAAAATTGTGCCAGCACAGCTAATATAACCGAGTTATCTATCATTTCCAGGCAAATGAACGTCGTTGTACACATAGATACGTTTAACACATTTAAGTTGTTTCCACAAACATGGCTCGCGGCGCGGCGCGGCGGAGGCGTGCGGCCGCGGTACGATCACACAAACTTTTTTCACCACCTTTTTTCTTTCTTTCTAATGATTTAAATTAACATTCCCATATTTTATGAAGTTTCTACATAACTCATATTCACTTTGAGGAAGGTCGCCACAGTTAACTGTTTTGACATCGATTAATTGTTTAGATACTTTGTAGTTCATTTACAATAGTGCATTTTATTCTATAATTTGATTGTATTTACGAAATAATAGTATTCGATCAAAAAATACGTGAATCACGACACAAGTAAGTAAATTGTGACATATCTAAAACGAATTAATATTGTCAATTATATCGTCTGCTATTATATCGTCTTGGTTACCCATTAAAATTGGTAAACCTTCAATTAAGTTTTTATTGCTCTTGTTATAATCTCTAAAGTTTAAAGATCTACCATTAAAAGTCACCAAATTGTCTAATTACGAACGTCAAATAATATTTTTTTTACAAAACTGGGAAGTGGAAAAGCGCCTGTAAACGTTAATATTTAAGTTAAGCTAATATTTAAGTTATTTTCATTTCAGCATTTTGGTAAGACAAAAGGACAAAAAGACGCTGTGGCCCCGCCACTTTATATGTGATTCGTGGAATTTGGGGGCAAAGTGGTAGAAGCTTCTCTCTGCTAAGCGGAAAAGTCTGAATCTAAAATAAAATGTTGAACTTAGCATTATATAAAAAAATTACACTACTTACAATAACTATATGAAATTTATGACATTTGATCTAGTAACTTTATGTTAAATATATACTTTTAATATCATAATTCATATTCTATTAATATAAAAAATCAAGAAACATTTAAAAATAAACATAAAAACCTATTTCACAAGTAAATACTTGCAAGTTTGAGTTTAAAATACACACTCGAAGCTTTACAAAATTTAAAGTTTAAAACTTTAGTTCTTCCTCATACATACATTTCTCATCTAACATATGATCTTGCAGCATACACTGCATACATGTAGGTACTAAGTACATACATGCATACAAAGCGAGTGCAATCGGTCGGTGTGTCGGTAACGGAGTTCCATCTGATTAGTACGGCGGTGAAAGTGGCCAACACCGGCTCCGGCTTTAGCAGAAACAATAGATTCGGACGTAGTATTACATGTATGCTGTCACGAGTTAGTTAGAATTAGTTTTATCGCTTAGCAACTTGTATACTGTGGATTATTACTTTTATATTAATTTAAATCACAGTCACTCCCTCGTGGCGTAGTGGGCACTTCATTTAAAGCTGGGTGGTTGTGGGTCCGATTCCCACTCAGGTGAATTATCAAATTTATACTATTTTCATTACTCTGATCTGATACCTTAAACAAAGCACGGCATTAGCTTGGGTTCCGCCACTTAACACGCAATGTCTCGATTTTGGAAGTGAGGTATGAAAAAATAAATTATAAAGATAACATTTGATATATACGGACTGAATGAAAACTGAAATAAATAAAATAAAATTATTATTTTAAAAAAGGTTCTAAACAAAGTACACTGACTAACGAGAAAAAGCAGAATTTAACATTAAATTAATCATACAGATTTAGACATGAAGGAAATTATATCAAGTATACTTTTACACTATAATACCTCCAAAAATTTTCCTATTGGACGAAGACGACGAAAACGAGAGTCGAAAGTATTTTTCTCAGATATCCAATATCCTAAACAAATATTATACTAAAGAAAGGGGTCTTTACGGACGAATTCTTGAGAATAGTAGATAACTCAAAGAAAAATGAAGGCCTGATTACGTATAAATAGCGACCTTTTATAAGTTACAAAATAGTTTTCTATAGTGTACCTAATAAAAAAATGCTTTAGCTTTAAGAACTTAAAAATTCTATAGGCTACTATTAGACCTTCTCAATACTGTATTTTCATACAGTCCCAGAAGCAAACTTATATAAGTATGTATACATTTAAACGAAAAAAGACTTATTTTAAAATAGGAATGTTTTTTTTATTATACTAAACGTGTCACGGTATTAAGTTCTGAAAGTGGAGAACGGAGTGTCTAGATTCTAGTTTCTCTGTGGTTATAATTATCTCTCTGGTTATCACGCTTTGGCTATATGAGTTTTAGCGAGCGTCTTCGTATCGCTTCATCTGTAATAAAGTAATGGACATAATATAAAAGCTCGTTATTCCTGAGCTATAACGTTGTCATTATAAGAAAAACAAAGACATTTAACGGGAAAAATTATATTGAACAAAAATCGAAACAGACAAAAGTTCTCATAAATACCTTGCAATAAATAGGTCTGCTTAGTGAAATCGACAATTACAGTACCTACTCACTCAGCACAACTAATTAGAAATATTATTTCTTCGAATAGATATTATCAGGCAAATAACTTCTTTAATAATATATAATGTAGCGACTTTATAATAAACTAGTTGATGCCCGCATCTCTGTTTGCCTAAGGTTTGTATGACATACTTCTATCATAATACCATCTTGATATTGAAACTTTCAGCCAAAATTTTCAGATTAACGCTTTTGCTTTTATTGTAGGATTAAAATCTATATATAAATAAATCATTTAAATTTATCCAGAAACTAAAAACTCTTTGCCTATTAGTATCCACAATGTTCAACGTGCACAAAAAGAAACAAATGTTTTAAAAATCATAAACATCATCATCGTCATCAACAATATTTTTTTAACCTTCTAAGTTTCTTTTCATAAAAATATTTATTACAGACACAATTCTTAGACTATGTTTTTATAGTAGGTACTTGTTTCTAGAAATAATGTGTCATATGAAAGTCAATTGTGACATAACAAGACTATTTACTACGTAATATTATTAAAGGTTACAGTCATTTTTTTCTATTATAATCTATTTATATAAGACCTATTATTTTGATATATAAGACTTATAGTCTTACAGGCTTGTCATTGCTAGTTGGGTTTTACTCTAAGGTTTGTTTTATTTATGAAAAATTTGAAAGGAATTTAATTACAGGTTCTTACAAGGTTAAAAATTGTAGTCAAACACACTAGGAAGACGTCCACTTAATAAAATTAAAAAGGTTTAAAGTTAATAAATAATTAAAATTTTCTTAATTTGACATTATTCCAATATCAGTAATTTTATTTGCATAAATTTTCGGTGCTATCTTAAACATATAAAGTTAGAGTATATATTGCCTACAGAATTGTTTGCAAAAAATATTATTTAAAATTTTTATATCCGTTTACTATAAAAATAGGGTCCTGACTTTTCATCGTTTCACTTTTTTTTTTTTTTTTTTTTTTTTTTGTCGCTGGGAAATGCATTTACGCAGACCATCCGTACGCAACGCAGGCAGAACTGCTCTGCGTACGGATGATACTGTGGGACTCACCGTTGAATTCGATACTACCCACTAAAACCCAGCGGTAACCCTCTCCACCCTCATGAGACGTCGCAGGATCGCTCGCGCATTCTGCTACGACGCCTCAGTGGAAGGCCCGCCTATTGCGGGCCACCGTCGCCTTCAGGGTGCTCCGGGGTTTCTTCCAGAGCACCCGCAGCCTTGATGACTTGCAAGAGGATCATCCCGACCCTCCCGCAGTAGCTCCTCTAAGGTAGGGGAAGTTGAAGATGCGCGTACCGCATTCTCCTACTCCCTGGCCTCCGACGACGGAGCGGATCTATGTTTGCACTGGACTCGCGAATCCGCTCCGCGGCCTCCTTCAATGCGATGACAGATTCACAGAAGGAGACCATCGCAGACCAGTTCCTCTCACTATCCAACATGGCGCCCACCACACTGGTTAATGAGAGGTCCCTACCCACTACAGCCATCAAGGCATGACGCTGTGGGGCCCAAGCGGGACATTCGGCCAGAGTGTGATGCACCGTATCAACGGGCGCATTACACTCGTGGCACGCCGGCGATATTTCCCGACGTGCAATCTGGTGCAGGTATTTGCCGAAGCAACCATGCCCCGTTAGAACTTGCACCAGTCTGAACGTCAGGACCCCAAACCTTCTGTCGGCCCAGCGCACTAGATGGGGACGAATCGCCTCCACCGGGGACCCCAGGTCCTCCTTCCATCGCCGGATCAGGGCTTCATCCGCTCTTCTCCTGATCCGCACGATACTCTCCGACGATGGTCGCTCGCCTCGCGACCGCTCACTTGCACGAAATGCGTGTACTCTAGCGAGCAATTCCGCCTGCAACTCCCAAGGCGGATCGCCCGCTAGGAGAGTAGCCGCCGTCCATGACACCGTACGGTACCCCCGAATCGCTCTCACCGCTATGACCCGCTGCGCTTTTCGCAATTGAGTCTTGTTACGAGCGGTGAGAGAAATTCATCGTTTCACTACAACAAGCAAAGAAATAAAATGAATTTAAATATATCGTTCCTTGGAGTAAAAATCGAACTCACAACTATCATTTGTATTCAAACGGTGTCCCACTGAGCCACGATCACAACCAATATCTACATAACACATGTTTAACTATTATTATAATTTTATAAATTTATAAAAAATATTATACTAACACTTTTACGTCTAACGATGAACATAAGTTGCTTGCAAAATATCTTCACGCATCATCAAACCATAGAACGGTGTAAATGACATCAAACTGCTTTATAACAAAAAAAGTCACTTCAAGCATGAAATCCGAAGGGAAATACTGCAGTCTAATATTACAAGTAAAAAAATGTTTTTATACTAGCTCCGTTACTCCACTCGGTTCGGATTGCATTAAGTATATTTTTATTTCCTATACTACATATATATTTTTAATTCCTATACTACTTAGTAAAAACCTAAAGCAAACCAGATAAGCCAAGCAAGACTGGCTTCATTCTTAGTAATACTGTGGAACTTCTAACTTTACGAATATAAATAAGTCTTTTTTTATCAATAGTTTAATATATTTCAGAAAATATATGTCTTCAATAATTACCGAAATTACTCTTAATAAAATAATCTTCACGTGGTATGGCATTGGCATTTTTGTTTGTTTTCTTGTCTGCCTTAAAAATACACTTTCCCGCATAGCAGTGCCTTCAGAGAGAAGCTAGTATCAAGGCATTCCGTGTTCCACGTTCGATTAATATATTAATATAAAACCACACTAAGCCGTAGACCTTCTTAATTTAATTGAAAATCTGTACTAGATTAAATATTTTTAACTATATTTTTTATTTCCGTTAAATATTTGAAGAAACAAATTAAGTAAACAACAACCTTGAACGTTAAAAATAAAAATTCTCTTACCACAAATAGTGAAAATCTCAATCGTCCTTAGTAAACTGGATCTAAGAAAATAATTTTAGAATTAAATTTTGATTTCTCTAATAAATTTATATTAAATATTTTTATCATTACCATACCTACGTATATATAATCTATTTATTTGTAAAGCGTATTAAATCTATCTTTTGTGGTTTCAAGTTTTTTTACGCATAGCAGGATAGTTGGAGATAGCCTGGTGTCAAGAAACTCTGTTTACCACTTTTTGTCCAAAGTTATGTGATCATATCATTTGACATGTTCAAAATTATGACCCTAATATAGTCGCATTTAAAAAAATATATATATTTTTTTAATAAATATAAAAGAATTTCGAAGAATTGAAGTCAATTCTTCGAAATTTATGCAGAAATCAAGCAATTGTATATTGAATAGTTAAATGGTTATTACCAAACCCGACGCCTCTCTGTCTATTTTTACAATCATGATTTAAAACGACCGCACGAAATCTCAAGGTTTCGACTTTTTATAGAGCATTTCTCTTTAAGCCGTCTAATATTAAATCGATATCTGTTTATAGCTTAAGTTTTTAATCGACTGTTTATTTTTTTATAAAATGGTGTGTAAAAAATATTTTTCTTATAAATGTTTAAGTGACTATAACGTATTTAATACAAATAATTTAACAATAGTTCAAGTGGATACTCTGATATTGTACTCGGCTGGTGATTTCTTCTAACAACTAATCCCAAGACGCCACTCGATTTTGTTTTGACATCTTGTCATATTCGTCGCTACTGACAACAGCCTCCTTGCGAACATACTCGAGAATGTCATTCATTTTATTAATACAAAAGTGAATGAATTCCTTGACAAACATGAGTCAGCATTATTATTTGTTGTATTATATTAAATACTAGGTAATATTATACTTACCAAGCCGAATTTCCAAAAAAATAGTATAAATTCGGTGAAAATACGATTACGATTACATTATATAGATCAATAGAAACTGAGCCTATATTGTAGGTAGATAATTTGAAACTGCGTTTTCAAGAAACAACTTTACGGTTCTTTATTAGATAGCAAGCGGGGTAGTCAAAGGACCAAGTGTCAAAATATTCCATTTTCCACTCAAATCAGCACATTGCGCTATGAGTAGCAGGAGTCAACGACACGCTTTGTCTTAGGCAAGTACAATAGAGAGTTATTTTCTCAAATCGAACCGAAAGCAATTCAAAAACTGTCCCTACGCCACGAGAGCCTCATGTTTTTTTTTCAAAATTTACTTCATTTATAAAAATATAATATTTAATTTTTTACTATATATGTATCTCATATTTTTGTTTAATTTTGTTAATGAATTATGTATATATTCTATACTTATTCCAATGCTAATAAGTACAAACAGCTGCATTAGGAATTTCACAATGATTCCTCAAAAAATCAAACGCGAAACGAATCGCACTGTGTCGCAGGACACTCGCATACGTTTCGATCGACAATACGTGGATACAATGCTTGATAATTTGCATGACGGCTTTTTATCGATACCTATTGTCGGCACCTCCATGGCAGCTGCTATAACATCAATTTTAGCTCAAAACCTTATATTTTTTATAGATATAAACAAAAATCCATGTTAGTCTGATATGTAGTTCATATTTATCATGTAAATAACTGTGCCCGCGAATTCGTCGACGTGGAATATTACTGAAAAGTTATAATTTTAAAGTTAAAGTAGGCTAAGTTACTGTTTAATAAATAATTTATCTGCCAGAAAAAGATCCATCAAAATCGATCCAGGCGTCCTAGAGTTCAGACGGAACAGACAGACAAAAATTGTAATGAATGTTATTTATCGCAATATGTATTGGGCATTTATGCAATATATGTATAAAGTGGTGAAAAGCGGTTATTTTAATATTACAAAGAGGCACTCCAATTTTATTTATTTGTGCAGATAATAACATAGGTATATTAGGTGAGAACTTTTATATCCTAACAAGACTGATCGAATAACATATGAAAAATTCAGTGAAGGGTATTTCTTCCTCTATTCTCTGTATGCTTATACTAAGCAAGAATATGTACTGGAAACGAAGTACAATAAATATGTAGGTACTCCACATTCTACACATGTATCCATAATCAACAATTTGTAATTTATATTTTAAAATTCGTTGTATGACCTCCATTTAACTATTAATTTCAAATCATTAACATCATTTAAATGTTTTTTATTACTCGATGAAATTAGTATATTAATAATTAATAATAAATATATAAAAACGCTAAAATCGCGCTTTTTAACGCTTGTTCACGCCATATTTCGACAACCAGCGTTCATTGCTAATGTATAACAAAGTTCCACTAAGTACATAGGGAAATTAAATTTTTGTACCCTTTATAACGAGAACGTCACTTTGTAATATACGTGACTACCCACTGATTTAGTATTATTACCAGTAAATAAAAAGTGGTAGGGGAGCAAAGAGGTGGAGCGAAATTCTATTGTAATGGGCCACGAGTAGGGTCCGAAAATAATAGTGCCGCCAGTGACTTAGTAATTGATTCGCTTATATCATAGCAATTCTACTGTGTGAAACTAACGTAACACATTTAAATAAACTCTGTGCTTCGGTCGGTCAAATTTAACGCAAAAAGTTAAACCAATTAAAAGTCGAAAATGATGTGTTTCAGATGTTCCAATATGATAATAGCCTATCCGTGTATAAGTGAATAATACTGTGTTGTGAAAGATAATAAAAATTGATCGCAATTAAACTCACAAAATGGATTACTCAACAGGAACAGCGTCTTCCATGAACAATATGAGACCTCTCTTTGGAGCATACGCTTTTCAAGGTGAGTCACAAATTATTATAGTCTTTAGACACGAATGAATCAAGAAAGATGAGAAAAAAGGTCCGATATGGTTAATTACAATATTCCCAGGTACCAATAAAACAAGCAATAATACGTCGGAATCAAAGACCCGAAATCAATATCGACTATTGCCTAAACAATAAAAAATTGGGCACAGCGCATTACAATTACATTCCATGAACGGTTCCGTAAAGAATTGCTGTAACATAGCAACGCAAATTCTTGGATAGATACATGTGAAATCACACTGTGAACAATATGTATGATAATAGTTAAATAAATTCAAAAACTATTAAGGGTCGTATCTCAAATATAAAATTACTGGAATCGACCCTACCAATAAATCTTAATTAACAAAAT
Organism: Dryas iulia moderata; assembly: GCA_019049465.1. NCBI lineage: Eukaryota > Metazoa > Arthropoda > Insecta > Lepidoptera > Nymphalidae > Dryas > Dryas iulia. The sequence goes on from CM032431.1 coordinate 6,964,155, forward strand.
CCGAAATAGATATTTACAATAATATAACGATCATAACAATCCTATATTACAAATCCGCTCATATATCTATTATTGCCGCGGACCTCTAAAAACGAAGTTATCTTTCAAAAAGCCGCTTATTAACCTCTCATCGAATCCGACCGTAAAATGTAAACTCGATAAAGCCACCAATTAAAACTAAATATGAGAGTTTCGATAAAATCAAAGCTGGAGCCGCTACATCTGACACCGAGAATCATTTCTTCCAAAAAAGCAAAGTGTTTTTTATACCTAGCGCAAGGTCACAGTCGCAGCATGATTTTCGCCTTCCGACTAAAACGATTACGAAGCAACAATATGCCCGTATACCGATACGAAGTCGAGCGTTGTCGCATTCTGAACCGTATATTACCGGGAGAACAAAAAGCTAGTCGGTTACGATAAAATGAATTTTGGAACATATAAGACGGGGTAGGTGGTGGTAATAACAATGCTTTATGAAAAGGTTTAGCCAACTAATTTGTTTTTTCTCGGCTACTGTCGATCTCGGTAGCGATGCAACCTTTTTTTTGTTGAAGGAGATCAATCAGTCAAAATAACAGTGTGATACCGCCTTTGATGCGATCCGCTCGGGTTGGTTTAATCTCGCCTGATACATGATTAGATGACCGATGATGCAGCAAAGCTGGTAACTGATCCAAAAATTGGAATACGACGCTGTAGATTAACTTAGGAGACTCGATAGTAAATTATAGACTACACTTGAGGAAAATCATTTAAACAATATTTATTTTTTGATAACACTTGTCCTTCTTGAAATCGAAATAAAGAACACCTATTATAATAAACGTAAATAGCTTTATAATACGTAAGTAGGCTTGTTTTAAATTATAAATTCTGTTAAATTAATATCAATATTGATTTAAACGTTCAGTAGCTGACCACAACAATGGTTGCGGCTTTGGAGTCTTAACGCAAAGTAAATGAAGGCGGATGAAACAAATGATGTCAATGACATCGTAATGACTGTCCATCATTTCAAGCCGTCAAAAGTGTCTCACTGGGCCCACCAGGGCTGGCAATGTCTTTCTATATAAGTCTTTGTAACTTAGAGACAAATTAGTTTTTTGAAAAAAGTGTAAAGATTTCAAATTTGAATATATTTCGATTTGTAATTAAAACGGATCTTAGTGAAATTTAATTTATAATATTATATCTGTTGCTATTGTTCATATATGATGTAATGATGGTACAACAGCAACTGTATGTATCTATTTGAAGATTCGAATAAGATGACAGAAGAAGGAAAAAGAAATAGTTCTCTAACTGCATTCAATAACATGCAAAGTTCCAGTTGTTTATGTCAACACATATTATCTGGAAATGGACATAAACTGGAGGTTTGAGTTACTTGTTACTATATTCAAGAAGACGTTATAGATATTAAATAAAAAGAATAAAATATACAAATAATCATTGTAAGACACATGAAGATCACGCAATAATTTTTACTTGTATATTTTTAATGTTTTTAAGGCAATATTTACTTTAAAAATTTATCGTGTCATCCCTTGCAATAACGTATGACGTTGTGAAGGCTGTTAACGTCCAACTTTTTGCCTCATCTGATAAATTTAGCACTGATGTATGAAGAACACAAAGAGAAACCTCCCTTCTTATTATATAAAGCGATAAACTCAATCATTCCAGCTATAATTCTCAAACCTCATTATATTTTTCCTTTTCGTTCTATTGAACCAATTTTATAAATCTAATAGAGTTTCTATGGTTATCTATTATATAATAGTGGATAATCTTTTTTCTTGCTTTACTTAGCTTTCCTTATATTATAAACATATTATATAAGCAAGCAATATAAATATCCGAGGTAATTTTCCAAATAAAAAATCAGCTTTACGGTTTTTCCCGTATAGCAGAGTAGTCAGAAAGAACCTAGTGTCAAGACACTCCGTTCTCCACTCTTCTTCCCACACTTCTCATTTTTATTATTAATCAAGATATATCATCAATTATTACTTGTTTAAGCAAATGCAACGTTTTATTAACGCGATATATATCAATATATGTACATATTAACACATGTATTCGGCTAAAATACACTAAATGAACAAAGTTGCTTTGAAATTCAAATGACAAATGCCCTATATCGTTAAAAACAATAGTAATTAACTTTGAATTACACGTCTAGTGATTAATTACGTTACTCATTAATCCTAACGGGTTTCTATAATTAAAGGACATGCTTAGAAAGATCCTAACACTCGTTAATTAAACCCTAATTCAGTCTTTTTATTCTGAAGGAAGTTTTTTTTTATTATATAAGTAAAACAAGTTGTATTTGATATTTACATATCTGCTGAATTATATGTAGCAAATAGAAAAAACTAGCCATATGATAATTATTGATTATTTTTGCTTTCCATTTTTCACCTACTTTAGAATTACGTTAGATTAAGCTGTGGATGAATTTTAAATGAAATTTAATGTCGCATAAATGAAAATTATACAATATTAACACTTCTACCCGGTAGGACTTAAATCAACGACCGTGTCATGCATATTTTTCAATCAGAATGGACGAAAAACGGATAAATAAAATATTATATAAGCATTCCCCCAGATGGATATCAAACCCACAACCATCGCGCTTACAACTATCCATCTGCCCCAAGAATGCTTTAGTAAAACTTAATAAAAATAAAATAACAACATCGATCGTAAATAACATTAATAATAATTTATAGCGTGTTACAAAAGCATTATTATACAAGATAGTTTAATAGCGAAAATGTGCGGAATTTTTCCCATCATGTTTTATCTCTTCTAATTTTATGGCGTTTGACGCTCGCTCGCGGTAATAGAAGTGACATATTTGTTGGGTAGGAACGCAGCGAATGAAAAAAGTGCAAAATGCCTATCGTGCCACCGTCGGGAGCTACTGATTGAGTTATAAGCTATAATGGCAATTCCATCTTGTTTTTGCACTGTTTTTCACTTGAATGCCATATGGCGATGCCTCCGCTCATATTTAATATACATTAGGCGCAGACTTCGATCTCCGATTTGAGCTTTCTTGCTGCGGCTACGGGAATGTATGACTTGTTTATTTTGATTTGTCACCTTTTGATATATGAATCCTTTTTGTTATTATCTGTAATATGTTATTATGGGCCGAGTCGAGGACTTGATTATATTACTTTTGATACTTGCTCTTCATTTTATCTCATAGACACGTGAGTGTACGTATATCACGCATTTGTAAGATGCCTTAATCTTATTTTAATATGCCAACTTAATATGCAACAAAACATAGTAAGTTATGGTCTTGATTTGTTGTTGAATTAGCAGAAAAAACTGATTTACTTCAATATATATTACAAAAGAAGATAAACTATTTTTTTTTTAAACTTGTACATTTTCTTTGTATTAATAACTGTTAATTAACGCGAAGACTTAACAAAGTATCTGTAATTAAGCGACTAGAAGGTACATTGATTTAAATTACAGTTAACCGAACAATAGCCAATATTACAAAATTGAATTTATCTTTATAGCTTAAACAAAATGTAAGACTCTATAAGCTTCTATAGAACACAAACACGATTAATTTTCGACGAACGTTATCAAAGACGAGACAGCGAGTCGCCGGTTATTACCTACTTCTCTTATTTTAAGCCTACAAGCCTTGTATATAAGGTGTTCATTCATTTGATGTTTGATCCTCTGTGCATTCAATATAGGGTATTTCATACTAACTGGATAAATCAAGTTCCCAGCTCTATCAGAATTTATCTTTAATCTACTATCATGAAAAGTACAATAAGTTTGTATAAAACAATATAAAGTGGTAATAAGCAATTACTTGTACACAAATAAGTATACATTTCTTTATGGACGTCACATATATTAATTTTCCTGTTTAAGATTTATTACCTAAAGGGAGCAGTCTGTAAAATGGTAGAACATGATAGGAACAAGCATACGTAGTAGCTACGCAAGAAAGTCAAAAAATATTTTGAAATTTTCTATACATAAAATTCATAACATTTGAACAAAATATATTTTCGTTTTTTAAGTTAATTTTTTGAAATTAAACCGAATAAAAAAAAAATGTAAGGTCAATCTCGAAGAGTGAAAATACGCAAATGTTTAATCAAAGAAAATGATATATTATTTATTTAAACAAAATAAATAACTGTAAGTGAATCCAGTCATTGGGACACATACATTAACCAATCCAGGTACAAAGCCGAGGAGCCACCTGTAATCACGAGACTTCGCTGATGTTTAATTAAAGATGTGAATAACGCCGGCAATGCAAGTCAGCTGCAATCTTTAACATTGTATCCAATTGTAGAACAGATGAACGCTATACCAAGTAATTTGCACTTACTCGTAATATTAAACGAGTTGTGTGCTCGTTTTAGAACAATTATTCGTTTTATTCTACGCTTGTATATATTTTTTAAGGGATTGTATTTTAAATAATATTGAATTCTAATAAAAATAAAGATTGAGGCCATTTTGACGTAGTTGGACAACGTCTGACTGTGAGCGCCATGGTTGTTGAAGCGATTCCCACTCGAATAATTATAATTAAGTTACGTATTTTTTTTAGCTCTAGTTTCTAAAATAAGCCGTGGTGTTGAGTTCCGCCATTCAAAGTGTCTTGACTCTAGTTTCTTTAGTTATAAAGGAAAAAATATGTTTTTTTTTAACTTATAATTAATATTTTTTTATGCTTCAAAAATATTTAATTTAACACACAGATATTATTTCAAACATTATTTCTTATTTTTTGTCAATATAATTTAAATTATTGAGCTTAAATTAATTCACTCGAGATGAATCTTCTTTTATTTCTCTTTAACATTGCATCACGTTGACAGAAGTATGCTCTACTTTACCTTTATAGTTAAATGTCCGGTTAAATCTGCACTTACTCGTAATACAAAAGGCGTCCACGTGAAAATATCTAGAGTATTTCATTATCTTTACAAACGAATAGGTGCTACGGATATGCAAATAGGTAATATTTGAAGCAATAAAATCGTTATCGGTAAAGTTATCGCCGCGCAACGGAGCGCATTTTGCACGCTTCTAATGAACGCCTTATGAAACAGGCAATTTATCACATGTGGCCTTATCACGAAACTGATAAATTTTATATGAAGAAACTTATTTAAACAATAGCTAGTATAGGTAATTTTAAACTTGACATAAATATAAAATGAATATTCGGTAAATAAATAGGTCTGCCTCAGAAGTTGTTTTCTAAATTCCTAAACCTTTAAACAATTAGGTATTCGGTTTCACTATGACAGTACGTGCCTCGTTATTTTGTAACGTTTCACATAAACTCTCATTACCAATTCGAACAAGATGTATTTCAAAAGGAGCGTCTTTGTCGGCGCCTTGTATTTTCAGTGTGACCATGAATAAATCAATGAAAACAAATAATATTCGGCTGCCAGTGTTCCCAAAAGCCTTTTTTAAGTGATGTATAATCTGCCATTATTTCAACTCCTGTTTTGTTAAGAAATCCTCAAGTATGTTAATTTATTCAAAGTACAATAATAGGCAGAGCATATTTTCCTGCCAAGATTTGTCTATTGTACTATAGATATATCCGAGGCGTAATTTGGTAGACACCGAAACTAATTTATCGAACAAAGGACCGACCTGCCGATAGAGCACTTTTTATGCATATACAAACATAATACGCTTGCTACATGTAATTACAGATATTCTTAATTTGCTACTTGGAACACCCGAATGCCCTAACGGCACTTAATTAATTGTTTGATATCAACACACGTTTGGTAATAAAGCTTAGCTTATTATGAAACGAACGTTGGCACAATGTTGACTTTAGGTTTAATATGTCTGAAGCATATGTAATGCTCAGGAAAATTAAAGCAATAAATTATACTTATACAGTAACAGCACAATCGCAAATAAATAATATGTTTTTATTTCATTTAATATTTATAATAGACAAAGAAAATCAAAATGTCATTGCGCCTTTCAAGACATTTAAATACATTTGATGTTGATGATGTTGTATTCATAATATTTACAAGTATTTCATATGTCTAGAACGTTAAAAAACAAAAATTTCTCTTCTAGAATGGTCCATTACAAGTATTGTTAAATATATTATAATAAACATTTACACGCACAATTACAAAGAAATGTAATAATTATGCTTATTATGAAAACAAATGTATATAACATCTGAATGAAATTGGATTTAAATTCTACGAATCAAAAGTAACGATTTTTTTTTGTGCGCCTATAATGAGTTAGCTTTGTGGTTGGCCGGATATTAAAAAATACCTAGACTATTGACAGTGCTAGTAATAATGACAAAGATATTCAAAATATTGAATATTATGTTGTATAATTTGTTATATATTATGTTAATGAAAATATAAATAAATTGAAATAAGTTATCTAATGTGTAAATGTTACCGTCCAAGATATTTTCTTGAAAATCTGACACAAAATGAATGATAATACTTGTAAATATGTAATGTGAATGTAATAAGTTATATTGTGTTGAATTTATGTTGTCCTGTCCTTTTTATATTGGTATCTCATATATAATCGTACTTACCTTTAAAGAACCCAGCAGCTTTTCTAAATACACTTCATTTTGTTTGATTTGTAAGAAATTGCATATAATTCAAATATTAAACACGTGATCTATTAATGCAACATGCATTTGGTTAAAAAAAGAGAAAATATAGCAATATATTGATATATTTTTCAGTGACATGTGGATGGATATATTCATTTTGAAGATGTACGATGAACAAGATATTATTAAATATCTCAGAATTAGTATCATTTAATTTATTGACATCAAAACGCATATATATGGAACTTAAGTTTACTTAACTTAACTCTAAGATTTCCTACAAATTACATGTTTAAACTAAAAATATGAAAATATTTTTATAAAAGAGACCATCGTAAGTCCGATTGCTTTTGTTTTCGGTTCCCATAATTTCTCTTCTCTCATGCCGAAAAAAAACATGACAGTGTATTCAGCAAAGCAAAGAACGGAGTGTCTTGACACTATTTTTCTTTGACTACTCGGATATGCGGGTAAAAACGTGACCCTGTACATGTAATTGCAAGTTACAATAAATAATACGAGAAGAGAAGTTATTTCATAAAAAATAAGCTATAAGCTCCTTTTGTGTTTACAAACCATATGAATCAGATAATAATATCGTTGCAAATTGTATCTATTGTATTCCTTATCAAAGAAATAAGATGTACAACTTTAATATGAAATACATAATATTAATATCGTAGTCAAATAATACATTATAATATCTGCCATCAAAAGGATTACAAGACGGTGCGAGGACAATTTTCTTAGAATCTAGCCTTGTGCCAAACGTGCCCACCATTTCATATTGTATTTTATTAATATTACGTATATTCTTACATAGCTCTACATATACGTAGATACACGTATATGTACATATACAGCTATGTATTTTTTTGAACTAGATAAATAACAATAAAGGATAATTATTTGTGGCCAGTCGTGGCCCAGTGGCACAAGCACAAGTGGCAAAAATCATCTGTACATAGTTTACTAAGCATTTGAGCTGAATTGAAACACTATCAAACACTTTCAGATCAAAACTGGCTACGTGCCATTTCTCACATGAAATTTTCTTTATATATCATAATTATACCCAGCAACTTCACGCTTTTCCCTTATAGCAGTAATAGTATAAAAACGTTTATACGTCCCCTATACAGTAGTCAGAGGGAACCTGGCGTTAAGACTCCATTCTCTGCTTTCCGCCGAAAATCGAGATGTTTCGTATTACGTGGAAGAAGTGACTTAAACCGTTTAAACACAATTATTTCCCCAAGGAGGTAATTAACCCGACAATCAAACGATGTCCCTAAAAACAAATAAAAATGGTTATGCATTTATCATATTACGTATTTAACCAAAATACATTATTTTAAAAATCACTCTAGAACTTAAGTAAATTGTTCTTTGCAAAACATTTTCTTACTAATTTCTATAGGAACTTATCTATCCTACTTTCATCTGACCTTTGCGAAGAAATCGTTTGGTCTTTACAATAAGTTTTGGCCCCAAATCCGATTAGCTATTAGATTCGTCTGCCCATTAAGATTATCTTGTAAAAAGTTTTCTTAGTAATTAAATATTTTCTTTGTAATCTGTTGATTAGTATTCTTAAAAAAATCTATGAAATTATCAATAATAATAATATAAACGTTAAACAAATAAAAAAAACGTAAACGTAAGTTTAGAACAAGGATACGGCGTCAGCAATGTGTTATAGCGAACGATATATCATCGGATTGGCTAGACATAACGGCTGGCGTACCACAAGGCGGCGTAATTTCTCCTTTGCTTTTTTCAATTTTCATCAACAACATTGCTCATGTCCTCTCTTCTCCCTTTCATCTGTATGCAGACGACCTGCAATTGTATAGGCACTTTGACTTGACTGAGCTATCCAAGGCTATCACCTGCATAAACAGGGACCTTGTGGCTGTCGAATCCTGGGCTGAATCCTTCGGCCTTTTGGTTAACCCAAAAAAATCACAAGCCATCATTATTGGTAGTAACAGGTTAAGTTCTAAAATAAACTGGGAATCAGTACCCACTATAAAGTATTCGGGGATTCAAATTCAATTATGTAATAAGGTAAGAAACCTAGGTTTGATTATGGACTGCAGTATGTCTTGGGTAGCTCACATCAATGAAGTCAGCCGACGTATGCATTTCTCCTATCATTCTCTCAAGCGTCTCCAATTTTTTCTCCCCTTCAAAACCAAAATTATGCTTGCACAATCTCTACTCTTACCAATTCTTGATTACGCCGATGTATGCTATTTAGATGTAACGGAGGAGCAACTTAATAAATTAGAGCGTCTACAAAATCTGGCTATTCGTTTTATTTTTAATTTACGTAAATACGATCACGTTTCCCATTTTCGTGCTCAACTTAATTGGCTCCCAATCCGACTTCGTCGTGATATGCACATCCTTTCTGTTCTTTTTAATATTCTTAATAATCCCCATTCCCCTTGTTATCTTAATTCCCGATTTACCCTTCTTCCTAACCCAAACCGTTCCAGGCGGCCTTGCCTCACGCATATGCTGGACATACCAATTAGCAACACAAGATTTCGAAAGAATTCTTTTTCTGTATACGCTGCTCTGCTCTGGAACAAACTACCTAAACCAATTCAGGAAAGCAAGTCAATAGAGGTATTTAAGAAAAAAGTAAAAAAACATTTCCTCGATCAGGTCACCGTTAATAGTAAGTAATCATTCTAATATTTATTTATACTATTATTTTGTTTTCTTATATTTTTCATATATTTATTTATATTATTTGTATATTTATTTATATTATATGTATATGTTTTTATATTATATATATATTTATTTATACAATTATATATTTTATATATATTATATATATTTGTATTTGTGTTAGTCTAAATATATTTAAAAATCTCTGCACTTTTAGACCTGCAAAATATTACTTTCTCTCATACCCATAGGTTGACTGGAAGAAATCTCTATCAGAGATAAGTTCACCTTTGCCAACAATTTTGTAAATTTTGTATTCATATGTGTTACAAAGTGCAATAAAGGATATATATATACTTACCATAAAAAATATGTGAAAAGTGTGTATTGTATTATATATGCAAAAATAATTTAGCTTTAGCTTTTCCATTCATGGCAGGGTCAGGGTCTTCAGTCAGAAAAAGCCTAGTGTCAACACACTCCATTCTCCACTCTTTAACAATAGCTGCTTATCGCAATGAACGTTATTGGTTGCCTGATAAAAATAAAAGATCTGGAATATCTGATGATGAACCATAATAGTCTTGCTGAACTGTAGGAAACAGGGAACTGCCGCCTTAGCAAATATTGATCAACGTGATAGGCATATCCCATTGAGGAGCCGCATTAGTAATAGTTTTTACTATTTGACATTGCCATTTCTCATTTTGATTTATCAAATAAAAATCATTAAATATTAATGCCATCGTGGCGCAGTGGGATATCGTCTTACAGTAAGCGTAGGTGCAAATTCCAAACGACGGAAATCTTACATATAAATTATTTTAAGCTTTTTCCCTCTGTCATAACTTTGACTTTCGGCATTCCATACGCAATGTCTAGAATCCAGGTGGAAAACGGAAGACGTCACGTCACTAGGTCCCGTTTGCCTGTCGAGAGAAAAAACGTGAAGCTGAAAACAAATTCAATAGACTGACTCTGTCGTGTGAATCATAAAAAGAAACTCTGGTTCCTCTATTTCAAACTGAATTAATAAAAATTCCACCGCTATCAAATATAGACTATTCGTTGTTTATAACTAAAGGCTTTTAACAAATTGTTATTATTGAATCATATGTTTTGTTTTTTCCAACTTCACGCCTTTTCTCGCATAACGGGGTACTCAGAGAAAATTTTGCGTGTCGAGTAGTGGAACTCAACTCCGTGATTTGTCTTAAGTACCAGAGCAAAAATAATAATTTAAACATAATCATTTCTCGAGTAGGAATCGTACCCACAACCACCGCTTTTACAGTCAGACACTGTCCAACTGCGCCACGACGGCCTAAAGCGATATGTTTTATTATTTTTTTTTTTAAGTAGAATATATTTTATTTGAATATTTTAATAAATGTTCTTTGTATATTTTATGACACTCAAATTATGATGCAGAGACAAGTCATTATAAAAGTTAATTTCTGTGAGAAGTTTAAGAAAACTTAAATCACTGGTACAAACCAAAGGAAATGAGACAGGAACGGTGGGGTCGTAACGAGGTTGAGCCGCTTCAGTGCTCACGGCATTTCCGGCAGGCACTTACTGTGAAAACAGACCCCAAGACCACCTGTTGATTTAAAGAGTCCATTGACAATGTTTCATCATTAAAAAAATACATTTTTGATACAATACAATTGTCTTATCAACAATTTTTTAGCTAAAAATTTCTACTAACAAGCTATAAACGTATAACTATGTTATCATTGCCAAAAAATATAATACAGAAAATAATTATTAACATGTTATATAACAAAAAATGCAATAAGCTGTATTTTAAACGTTAAATACAGTGAACTGTATTATAAAAATCAATATGTTAAGGAACATATAAAAATACAATTAACAAAAAAGTCGGTCATTCTTTACTTCTGACTCCTCGCCACATCCGAGATCAGACCACAAGGGGGTAAAAAATTCGGCGCTAAAAAGAATAACACTGTGAGTCTATTACTCGTACAGCATGTCATCGACGGTTCATTAAAATACGATGACTTAACACAAACACGATAGTGGACTTCATTGATAGCCACTGACGTAGGTTCCGCTGTGTAAAAACATCATCTATCATCTGTAGAGTAAATCTAAGACTTAACACATTAAGATAAGAACCATGGTTTTTTACTCATCACTTTTTTTCATTTTTGGATGAAAGATCTTTTACAATAGCGTTTCATTCCGTGGAATCCATTGATAAATTTGATGCTACCAGTGTTACAAGAAGCTGCTCTCACGAGCGTTGAGAAAGTCAATTACTTCCGAATATAATGTGAAATTCCAAAAGAAAATGAAAGTTAATCCAAAATGACAACATTTTTTTTTAATTTAACATTCAATCTGCTTTATAATATACAAGTGATTAAAATGAGTATAGAGATCTATCTACAAGTCAACTTCTAAGAAAACCGTTGAGGCAAATTGGGTGCTTTAAGTGTTGGGAGTACGGAATATACAAGAAGAGATGCTATGTATGTAAGTTATATTCCTTGCTGCCAACTGTAATATCATAACTATAAAGTTTCATTTTATAATATAAGGCACCGAAAATTGTGCTTATTCGTGATATGTCAAATATTACTTTGATCAAATATATACACGTGTAGTGAAACTGCTAAATTTATTCTACTATAAAATATAACTTAGACAATTCCAAATATTCTCTTGTCTGTTATTACGAAAAACTCATCCAAGTGTAAAATGTCTCAAATTAGGTATTCTTTGTTAATAATCTAGGTATTCTTTGTTAATCTAACACTGTAAAGATTAATTTTCAGTATGAAAATAGAAAGCAAGACTGTTTACTTACTAAGAGCGTGAGAAAAGTTTTTCATCATGATACAGGCAGGTACTTAGTTATAATAAAAAAAAGTAAGCCACAGAAGTACAGTTAAAAATTATTGTGCCGTGGAAATTACCAATTTAATGCAAAATTGAATGCCTATAAGACACTCTGGGAGGCTGATTCTGTTTGGTATAAATTAATTAAGTCGATTTTCCGTCCTTACGGGCAGTTGATGACATTCAAATTGAAATATTATAGCTTCAGCTTCAGCTCTCAGGCTTTGGTAAGTTTATGTACAGTAACCATAATATAATATAAAATAAATTAATTTAAAACTAAAATCATTAAGATAAGCAAAGAACATTAAGTCAAATTTAATGCTTAAATAATGAACCACCGTGTTCATCTCATAACATAAAAGTTTAATTTACAAATCCTTTTGACAATAGTGCTAACAAAAAGCAAATAAGATTCAACACAAAACTCAGTGAAAGTTCCATTAGTGATATCATTGAGTGATATAATCATGGTTCACTGTTAGTTATCTTCTCTTATTTCTAATCTGAAAAACTAACATTTTTTTACGTTATTCTATAGGTAATAACTTTTCTACCCTCCAACTGTTCCACTAAGATTATTTTTATATAACTAAGATGACGCAATACTAGCTAGTAGTTTGATTTTGCTTTTTTACTCATCGAAGATTTTTTTTTTATGCAATAAAGGAGGCAAGCGAGCAGAAGGCCCACTTGGTGTCAAGTGGTTACCTTCGCCCATAGACATTCACAACATTAGAGTTATGGATGCGTTGCCAACCTTGGGGGTGTAGAACAGAAGGAATCCTTCCTTGGAAGGATGGGGATGGTAGGAATAGGGAGAACTGGCTTACATGTCATCGAACCGGAACACATCATCAGATATTTGGCGGTTCGTCTTTGACATGATAGTGGTCGCGAGCCAGTCGGAGAACGAATCTCCTACCACCAAGCTACTGGGTTACCCGCCTTTTACGGGATGCTACCCAGCGGCGGGGGGAATTGTATTCTTAACCCGTCCCCCCACGGGTAATAAGGTTATTTTGATGATTTATGTTACTTAAGAATTTATGGTTCGTATTAATTATAAATAATACAAAAGAAATATTGTTACATGTTGACCATCTTATAAATACACCATTGATAGACGTTGTGTATAAAACGTCGTGGGGTCAGTTCTGTCGCAGTGGCACAAAGTGTGACTGTAAAGCGGATTGGATGTAGCTTCGATTCCCACTCGAGGAGTGGAAATTATATTTCCATTTTCTTCGCTCTGGTTAGAGGCAAAGCGCGGCATTAAGTTCCGCCACTTGACACGCAATGTCCCAGATTCGGCGGAAAGTGGAGAACGGAGTGTCTTGACTGTGATGTGGAGCTTAAAAAAGCGCTTTAGCTTAGCTTATAATTCGATTTGGGAAAATATTTTCTCGTCTCCTTATATAGTCACACAAAGGATGGGTTTTTCATTTAGAACTAATTAGAGAGTAATTCATAGAGTCATTAAAATAAGAAAAAAAACGTTAAACTATTGTAACGAATATTTTTATAAATTATATTTAGTTACACGATTTACAATAAGTCTACTAGAGAAAATCTTAAATGTTAATACTATTTATCGTGTACCATTTATGCATAAAACTTACTGAAACACTCTGAGACACATAAAAAGAATAACTGAAATTGCTAGATGTAGAAAGCTGAAGTCTTCATGTAATGAATTCTGCCGGAAAGGGTTTTTTTTGTATATATTAATAGATCATAGAATAGAAGTATTATAGCCCGCCCTGCATATAAATATTTTTAAATATTTTTAATAACATTAACATTTTTGTACCAAACAAAAAAATTAAAATTAATCACGACTATTAGTATAATTTAAAAAATGCATATAAACAAACAAGCATATTAAATCCATATACTTACTTCCTTACTAAAAATCGGCACCAGGAAAGAATTGTTAAAATTATTCAATAACTATTTATATTTATACAAAATATATAGTTATTTTTAGATTAAGGAGATAAGCGCGTATTAAACAAGTTGAAAAGAGACGTATATATATCTGACTATTCCTCTCGCGATGAATGGGCAGAACTAATCCCCTCTATTGCGCTCGCGTCTGTTTTGGTAAAGCGCTGGGGTGACAAAAATTTTAAATTATTAATTCAAATATCTGAAATCCTGAAAATATTATTGAATATCTTAAATAGTTAAATCTTTAACTAGTATAATTTTGTTTTTATAAATTGCGTCAAATTGAACGTTTATTTTATTACAAGAACATTGTGGGTAACGGAGTGTCTTAACACTAGGTTCCCTCTGCCTTCCCTACTAGTTGCGGTATACAGCGTGAAGCTAAAAAAAACAATAACATTTATTTAAAATAAAATATTGGTAACGTAATAGAAGACTAAATAAATAGTATGTATATGTTAATTGTTTTTTAACATTATTGTTTTGCTTTCAAAAAAAACAGCATTTTGTGTATAGCATATAGTTTATTTCAATGCACAATTTTCAATAATAATATTGAACGTTTAACCAAAAAGTAACTTTTCAATAATCTCATTTTTTCTTAATATCCCAAATCCTTCTAGACTTGGTTCTTCTACACGGTTCACACTTGCACAGGTGGGTGTGTTCCATGTGCACTCACTCACACAGAGGCGCGGCGACCTCACGCCAGAGGCTCTAGAGCCACGCACACAGGCACGTTACATTCTATCCGTACGAACACAGTGGTACTCTCAGTTCTATACAACCTCCTCAACTGCACTCACGCGCAGAAAAAAAGATAACGCGATCTATCGATCTTTTTTCTAGTATTGAGACACCGCCGTCTAATAGATACCTCGGCTATAGTCGCCTAAAACTGACCTCTACTAACGAACGCGTCCACAGATCTCGTTTCGATCACAATATTTACGACATAATTAATTTAAACATGTCGTTTTAATTATGTAAATACGTCGCTGACGATTAGTTTAAAATATGAGGCCGATTCTGGTAATTTAATGTAAATAACTGTGACAGGGGTGTTAAAGCTTTGAGCTAAGTTTCTATGTGATGTTTTCTTGGACAAGTGCAACTGACAGTTAGTGTCTACGTGATTTTCAATGCAACCACATTGACTCTCATACCATTATGGAACGCCACCAAAATGGTATGGATGTGTGGGTAGGTAAGGGTATATAAGTAATTTTATTACTTTAATACTATACAAATTTAGCTTTAAGTGTTTGTTAAAAGTATGATTGTACGTTTTTAAAAAAGTATTTTTTTCGTATAATGAGAAGTTTGTAGAGATTTGACACTCTATTCAACTTCTCTTTGACTCTTCTAGAGTAAAAATATATAAGATTATCCCATATATTATAAGTACACAAATAACATAACTATTATTAAATTTAAAATATATAGAATCACTATTAGGCATATTATTAAATAATTATCCAATTTCATGAGAAACAATGTCAGTGTCAAATAGAAATTAAGTATAATGTGTATAAAAGTCCGTCAATAAAGTTACTAGACATAAAAATTATCTTTATAGAGATACCTATAGAATTTTATATGCCATGTTTAAAGTACTGAACTGAACTATTATTTTATATGAACATAGATATACGTTCTGACGTGGATTATGTCTGTCACTAAGAGCGACTACAGGAGTGTACGTCAAAGTATCTACAGCCTTCCTTACATTTATAAATGTAAAATTTGTACATATTATCGTTTTAATTTTACCTATTATAAAGTAATTATAGTGAATATTTTCCTAGTAGATGTGTATTTCACAACACTGAAAAAAATATTTATTTTCATTGTTACAAATAAATACTTTTAAATTTAAAGATACATTGTTTAATTTTCTGTTCTTATTAAATTCCGTGGATATCAATAGAGTGAACAAAAACTTACACCTCAGTACAGTTGACGCGCCAACATCGCTTTTATTGACGACTTTGTTTCACTCTATTGTGACTTTTACAACATAAAGGAGTTTTAATGTCATCTATACCTATATATTAACAGCTACTACGCTTGTAGTCAAAATATATAAAACGGCTCGTACCTTAAACAAAGCACAGAGTTAAATTCCGCAAGTTAACACGCAATATCTCAATTTCGGGCGAAAAGCGGAGACTGGAGCGTCTTGACACTAAGTTCTCTGTGACTTCTCTACTAAGCGGAAAAAACGTGAAGCTTTATATAATTTAAGAAAAAACATATACACCATTACATACGCATGCACTTATTATACCTATAATACCTATAATTATTTGTTTATTACGACCATTTTCCTGATCATCACACATCTTCCAGGGCAAGGTCGCGTTAACCAACTAGGAGGGCTGTTCATCAACGGTCGTCCTCTTCCCAACCACATCAGGCTAAAGATAGTGGAGATGGCTGCGGCGGGCGTGCGGCCTTGCGTCATCTCGCGTCAACTGCGCGTCTCGCACGGCTGCGTCTCAAAAATCCTCAATAGATACCAGGTTAGAAAACCAGGTCTTTATAAACATTATAAGATATTGTGTACACACAAATCGTTTCACGAACTTTAAATGATTCGCCTATTGTAAATTAAATGATGTTTGTCTTGCAAAATAGACAAAATTGTAAAAAAGTGTAAATACTCTTAAATAGCCACCCAATTGCAAATTAGAAGTTATTGCCTTGCAATAGTTATTCATTAGTAATGGTTTTCTTGGTAGCTAAAAGTTTATAAATAAAAATAACTCATTGTAAGCGACAGTGTTTGTTATTTATTGTGTAGATACTTATTTATATAAAACTAGCTATGCTCGCGACTTCGTTTGCGTGGAATTAAAAAAATGTATATTATATGTATTCTAAAAGTAAAATTCGTCAAAATCGGTACATCTTTTCCAGAGATTAGTCAGAGCAAAGAGACAGGTAAACAGACAGACAGACAAAAATTATCTATAGGTATATGTACTGTATACTCGTACATTAAAATAACCGTTTTTTACTAATGCATATGCATTTGGTAAATTGCGGTTATTTTAATATAACAAACAGACACTCCAATTTTATTTATTTGTATATATTATATTATTAACTTCCTACTCATAATAAAGTAATGCTTGCTATCCTTCCCTTATATGTACTTCCACAATAATATTATAAATAAGAAAGTCTGTCTGCCTGTTACGTTTCACGGCTAGTCCCCGATTTGGATGAAATTTTAAATGGAAATCTTTCAAAATTATGGGTTAAATATAGGATAAATATATAATAAAAAAAATTAACCGTAAAGGGTTGACCTCGGGGGTGGAGCTTTGTATGAAAATTTGTCCAGTTGCACATGTATACAAATATATAAAGTAATTTATATATACGTACATGTATAGCTCCAAAATAAAAACAATCAATTATAACTAAATCAGTTCTAAGTAATTCATTTTACATAGTCAAGGTAATATTGAAAACCAATTACTACCCCAAGGTACTGTTATATAAATCTAATGATTTCATTTCAAAAATAAAATTAAGTGTGAAAACTTATTAAATGTTAATCATTACCGAGCTTTTAGATCTTTTCTTTACAGTATTTGAATAGTGATAATATACACATGACGACATTATTTCTGGTTTTACTCGTATAGCAGGGTAGTTAGGTGGAACCTAGTGGCAATTCACCGCTTTCCCCTTAACATCAAATAATGAATGGTAGCAGAACTTAACGTCGCGCTTTGTCTAAACAAAGCAGAGAAATAAAAATTTAAATATAATCGTTTTTCCAACTCGAAATAAAGCTTACGACTGAATTTATTCACATACAGGCTGACCCACTGCGCCAAGTTGCCCTCAAATTATTTTAATATTTATGTACTTACATGTAATATATACAGATACTTTTTACTTATTTTTTATTTACACACGCTTTATGTATCCTACACACCCCCGTTGAACTAAACAATCGCTATTGACTCCTGCGCAGCGAAGCCTGAAGGTCTATTTTCACCACCACAATAATAGCAATTGTCTTACCCAGGAAGTCTATTTCACGCACCATGAGAGTATTTTTAAATTAATAGTATGTGTATTTATAATTTTGTCAATAAGAACTATCGTGGCGCAGTGTGACTGACTGCCTTTAAAGTAAACGCGATGGCTAAGGGTTCGATTCCTACTAGAGGGCAAGATGATATATTAGGTATTCTGAATTATGGTACCTAATACAAAGGCAGGCACATTAACAAGCCATTTTTCAATTTTGGGCGGAAAGTAGAGTGAAGTGTGTTGACACCAGATTCTCTAACTATCGTTCTATAAGAGAAAAAAATCGAACAAATCATATTTAAAATATAATATACAATGGATTAAACCTAATCTTATTGCAAAATAATCTAGCGACATTACAATAAGTGTATTTTATTCTTTTTAATTTATATATGTACATATTAAAATATGATTGTTGAGTAAAAGTATTGTATGCAAGTATATGGTAAATTATTTATAAGTTTACAATTTATGCACATTGCATATATTATAAAAAATTTAGCATTTAACAGTTGGTTACTTAGGTAGTACTATTACTTACAACTGTAAATTTAATGAAAAGTTATTTAAGTTCTTGCTCAAAACCAGTCCATTTTACTAATAACTAACTAATTAAAGAGGTAAAGATGAAAACATGTATTACTTTTTTAAAATACTAAATAATTTTGATGGTACTGGTCCTAAATATTAAAAAAGATAAGGTCAGTTAAGGTCATTTTCGAGCGTTTTAATTAATACAATAATAATAAATGATGATTAATAACTTATTGTGACCAATTTGCTTGATTTTAAATAAATCATCTAATATAATAATTGTTTAAGTAAAACTGTCTGTTTTGACAAAGCAGGCTATTGGGCTTCGTTATCCAAAAAAAGTAGAAGTGCGGTTTATCTTAATATTTCATTTTCTCAAGCTTAATAATAATACAGCTTTACTCTGTATCCTGCACACAGACAGCCCTACCTGTCTGTGAGAGGGAATCTAGTGTCAAGACACTCTGTTCACCATTCACCATTTTCGCAGAAATTTTGAGACATGTGAGACACGTGTTATATAGCGGAAATTAACGCCGCGCTTTGGTTCGATACCAAAGTGAAGAAAGTGGGAATATTAAATATTTCCACTCCTCGAGAGGAAATCGAACCCACAACCAGTCGCGTTTACAGTTGCACTTCGAGCAACGAGCACCTGCGCCACGACTTACCTCAGTCTTTATAAATTTAAATTCTGAATTTTTACTGCTAAATAGAATTAAAAAGATACCAAAATATAAAAAAAAATCAAATTTCTGTTGGTACAGGAAACAGGGTCAATAAGGCCAGGCGTAATCGGTGGCTCGAAGCCAAGAGTTGCCACTCCAGAAGTTGAAGCTAGAATAGAAGAGCTGAAGAGGCAAAACCCGGGTATATTCTCATGGGAAATACGAGAAAAGCTAATAAAAGTAATTATTCATTACTACACATTTTAATATTTTTAGTAGTGTCATATTTTTTTTCAGCTGCATACTCTTTATATTACTCATAACAAATCATAATTATAGTTAGACGCTCTTCCACTGCGTCACGATGGTCTCAACACTCTCTATTATAATGTTTTCAAGTTAAGTACAGTTCTGCTCAAAAAATATTATTTACGTTAAAGTACTGAGTTCAAATATCACTGAACATTCTTTTATTCTTATTATTCAATTGGATTTCTTGTAATTGCTCGGCCCTCCATTGTGAGACAGTCAATAAAGCATGAATTTCCTAAATGTTTTCTAAATACGATTTCCCGACTGTGTGACTTTGCTCTGTAAAATATTGTAATTATGACAATGTAATATGGTTTCATACAGCTCTTTTAAACCAACAATAAAACTTAAAATTAGTTGCTATATGTAAAAAAATATAAAAATAATATTATAAATAAATTAATATTAAAACCAAAATATGCAGATACACGCACTATACATTACTACATGCTAATGAGCACTGACAGACTATAAACTATAACAGGAGCACTACATAATTACTAAATAATAAATTTCAGGAGGGTGTATCGGACCCGCCCAGCATATCTTCTATATCACGTTTGCTTCGTGGCGGTGCTAGAGACCCAGATGGAAAGAAAGACTACAGTATAGACGGCATACTTGGAGGTAAGTAATTTACTGTTTATAAACATTCACCCTATTAAATTATTTGTAGTTAATGTTAGTTCTCTCTAAAAATAAAATCCTCTTTAAATGTATTCAATAAAAAATATATATCTTTTCAATTTTGGCATAGATTGTTTTAAAACAGCAATGTTGCCATTTTCGGAGTGAACGTTCAAAAATGCTATAAATATATAAAGTTAGAATAAAGATACCAAACGGCTCAGCATCAACATATATTTAACTATTTAATTTAATGTTACTTAATAAATATATGCATGAATATAAATAATATGGACAACTATAAAACTATATTTATTTAGAACCGAACTTACCTAATTAACAATCACGATAAATATTCACCCATTTCAACTTAAAAAAAAAACATATATGAAGAATATCCATTAACATGAAAATTAAATCCGATTTCTATATTAAGGGTCAAAATATATTGCACAATAACTTCCCATTTGGTCGGCGCTTTTGCAAAGGATGCGCAACCTGTCAAAGCTTTCTCACGTTCAAAAAATCAATTTCCGCACACAAATCTTACATAGTCATTGTCGTGTGATATATTGGAATTTGAAGTCCAAAGTCGGTGTTTGCCGAACTCAAGCGTGGCAAAGGTACCGACAAAAGTGACCGCGCTCCTGCGGTGCCACGATAGTGCTGAAAATGAACACAATACACGTAACATGTTTTGGTTGTAGTGTCATTGTTACGTTATTGTACACTTTGCTAATTGTTGCTTTTGCTAAATTTCCGTCAATATACAGTACAGGTACACCGCCCTAATTTATTTCATTGTCGTTTGGAGCGATAGCAATGGCTAAAGAAATGTTGACCATTTAACTCGTTTCTTTTTTTTCGTATGTAGATTGTTTTTTTTTTTTTTTAAGAATGCGATAGATTTACTGAATTAAATTTTAGAAATATTTTGAGTTTATATAACATGTTATATTTAATATTAGATATTATATACCTAAGGTCAAAAATATTAAATTGACGAAATGTAATTTATCATTACATTGTGACATTGTACAGTGACTCCTGTTTTTGATTTTTTAAATTGATGAATTAGCAAATTCATTAATTTAAAAAATATTATAACATAATCCATGAATTTAAAAAATATTGTTATACAATTCGATCCGACAAGACAAAGTGCATTATTGAGTTCAGCTTAACACGCAATGTCTCGGATTCAGTTGGAAAATATAAAATGGATTATCTTAAAACTTATTTAAGTAAGACCCTGCAGAGTGGACAGCGATGACCTAATAATGTCAAGCATGTCCAACCTAGAATAATGCATAGCAATGCAGGAAAAAAATGGATTTCTTGTAATTTGTATGTTTTAGTAGCAAAATTGAACATCTACTTTCGTAATAAATAAATTTTCCAACTTTGTAAATGAACGTATTTTTATATGTGTGCTATCTACATGTAAATGTATATCAAATTTATATAAAAATATTTGTTTAATTTTCAATGTAGAAGTAAATAAATTTAAGTAACATTTATTACAACACTTTCACAACATAAGAGAACAATACATAAGTTCGTATGATAACATCTAACGTTTGTATAATAACGACAATCGTTACAGTCAACCTATGTCACGGCAAAGATAATGAATGTATGAATCTCAGATGCACATAGTACAAGACATGTTACATTTAGATTACATGGCCGATGCCACACACGGTGGAAACTATCAACGTAATTTGTGGTTTCATCAAATAGTGTTTTTATGAGAACATAGTATTACCAGAGCCAAATAAAATACTTACTATAACACTATAAAGGAAAGAATACAAACATTTTCTCGTTTTTACTTGCATAGCAGGGTAGACAGAGAGAATCTAGTGTCAATAGACTCCGTTCTCTACTTTCCGCTTAAGACTTTTTTTTTAAATAGCGGAAGTCAATACTGCTTTGTCACTATAACTACTAAACTGCTACTATTACTACTAAACTTCTAAATATTAGTCTTACGCTGTTTATTCAAATTATAGCTTTTAGTTAAAGCGTAAATAATTATTTATAACTTTGTTATTATCTGAAACACGCATAAGCACGTCTTGGCGCAAATATTTTCCATCACTTTTCTTTTGGTCAAATTTTAATGTAATAGAAATGTAACTAATAGCTTTTATCGCGAGCTATCTGTACATGGATAAAAGGTATGAAAAAAAAATATTGAGGGCATATTCCAATGTAATAGAACCTAAAACAATGATTTTTATATATATTTTCTGTTTGTCTCTATATCTATATGTCTGTTTGTTTGTGCACGCTAATCTCTTAAACAACTTAACCGATATAAATGCAATTTTGCTTATTATATTTTGATAATCTATCCAACATTTAATGTTTATTTTATTCAGATCATAAACAAAACAGGGACAACAACTCAACAACTTAACTGTACTATAAAATATATCTGTTCCATTGATAGAAACAAAGAACAATTGCGGAAATTGAAGTCTCAGTGAAGTAAGCTTCAATTCCCGCTGACGAAGCCGAAAGCGATTCGCTAGTCTTTAATACATATTATGTTTATATAGGTATATAGTTTTTAATTTTCAGGTATATTTTTTAGACAAGTTGTTGAATCTTTATTACTACTGCATATATTCACATTTAAACAACAGCAAAAGTAGTTCATATAATGTTAATTTTAAAAATGGAAAACAATTTCACTTTACATTTCTGAGGTTTATTTATGCCAAGCCAGACCTCCCCAGTGTTCTAGTATGCTTGCTATGCGGTCGTTTGTTGCACGCTGCACTGGACTAAATAATTTACGTCTTACATAAACGTACAACTCTTGTAGCTTTCACACGAATCTAAAAATACATAAGTAAGCTATTTATCTTATATACTAGCGACCCAATCGTAGCTTTGCCTGCGTGAATCAAAATGTCAGCCAAATATTTTAAACTGTAATTTTACAATAGTCAAAACTGCACTTAAAACGGTTTAGCTGTTTATAAGCGTCAAACAGACAGACAGAAAAGAAACTTATTTTTAATATATTTATTTCTTATATATTTTTCTTGTACAGACTGTAACAGTTATATTTTTATTGTACAATATATCAATATAATACATCAATAAGGAATAAAATCATTAACATAACTTAATAACTAACTTAACTTAAGATAACTTAATGATTTTATTCCTTATTGACATAAATTAGCATTAGTTCATATTTTTTAGTTAATATTAAGTTTTTCTTCCAACTACTGTAAATATAAAACAGTAAGAATAATTTATACCATACAAGATATATCGTAATTAATATAACACGTCAAGCGTATAAGAAATGGCAAATAAAGAACGCCCACAACTCGCGAGACGTGCTAATCCGACCATACGACCATCTGTTAACTTCAGAACAAACCGCTGAAACAAAGGCGGGAGACCGCTTTAATGAACCCAGATTATGGAGGTGTTAAACCGCCGTCGCTGCTCTTTCAACTTCCAAATTATGACTTTTGCCGTCTTCAAGGGGTCACATTTCGGCAATCGCCAAAGTGCGTCCCGTTCTAACTCGTAAGTTTCTTGTAAACCCTTCCTTCTCCCTCAGCTTTAATACCTTTCTGTATTCACATGAACTTTATCACCACGTGTTAGGGATTTAAAATTTTTATGTTCTTCCCAACACAAACGTCTAGGTCACTTAGCCCCATACATTATGATCCAAAGAACAAAAAAAGACTAAATAATAATGTCTCGGCACCTCGAGGGAATTTGAGAAATGTAAATCATTTTATGATTATAATTTTTTTTTTGTATTGTGATTATAGTTTCTAGTGTAATTTTATCCCTTCTTTGTAGTTTCATACTTTTTCCCGCAAAGCCGGGTAGAAACAGAGAGCCTAGTGTCAAGACACTCCGTTCTCTACATACCTATATACTTTATAAATATTGTTATTATTTAGATGCAGTTATTGTTTTTTTATTAATTCACTTTCTAGTTACCAATATATTTATAATGTTTATATATGTATAACTAAAAGAAAATATTTATACAAAACACAATTTACATTTAGGTATAATATTTTATATCATCAAATGCATTTCTCTTCTGTAAGCCCACAGAAATGACGGCAAAATGATCGCAAGCGCATTAAAACCGCGTTGTCGTTTTATGTGTCATAAATCCAGATCGCGACACCAAAATATTGAATAGTGCCAAAATGTCACCCGAAAGGCAAAGAGGCCGACAAAGGTGCCGCCGCGCTGGGTGTTCTTATTCGTCCACACAGAGCCTCTATTTTTTCATTTCATTCAATTTTGACTTCTTTCAAAAGGCTATTAATATAAGACGCATTTTTTAAAATCGGTTTTAAGGCAAAGCTGTGTATTGTTGAGCAGTTTTTTAATCTGTTTCCGTAGGATACCGCTACCGATTAATAAATGAGACGGCCGGGGCCCGTCGTACAACCGACGGTTTTTGATTTGGTCGAACTAAAACGTGATGTAGGTTTTTATAAAAAACGCTGCTAATATATAACGTGTGCCTGAAAAAACAGATGAAGACAAATTGCTTTTAAGCATTGTCAAATCAATTATAACAAGGCATTAAGGCGGCTGTGTATTAATAGTTCTTTCTGCATTACGTAGTTCACTTCTTAAATAAATTTAGATTGACAGTTGTGGCACAGTGAGGTAGTTTCTGATAGTAGGGGAGAGTTGCGATCATTGGACCGGCTCTTTCATTGGACCACCTAATTATTTCGAAAACTATGATTGTCACAAGGAGTTTAAAACGTTGCTTGGCAACAGTGCCGCGCCCGATATCCCCCTACCAAACCTCAGTTTGCTCGCAACGCGTTGCAAGTAGTGAAGTAGGCACCTGTGTTAGCGGAGACCGTGATATAAAAATCGAGTCATCTACAAACTGATGTAAGTAGTATTGTAATAATTCTTTTTGTATTATTAAAGTAAATCAGAATAGTAAATATATCTACGCTTACAGAGAGTATAAAATTTTAACATAATTTTGCACGTTATTTGATTTCCGCTTTCATTCTGTTACCTGTACCTTGTTGCCATCAATGGACCACAATGGTGACGCCATCATTGGACTGGTCCAATCAAAGAAACTTAGAAGTCATTCACTTATTTTCACTTAGTATAATACTAACAAATAATTTTATCTGTTGACTATTATAATATATGTTTAACTATTATAATATAATTGATATTGCAAATGTAATATTAAAGTTAATAAACAAAGTTATACGACTGTTTTTTTTTATATATGTATACATATACATACATACCTTTTTACTGTAACTACATTTTATTTCTGTTACAGAATGTCAACAGAGAAAAACAAAAGAAAATATTGTTCTTGGAATGAAACAAGCATGAAACTTGCTATAGAATCTTTGAGAAAAAAAATATCGGATTAAATGAAGCAAGTCGAATCTATGGCGTTCCAAAAGCCACATTAAAAAGAACCAATAAATAATAAATTTATATTAAAATTATGCAATCATTTATGATTATTATTATTATTATAAAAACTTTTGAATAAATTACTTTGTGTTTCATTTGAGTCACCTTAATTGAACCGATACTACTTACTCTACTAAGTCCAATCATGGCAACTTAGTGGTCCATTCAAGGTAACGGTGGTCCAATGAAAGCAACTTTTCATTGAAGAGTTTCTTTACTATACCTTTAAAACATCGCAACTATCATCATTAATAATTTATATATCATTAATTTACATAAATAGCTTTACTGTCCTACAATCGGTTTTTATTTATCGGTGATATTGCATGAGATATAATGCGATAAAGTTAAGTGGTCCAATCATAGCAACTCTCCCCTACATGCGATGATTTTCAGTTCGATCTTCACTTTATGGAGAATAATTTCATCAAAATTATTAAGATTTTTCGGTCTAATGAATTTAAGCTCACGTCACTATGTTTCCCAAAAAGGATGTCAAACAACAAAATGGAAAAACCGCAACGTTTTAACAGAAGTTGTTTTCTACTTACCGTACTTACATAACAGAGAGTTTCGTGAAACTATACAGTAATAAATACACCCTTTAAGTCTTAATTCTTATATTAATTATTTTATAGTTACTTATAGCATAACATGTTATTATTTCACAGGCCGAGGATCAGATTCTTCAGACATAGAGTCCGAACCAGGTTTAACCCTAAAGCGTAAGCAGCGTCGATCTCGCACCACTTTTACGGGAGAACAGCTAGATGCGTTAGAAAGAGCATTTCACAGGACACAATACCCTGACGTGTATACTAGAGAAGAATTAGCCTTGCAGACTGGGCTTACTGAAGCTAGAATACAGGTAAAGGCTAACATGTTTTATGTTATATAAAGGCTAACATATGTATGTGTATATTTTTTATTTTTATGTAGTATTTTTAAAACAGAGGCCGTAATGGCGCAATGGGATAGCGTCTGATTGTAAACTCATTGGTTATGGGTTCGGTTCCAACTCGAGAGAATGATTATATATCATTTTAATTTATCCGCTCTGGTATGCTACAAAGCGACCAAGTGCGGTATTGACAAAGTACGATTTTAGGCGAAAAATATTGAACGGAGTTGACAGTAAGTTTTCTCTAGCTATGCGGGAATAGTCATGACACTGCTAATATTAAGAAAAAGAACATTTGCATGAAATTATAGAATAAAATAAGTAAGCTTTATAACTCCTACTTTAGTAAACTGTATTATTATATGGGATAAGTACAAAAAAGCAATAAGTATTTTGTTTGAAGATATTTTTACAAAGAAATTATGAATATATTTTAACTACATATAATGTTTAATAATAGGGCAATATGAACATAGTATAGACGATCCTATAAATATAATATAGACGATCTTTATTTAGTTGAACAAAAATGTTTTACAAATGTCTTAAACGTTTGTAAAACATTTTTGTTACATTTACTCACATTACGATTTGTAGCCACCTTATCAAAATTTAATATTAAAGCTATTATTAAGAACCGTTTACATTTGTAATAAATAAAAATAAAGGTTTATTAGAAAATCATATTCAATATATATTAAAAACCATCTATTTACAACTAAACAATTTGGTTACAGGTTTGGTTTTCTAATAGACGAGCTCGATTGAGGAAGAATACGGGTTCAAATTCAACTCCACTTGCAAGCTACTCAACACTACCAATGCCGCAAATACCGTGTCCGTATCCCGCTGGAGATATTCCTTCACTGTCTCAACATCATCCACAGCATCCAGATGCATGGCACCATCAAAAATATGCAAATTACAATCAACTAATGGCACAGTCACAACATTTGAACCAAGCGTTCCAATCTGCTGCTTTTCCTAGTACTTCGGGTGCGACATTCAGTCACTTAGTTTCAGGTGCTCCTCCTCACAACCAAATACTGGATACAAATACGCCAAGAAACGAATATCCACGATACCCA
This sequence comes from Dryas iulia moderata, assembly GCA_019049465.1. Taxonomy (NCBI): domain Eukaryota; kingdom Metazoa; phylum Arthropoda; class Insecta; order Lepidoptera; family Nymphalidae; genus Dryas; species Dryas iulia. Next base: position 6,991,965 of record CM032431.1, read on the forward strand.
AATGACGCGTATAATAAACCCTACATGCCAAAGGATGCCGAAACAGATGATAAAATTGTTAGTGACGAAGTGTTAGACCAGAGAGACGACGTGTACGTGAAAACAACAAATGAATATAAAGATCTATCTGCTTCTGATTATCCAAAAGTTCCTGCTGACTATTCGAAACTTCCTATAGATCCATCTTCCTCTAATTGGAGTCCATCAAATAATTCAATCAACATGAGCCTAGCTGGGCTTTCGAGTGACTACAAGTATATGAGTGACCCTTATTCCTTTCCTAATATAACCACTGATCCTCTAAGTCAGCACAGCTATACTAACCCGGGAAACCCAACTAATAAATACTGGATTTGACAAAAAATTATATTGCAAGTATGCAAATTGTCAGTACCTTTTTCACCGCTTTGTTTCATGTAAAGCAAAATTATGTTTCTATGTAAATATAAGTGTAGCTAATATTATTTAAATTAGAATTAAAAATGTTAATTATTATTCATAGTTATAATAATAAGATTATTTTAATACGCACAATACAATGCATCGATTGTGAAAATTACCTCTAAATGCATTCCATTTATAGATACCTATTTTAATACCAAATTATAAAGTAAGTTATTAAGCAATATATTGTAGAAATAATATTTTAAAGTCGTTTTATTTATTTTTAATATTTAATATGTCAAACAGTTTTATTTACTAATTAATATATTTAAAACGTTTTTCATCAATCTTTCAATTAAATTAGATTTAAATTAGAAACAAACAACTTTCAATTAAATTAGTATTTTTTTATAATGTTTCAGAGCTGGCCACTGACAAACAAAAGCGTAATGCCCTTGCTAATTTGTTGTCAATTATTCATATAAGAGTAAATAGTATAGTGGTAAAATAGAATAAATGTAAAAATATTTTATAAATGCTCATTTATTCTATATACATACATTTACTATAGCAATCCAAATTAAATTTTAAAACACTTATTGGCATAATCGAAAACGTATACAAATTTAATAAGTTACACTGTCATTATAATATATTTTCTTTTTTATAATTGGGGTAATATTTCAACAACTGAGGCACCAGGTTCAGCGGGCAGGGTAACTCCATCGACTTGTCCTAATGTTGAAGATTCCGCTGGAAGCACAGTGCTGATTGGTTGCGAAATATCAGTCTGTGCTGAAGCTCCATTTACGAACAAAGAAGATTCAGTGGCAATGTCGCTGGATGCTGTATTAGCATTACTAACAGTTTCACTCAAGGTACTTGCCGCTCCTAAATCTATGACAGTACTTTCACTTAAAGGAGCTTGAGTAATAGCTTCAACCCCAACAGTGATAGCGGATTCATTACCCACATTTTGTGCTGAAGATAAATTATTTACCTCTGTTGTCACTATATTTTCAGTTACAGTTATTGCACTTGAATTTTCGGCTAAATTTACATTTTCAATGATATTGTTGCCACTGCTTGTGGGTGCTACGTTAATATCTGCACTCGTAACTACAGTTGAAACTTCTGGGCTCTGAGCAACAGTTGTACTATCGGTAGTTACCACAGTGCTATTCAAGGTATTGCTAGTGCTTTCATTTACACTAATTTTCGGCGAAATCTCCTGAACTATAGATGACTCTGTTGTAACTGCGTCAATGAAGCTGACGATGTTTAAATCACTTGTAATATTGATAGACGGCACAGAGTTTGGTATATTAACTTCGTTTTTAACGGAAACATTGGCAAGATCTTTTGTGCTGTTACTATCATTTGCTACTAAGCTGACATTCTTGATTTCTGATAATGATGAAGTTTGAATCTGATTGATAGACTTTGTTTCATTCACAGAGACCCCACTTTCATTTTTATTACTAAGCGAAACAACATTCACGCTTCCAATTGATGAAATTTCCGAAACATTGGAAGATTCTGTCACATTTGAGTTAGGGAGAACTGCAATTCTATTTTCATTTAGAGAATTTGCAATATTACTTTGGACAGGTGAATTGGTTACAATATCAATTACATTGACTGTGCTACTGATATCGCCGTTATTATTTTGAGATGATATTGAACTTGCTGCATCATAAGTAGATTCTACAATGCTAGGATTACTCGTACTAATGTCGTTTTCAATTACATTAATATTGGTGTTTCCTGGTGAATTTGCTAGTTTTTCAGGCACATCACTAGATATATTGACAATATTATTATCTAAGGAAGACACGATATTAACATCAGATATGGAAACATTATTTTCATTTTTAGAAATGACTTCAATATTATTAGCTATGTTTGATGACGAGTTGCTGTTTAAGGACTCAGAGTTCACAACGTCAGAAATATTAGTATTGCTGCTAATGCTATTCAAAGTTATTTTGTTATCACTAGAGGCCGTTTCACTGGCTCTGCTATTTGCGGAAGCAACACTAAGAATATCTACAGAGGAGTTTTCAGAAGGCACAAGTGTTTCTGCTGGTATCGCATCTGATGTTTTATTAATATCTTTGTTTATTTTGACATCCACAGAATCATTGACTTTGTTGTTAAGTGCAGAATCTGATATTTTAGAATTTATAACTACAGACTCAGCGTTACTGACAGAGCTTGTGTTGGGTAAAATAACATCACTTTCTGATTTTTGAATATCATTTGATGACAGCACACTGCTAAGGCTAGGCTGAGCATTCGCAGACTGGCTTATAATATTGTTGTCTTTATTAATGTCAACAGATGATATGACGCTGCTACCTTCACTTATGTTATTGTTAACAGGAGAAACATTTTCAATGTTAGGTTGCTGTCCACTTGATACAGAAATGTCAACAGATATAGCTGGTGCGTTTGTTGATTCACTAACCTTGTCTACACTACTGAGTATATTGTCAGTGCTGCCAACTCCACTAGAAGCAATTGATACTCCCTCATTAGCTGGCTTAATATCATTGTTCTTACTTATGTCAATTTTATTTGTAATAACGTCAGATTCTGATATTTTAAGACTATTTGATGAAGACTCACCAGGACTAGACTGAATAGTATCTTTCGCAGACTGGTTTATAATTTTGCTGTCTTTGTTAAGATCAACATTAACTAATGATACACTATTTTCATTTATGCTAGCAGGAGCCACATTTTCATTATTAGGGAGCTGTCCACCTAAAGCTGAAATATCAGCATTTAGAGATGGAGCGACTGTTGACTCGTTAACTTTGTTTACACTACTGATTATATTGTCAGTGTTAACAAGTACACCAGAAGAAACTGATATTTCCTTAGGAGCTTGTTCAACGCTAATGTTCTTGCTTACGCTGACCTCACTTGAAATAATGCCTGATTCTGATACTTTTGGACTATTTGACGAAGGTACACTGCTAAGGTTAGGCTGAGCAACATCGTTTACCGATGGATTTATAGGGTTGCTGATTTTATTAGTACTAGCAAATGAACTAGCGGATGCGATAGTACTTTCACTGACGCTAACAGAAGAAATATTTTCGTTATTAAGTTGCTCTCCCCTTGAGGCAGAATTATCAATATTTACAGATGTTGCAACTGGTGATTCACTGACTTTGTCTACAATGTTTAGTATATTGTCAATGCTACCAAGCACACTAAAAGCAATAGACTCCTCGTTATTAACTGGCTCAGCTCCAACATTTTTAGTGGCGCTAACATCATTTGGAACAACGCCAGATTCTAGTGATATAATATCACTTCGGGATGTTACACCGTCAAAATTGTTTGATGGCACATTATTTATCACCTGACTCTTAACTTTGGCGTTTTCATCAACTCCAAGACTATTAGAGCTCTTATTCACATCGTCAGTACGAGTAAGTACTACATTACTACCAAAAGAAGCATCTAAATTTGATGGAGAAATGGTCTTGTTTATATCCTTGTTAATTAATTTAACATCACTTGATGCAGGTCCCACGCTATTTAATTCAGTTCCTTGAACATTGCTAGCACCTGTGGAACTAATTGCTGATACACTGAGAGCATCAGTGTTAGATTTCACAGCATTTTCATTTCCTTGTCCAGTAATAGCATTATTATTCGGAGTCGCTTCTAAGTTTTGAGGAGGTATAATATTGTTTCCAACAGCTACATTACTATTAGGATCAGGAAGGTTGCTATTTACTTTAACGCTTGATCCTGGTGAAGATAACACGAGAGGTTGACCAGATAACACATTTTGGTTTGCAGTAATTTCATTGATTCCTGAACTATTACTATCTTTATTCCCTGAGAGAGTTATACCACTATTTTTAATTATCACATTCTGATCCAGTGAAGAATTAGTATTATTGTTTTGAGATTCCGGTGCCCAATTTGGCAACACATTGGACAAAAACTGTGAAATCGATTGTAAGAATGTCTTCTTTTCTTCAAAGTTCTGCTGCGCTGTACTTGCCCAAGGAAGTGTAATATTATTTAAAATTTCAGTTTTGTTATTCAGTTTTTCTATATTATTGTTTAATTTGTTTCTTAACTTATTTATAGTCACTGAATTAATTTGATTAAGTAATTGATTTCTTATAGCTTCCTTAGAGGCAGTATCATTTTGTAATCGTGTTTCAATTAGCTTCACTATAGCTTGTTGACGTTCACTTTGGGTACTATTTGCATTAAGTCCAAGTTCTTCTTTTACATATTTATCAAGTGCTGCCTTCTTTTGTGCATTTGTGCTAGCGAACGTAAGACCATATTTCATGTAAATATGATTTCTCCAAATGCTTCCTAATTCCACTGAATTTTCCTCTTCCGTCTCCAAGAAACTGTCCTCATTAGATTTTGGTCCTAAGGCCTCTTTTTGAAGTTTTTCTAACTCTTTGCGCTGTTTTTCTTGTCTCTTTTTCTCTTCCTTCTCAGCTTTTTCTAAAATCTTTTTGCGTTTTTCTTCTTCTTTACGTTTCTCTTTCTCTATTCTTTCAAGACGCTTACGTTCTTCTTTTTCACGCTTTTCTTCTTGTTTACGTTGTTGTTTAGCTAATTTTTCTTCTAACTTTCTCCGTTGTTCCTCTTCTTTCCGGCTTTCTTTGTTAAGGGAGTGTTCCTTAGAACTGTCGTCGTCATCATCATCATCATCATCGTCGTCATTATTATTTGAGTCGTTATTACGTTCCGCTGATGGACTAGATTCTTCAGAATTCGATCTCTTATTTCTTAATATTACGCTAGATTCATTTTCATATGGCAAATATTTTGCACTTACAATGCACAGTCCAACCTGAAAATTAGAACAATATAATTAAGCAAGCTTATAATAATATTCGCTCTGCCACTTAACACGCAATGCCTCCAAATTCAGCGGAAAGTGGGGAACGGAGTGTCTTAACACTAGGTTCCCTCTGCCTACCCTGCTGTGTGCGGGATATAGCGTGAAGCTATTTAATTTAATTTAATTTAATTAATTTATAATAATATATAAATAATAATCTAAATAACAAATTTAGCATTGCAAATTCGTTATTGTTAAACCTAACATAAAGAGGGCGGTGTAAAATATCGCCCGATATTTTACACCGACAACAAAACAGCTTCACGCTGTTTCCAGCATATCGTGATAGTCAGAGAAGCTCTAGTATCGTGACAATTTGCGTCTCGGCGGGCGGAGCGCAACGCCACGGTTTGTCTTAGATACTAAAGCAAAGAAATTAAAATTTAAGCATAGCAGAACCATTTTTCAGTGAGGCGCTGACCAACTGCGCCACGACGGCCCCAAAAATTTACCAAATTTACCAAAAAAAAAACATTTAACATCCTTAATAAAAAAAATCAGACATATCTCGTTTTGAATCAAATCACAACAGAAAAAGAAATGCTTGTGGGAGAACTAAAAGAAAATACTAAAGAAGTATGGTCAACAAGCACCGCCGAAGTTGGCCACACAACTGTAATGTTTCGAATTGGCGGAAAGTGGAGATCGGAGTGTCTAGACACTAGTTTCTCACTGACTCTCTTGCTAGTTGGAACAAAGTGTGAAGCTTAAACTGATTAATACAATCTGAGTTTCGAAAATATACGCAAACTTTTACTTATTTTACACTAATTAAATAGTAAGATAATTTAAACCGTAACCGCTGAATTAATATTCACTAAAACTAATGTCTCACTATAACTTAATACTATTCGATATACAGATATAAAAAACAAATACTTACAATCAAAAGTAAAATCGTTATCCGCATTTTGGGGAACAAATCGTATTTTCATTTAATAAATTCGTTCGTCACTGAACCAACTACTCAGTTGAAGTCGTTCGTTACTTTACTCGAGAAAACGTTAAAGCTACATTTTTATACATGGCCTAACAATATGGCAGATAAGATAGATAATGCCTTTGAAGATAAGTGGTAGAGACAAGAATAAACAAAATGTTTTCGCATAACTGACTCACAGCAAACACTCATTAGCGTAATATCCAATGAGAGTAAGATATAAACAGCCGGATGTAATCATAATGCTAATACTGCAGAGGAAATGAAGATTTAAAGTAATTAATTAATTAATGATTATGGTCCTTTCGTTTACGAATTTACATTATAGTCACTGTAATGTAAATTCGTAAATATTGTTTAAATGTCTCTGATTAGTATATTTTTAATAATTATTTTCAAAACAACACACTACAAGTAAATTTGTTAATTAATATCAACAGTAGTGGCGCAGCCACAAAGTGTGACTATAAAGCGACTAGTTGTGGGTTCGATTCCCACTCGAGGAGTGGAAATAAATATTTAATGTTTCCATTATTTTCGCCTGGTGTCGATGCAAAGCGCTGTTAAGTTCCGCCAGTTAACACGCAATGCCTGCTAAATTCGGCGGAAAGTGGGGAACGGAGTGTTTACCACTAGGTTTCCTCTACCTACCCTGGTGTATGCGGGATACAGCGTGAAGCTACATAAAAAAATATCAACATGTTAGTAAAAGTATGCTATATAATTTATATTTATACGAATGCACCATCATCTCCGAAAAAAAATGAATGCATATAAAGGTATATTCATCATTATATTAACGTCACCTTTCACAGTAAATTTTGAAATTATATATTTTGTATTACTTTTTGCGTCTTACTCATTCCCGTATAACAGAATAAACAAAGAGAACCTAGTGTCAAATTTTCCTCTACATTTGGCCCGAATCCAACACAGTGCCTGTTGAATGGCGAAGCTCAAAATAAGCAACGCACCGCTATGTCTTGACAAATTTCTTTAGCGCACGACGCAATAGTACAAAAAGTGGAGAACGGAGTTTCTTTACACTAGATTCTCTCTGACCTGTGACAAGATCCTTAGAGCGAAAAACTAAAAACACTTTAAATTCATCCCCCTGGGTGGAAATCGAAGCCACGTCCATGGCAAATATATGTACGCTGTCCCACTCCAACATAATGGACTTTTTTCTCTTTTTTATACTCTATACTTCATATTAAAGTTTATTTCCTTTTTTATTTTATTAAAATAATATTTACACAGTGTATTACATGTTTTTATTTTATTGCTATTATTACAGATTAGGAACCTAGTATATTTTCTGTTTTAAATTCAAAATTGTAAAAGTGATTAACTTCTTTGTGGTGTATACTTAACGTTTACTAGGTTTTATGTATGAATTATTATAATTATTTCATAATCAAATTATTATAACGCTCAATTTAAAAAAGATGCATTTTACGGACTTGATTTATTTATAATACCTAATAAAATTTAATTAAATCATATATTTTATTTTAATAAACGATATTAACTAAGCATTACTAACACAATTCCTCTATGAATTAATCTTGTGCTTAAAAAGGTTTAACATAATTGATTTCTAAGGGCTATAGTGGCGCAGTGGAACAAGATATAACTAAACTAAGTAAATACGATAGTTGTGCATTTTATCCCAAATCAGGGAAGTTGTTACATTTAAAATTATTTTCACTTCTTTGGTCTAGTAACATTTTGCCACCTAAAACGTAATTACATCTGAACGTTAGTAGAAAACAAAGTGTTTTGACTAGCTTCTCTGTGCTTAATCTGCTTTGTAGTAAAATGTGAGCATTATAATTTATTTTTCTGGGAGGTACGAATTAAATATTGCAATATGGCAACAAAGAGAAGAACTATATAAATTGACTACCTACTTCTGTCTATAATGTTATTTACTTTACATAAAGTCATATCGTAGGACTTTAATTACTTTTCCATTTTGAATAGCAAGTATTCTGCAGATATCTATTTATAATAATTTGTAAATACTTTTTTATAACAAAAAATACATTACAAAAACATACTTTTGAATTCTTTATAGGTACAAGATACCTCTAGCTATGATTACTTAAGAGTATAATCCAAATATTAGTAACTCAAAGTCTATTTGAAATTACGTAACAGTTTATTCCATGATATTTGACTAGCTATCGTACAGATTACATTGTTTACATTCATTACTTTTAAACTGCGGAAATGCTTTATTAAAATTCCAACTACAAAAGTTAAACATGATAAAAGTCTTCATAGATAACTCATATTTGTTTTAAACGAGTGTTTTTAATAATAGGATAGTGTATTTAACAATATTTGTATTACTAAAACATAACTTTTAAAGATTTTTAAACTATTGAAGAATCTATAATATCGTTGCAAACATAAATGTAAAGTATTATAAATTTACTACGCGCTACAAGCACAAAGTAAAAAACCTTTTTCCCGCAGAATAGAAAAGTCAGAGAGAATCTATGTGTCAAGATACTCCGTTCTCCTTTTTCTGTCGGAAACCCAATAATTGAGATGAAAAATTCAACGCCGCGCTTTATGTTAAGTTCCAGAGCGAGGAAATGAAAGTAACAATAGTGCTATTGTTACAAGGAACCGAATCTTTGCTCTGCATGGCGGAAAGAGCTGAGCGAAGTAAATAAATAATAAGAATTAACTAAAAGGAGCAGTGAGAAAATTTACTTTTTCTCATGAATCTGAATGTTCGAATTTTTGGTGAGGTGAAATGATGTCAATGGGGCGCGCATTCGATTTCAAAACGCTCCACAGCCTAAGTCTATGAGCACTTTTTGACCATTTAATTATGATTTGTTCAAAAACTACAATTACAATTATTGTCACGTCGCTTTGCTGAGCTCAATAATATACGTAAAAAAAATTACACAAATTTGTCATAACTAATTGGTATAATTGAGTTACACTAATTAACATTTTAGATTTGATATCTACGACCATCGCGTTCTCAACTCGTAACTATAATAATATGAAGGCGCCAATTATTAAGAAACATTAGAACTACTTTTTATTTAGTAGTACAATATTTTGTGATAGATATATTAAGCTCATAAAAAACTATATAAAAGCTCAAGAAACAAATCTCTTGAAAGACTTTAAGACTTTTTCAAACTAATATATTTATTTTTAAGAGGGAAATTGTATCACAAATATATTAAGGAGCTTAATTTATATGTATACTAAATAATTATTACGTAGCGTAAGTAACGTCAAAATTATATGTTTAATAAATTCTATATATTCATCAAGAATGAAATCAGAGTAATAAACATTTTGTTTATAGATTTCGACCATTCGACGTTAAATGTAGTTACTTTCTGAATTTTCCTCTTTAAAAATATTAAAGCAAATACAATATTCGGCAAAAACATATTTTACAACTTTTTGACAGCAGAACTTTAAAAAAATATACAATTGCTCCCCGGCAGCTAACTTTCTTTAACAGAACAGTTTAATGAGCAAAAAGATGCAGAATTAATGTTTGCTTCATTTAAAGAATCTATTTATGAAAAGCAATATATTGACAATCATTCAAAATCATTCAAAAACCCATTACTTTTGCTTATAACAAGTTCTTAGAAGTAATAACTAAATCAAAATATTAACTAATATATTGTTTATGTAAATAATGTCATGTCGTAAAGTATTAAAATGTTTGTATGCTGACGGTCGCTATCACACTGCTTGTCGTTATAAACAAACAGTAACATTACCAACCTTCATTAACATGATAACAAGAAATCGTATTCTACATAATATTCAAATTTTATAACTCATTTAATATCAGTAAAAGAAAAAAAATATTGTTTAATAATTAATACTGAATGGTGTCAATGCATTAAATACATATTACTAACTACATGAAAATATTTCTTGAAAACATTGTTTCGTAAAAATTTACGAAGTCGTATTAAAAATTTCTGCATTTAAATTCTTTTAAACGCTTAAATTCATTTATTGCTTCGTGTTTTCTCTATGCAACTTGACGTTGCACGTTCAAACCGAATTATGTAGAATACATATCCCCTGTATTATAAAAGAATAAATGGAAGAAATTTACAGATATATGTTCTTAACTTAATTTCATATATTTTCTAAGTATTTCCCGTGTGTATCATATATGTAGGTTGTTATTACGGCGTCAACGTATTCTATCAATACTATTCAATTGTTTCGGTAATAAAGTACCTAATTCATTCGATACTATTAAATTTCAGTAATACTTGTCAGATATAGTAAGATCTTCGATTTTCACGATTTTTACACATTTTAAATGACGCTATTTTAATTGTAATTGGACATTTTTATTGGAAAATCCAATTTTAATTGTATTGATCGCCTACATTTTGATATTCAAGAACACAGTACAGTAAAAAGTATTTTATAAAGTGTGACAGTAGTCCTGTCCAAAAAGCCGCCTTTTCTAAAATTTTCGGATACCAAAATATACTGTATTAAGATTAATTTAAAACTTATTGAATAACTAAAAAACAATATTCACATAAGAATATAAAACGAATAAAATGAATGATGATGAATAAGTCTGTTCTCATATTTGTACTGCGATATTGAATTGCATTATTTAATTGAATATTAAATATAACAATGAACTGTTGAACACAATATCTTGATTTAAAATATTATTCGGCTAACTACTACTACAAACTATTACGTAGCAAGTATTAAGAACATCTCATTGTGGAGAACATTTATTGAGGTTATCTTTAAAACTGGTGTTATGTGTCACACCTAAAAACATGCTTGTTCATTTAATATGCATAGGTATTAAAACTATACTTGTACTATTTTTTTATTTTCACGCATCTTCCGCAATATGCCGGTAAGTTGCAAATCTACTTTTTTTAGTTTCTGACCAATAAGAAATATTTCACTTTGATTCTATCACGATATCTATCTACATTTTAAGTAAGACATGAAAAACACACATTGTGACGTGAACATTTTTCTGTTTAGAATTTGAACCTAAGACTGGTGGTATAAAGCACATCATTTTATTAAGACAGCCATCACATTACTACGACAACAAGTTATATACGAGAATGTATTGCATTTTACTGAACATTTTTTTCCAATTGCGTATTCGAATTTGCCTTAAATTCTTATTCACATATCATACTGGCGTCAATGACATTCCGCCCTTTGTTAAATTCGCAAGTGCAAATAGTTTTTTTAATAAAACGTTTCGCTGTTGCTTTATAAAATCTCTCTTTTGTATTAATTTGGACACATCAATTCAGAAATGATTAATTGACAATGAACGCTTTGGAAAATACAGAACTGCACTATTTCGATGCGCAAATGTCTGTGTAAGGAATCTAAAGTCTAAATTTAAAGTTTTATCTTGAACAAGAAAATTACTGATTAACTGTAACAATAATGTAATAAAAGGGAAAAAAAATAATTTGGAAAGTTTACTATCTTTTATATTCCAAATAAATTTGTTTATTTTTATAATCTGTACAGCTCAAACAATTTATACTCTTTCCTGCTATTACTATATAGTAATAAATAGAGACGTCACAAATTTCCCAGGCGCATTACTAATAAATAATATCACAACAAAACGTTTGGGAAAATTTTATCAAGATAACTGTAATAGAACGTAAACGTATAACAAATAAAATGGTACTATCAGTATAAAAGTATTTACAAAGAAGAAATTACTAAATAATTTATTTTAATAAAAAATAAAAACCAAAACTAACGTCATTTCTGAATCCCTTTAATTTTGTTATCTCTTCAAAAACTATATATCAAGGTACATAATGCTTTTAGTTCTCGTCAATGCATTGGAAAAATGAATGAACTTATTTATTTACTTATTAAGATCCATCAGTGATAATTACATTCAGCAAGCAAGAGAAGACTACAAATAAAAATTTAAGACTATATACATATTTTAAAATGACCTGTACATTATATAATCAACAGCTCACTTTTTTACCTAAACTTTAATATTTATTGAAGTAGCATATTTACACTTAAAGTTAACATTTAAATTAATAATCTCAGAAAAGTAAAATGCATCAGGAGGCATTAGGAAGAGCTGTTGGACAGCGTCTGACTGCAAACGCGATGGTTGTAGGTTGATTCCCACTCTGGGGAATAATTAGGTATTATTCCTCTGAGTGGGAATCAACCCATATTATTTTCCATTCTCCGCTTTCGTACTCAAGACGAAGCGCAGCGTTAAGTTCCGCTGCTTAACACCCACTCCTTCGATTTTGGGCGGCAAGGGGAGAAGGGAATGTCTTGACATAGCTTTCTGAATACTGAATACGTTAAACTGCTTCTTGTATCAATTTCAAACGTAAAACTTTTGATTATTTTAATTTTTCAAAAACTCACTATATTTTTTAAATGATTAATAATATTGTTACCAATTTTAATGACTATCCATATAAAATGAGAGAACCCCCATGAACAAACACTAATAAAACGCTTATGTATTTAAGCTTTGTTATCTGTTACTATATTCTTATTCCATTGGGAAAACCACGTTGTTGATATCTCATTAGGTGTACAGATACTATCCTTAAACAAACAATGAAAGGTATAAGAAGTGAACTCAATAACAAGAACGCATCATTTTAATTTCACCAAAATAATAACTCAGTAAATATGGCTTCAAAGATTGTTCTTGCTTTCTGCGTTATTGTAAGTATTTTTCTATATTAATTATTGCTTCATTGTAACAAATATACGGCGTTGAGTTCTGCCATACAAAGCGTGAAGCTTAAATATATAACGAATATGTATACATATATGTATGTATTTAATATTTAATTTTTAATAATTTGTTTCAGATTGCAGTCGCAGCTGCAGTACCAGCTCAATCTGGTTGGCCTGGTGCTGGAGTCGGTGCTGCTGCAGGGGCTAACCCATGGATCCCACCGTGGGTGGCAGCTGCCCCATGGTTCCCTCAATGGGTGCCTTGCTCCACTATCGGTTCAGCTTGTCTCGACTGTTCAACCAAAGTTGTATGCACTAAAATAGGCGGAATCCAACGTGCTTGCAGTGATCCAACCCTGCCTTTCTGTAATCTTGGAGAATGCTCCGCCACTCCTTCAGCTGAGTGTGCGATTCCTGTCGTCCCGGCTGCCTAAGGTTTTTAAAATGTATTGAAGACCAAGCAAGCCATATGTATAAGCAGAACTGCCTACTAAACATATTTTTAACTGATATGTGTTCACAATTATAATAAGTGCATTGTGTAATTTATAAAACAATATTGTAATATCTAAATAAACTGCATTATAATAAAAATGTATTTCTATTTACACTACTGATAATGACTTACTAATACACCTTGTAAATGATAAATGATAAATATTTAACTCCTTTTTTTTAGGCAAATTATATGAAAGTTACATTACAATAGACCTTTAAACAATTAATAGTAGAATAAAAATGATTTGTTCATCGCTTAGAATATTTATGTAGAAGAAAAAAAATAACCTCAAGCTTTTTCCCGCTTATTGGGGTAGTAAGAGAGCATCATGTGTCAAGACATTTCAATCTCTACTTTTAAACAATACGAAATATGGCATATTTAAAATTTATGGAGATAGGTATTTTTTTATAATAACTCCTTTTGAAATCCTTTTTACCCGCGACGGAACGGCGACTGTTTGTTACATTACGACAGTAACTCTCTGTCTGTTTGTATCTTTCTCAATCACGCCTAGCCTAGTGAATCGATTTAAATGCGAGTCGCTAGTACTTAATAAATTAAATATAACGCAGCCTAATCTTTGACACATACGTTTTTGTACTAGTCATTATTATAATGAAACAGGTGAATAACGGAAAATGTCGGGTCTATAGTTAATATTAGCTTTGCCTTCGTTTTTAAATCGTCCAATGGCTTAAAATCAAAATTTGGCATCGGTGTCATGTATATAAATGTCGTCCTTTTAGTGTAGGAACACTAGCAATATAGTTCGTAGTCTATCTAACTAACAATATGTTTTTGCGATACAACTTTCGCTAATTATCTATTTTGAACAAAATAACTAATATTTTTTCTGAATAAGCCCTAATCTATAATGAAACAAGTGAATAAAGCTAACAGACTTGTTTTATTTTAAAAAGTGAGCATAGATAATACGATTTATTATGGATGAAGCGGCTTACATTTTTGTCACAAGCTTTTAGCCCCTTAGGAAATGATTTTTGAAAAAGAGTTACCCATGTTCGGCCTTAGATCTTCAACTATTTTTATTTCAACTTCATTTAAATCGGACCGTTAAATTAGCTGAAAAAGTATAACAGATAGACAGACTTTCGCATTTATAATATGGATAATGTAGTAATATGGTTTAATGAAGCATAGAAGTAATAATTATCATCGTAATTTCAGTATAGCAAATTACCTACTACAAATGTCGGTATTACACAATACTCTAAAACTCCTAAAAATGTATATAGGGGAGATTCGGGTGACCCCGGGACACTTGAGATGAAAATAACAAAAATAAAAGGTTTTATGCATATTATTTCATATTTAACACAAGATAAGAATCCTCTCTATTCATTTTAATAAAATACTTGTAATTATACCACATTTTTTTTATAAAATATAGTACGAATAAGTCAGCCTAGTTTTTTTTGTCGTCTAAAACAGTGGCGGGTAGCCCCGGACCCAGTAATAAATTATAGCCCAACTGGTTTCTGGCTTTATAATAACCATCCAATACGTCTATATAAAAACAATCTTCATAGGCTCAGTTTTCACTTTCTTTTAGGGCTCATTAAATGTTTCCCCGTATATAAAGCAATCACTCTATTTTTCATAAAAACTTTGGATATTTTTCGATTTTTGTGTTTAACGCCTCCTTAGCTATTTTAGGATGTTAAATTTCTGTTTGCCACTCTTTTTCCAGTTTTCCTGCACTTCTTTTTTATATGGTGTAAATGTCATAGTCTCGCTTTTTTTCCACTTCTATGTTAGCGTCAAAAGAAATGGTGATAGCTGTTTTTTAAAAAAAAAATTAATTTTCATTCCATTTTACTCTTTTCCTGATTTTCCTCTAGAATTTCGACATATCTTATGTCTTTTTGCAAAGATACTAATTACATTTTAAATAGTTTTAATAAAGTACGTTTGACAAAAAAGTAGAATAACAATTTGCAGTTTTAGTGACAGCAGTGAATCTAAATAATATTATGATATATGAATAATACGTTGAACCATGTCTGGGAGTCACTATTATCATCATCATCGTATCCAGGGTTACCCGACACATATCGATTAACAATTTTTAACGGAACTCTGAAAATATACAATAATTGTTATAATGACTATTATAATATTTAAATATATTACATTTTCTAAAATTCTAAACAAAAGTTAAATGAGAACTCCTAACTATTATACTCAATAATCGTCAATAAAATATGTAAGGACCGACGAAACATTTTTGATGGAAACAAAACACTATGTCACTACTAATTTATCCCGCGTCCAGGCCGTCATTCATATGCATTTATTTTTACTCTTAAGGAGGTATCTTTATCATATCGCTTTGCCATCATCATATCATTATGTTTATTTTCTTAGAAAAAGAACTGTCCGGGGCCACCCGCCGTCCGGGGCTACCCGAATCTCCCGAACATAAACATTACAACTTACATTACATAAAAAATCATATATTTTTTTACTTTAAGTATTCTATTTCAAAATCTCGATTGCTTCATTTCTAGCACGTATTTTGAAGGCAGCATTAGTATACTCTTTTCAAACTTGATTAGGTAAAGATAAGCTCGGACTGTGGAGATGAGCGTTAATGCGCGTTAGTAGAGGAGTCCCTTAAAGCTACACTGGAGTAAAAAAATTGGCCTGGCAGCTGCACAATAAATCCATAGAATGCCAAGTAATCTCGTAGTCTTCTCTTTTTAATGTTGTCGAATGATTAGAAAAATATATTTTATTTTTTTGGTCAAATGCCATTGTGCCAAACATTATTATGCCGATGCACAAGCAAACGTAACAAGAACAAACAATGCGTCATGTGGTAAGATCATGCTGATAACAACCACATGATTTTTGTTAACATTATATAGTGGTTAATTACTCGAATGTATTCGTTACTTACATTATGTCACGAGACAAATTATCGTTTATAGTAATTAAAATATTATTAATGAATCGTCTTTTTACATTCAGTTCGTACAATTTATTAAATCTTCTCTCCTTACTAAAACCTACAGCCCTATACACGCAAATACTAGAGACTATATAAATAATTTACAAATAGATTTTGAAAAAGCCTAAAAATTGCTTCAATTATGCTGAAATATCTCGATCCCTTCACTAATCCTATATGTACATTTTATATTATACTCCATTATAAGTTAAGTTCTATTTTTATAGCTCCTCTCTTTTCTCTAGGCATTCTTTACTTCACCTTTAATAAAGTTGGTTATAAGACACTTCAGAGCACGTACGCCTCGTAACATTTTAAATTAAGCGCACTCAAGACTCAGAATCTTATATCTGTAACATAATTCATTTATACCCTTAAATCTAGAGTATTTATATTCATAAATTCAATATTTGTATATATTTTCTTCGGCTTCACGCTTTATCCCGTTCATTAATTACAATAGAAAGAGAAATTAAAGTCATGCGGAGAATGGAGTATTCGTTCTCTGCTTTTCGACCGAACTCAGAGCGATGTAGGCTGAGTGACAAAATTTAATGTAGCTTTTTGTCTAACTAGAAAAGGAAAATGAAAATAGTTTAAACTTTATTATTCTTCCGATGTAGAGATAAAAAATAGAACCATGGTGTGTATAATCAGACGCTGCCTGAGTATACACACCGTGCACTGCGCACCGACGGCCTAATTCTATGAATTTGCCATTTGTCTGTTTGTGACATTTCATAGTCATTCGTTGTCAATATGCTGACAAAACTTAATAATTTAACTTAATAATAAAAAAATGAGCGCCACTTTCCCTGCCTGCTAAAGCCTGCAAATTCAATTCTAAAATTAGTCTTAAGAAAAAAACCTTATCATTTACTTACAAATTTCCATTTATTTGAAAATGTTTATGACTTGGGTTTTATTCGTTACAGAAAAATTCCGTAATATATTCCAAATCATCTACAGACATAATTAAACGTTCGCTCATTTGTATTTGCATTTGGCTTTTGATAAGTCTGGGCTTAGGTAATGTAATGCCTAAGCCCAGTAATGTACTTTCTTTTCTTATTCTTGCTAATCAACTAAAATGAAAATAATATATTTACACATTTAAAGATTTAACTTTATATATCTTAAAGACTTTTTATATCATATCAAGTGAATTTCTTTCCATTTTAGATATATACATATTGGAAGCTGAAAAACCGACCGTACCTTGTCTAACAAAATTGGGTAGAGTATCAAAATTTTTAAACATAAGCATTGTGCCGAGTTGGAATCGAACTTACAATAGTCGCGTTAAAAACTGTACACTCATACGTCTTGTCTAATTATTTTATATAATACACCATGTCTAATTATTTTATCTACGACATTATTAATAAATTTACTTTATACTATGTTCACACCCTAACCCTACCGGAATGTATTTCGCGTCATATTATCATAGATTTTCATAAACACCATTTTAACACTGAATAACATTAAATGAAACAGAGTAAATATTAATTTTACTTTAGGCAACTTTCTCAAAGGAAAACGTATAATCCGCGTTTATTAGCTTTAATATGTACTATACATATGCTAAGCAAACTGTGGGCCGTTTTGCATAACGTCGAAAAGCAACTTACCCTCACGTAAATAGCAAAGTAATGATACGATTTAACAGGAAAATTCAATATTTGTTGTTACAAATCTAATAATGGCGCAATGAACATAGTATTAAAAGAAAAGTAGATAAATATAAAATAAAGAGCAAGGTTTTCAGATCTTTTTGCATCTCCTGCCTGCCTGTATCTCATTTTTTTTTCCAGTTTCACACTTTTCTAAGTGGCAACGCACAGCCTTCTTTCTCCAATTGCATTCTTTTTAATAAATATGTTTACAATATTTATATTATTAAACTTAGAAAGTGTATTTACAATAACAATTAATAATAGCATTAAAAACTTCACTTTAAAGATTTTTTAAGAAATAGAATAAACGAAGTATATTACACAAAATTTTACACTTGGTATGCATTACTCTAGACAGCGTAAGAGATCTAAAGTATAGTAATTTAAAATACAACTGTACTTAGTAATTTTCTTTATGTTAAAATGCACTTGAACAAATACCAGGTAGTTTCTTGTATATTTTATTATGCGTATTAAGTCTAATAAATTAATAAAACGACACAAAAATCACACCCAACGTTATCAACGAAAAAATCTATTTGGAAAACAATAAAATTTTCCGTAGATGACGACATGCTGCTGGAAAACCCTGCGGTGCTGTTTTCTTATTTATCCTACTACGGTATATTTGCAAGTATTGGGTATATTATACTATAATAATTTGTATATACATACCTACTTTTGTACTTCTGTAGTCTATCCAATTTTTTGAATTACTAAACAGTTTTTATAACTATTAAATTCAATTGCATTGATTGCTGTTTTTCGTCGAATGATGGTACTTTAGCTGGTATACCAGAGAATAAATCAATTGATATAACCATTACCTCAAGTATAATTTCAGCCCACAACTGTAACTTTCAGGCCCAGTCGTGACGCAGAGATACAAAGTGTGACTGTAAACAGACTGGTTGTGGAGGGTTCGATTCTCACTCGAGGAGTGGAAATATTGAATATTTCCATTTTCTTTGCTCTGGCGTCGAGGCAAAGTTCGGTGTTACGTTCCGCCACTTAACACGCAATGCCTCCGAATTCGGCGAAAATTGGGGAACGGAGTGGTTCCCTCTGCCTACTCTGCCTATGGGATACAGCGTGAAGCTAAGGCCAGAGACTCTGTTACTAGTCTCTGTGACCTTGTAACTGCTTCGTATATTAAAATATATTTAATAAATCATGCCTTGCCTCATGATAAGCTGGTTAGGACCCTTTATTGTTGTGTTCTTATGTAACCCATGGCGTATAAGAGGTTTCAAGGTATATTAATTTCGTGTTACGCTTATTTCTCACCAAGAAATGCTTCATAATTTACAAATATACAACGACCCAGCCATGAACGAAACACTAAACACATAAAACAATTATATTTTAATTTGCCCGTACATTTAAAATATTAAGTAAAAGTTAGATAAAAAGCATTTAAAGTATTTTATAGTAATATTATATTAAATTAATTAAGAATGTATTATCTTTCTATCTATAGCATGTATGGCTAAAACATCCACAGTTTAACTATATTTTACACAACTTTAAACCAAATTTGTGTATCAATAAAAACTTTTTAAATTGGCCCAGAGTCACAATATTATATCCTTAATTCAAATTAAACATAATATATTAAAATAGTTAATTATTTATATTAATAATATGGTTATTTAGGCTCAATATTAATATGTGAATAAATCTTCGGTTCATGATTTCGAATATAATTCAAGCAATATTTTAGCAAAGCAATTTTTCAAAGTGTATTTACACAGACTACTAACGTTTCAGAGCATGTTATTGACTGTTTGTTTGGGCCGAGTGGAATACGCGGGTCTCAAGGAGATTTGCACCACAATAAAAAAAGATACCGTCTTGAGGCAAACATTATATTATATCATGCGATAGAACAGATTCAGTATATAAATCTGTAAAACTCAAATACAAGTATAAATCAGAAAAGAATTAAAATCACTTGTGTTACTGACAACTACTTATTAACATTTAGAAACAGTTTATGTATAATTAAGTCTTTCCTTTTCTTTAACATTACTAAATATATACAGTAAAATAAAATATCGTATCAAAATATAACATATACAGAAGCCATCGTAATGCAGTGGGACATCGACTCACTGTAAATGCGGTTGTGGGTTCAATTTCCACTCGAGGAGTGGAAATATGTAATATTTGTATTGTCTTCGCTCTGGTGTCGATGCAATGCGCAGCGTTAAGTTCCGCCACCTAACAAGCAATGCCTCTGAATTCGACGGCTCGTGGGGAACGGAGTGGCTTAACACTAGATTCCCTGTGCCTACCCTGCTATGTGCGGTATACAGCGTGAAGCTAAAAAATAATTATTATTCTCATATCTCAACTATAAGCCAAGAGCAATAAATCGTTAAATGTTCTAATAACATAACAAAAAGAATGTAACTAGGATAAAGTTTATAGGAGCTAGATAAATGTTAGTGTTTAATGAAAATTCCTCGGCTCAGTTATGTCGATGATATCTTGCGACCCTTGTCAACGAGTAAAGTACTTTAGTCGAAAGGTGAGGAGGATGTATGTTGACCCTAAATACTTGGTGCCTATTTTCCACCTTTATTATGCGATTAGTGATCGTTATAGTTGAATTGTCTCTTTAGTTTATAAAATAGAAATAAGATTTATTAATTTACACCTTTTGTACTTACAGAGTATTTTTTTCTTTGGGAATTTGGAGACTTCTAAATGTTGGTTGAGAGCATAAAACTGAAGTTGAAAATGCCTTTGATTTTTGATACAGTATAACGGAATAAAAGTAAAAAATATATAACATTTAGTAAACATATATCTGATACATCTTAATAATATAATTTGTATTCAATGAAACATAGTCATTGTATTTTTTTTTCTAGCTTGACACTGTATCTCTCGCGGGATAGTTAGAGAGAACGGAGCGCCATACGCTACGGTTCCTGCATTCTTCTTTCGCCTCGTCCACTGTCATCAACCTCTTCATACACGCCCTCCGGGGGATCCTCATGCTTCTTACGTGACCTTCCTCCAGTATCGTTGATACTGTGTTTTCGAAGGTCAACCGGGGTCTCTCCCTGCCTCTCTTACCTTTGCTTCATATATCTTTCTTACCATTCTACCATCACTCATCCTCTCGACGTGCCCAAACCACCTGAGCACGCCCTTCTTAATGTTTACAATAAAAATATCGCTATTCAAGTCTAATTAATACCAGCTGCACCCAAGCATTTTTGTTGGCGATAAGATAGAAATATAAAAAGATTTAACTAAACATAAAAATCGAATATCATCAATAATCTTAAAAATAGGAGATTAAGACGAATTATTACATTATTTTGTCATTATAATTGTCTTATTTATTCTATGTTTTAAATATACTTAAGTGTTATTATGACCCTAATTATATACAGAAAGCGTACGTAGGTATTTATCTTATTTAATAAAATTTAAATAATATGTATATGATTTTTAAACGGCCGCAATAACAACATGAACACACCTTTGTTTCATTGGGAAATGCAATTTACGCAAACTACTAGCGCGCAAAGCGAGAGCTACTACTAGCGTGCCTTACGGATGATGTGAGAGCCATCCGTGAACCCGAACTACCTACAATCACACAAGTCGGCCTTCTTTAGTGTACTCGCTAAAAAAGTAAAAAGTAAAAAAGTAAAAGTACCACTGCAGATCAGATTCTCTCGTACTGATTAGTGAGCCCACTAAAGCTATCAAGAAGAAGTGTATTGGGGTCAAGGCCTGACGTACATGTGGCACCAACATGAACGTTGGGATCCTGAAACTTCTTGGCATACTATTTCTTTAGAGCTGACCGCCTGCACTGTCGACAGTCTTGCCAGCCGATCATCCTTCTATCATCGGATCAGGACTTGGATGGCCAATCTCCTGATTCACATGATATTTTCTCGATCGTTTTATCACTTCTCACTTACGCGGCATGCGTGAAATGTAGCAAGCACTTGCAAACCAGCTGCTTGCCCGCCATCAGAGTAGGTACCATCCACAACACAAGCAGTTATCCACAAGTTGTACTGCTAACACCGATAGAGTGGCCAAACAATCACAACCCTATAATAAATAATTTACATAATATATATTTACATAATAATCATAATATATATTAGAAGTATATAAAGTAAATCCGTTTAAACGACCTTAATACCTTCCGGATCAGTATTGTAAAACGCTAACAGAGCGAGCATTAACAAATATATAAAATGATTCTAGGAAACGTAATGTTTCTTTTTCTGACAGTGCTAGTAAGTTGAATTATATTTTGTTTTATCTTCTAAATGCATAGAAATTGGACTTTATATTTTATTCATGCATAAGTGTGCTTGTATTAGGTTATCAGTAACAGCAGACAAAGTTGCCCTTTAAGGTATTTTGTAGTCCATCTAAAATGTTATTTAATTTATCATTTAATTTATTTTCAATTATTTATTTAATGCCATCATGACGCTGTAAGCAAATATGTAAGCTAATACCAATAGTTATGGGTTTGAGTCCACACACTAGGTCCCTTCAGTTTTCCTCTTAAAACTCCCCTATTTAAAAAATAACTAAATAATTATATTGACAATTAATATATATTTTACCTGATGACTCACTCAATTTCTATAGGCAATTACAGAGTAGTGGCATTTTTACATTAAACCATTGAATAATTAATATTAAGTTTATAACATTCAGAGCGCTGTAAATTTTATATATGCCGAGGAAAATTCCCTAGAACCAGTATACAATGCTTACAAACAAGCTGATGGAAATGAAAGTTATGAGTCTGGAAAAAAGTCACCGAACGCAGAAAATAAAAACAAATATTGGTTATTTTCTCCTCATTATTTACCATGTCGCACGACGTCGGTAAGTTGCCTCTATTTTTAAAATGTTGAAAAGTAAACCTCCAACCCTCCTCAACTTTAATTTTTGTATTTGTGATTCCAAATCAACTTAATAAGTTGTAATTTGAAACATTTTTTTGAAATACAGTAAAAGTTAAGAAAATTATAAATGTATTTAAAAAGTCAGCTAACAGTAAAGTATGTTTCATATTATATTTAATAATTTTCAAATTTTCAGGTACTCCGTTTTTGCTTAAATTGTACAGTAGCATTTCGTTGCTCTGTCAATGGGAGCACTTATCGCAAATGCCGTGGCACTAGTCGATACTGCAATGAAGGATGGTGTTCAACCATCCCTGGCAGGGACTGTTTTTTGACTAAATAACTATGGACCCTATGAGAACATTTCTTACTTCTTTTAGTGTGTTTAAGTACATATTTTTATGATAAAGTAGAGTTTTGTTTGCTTAAAAAATACAGTATTAAATTAATAATTTTTTTTATTACAAACTCCATTGAAGACAGTTTCAGTAAAGCTTACCTGAAACTACACAAAGTACGTACTACACGATATTAATAAATTTGTAACTTAGGTAGAATGTGATTTATTAAACGTTATGGTTGTAGATTCGAATTTCATTTGCCTCTAGTTTCTTAATCTAGACGGGCAATCAAATGGCTTTATTTTTAAAATTTATTCAGGTTAATATACTATACTAAATAAGGTTTCACGACCGCAATAAAAGTCTTTAAAAGTAAATACCAATATGTAATATACCACCTGCTCTCTCATGTCGCGCTAAAAAATGTATTCTTTCTTTCATTTTCGGAAATATCGACACCAATGAATAAAACAATTTCCATGATATGCTTTCTCCAATAAATGCATTGTAGCATGAAAATTGCATAGCCATATACACATTTGCGGCTCTATGAAAGTAATATTGGATTTACAATTCATAAGATTTCCTTGTCATCCACTACGTGTACTTTTTTATTTTTATTGGAATAAGGAAAACAAATTCAAAGTGTATAATGTGCTGGCCTAAAATTATAATATAATAAACATTACTTTATTAGTTATGTACTTACCTTATTTTATTACCCTTTTACCTTTACTCGTACAATAAAACAAAATGTACATACAAAACTAAACATAAAGATAAGTTGCCCGCTTTGAACAAAGACGACGTGTAAACCGACTTATAACTAATGTTACTATTTTTACTGCTACTAATGCCTGATGAGAAAACTTAATTGCAATTTGAAGTCAACATCATTAAAAAAACGTTTGTAGGAAACAGCTTCACGCAATTTCCCACAAAGCAAAATAGCTGGAGCAAGCCTAGTGTCAAGACATTTAATTCTTCGGTTTCCTTCCGAACTCTAGACATTGCGTGTTAAGTGGGGAAACATAACACTGCGTGAGACGAAGAATGCGACCCACCAACCACCAGATCTAAATGTTTAAGGAGACTGTTACAGTCTCTCTATTATGTAAACATCTACATGTGTGACCGAGAGTACTCACTTGTTAAAATAACCAAAAAAATATTACAGCAAATCAAAAAATAAAAGAGCAGAAAAGAACACGAACCTCGAAAATCCGTGGTGTGTAACAATCCCATAATAAAAAGTGGTGAAACCGAACACCTTTATCTAAAGTACTAGAGAAAGAAATGAAATAACATACAATCATTACGCCGAGTAGGAATCAAACCCACAACCAACGTGATAACAGTCAAAACCTTACTGAGTTACGATGGCCTCAGAATGACATTATGATTTTATTTTTAAAAGTAGAACGAGTCTTTAAAAAAAAAAAAATTATACTAACCACTCTGTTACCACAGACACGAAACAACCACACCAAAAAAAATATAACCACTCTGATGACCTCCTTCAATTGATCTGAAATAAAAGTTATGTTATGATATTATATTATATGACAAAAAATGATCTGGTTAATTAATATTAATCAGAAAAATAACAATAAACAAAATTATAAAGACTCATTCCTGTATGCAAGACGACGACGGTTGTAATAATTAGAATTTGACATTCACAATCAAATTTAGCAACGCTATCTTTTTTATTTTTTTTTTATTATTGCTATCTTAATTCAACTCAATCCAATTTATAAACAATTCTATAGAACTGAATTCCTATAAGAAGCTTTGATATTATAAACACATTATCCAGATTTGAGTAATTTCAATAAATATTTATGTTCGACATTATAATATAAAAACTATGTTGGTGGATGTTAGAAGACACACATTCAGGATTCGGAAATTTAGTTCAAATATTGCTACACCATTTCCAAGCTTAAATGAAGTTTACACTTAATTCACAATGTAAAAAAAACAACCAACAAGGTTGTCTCTAAAATTGCCAACTATGTTTTCTTTCTCTTCCATTTTTTTGTGAACGCATGCAAATATGAGACTAACATTTATAAATTGTTTACTTGAGGTTTGTTCCTGTTTCATGCTACATGTTCATTTACATAAAGCTATATTTTCTTAGTAGGCGTCAATATCCGCTGCAGTCAAGAATTTTTTGGTCTTCCGAAAATTAAATGAATTAAGATTAATATTTTAATCTAGTTTAAGTGTATTTTACCAAGTTGTTTAAAGTATATTAAAGAAATGACGAAGTCGTTGAGCTTCTGACTGTAAAGGCGATGGGCATGGGTTCAATTCCCAATCGTGGGAATAAATATATATGAATATATATTATTATTGCTCTGATACCTAAGATAAAGCAAGACTTTAGTTCTGCCACATAACATGCAACGTAAAAAAGAAGAAAAAAAAATTGAAGACAACATAAATTTTCTCGTTTTCATTACTTTTTAAATATATATTTATATTAGTAATTGTACAGCTACTTAATTATTTTATCAAAATACTTGTCTTGTTTTTAAACGAATTATAAATAATAAATGCGTTTAAAAATTTTAATTCTACTCAAAAAACCATATCGTATTTTAAATATTTAAAATAAAAAAATATAAATAAATTATTGACTCAAAAACAATCGCAATAACAAAATCGTCACACACTTTACTAACCACATAAATATCGTTCATACATAAATATATTACACATTATCTCTTTCACCGCTGCTAGTGTAGCTATTCGCTTTTATCAACTTTACACAGCGCCATGCATCACGACCTCACGAGTTGTTTTCCTCTATTGTTTTAATATGGCGTATGAAACTGCCTTTATTTTATACAACACGCTGTTTTTCGGTATTATATTCGAGGGTTGACATTATTTATACATAAATGTACATTTTACGAAATTTTCTCTTTTATTTATTTTGTTCATTAATTTTTAAGGGTGTTATAAAAATGGCAAGTATTTATTAATTCTGTATATTATAAGAAATGATGCTTAAGTTCCGCCACAAAGCACTTAATCCATAAAATTTTAAATTAATACCGTATAGATATACTCGTAAACACATTATTGCACATAAATCCAATAACAGTAAACAAGGATTTATAAATTAAAAAAGACATTTACAAATTAGTACAGATTTGGCAAAAATACGAATTAGTGCAATTGAGAAAATTAAAAGAGATAAATAAGTTGTTTCAGAGCATACTGAATTAACCACGTAAACTCTCAATTAAGCTAAGAATGTACCGACAAACAAATACTATTATGACTTTAAAATATATTTTGAGGTATATTTAGATAAATCTAATGGAGAAACTGGTAAATGACTCTACATATACTCGACGATGTGAGCAATTGATAACATTAAACGGTTGACACTTCTTGACCGAAGGTGGAATAGACAACATGTTCCAGGATCCACGATTTTAGAGCGAATCTATAAGTATTTAGGAGCAGAAGGATTGTTTAGGATGTAATAAAGGAGTGACAGGATGTGAAAATTTCTATGACGTATCTTAGTAAGCCATTTCAGTATGTATCAATATTTCGAAACATTGGGAAATTTAAAAAAGCCCTGTATATATATTTAAGGCACACATTTATAATCGGTCGAACTTATTAAGATGGTACTCTGTTATGTCCTTATAAATCCACTAAAAGAAGTTTGAGAGACTAAAGATATTTTTGTTTTATTTGATATCAATTGATTTCGGTGCTTTAACTAGTCAATTGTAGCAAAAAATATCCTACTAACCTTAGCAATCTACAAGGCTTAAAGAAAAAACTTTCACACAGAAGCCCTTGACCCTTGACAGAATTCCTAAGGACAAGAGAACAATATTAAAACGAATGGGAGGAAACGAGCGAGAAAATGTGTTGTGATTGAGTTAAGTTAATAAGTTAATATGAGTATTATATACTTATTTAGCTTCGCAATAGTACTATCAGTATCGTGAAGGCCTACCGAAACGTAAAGTTGTAGATCGCTCACGAACAAATAGACAGACATGACAAGGGTAATCGTATTAACAAAGAAAAAAGAAAATAAAGGTGAAATAACACAATGCCTTGAGCCACACAAGAAGAGAGAGGTGAGAAAGTAAAAATCTTATACGAGCATGGCACATTGCTGACGATCATACAAATAGCTATAAAACCAATCACCACATGGTGAAAATTTTAATAGAAAATCAAACAACTAATAGTGGGGCAAAGTCTAGCAATGTAAGGATGTTCAGTTGTTTCTTATCCATGTTGGAAAGTATGTCATCACAAACTTTAGATAGATGTAGATGCAGGAGATGGTAGCTTAATAAAAAAGATGAATTTGTCGAAAACAGTATTAAAAAAAAAAACAGAACGCATGCCGTATGAATAAAATAAACTAAGATCTAAGTGAGGCGGCCAACAATTCGGAGAGTAATGAAAGACTTTATTATAGGGAGGAACATATGATGGAACATAGAAAGGACATACGGCCATAGGAAAAAATAATTACTAATCAAATATTACAATAGAATCATAATCTACATTAATATATACTTTATTAAAAAAAATTAATAATCCTTTTTATACAAATATATGTTATCCATCCAACATTTACTTAGAGTTATAAATTATCGTAACCCTATAATAAATATTTACATAATATAAATTGTATTATGTTTTAGGACTATATAAAGTCAATTCATTTAAATGCCTTAAATAACTTTCGGATCAGTAGTGTAAAAGCCTCTTGCAGAACGAACATTATAAACATCTAAAATGGCTGTGGGCAACGTAATGTTTGCTTTCCTAACAGCGCTGGTAAGTAAATTTATAAATCATTTTATCTGTATACAGAAGTATTTAGTGTTTTAGAATAAACAAATATGTCGAAGTGATCCATTTCTTCATTCATGGTCAACATTTGTTTCTGACTAATATGTTATAATTTATAAAATGTTTACGTTTGCACTTATTTTTACAGTTTTATTAAATTAAATAACATGGCTATTACAGCCATAATGAAATCGCAAAGTTTGTATATATTCAATTAACAAATATGAATTTATAAATACATAAATAAGATATACATAATAAGTAAAAGTAGCTTCACGCTATATCCCGCACACAGCAGGGTAGGCAGAGGGAACCTAGTGTTAAGACACTCCGTTCCCCACTTTCCGCCGAATTCGGAGGCTTGCGTGTTAAGTGGCGGAACTTAACGCCGCGCTTTACCTCGACACCAGAGCGAAGAAAATGGAAATATAATTTCCAATCCTCGAGTGGGAATCGAACCCACAACCAGTCGTTTACAGTCACACTCTTGTGCCACTGGGCCACGACTGGCCACAAATACATATATACATAAATTCATATATTTATATACGTCTTGTATAAGGATATCGATAAAAGCAGATAATTTATAAATGACTTAAATAACTTTATTTGCGATTAAAATTTATTTTGTGAGTCACTTAATTTGGAGGAATTAGGAAATTACAAAGTTGTCGCATTTCTACACAAAACTTTTAAATATTATTTATTAACTTATAATATAATATTCAGGTAGCTGTAAATTTTATATTTGCCGAGGAAAATTCCCTAGAACCAAGTGATAATGCTTACGATCAAGCTGATGGAAACGAAAATTACGGACCTGAGGAAAATACACCGAACCGAGAAGATGAAAACGAAGAAAATCAGGGAAGAACTTTCTTCGCTTTATACAATTCTTACGGTCGATGTAACAGCTCACGTGTATGTTACTATTATATTTTAATTTGTAAAACATAACACTCCCACTCTAACACTTTAAAATTCCAATTCTAATTTTATAAATTCCATAGACTAAAACCTTATTGTTTTTCTTTTTATTTTAATATAGTCAAGTTCCAAAAATACAGCGATATATTTAAGAGCGTACAGATAGTATCTCTAATATTTATTATATTACACAATTTTCATATTTTCAGGGTACGGCTTATTGCGCAAGTTGTAGACAAGCAGTTCGTTGCTATTCTAATAATTTTGGAATTTATTCAACCTGCCGTGGCTTACGACGTTACTGCAATGGAGGAAGGTGTTCATTCTACCGTGGCAATGAATGCTAAATAATTTTTATCTCTATAATGGTAATTCTATGAACAGAATATTTATTATTACGAAATAAAGGGTAACTTATTTATGAAGACTGTGGCTACCTATGTGTGTATTACAATAATCAGCTTCAGGGATACCCATTTTCACTTTTGAAATTCTATGAAATTTATGTTATATAATATACATAAGGAATAATGTACATAAGATTTTTTTAACATTTAACAACGTCTTCTTTTTCAGAAAACTTAATTGGAACGACGAAAATGAATTACATAAATGTACTATAATTTATTGGCCTAATATCGTATAATAACAATAAACATTTATTAGCTTCCTACTTCTTTTAATTGTTCTTTCTATAAGATATCTACAAAACTTTTTTTTCTATTACCTTTCTCAATTGACATTTCAATTTCTTAACTAAAGTCTTTGTCAAGTATCTTGACTAAGGTTGAGGCCAGTCGAGGTGCAGAGACACAATAACAGGGGTGAGAATGTAAACACGGACGATGGATGATGGATGTGGTTTCGAGTCCCACTCTCAGGTGTGATCCGAGAAAATGGAAATATTAAATATTCCAACTCCGCAGAGTTGAAATATTTAATATTTCCATTTTCTTTGCCCTGGTCTCCGGGAAAAGCGTGGCGTTGAGTTCCGCCACTTAAAAAGCAATGCCTCAGATATTCGGTGGAAAGTAGGGAATAGAGTGTCTTAACACTAGATTTCTCTCTCCTATTTTGCTGTGTCCCCCACACATAAAACGTGATGCTGCTAAAAATAAAAAATGTTTGTGACCCTCTACATTTAGGGAGATCATTTTTCCTAGATGTAGTAGTAGTAAGTTATTTTCACAAAGTGAGTTTCATTATCTCAGCCTTTTTCAATATTTTTACTATTATGCTCCCTGTCGCTAGAACATATTTCTATTTATTTGTTTAGTACATACTTTTAATAAATTCTTGTCTTGAAAGTGTTTTCTAAAGTTCCTCAGAGCCTCCTCTTAGCTATTATTTTTATTGACAAAAGTTTTGTCTGATCAGCTTATTTTATGTGTCAGGTTTGGTTTAATCATATCGATTCTGGCAAGTGATTTTGGCTATGTACACTACAGAAACACCTACTACAGTTAGGTACTATTAATATGTATTGGATATGTCTGTATTTTGTATTTCATTGTATAGATTAAAATTTTAGCTTACTTTAAGCTTCTACTCTCGATAAATATTTTGACAAATCTAAAAAAAATTAAAACAGGCCTTTTTTATGTCCTAAGATTAAAAAAAGATCATTTTTTTGTCTTATTCTTAAGAAAAAGTGTAGAGTAAAGTTCATACTGCTGGTCCTAATAATAAAAAATATTAATGCAATTTCAATATTTGATATCGATATGATATCTACTTTTTATTATGAATATGTACTCATATATTGTGTAAAACTACAATAATTTTGCTAATCATCATCTGTCACGAAAATATTTCATTTAATAAGCCAAACAATGAAAATATTATACGAGCGATGTTTGCTAAAAAACAAGCGTAATATTAAAAATAAGTAGGAATATCAGATTCTAAAAGTTATTTTTAACTAAGAAAACATTGTTAATTGTTGACTATGGCTAAAATTGATTCCTCCTGTTTCAATTTCATGCACACAAATATGAGACTTGCCTTTTTTTAAATTAATACCTGCTACCTAGTTAGTTTTATTTTCTTAAAAATCCATCCGCACTGAAGTATTTTTTGGTCTTTAAAACTTAAATTAATTTTACTCTTGAACTGCATTTGTGGCCAGACTATATTTGGGGCCCAGTCGTGATGCAGAGGCACTAAGTGTGACTGTAAAGCGACTGGTTGTGGGTTCGATTCCCACTCCAGGGGTGTAAATAAATATTTCCATTCTCTTCACTCTGTCGAGGTAATAAAGCGCTTTGTTAAGTTTCACCACTTAAAACGCAATACCTCCAAATTCGGCGGAAAATTGGGAACGGAGTGTCTTAACTTTAGGTTCCCTCTGCCTACACTGCTGTGTGCGGGATACAGTGTGAAGCTAAAAAAAGAACAAAAATCTGTATTTAACTCAATTAGTAAAAACATCTAGCATATTGTAAATCTTGTAAGCATCTATTTTTTTATTAAAATGCTATAATAAACATTTATATGGACGTCATTTAAGTTTTTAAAATATTTTAATGCGAAAACTGTCACACATATTACTAACCACATAAATATCATTCATACATAAATATATTACACATTATCTCTTTCACCGCTGCTAGTGTAGCTATTCGCTTTTATCAACTTTACACAGCGCCATGCATCACGACCTCACGAGTTGTTTTCCTCTATTGTTTTAATATGGCGTATGAAACTGCCTTTATTTTACATAACATGTTGTGTATGCTTTTGTTTATTACTTTTTTTTTCATAAACAAACATACATTTTATGACACACTCTATCTTTTTATTTGTTTTATTCATAAAGGTTTCAAAATTTACCTATTTCATTTGGGAGATAGACGTTTTTATAAAAGTCTTGTAAAATAAATATTAAACTATACTCAAAAGTTATGGCATTCATCAATTGCTTTACAAATATGTATAAAGACAAAAAAAAGAAATTATACAAAATTTATAAGTATAACATATAATATTGTATTCAGTTCCGCCACAAAGTATCTAGTAGATTTGCATAAAGTTAACTAGCATATATCTTCGAATAAATAAATATCTATTATTTATCTAGGGCAGGTCAGGGCAGGACAGAGCATCTAACTCAAAAACTACAATAGAATAACGATCTACGTCAAATATTATTATTGGTTAAATTTCTTAGAAATTTATATAAATACTAGCGGCCCGCGCGCGGCTTCGCGGCTTCTTGAACTATAACGAAATAGTCATCGTTATATTGCAACCCTCGGGGGTGGGTTTTTCAAAAATAAAGTAGCCCATGTTTAAACTTAGATTTTTCATATAAACTTTCATCCCCTATATTAGCCCTTTGACGGTTGATTTTTTAAAAAATAAGAAGCTTATGTTAGTCCCAGTAACTTTTACTACTTTCATTCTAAATTTCATCTAAATCGGACCAGTAGATTAGCCGTGAAAGCATGACAGATAAACACACTGACTTTCGCATTTATAATATAAGTATGGATATTAAAACAATATTTATTAATATTTTCTAAACAATATTTAAATACTTATAGCTTATCACAGCCCTATAATAAATAATTTACATAACATAAAGCGTATTATGTATTAGAAGTATATAAAGTCAATCTGTTTCAACGACTTTAATACCTTCCGGATCGGTAGTGTAAAACGCTCTTATAGAACGATCATTAAAAACATCGAAAATGGCTGTACGCAACATTATGTTTGCTTTTCTAACAGCGTTGGTAAGTTGGATTATATTTTATTTTGTGTTATATATGTATGCTTTCGTATTCTAGAATTATGGTAAATTCACTTTGACAATATCGAAATAATATTCAGGTAGCTGTAAATCTTATATTCGCTGAAGAAAATGCGCCAGAACCAGAAGATAACGCTTACGATCAAGCGGATGGAAGCGAAAATGATGGACCTGAAGAAAAGTCACCGAACGCAGAAGATGAAAACGAAGAAAAGCAAGAAAGAACCTTCTTCGCTTTATTCACCTCTTACGGTCCATGTAACGCGACACGTGTACGTCTTCACTATTTTAAAAACTAATTAACATTAATATTATCTAAGGCATTCCAAATCAACTTTATAAGTTTTTTAGAGTGTAATTTGAAATATATATATATTTTTTTTAACAACAGATAGAGTATCCCTCATAATTATTATATTCAACAATTTTCAAATTTTCAGGGCTCCTTATATTGCTCAAGTTGTACACAAGCAGTTCGTTGCTTGTCTAGTGGTTTGGGAATATATCGCACTTGCCGTGGTTTTCAACGTTACTGCAATGGAGGAAGGTGTTCATTCTACCCTGGCAGCGAATGCTAAATAATTTTGAACCTTATAATGGTAATTCTCTTATTATAATATTTGTTAACACTTAATAAACTCGTAGTACACGCTTTAATTATGAAGTATTAGTGTGCGTCACGGAGCTTTATTTGATTACAAAAAACTAGCCTTTTTTAACTTCACGCTGTATCCCGCACACAGCAGGATAGGCATAGGGAACCTTGCGTTAAGACACTGCGTTCTCGATTTTCCGCCGAAGATTTAACGCCGCGCTTTGCCTAGAAAATGAAAATATTTTCTACCAGAGCGAAGAAAATGAAAATATTAAATATTTTCACCCCTCGAGTGAGAATTAAACCCAAAACCAG
Organism: Dryas iulia moderata; assembly: GCA_019049465.1. Taxonomy (NCBI): domain Eukaryota; kingdom Metazoa; phylum Arthropoda; class Insecta; order Lepidoptera; family Nymphalidae; genus Dryas; species Dryas iulia. The sequence continues at coordinate 7,025,781 of CM032431.1, forward strand.
TCGCGTTTCCAGTCACACTTTGTGCCTCTGCGCCACGACTGGCCTCAAAACAAGATCAGACTAAACAAAATGTACTAAACAAGTTTCTTACAAAAATTTAAATTACTGTAAAAGATATTACAATGCGCAAGTTTATATATAGTATAATGCGCAGAAACTTATAATAGTCCCCGTTTTTTTTTATTTGCTCAATCTATTTAGACAATATATAGTGTTAACCAAAATTTGAACACATAAATCATATAAGAGTCGCTGTAGTCGGAAAATGAATTGTGACATAAATAATTTCTCCGTAGAAGTTATTTAAATTGTATTGGTTATTTATATAGAGACCATTCTCTATATACGAGAATGCGGGAAACATATCTACGTAAAAATTATATACGAGAGTTCCTTTCGAAAATAAAAGAATGAGTGAATTTCTGTTATTTTCTTACAACAATAAATGTATTGTAGCGTGAAAAATACATAGTGAAATTCACTTTTACAATTAAAATTCAAAAAAAATATTAACTGGTTACGACTGTATCAAAAATAAGTTGTAATAAAGCGTATAAGAATTTCGACGCAGGGGATAGTATGGGTCATACGCATGGCTCAGTGGTAAGAGTGCCTGGATATTATTCAGGAGGCGCGGGTTCGAATCCCGCAGCGTTCAAATTTTTGTACGTTTTCTTTAAATGTTTTTTTGGTTACGACTGGTTGTGGGTTTGATTCCTACTCAAGGAGTGGAAATATTTAATATGTCCATTTTCTACGCTCTAGTGTCGAGGCAAAGCGCGGCGTTAAGTTCCGCCACTTAACAACACGCAATGCCTCCGAATTTGACAGAAAGTGGGGAACGGAGTGTCTTAACACTAGGTTCCCTCTGCCCACCCTGCTGTTTGCGGGATACAGCGTGAAGCTAAAAAAGACCATTTTTTTATCATTGAACGTGTTCTTTTTCAGTAAACCTTATTGGAACGAGGGAAACGAATTCTATATATTATAATGTATTTACCTAAAATGTTACTGTACTACAATAAACATTTTTATTAGCTTCTTACTTCTTTTAATCATCCTTTCTATATTATCTTTATAGAAAAAAATATTTATCTACAAAACTAAACAAAAGATAAGTTGCCCATTTTGTAGATAAAACGGAAAACGGGTAAAGCAATTAAAAACATGTTACTATTCGAACAGCTACTAGTGCCTGATGGGAAAAACGTATTACAAATTCAAGAGAATATAATTAGGATGTTATTTATAGGATAGTAGGATAAACGTTTCATATAGAAGATTGTAAAAGATAGTGAAGTCAACTTAGTGGACGATGCAGCCTCTGGCAGGGAGTAAAATACTTAAACAACGTAATAAGAGTGGCCATATAGTAAAATTGCTTATTTGAAGATATTTAATGTAAGCAATTTCACTTCAAGCTTAACTTGAAAATTAGATTTTCTCAAAAGTAACAAAATATTTGTTTTTTTTTTGTTTTTTAATATGTATTATTTAAAAATATAACATGTGTCACCACATACACAAAATATATATACTACACAAATACACCAAAGATTTGACGACATAAAATGATGCGATGTATTGTGATAAAAGCCCGTTTACCATGTAAAAAGAAGCAATAAGTACAATAGTATATTTAATAAATGTAAATTTACTCCCTATACCCAAGTTGAGGTTTGTTGTAATAAGTCGATCTTGTACGATATTGAGAACATCAATAATTGCATCAACATCGCTATGTAATAAAAACTGACAAAATACTGTTCTTTAAACAATCAGCGTTTTCTAATACTTAAGCATAAATGTAGAGCTCATTGCAAGAGCATCAATGTTTAGTTTATGTGTTTTTGTATTTGTAATCTCTATAGTAAGTAATATCTCTTGGAAATTGATTCTTATATGTTTGTTAACTTCATTATTTAGAATTTTATCTGTAGTAACGCCCATTATGAACGACGTAAGTCGTACCGACATATGAACATTGTTTTGCTTGCATATTTAATTAAAAGTCAATTTTAGTTTATATATATTATTTTCAAAATCTAGGATTCTACATATATATAGACAGCCACACAAATACAATTCATACATATACTTCACACAATCTCTTTTATTTATCCTATTACATAAGTTTAAGTGTTCGCTTTTATCAATTCTACACAATGCCATACATCACGACCTCACGAGTCGTTTTCATCTATTGTTTAACACAACACGCGGAACTACAATTATTTTTGTATATTCTATTATATTATAATCTTACAGGTTGTTTTTCAGTGTAATTTTCGAGGTCTGAAATAATATTTTTAGGTATAAATTAATATAAAGTGGATTAACTTTCTACAGGTGGCATTGTGAGATTAATTTTAGCTGTGTGTTAAAAGAAAGTTCTGAAGTAACTAAAGATAATCAATTTAAAAATATTTTAAAAACATTTATAATTCTAAATTTTCTATACAACTATCTGAACGTAATCAAAGCAGAGCCTGTTATATAGTGGTCTGTAACTATTAAAGATACAGACCATAATATATGAGATACAGAATAGATAATGCTTATTGCATATTAGATGGCAGTAGAGCAGGACTACTACGTATATTACTTACTCAATATTAAGTAAACTTTCACAGCCCTATTACAAATAATTAGCATAAATTGTAATGTGTTAGTACAATTAAAAGAGAAAGAATAGAAGTCTATTCGATTTAAATACCTTTTGGATCAGTAGCTTTTACTCTTACAGAGTAACCATACCGTAATACTTGCTTTCTGACATCGCTGGTAAGTTAAGTAGTATGTATTACTTTTTAAAATAATCAAATTTTAAACAATTTTTGTCCTTCTTAAATGTGTTCTATATTAAGCTTCCCCGACCAATATAAAAGCCCAAGCTAAACAGGATCAGAATCACATTGCTACGTTAGAAAATAAGATTGAGGAATTACAAATGAACAGTAGGAAGTCTAGCTTTGAAATTAAAAACGTCCCTAAAAAACCTAGTGAAACTAAAGTTGATCTTATTGATATGGTTCTGAGCCTCTCGAAGACTGTGGATTGTAACATCACTAAGTCAGATATTAAAGATATATACAGAGTCAGACCAAGATCAGCCGAAAATAAATCGCCAACCATCGTTGTTGAAACTAATTCAACCTTACTCAAAAACGACTTTCTTAAGATGGCGAAGTCGTTCAACATTAAGAATAAAAGTAAGCTATGCGCCAAACACCTTGGATACAAAACTTATGAGGACACCCCAATCTATCTGGCAGAAAATCTAACACCAATAGCTGCGCGCCTTTATTTCCTAGCTAGAGACTTGGTAAAGTATAAAAAAATTAAGTTCTGTTGGACCGCCTATGGAAAGGTACATGTGCGAGAAAACGAACATACACCGATCATATCCATTAAAATGAAAGCCAAATACACCATATTTTGAATACGCAACCTCAAACATCGCAGCTCACCTGACTATTAAAAGACAATTTGACAGAACACGGGTGTTCGTTCCTACTGTGCTGGTTTACTCTATGTATTGAAATATTTCTGTTTAATACTATGTGTTGTAAGGCTTTATTGTTAATTTGTTTTGCGCTTGCTTTGGCTTCCAAATGTCTTAATTTGTATTTAGCTCTTAACGTATATCCATACTCCTTTTTGCCCACTACTCACCTACCAACTAACATGTATCATGTTTTACACAAATACTGTGAAAGAATTACACTTTTAATAAATAACTACGCTCGATCTATTTTAAAAAGTACAATAACTACCAAGTAGCCCCTTCAATCTCACACTTCCATATTTATGCTAGCAGTTTATGTTATGGGTGAAATTCTAAAAACTGTGAATGAAATAGACAATCTATCGTTAGCACGAAGCGCTGAGTGTGACTTTTGTAATCTATCGGATTATGTGCATGTGAATAAAAATGATTTAACAATTGTTTCGCAAAATATAAGAAGTATCTATTGCAATTTTGACGACTTTATAGTTAATTTAAGTACTCTTTCTTTTAATGTAGATATAATTGTTCTAACTGAGTGTCGATTAAACCCCAGTAAGCCTCTGCCACAACTTAAGTATTACTATGCATATTCCACAACGTGTCAACTTAACCAGAACGATGGAGTGGTAGTTTACGTAAAGAATACACTGAAGACAAATGTCAGAGAAATTAAAATTTCGCAAGCATCCTGTCTAGAAGTAGAATTTTTAAATAATATTATTGTTTGTATCTATCGCTCCCCTTCCAATACAAACGCGGAATGTTTTGTAAATTCATTGAATATGCACCTTGAGTCTATAAAGTCAAAAAATGTAGTGATTACAGGCGATATTAATATAAACCTAATAGATACAGAACAAGCATATGAGTATAACAAAGAACCTATTACCTCAATATGTTGGCAGCCCATGGCATTTTACCTGGACACACTTTACCAACTAGGAATAAAAGTTGTCTAGATCACTTTATGTTGAAATTAAATAAAAAGAATTATAAAGCATCCATAGCTATATTACAGAGTACCATCACCGATCATCTTACCATATTTTTAGCTTTGTCTAAGCAAAAGAGCACTAATCCTGTTGACAAAACATATAGCACTGTGGATTTTGATAAGGCTTTAGAAAACCTAAAGGAGCAACATCTGGCTACTACTATTTTGTGATAACCCCGCCCTTGTAACGGAACGTCTAATTTATAAACTAAGCGAGGCTATTAAAGTAAGTACTACTACTAGACATATACCAAAAAGTAAGCGTATAATTAAGCCCTGGATTACGCCTGGTATTTTGCGATGTATAAAAAACAGAAATAAATTACAAAAAGATTGCAAAAAGATCCACTTGATAATGCTAAAAAAATAACATATACACGATACAGAAACTTCTGTAATAATTTAATTAAGAAAATGAAAAGAAAATATGACCGGGAACTAATAGCTAAATCAATGAAAAATAGTAAACAACTTTGGAAAAGTGTAAAGAATATACACATAACAAATAATAATAAAAATCCTAACATGGAGTTAATTAATATTAGACCAACGCCAATACAAGCAGCTAATGCGATAAACAATTATTTTGTTAATATAGGTAGAGATCTTGCTCAAAAAATAAACTCTGGTGTAGACGACAACTATGAGAATTCTTTAACCATGCTTACATCACAATCGCAATCGTTTGCTCTCGTTGAGACAGATATAGGAGAAGTAACAAGCATCTTGATGAGTCTTAGATCTGACAGTGCTCCTGGGTGGGATAATATATCTATCAAATTCCTAAAACACCTAAAAAACGAAATTACGCCTATTATTGCTCACTTGACAAATATTTGCTTTAGATCTGGTGTTTTCCCTACCCCACTTAAGTGTGCGTTAATAACGCCAGTATATAAAGGAGGAGAAAGAGGCAACATAGGCAATTATAGACCTATTTCAGTGTTACCAGCCATATCTAAAATTATAGAAAAATTAGTTAATAATCGACTACTTGTTTATTTAGAAAAATTTAATATACTTTCTCCTTCTCAGTATGGGTTTAGGCAAGGGAAATCAACGGAAGATGCTATAACAGCCCTCACTTCGATGGTTACCAACCAACTCGACAAAGGAAATAAATGTTTATCTCTCTTTCTGGACCTTAAAAAAGCTTTTGATACAGTATCCCTCCCCATTCTTGTACACAAATTGGAAAAGGCTGGAATTAGGGGTAAAGCACTCTCATTGTTTAGGGATTACCTTTCAGAAAGAAGGCAAATTGTCAAATTGGGCGAATTTATAAGTGAGGAAGCCACTGTAACGTACGGCGTCCCCCAAGGGAGCGTCTTAGGCCCTACGTTGTTTCTTTTGTATATAAATGACCTATGTAATATGCAGTTAGAACAAGGTAAGCTCTTCTCCTATGCCGACGATACTGCGATTATATTTACTGGCAACTCCTGGGCAAAAGTTAAAGAAAGTGCAGAGCAGGGTATGATTCAGGTAACCAAATGGTTAGAAGGCAACCTTCTAACACTAAATACTGCCAAAACTAATTATGTTTGCTTCTCTATTAATAATCAAACCCAACCTGATAATAACTTCGAAATAAAAATACATACGTGCCAAGATCTGAAAAATAAAAACTGTAACTGTACTATTATCGATAAAGTTGTGTGTACTAAATATTTGGGAGTTATAGTTGATCAGAGGTTGACGTGGTACCCGCACTTAGAGGAAGTAGCGAGTAGAATCAGAAAGTTAATTTTCATTTTTCGCACACTACGATATGTAATGCCAAAGGTCACTAAAGAAAAATCAACACCAAGAAATATACTTACAGAAAACACCTTATTTGGGGAGGTGCTCTAAAGACGAAATTCCTAACGTTAGAACGTGCCCAGCGAGCTTTAATTAAAGTCATATATTTTAAAAATAAAAAGTTTCCTACACACCAACTATATGAACTCAGTAACTTATTAACCGTTAGAAAACTCTACATATTACACACAACCTTGAAAAAACACAAATCTCTACCATACGACTCACGCTTGGAAAATAAAAGAAATAAATACATAATAGCACTTACCTCTAAAACTAGAACTTCATTTGCTAAGATTCAGTACCAGTCACGCTCATCCTTTTTGTATAATAGAATAAATAAACAATTAAACATATATCCTATGCTATATTATAAGTGTAAATTAACGATTAAAGAGTGGATAAAATTACTTAGTTATGAGGAAACAGAAACTTTTATACAATATGATAAATAGCAAAATTAATACATAAATTACATTCTAAAAGTCAGAAATGGGATAGGATGGAGAAATGGGATAGGAGGATCTCATACATATATATGCATGTTAAATTAAAGTATAAGCAAATAAGTACAAGCAATACTGTTAAATAAATTAAATATATATTTATATATAACTAGAAATATAATTGTTTTGTAAATATATAATCATTAGCTAAGGTTACTTTTGCTGTTTTATAAATATGCTAATGGAAGAGCGGAACCTCCTGGCACAGGCAACTACATGCTTAAAAGGAGGTTCCAATCACTAGTAGGTTTATGTAACAAACTTGTTTTAATAAAGAATTATTTATTAAAAAAAAAAAAAAAAAAATTCTGAACAGTAAGTTTTAATTGATAAACGCATTATTAATTTCATTAGCATAAGTCTGCTTATGATTTCAGCATTTATGACATTAGTTGATATGGATTACAAATAAAGACAAAAACATTAGTTTGAAGGACTTATCAACATGCCGGCCTCTAGAAACAAAGGAAAACTATTTAATTTATTTTTTCGAGTCGAAGTATATTGAAATGAATAAATATAAAAACAATATTCATTAAATACCACTAAACACATAATGTTTCACTAAACACATGATTTCGGGCAGAAAATGAAAGATGGACATGTTTCTTGACACTAAGTTCACTCTGACCAACTCGCTATGCGATAAAAAGCGTAGAGCTTTTAAGCGTAGCGCAAAGTGTTAAGGTCTTATAATATCTGTAGGTTGTATGCATCTTTTTTAGCGACAATTAGATCAATTGGTGATAACAATGTATAACCGACGTAATCAGAAAAGGCAGCTGAAATATTTATAAACGATTACGACCGGCCATTAAAAAATCATTCATAATTTTCACATTTATTATAATTTAAATCAATAAATTTTTCTATACCATCTTATTTTGTTTACTATTTTGACTTTACTTTAAATGTAGGAATTTTCAAAATTCTTTTTTTCTTGTTATCACTATATAGTTGTAATGAATGAATCAAGGTATTTGAAAACATAAATTAATCCTAATAAATTCCATAATGTTAGTTTTGTACAATATACAACTGAAATAATTGACTTTATTATAAATGTTGCTAAGATCACAATAAAAAAAAATAAAAATTATGAAATCGTGAAATCAATTATTTAAATAACAACAAATAAAACAACAATGTATTTGATTGTACTCATTTATTTACAGTAAATAGGATTCTACTTGGATAAATAGACGCCTACAATATCTTAAATATAATAATTATATCTAGAAAGATGGAAAGAAGACTACAGTAAAAATTTTTCAAAATTATTATCCCAATGTGGTCACCAAAAGTTGCCCGCTTATTGTCAATGTTGTAGAGAGTATAGACTATAGAGATAGAATGAAGTATTTATTACTTAATTTAAAAGCTTTAAGCTTTAAATATATTTAAATTGTTAAGACTTTATAAAAGAATTAAATAATTTATTTGTCAAACACAGCTAATTCTAGTCAGCAAAGAGACGACTTCGATATGTTAACAAATGTTTTTTTTTTCATCACAACTCCTTCCTTACACAAATGGTCTTTAATATATTGTCATATAGTAAGTACACAATTTGATTCAAGAAACAATAAGCAATGTTTTAGATAATTTAAAATGTATTTAAATTACTTATTCTGACTAACATTTAATAATTGTTTCTATAATATTTATTTAGACACATAAGTTTGCGATTGGCAACTCGATCTTAATATCTAAAATTACCTTACAGATCTGTTAGTCATAAGCCAATGTCGTTTTGATACCATCCGAATTCACCTTAACCGCTAGCTTATTAATTGAATTGCCGTTCATTGTCATAAAATTTTAATTATGAAATATATTTACTAATCATTAATATGTTTATTGTCAGAATTATTTATGATCCCATTATTTGAATGATTTTCTGTGAAGTTTTGTGTAAACAATATTTAGTTTTTTTTCTAAATATCATCGAAGCATCAAAATGTTTAAATTCTTTAATACTCTGCAAAACAGTTACATATTCATCTATAACAGTAATTTTCTTTTTCAGTATTGTTTTGCTTCGACGAAGCTGAGTGACGTTCGCTGCATGTTGCGCTAAAATTAGTTTCATGATGTTAGAAAGACAATAGACTACGTAATGTATTGTAAAGTAAAATAGAGGAAACTGATTCCATTTTTTAAGACGTTTTATTACGCCAGACATGTTGTTTTCCAATTTTAACTTCATGAAACTATTTTTTCAGATATCACACGTAATTTTAGTTTATAGATTTCTCGAAGCGTCACTCAGCTTACAACCGCATAGCTACTCGTTCTTACGACGACTTGGTAAGCTGCTGTTGCGGTAGCCCTTCCGTAAGAGGACATTATCAACAGCTGGAAGCACTAAGTACCTTTTCCCAGATGAATGGTATGGGACTTTCAACGATCTAAAATAGTAAAATTTTGGATTCTTCTGCCAGCGGTTCTTGGGAAATTCAGGGTAGTTAGGAGATAGTGGTGATTGAGGAAGAGGAGTGTTCGGTAGGGGGGTGTTTGGTAGATCGTTGTTCAGTGGTCGGTGGCTGTACCGGCCGGTCGGGTGCGAGTTAACAAGTATTGGCGGCGACGGTAAGTCGGTGTCGTCTGGATTGGATGTGTCAATTTCGGAATCAGAGAAATATTCCCTAGGAAAGAGAAAAAATATAATTGTTAGCACGATCTATTTACATATATTGAAAAATATAGAACTAATAAATATTTACTTCTTGCTTCACACTTTATACCGCATAGTAAGGTAAAGATCACATTAAGAGCTTCAATTTTCCGCTTTCCGCCAGAGTTTGCCTTGGGGGCATTGCGTGTTAACTGGCTGAACTCAACGCCGCATTTCATTTTATTACCTTTCCACTTATGAATTCCTTCGAAACTTCCTCTAATCTAAACAATAACTAAATATAAGCAATATTTCACGTATTTGGTTTCACAAATTGTTCATATTTTCGTATATGAACAATTTGTGAAATATCATAAGTTTTTTTTTATTAGTATAAGTGTTTCTGCTCAACATTAATACTTACATATATACGCAGAAAATCTATTGTTAAAAACAAAGTCTCCAATGTGTATAAAGACATTAGATCAACTTACCTAATCCCGAAATTCTCGTCAGGGGAATGCTTCCTGGAAAGACATATCATATTAAATATATAGGTACATCATATTATCCTGAACATAACACATAGTAGGTATACATTTCTATCACATTTATTAAACTAAACATTTAACACATATGATGCCTACAAAGTTCGATTTAGATTAAGACTTCTTGCTCAACCACTTCTCTATATATTTTTTATACGATGTCCATACATGCTTTTTGTACTAAAACTCAGTTTTTTCAAATGGAACATTTTGAAACAGTTAAAGCCTAAAATACATGGAGACTAAACATTATCTGTGCATCTCTAAACACATAACATGCTTCTATTAATTTTACCTTTATATTACCGTATTTTAGCAGAATACCTTAACAATTTTACAAAGTAATTTCTGAAAACAAGTGTAACAAAAATAAAATCTTCTAATACGATAAAATGGATTTTGAAAGTACCTCTCCATATTTGTTAATGATTTTACTTTGTAAAACGCACTTATTTTTAGATAATACACATATTTCCTATCTATTACAAGCAAAGCACATCTTAATCTATCTACTCAACGTTAATAGCACACCGTATATATTACGAACAAGTGTATTCGAATTTTTAAACACCTGTAGAGTTCCTGACTAGGTAATAATAATCTGGCTCTTCCAGACCTACTATAACGGCCACCGGAAAATCTAAATGATGGCAATAAGCCTAAACGCGCCAATGAACCAATATGACGTTTTTCAAAATTTTGACGCGCTACATCATCATCATCTGTAACAGATGTCAGTTCTAAATAAAAATGTTTCAAATGCAGATTTTTAAAAAATATCACTACCAACTTACCAACTGATCGCTTATCTTCATTTTCATAATCTTCAGGTGTAACATCATTATTATTGATTTCATCAGGAATGGAATAAATTGACCTCCTGTTTCTGCTGCTGCCGTCGATATAAATCGGTCTGTAAAGCCCGTGAGCTGGTAAACCTACAGAACCCCTTTTCAAATTCCAGTAACCATTGTATTCCATGTTATGATGTTCTTCATTTGGCGGAAATCCAATGTCACTTCGTTTAAAAACTTGTGAAAGTGGTGGAAGCATATCAGGATTGATAGATTGTTGATAATCATATATTTCATTAAAATCTAAAGGGCCATCCATATCTGAAAGTGGTGGTACAGAATTTTGATAAAATGGATAATAATATTCATCCCCCATCATTTCGTCTCTTTTGTGTATTAATCCATTGCGAGCCAACGCGGCAATATTTCTTTTATCATTGGGTGGGTTGTATTGTCCCCTGCCAAAACGATAGCCATCTCGTGCCAGCGCCTGTATGTTTCTTTTAATTGTGGAATAGCTGCGAAGTTTTGCAATTGAAGCTAAGTTCCTTTTATCATGGGATCCATCGTCATCTTGTTCTTGTTTATCAGTTTCATCATATGGAGATCTGAATGTAGGAAGCTGTCCATTCTTAGCTAGTGTAGATATGCTCCTTTTGAACCCTGGTGACGCGCCTCGTAGATATCCATCTCTAGCTAAAGCTGCTATATTTCGCCGTGGAAATGTTGGCCACGTATTCTCCGTATTGTCAATAGGTATTCCTATCACCTTTTCAAAAAAGTAAAAATTTTAACTTTCGGATTACCACAACTTTATAAATAGAAATAAAATAAAAAGATATATTGCTAAAACTCACCCCCTCAATATATAGTGAATATGCTAGTGCCATCGTTGTAATACCTATTAGAAAGCCGTTACTGTTCCTCTTGCAACTTACTCGCATTTGGTTCCTCATCTAAAACAAATTTTACTTATTTACTTAAATACTTATTGTTCTAAAACACATTCGTTAAAAATGAATTAAAACACATTCAGTTAAAAAAATAAAATTCAATCTGCCAATTTTGAAATAAAAAACTTGAATAGAATAATGAAATACGCGATGTTGATTGTCAGTAACATGGAACAATAAAGCTATTTTGCAGGTATCCGTATCAGAGAATACACGACAGTAATTGGCAGATTCGATTACGTGCACCGTGCACGGACGCTCGCGTTCATATACATACATATAAATAGATATGTGTCTCGAACAATATGTAGCTATTTTCTCCTTCGTACTTGATATTTCAGCCTGAATGAGAACTTAATTGTTAAAGGCTTCTCCTATGTTAGACAATAAACGCATCAAGTTCAATTTTAGCTCTGGAAATACATTAGTTAATTTTTACATATTCTCAATAATATTTCTGAGCCTTTAATTGATAATCGTGATTCTTCGCTCTTTACTAGGAAGATAAAAGTTCAGATATAAGGTTAGATTAAACGTACTATATACATATATACATATTTCACATTATTAGAAAAAAGATATTTTGACATTGCCATAATTATTGAAAAAAATATCTATAAAATAAAATGTAAGTAAATCGTAATGTAACTTTAAATTATATTCTGTAGTATTCTTCTTCGTTACAAATTTTGTAGAAATAAAATTAATGTGAAACAATAAAAAGCAGACTCCAAGATGTAAAAGGGAAATGAAGAAAGTTTATATGGCATGAATAACGTAGCGAATAATAGAGCTCTTAATGAAAATGCGCTTTGTTCAGAATTTGAACAACTAATTTACCCACTAAGTGTAGCTTGCTTTATATTTGATAATTACTTTTGTCTGTAATTTTATTTTTAATTTTAAGGCTACTAAATTAATTATATCTGTTTCATATCTAAAATAAAAAAGTTCAATTTTTATCATCTTCACGCCTTTTTCCGCACAACAGTATAGTCAGAGAGAACTTAGTATTTTAACACTTGGCACTCCGTTTTCTTTCTAACCGAAACGGAGATATTGCGTGCCCATTAGCGGAAGTGAAAACCAAGTTTCTTCAATTCTTACGAGTGTGAATCAAACCCACAACCATTCGAGTTTACAGTAAAACGAAAAATTACATATAACCTGAATTACAGCCAAATGCGTGGTACTTTAAAATAAATATCAGATTATACTTATATAGGTGCATGTTTAAATCCAATATATACTCATTTTGTATAAGAAAAACCCTTATTTCTCTAGTACATATAATTAAGGAAAATGTGAAGTTAGGCTTAGCCGCGTTCAATGTTAGAAGTCATGTTTGATTAAAAAAAGAGAATCATATATTGTACTATAAACTGTACACGCTTCGTTTTAATTCAAATTATGAAAATTTATCAAATCGAAGCACTTTCTTGAATAGTGATGGGATAAACCTTGACTACTGGTTATAAAGTACTTCACGTGGAATTACTTTCAATATTCAAAAGAAATCGATTATCAATAAATTCATTCAAAAGCCGTCTGACTGTGATCTGATTCCCAATTGAAGGAATGAGTACATATTATTTTTATTTTTCTGCTGTGGTACTTAAAAGAAAGCGTCGGAGAAAATTCGGCTATTTAATACGCAATATCCCGATTTCGAATGGAAAGTGGAGACCAAAGTGTCTTGACATATAGGTTTTCTCTGACTACCCTGCCGTACGGTTAAAAAGCATAAAACTTTTTTATTAATTTAATGACGATTCTCGATTTGATATTTACATATTATACTCGCTAATTACAAGTATTTAATTAAACTTTGCACGAGGTTTATTGTATATAACAATACAGCAATATGTGCATGGAGTATTTATTGTGGTTAATGCGGCAAAGAGAAATTATTAATTAATGTTTTAAATGCGTTATATAAATTTAGATGCACAAGTTATGTTATGATGATGATATAGAAAGAAAAGCAGCTATTTTCCGCAAGGTAGAAGGTATAAGAGAAAATCGAGTTTCCATTTTCATTTTTAGTTTCGATTTTCCGCCGAAAATTCAGATGTTACTTTTTAAGTAGCGTAACTCGACGCCGCGCTCTGTCTTATAGGCATCAGAAATGAAAATATTTTAAATTTAAGTATTCCCCTGAATGGGATACAACGCCATGTTTAGAGTCAGACGCTGGTCCCACAGCGTTACGAGGGCCTCCGTAATAATACATATATTGTGCTGTATGATTAAAAATGTGTAAGCCAGTTTACCATGCGAGGTAAATCTGATTTATTAATTTTAATAGTTTGTAAGTATTTTGATAAATTTCTTGTTTTTCAAAAATTTTATTTGAGAATAGGTAGAATTGTTTTTAGTATGCTAATATTTGTTTTATGTTTTCCTTGAACGTAGTTACCGAAAAAATAGTTCCGTCTGTTTTGTTAACTTTAAAAGAAAAATATATTTTTAGTAGCTAACTACTGAAAAATCGAAAAAGATCTTTAATGATATTTGGTTTAATGTATTTAAATATAAAAAAAAGATAAAATATAAAAAAAAATAGTTTTGTTCCAAATAATATATAAAATATGTTTTGATTTATATATAATTTTAGTTAATCTAAGTATAACGTATGAAAAAATATATATTAATTAAAAATAAAAACTACAGAAAAATCCGCTCTATAATTTTTACATCTACGAGTCTACGACACGATACATATATTTATAATGGATTTATTTCGTCCTAATAAGACATACTTACTTTGCTGCTCAATCCACTTTGGCACTACTTAAGAAACTTTTAAGATCTTCAAGTTTTCTGTGTTTCTAGCTTCGTGATGTTGGCGGGAATGATACTTGGGCACAAAGACTGAGCTTTTATACCAATATGTGGTACCTATAGCGCATGCGTGTACAGAGGGCGAAACTTTTAGAATTTTAGTATAATACAATGTGAACCTTAGCATTCAACAAATAAGTATTTTAAAGGTTCCCACCAGCAGCACGTGTAGGCGGAGTTTTCTGGATACTCACTGCATAATATGCACTCAAATTGATGGGCACTCAATTTACGTGTACATTTAAATCCCACCATAAACATAAATGTGAAAATATTAGTCAAGTTCAAATAATTGGAATATCAATAATTGGAATATAAATGGGAGCCCAGTTAAGTCTATAGTACAGAAATTTGGTTTTTTGAATAAAGTATTTTATAGCATTACGTTGTATTCCGCTCACAGCAAGATAGACAGAGGTAACCTTATATTAAGATACTCCCCAGTAAAATGAATAAAGCTAAAATACATTTATTTATTTAAACATAAACATTTTACCTGGCCCCGCCGTTTTTACTTTACCATCGTGGCGGTATTAGACGTAGCTTGAATGTAAGTGTAGTGGTTACGAGTTTGATATCTATTAAGGGGTATAGCTATTCAAGGTATAAGCTCCTTTTTGAACTTGGCTCGACACTCGTCTAGATAGAATGCAGGTATAGCAATTATATTTATAAATATATACGTGAAGGTCTTGTTGGAGGTCGCTATTGCAAAACAAATTGGATTGTGATATGTTGTTGAGACCCTCGAGAAAACAGTTATTTGCATTTTACATAGGAAAATATATTTAAAACACAAACAAACTGAAGACTTATATAATTTTACTACTCTTATTATAAATTTAGATAACGTATGTACGTTCTATATCTATGTCCAGATGTTTATGTTAGTTAAATTATGAAAGTATTCTTGTTTCGAAAATCTTGTTACGTAAATATATAAGTTAGGAAGAGAGTTTGCTGGGAAAATGATAGATTTTCTTTCTCTGTAAAGTAGTGGACAGGTGGCACTTGATAATTTGTAGTAATATTTCTTCCTGCCTTGCATCTCGCAATTTTATTTGCGTAAAGTTTTAATTTGTGTCATAATTTTTGCGAACACTCCACTCCACTTTATTTAGCTTAACTGTTGGTTCCATATCCACTCTTCAAAATCTTATACTTTATTTAAGTCCGGTTTAGGCTTAAAACCTATCCTATTTTTAATGTTTTGTTATATCATGGATTTATTTTTGATTCTACCTACATACATAGCGTTTTTTTTATCTGTTTTTATTTAGGGACTTTTTAAGTGAAATACAAAAATGTCAGCCCCATCGTTCCCTAAACCAAAATTAAAACACATAAACATAACAATTTTAAATTAAATCTAAGAATACTATTTATACTTAAATCTATACAGCATTCTATACATAGCGTTGAAGAGTAGCTTGTAAAACCACGTGTCTATATTTTTAGAACTTCACAGGAAGAAGGAAAGATCTGAATAATTTGTTAACATTCAGTAGTGGTCAGCGGGATTGTTTTGACATTCTAGTAGCATTCTTCTTTAAATTTGGTAAAATAAATTTTCATATAATTTTATTAAATTGTATTCAATAGGCTACTAACTACTACTAACAGATATGATTACCTTATGGCATTTAATGGTTACCTTTATGTACAAGATTTACATCAAATACGGATTTTATATATTTACGT
Organism: Dryas iulia moderata; assembly: GCA_019049465.1. Lineage (NCBI taxonomy): Eukaryota > Metazoa > Arthropoda > Insecta > Lepidoptera > Nymphalidae > Dryas > Dryas iulia. Next base: position 7,042,052 of record CM032431.1, read on the forward strand.
GTATGTTTAGGTATAAGTGTATGTTTTAAGTCAAACTGTTGAATATTTGGCATTTTTACAAATAGGTATATAAGTGCCTATTAACATAGGCATATAAGTATTTTATAAATAAATGTTAATAATAATTTTAGTACAGGATAGTTAACTCTACTAAACTTTTAAATAAACTTTAATACGCTTTTAATATCATGACTTGACATGACTTTTTTATACTAAAGACCGTATCTAATAATCTTACGCAACATCCTACAGAAATGTGGAAATGTGAATATTTTATAATCTTTTAAACTCTAAAAAAATATGATAGAATGATTATAAAAAAGGAGCTTTTCCCGCATAGCGGCATAGAAAAAGCCTAGTGGTAAGATAGATACTTAGACCTAAACTTTTCTCCAGAAATCGAGTTGGAACTCAACGCCTCGCTTTTTCTTAAGTAGAACGGACAAATGAAAATAATATATAAGCATTTCCCCAGGTAAGAATCGATCATACGTCCATGGCTTTTAAAAAAAATAGCTTCACGCTATATCCCGCACACAGCAGGGTAGGCAGAGGGAACCTAGTGTTAAGACACTCCGTTCCCCACTGGCTTTTACGAGCAAAGACTATTAGATAGAATAGCGTATATTAATATAATATAAATATAATATTATTTATAAGTTCCATTTATAGATAAGAAGAAACCTGAGTAAATGAAGATACCGAGCTGTAACAAAACACCACACTAATGAATAAAACTTTGACATTCCATTATTGTTAGTTCAGTTTCCATTAGCGCTTCGCCGTTCATGTCTGAGTACTAGACATCTGAAAGGCGAGAAGACACAACAGGAAACTTTAGGTATAGATTTCAATTTATAAATACTTATGCTGAAATTAATAGTGTCAAGAAGTTACTGGTTTCTTTTTGAAAATGTACTTGTTTCTTTTCCTAGGATATGTCTTTTGATATAAAAAAAATATTTAAAGGTTTTTAATGTTTACACAATATTATTTTCATCGGTTTTCGATCTTCTCCAAACTTAATTTATTTTCCAGCATGGCGTCCTGGCGTCCATACATGTAGATAAATGGCGGTATTTCGAAATAAAAACCCTTTTTACTGACTCTTCTATATCCGCAAACACTTGTGATCTAGTCAGAACTTGCCTGAGGAATGTGTTGTGCACAACACACATTGTTTGTAAATAAGTTTAGCTTGTCTATTACAGTACAACCGTATCAGTTCAGTTCTTCATTTATGGCGCTTCGAACGTGCAAGTTGAGCACTTTTCACTTCGCCAATGTCACGTTGTATGGAAAATACACAAAGGAGGATTGATCGGTAAAAAAGAGATAAAGTTATACTATTATAGATTATAAGTTGAAAAGAGATCCAATAGCTATACTGCAACCTTCACCTATAACAAAACAAACAAATATTTACATAAATACAGTAAGTTAGTAATAAGTAATATTTTACAGATGTGTTAGCTTATAATTTAATATTGTTATATTTAATATATTTACATAAAAATTTACAAAAAGGGCTAAACACGAACGTTAACAAACATTGAACATTAAGGGGACGGGGAGCTTTATGAGGAAGGACATCATATAAGGGACGAAACTAATTTAGGACAACAGAAAAGGATGTGAGAGGCGGAACCTTCGTCTAGACCACATTCACACAGTGAGTGGTCCCTGACCCTAATCTTAGCCAAATGTACAGGTGTACATGCATGACCAAGGCGCAAACGACATATAGTTGATATAATCCTCCGTTCAATATGTTTCTGATTATAAAACCAAGGTCGTCTTGGGATATTAGGCTGAACAGACGCATAATACTTACCCTTGCAGGAAACTGACAAATTCCAGTAGTTATTCCACGACTCATTCAGATGAGTAGTTGCAAGAGACAACAGATCCTGGGCCGAAATAGAAAAATGATCTGAAGTGCCACACTGGACGGCTGATTTAGCGCAAGAGTCTGCAGATTCATTCCCACGAATTCCAGAATGACCTGGAATCCACGCCAGAGCAACATCCAAACCCTTTAAATGGCATGAGTACAATTCTTCGCGTATCCTTAAAATAATTGGAGATCTTAATTTACTATGAAATGGACTTTCCTTTAAGGCCATTAAGCAGCTTAAGGAGTCAGTACAAATAACGGTCTGTTTAAAGTCATGGGAAAGTGTAAACAGGATTGCTTCTAACGGAGCAACAGTCTCTCCTGTAAACACGGATGATTCGGGAGGGCATTTAAATTGTAATATAATTTTGAATTTTGGGATCCAGCAAGCCGCACCAACACAACTTTTGTTTGTAAGCTTAGATGCGTCAGTAAAGATGATGAGATGATTATACCATTTTTGTTGAACTATGTTCTGAAATTTTGTGTTAGTGCCAGGATCTCCTTTAGTCAAGCCAAGATTTGTGATTATGGAAGGAGAATGTACTAAAGCTTTGTACGGCGAGCGGAATAATGGGTTAGATGGAAAACTTAACAAAAGATGAGGGAGCTTAGTGAGTTTCAGAAAACTACAAAGCAAATATGGTATAGGCTTATCACTAGGAATGAGGTCGGGCAACTGGGGCAGCCTAGACCACAAAGGATGGGAGGATAACTGTAACATTTTGCCAATAAATCGATCAGAAAGGAACTGTCGGCGGATGGGAAGAGGGGGATCAACACATTCCACCTGTAATGCGTTGGTGGGAGTAGACTTCATTGCCCCTAAAATAATACGTAGGCACTTATATTGTATACGATTAAATTTTTCAGTAGCTATTTTATTAAAGGGGTCTAAAATAAATAAGCCATAATCAATATGGCTACGAATTAAAGCATTGTAGATTAGTTTTTGAGTGTAAGGGTGTACACCCCACCACACACCAGACACAGCTCTTAAAGTATTTATGCCCGTTTCACATTTTTTTACTGACGTACTCAGTATGCGCAATTCCGTTCAGTCGTCTATCGAGAAACATGCCTAAAATTTTAACATTTTCTGTAAAACGTATATTATAATTAGCACACGAAATATTAAAATTTGGAATTGCCCTCTTTTTAGTGAACACTACCGCTTGGCATTTAGCTACCGACAACGTCAAGCCATGCTCAGATAGCCACTGATTTAGATAGTGCAAAGCAGATTTTGAGCTGTAAGTTATGTCCTCTACAGATTTTGAGCTGTAATAAAGAACGACGTCGTCAGCATACTGAAAGATGTTACAAAAACTATTTACAGATAATTCGGGGTCATGAGTGTATATATTATGCAACAGAGGACTAAGATCTGAACCTTGAGGAAGACCTTTCCACACAAGTCTGGAAGGTGCAGTAAGAAGCGGATGTTTAACAGATACCGTTCTACCGGTTAGCAAATTACATATGAAATGAGTCATCCTCGGCGGAATACTCAGCTGGTGCAATTTCTGCCTGAGTATCGGAAGAAGAACATCATCATACGCAGATGCTATATCCAGAAAAACACCAACTAGATACTCTCCTTTGGCAAAGGCTCGTCGAATATCTGTAGTAAAGACACTGAGACTGTCTATGGTACTTAGCCCCTTTCTAAAGCCAAACTGAGAGGGCGCTAAGATATTTCTGCTTTCCACTATCCACTCCAGACGATTTTTCAAAAGCCGTTCAATAATTTTTGATAATGTTGATGATAAAGCAATGGGTCTATAAGAGTTCGGGTCAGAAGGACACTTTCCAGGTTTAAGGATAGGGATAACAATTTGTGATTTCCATGAATTGGGGATCTTCGTTGATTGAAATATATTATTCACTAAATTTAAAAAGTGGTACTTAGATTTTTCGTTTAGTCTAGTGATAAAGGAATAAGGGATACAGTCTTCCCCTGGACTTGTATCTTTTAAATCCGCTAAGACGGTTGTGAGTTCTTCAAATGAAAAACAATCGTCCATTTCATCCACAGATTCAATCAGCGGGGAGAGGAATAAATTGTGGAATGGAACACACGGAGGTGCCAATTTGTTAGCAAAATCGTTAAGCCATATCGAAAGATTATTAGAATTAGGACTGACGACATTGTTAAGTGATCTACGAAATCTCTTAACATTTGTCCATACAAGAGATGAAGGAGAGCGAGGATTGAGGGATTCACAAAAGCTGACCCAACCAAGCTTTTTCTTCTTCCAAATTAGTTTTCTAAATTTTGCATCACTGCGTTTAAACTCAATGTAATTCTCCATCGTCATACAGGCTGTGTATGACGCCTCGGCAACTGAGCGCCGATCGACAAAATCAGAGCATTCCTGATCCCACCAAGGATTGAAATGCATCTGATTTTGAATGGAGTACTTTTTCGGGATATGTAAGTCAGCCGCAGATAAAATAACAGAGACGAACCGATCATAGGAACTAATTATATTCTCATGATTAACAGGAAGATTGTCCACCATGCAATCCACAGAGTTAGCGTACTCATTCCAGTTGGCTTTTTTTATATTGTATCTTGAGGTGGGATTAGGAGAAAATGTAGGAAAAAATCTGTTATTCAAAGATAACAGGATAGGGAAATGATCACTACCATGTGTGGAAGGAAGAATAGACCATGATAGTTGTGAAGCAAGAGATGGAGATGATAGGGAAAGATCAACAGCAGTCCTAGGATTCTGATTTGGATTAACTCTACGGGTCGGAGAACCATCATTGAGAATGCAGAGATCAGCATCATCAATCATATCCACCAACAAAGGAGAGAATCCATCACAGTAATAACACCCCCACAGAGTGTGATGAGTGTTTAAATCACCTAGGACCAGTATAGGACTAGGAAGCGAAGAAATAATAGACTTAAGCTCAAGGAAGAGAGATGAGGAAGGGTAAGGAATATAAACAGAAAGAAAGGAAATATTAAAGGCCCTCACAGCAACAGCATTAATCTGTTGACTGTGAGATGGAAGAGGGATAAGGGAATAAGGAAAGGTGTGCCGAATAAGGATAGCACTACCTCCATACCCGTCACTTCTGTCCTCCCTTAAACAAGCGAAACCTGGCACCCTGAAAAGGGAGTCTGGCAACAGCCATGTTTCCGAGAGGGCAATAATGACGGGATTATACAATGAAATAATATTAAGTAATTCATGCTTTTTAGGCCGAACACTCATACTATTCCACTGAATGAAGTTCAGTGGATCCATTATTTAGGATTTTAAAGATTTTTACTAAGTTTTGGGCAACGTTGGACGGTAAGGGAAGGTCATCACAGGATGAAATGATGCTCACAAGTGTTTCTGTTAGGGCTGATAACAGATCTTTTCTAGATTCTGCTGCATTATCCACATTTTGACTTAGAGCATAGCCATTGGGAAGGGAAGAGGAACAATTACTAATTAGGGCTTGGTGAGCCTGTCTATCAAATCCCTTTGCTAGTGGAGCACGGGGACGGGAAGCTTGGTAAACAGTCTTGCGATATGATTTACTGGGAGCAGGGGCAGGAGCAGGAGCTCTGACTTGTTGGTGTTGGGGATTTGTGTAGGAAGGTGAGGAAAACATTTCCTTTGCAATATCTGCATAGGAACGTTTAACAGGAGGGAAGCGGGAGGATGCATCCATATAAGAGATACATTCAGATGACATAAGAATTTTAATGGATTGTTGTCTTGCATACTCAGGACATCCTTTATTTGTAGCATAATGTTTACTATCACAGTACATACAAGTTGAAATTTCTTCAGGAATTTTGCATGAGTCACCAGTATGAGACTGGGCACACCTGTAACACCTTGGCTTAGATCTACACTGTGATTGAATGTGACCAAAACGACAGCAATTTAGGCATTGAACAGTAGGATATTTGTAGGGATCTATTTTGAGAGAGGAGCTATAGGAAAAGACCCTCTCAGGCAACACTTGTCCACGGAATGTAACTACCACCGACTGGGTCGGAATCCATGTAATTACACCCTCACTCACACTCTTCCTATTCAGACGTCTCGCTTTCATTACCTGAACATCGCAACCAAAGGGAAATTTCATAGAATTAACTAATTCATCTAAAGAAAAATCTACAGGGACTTCCTTTACTACACCCATTCTTGTTATATTAAAGGTTGGTATAACTGCAACATACTTACAGAGACTAAGAATTGGGTTAGTCAAAAATTTATTTGCTGCCTCAGCAGAGGAAAACTCAACGCTGATCTTATTACGACCAACGTTCTTTACTCCACCATCAATGATATTTGTAACTTTGTTTACATGTAAAAATTGGCCAAATTTAATCGCTCTAATTGAGGTTCCGGCTGCGGGATCAGGAGTTTCTCTCGACACATACACGATGAAAGGGCCTTTATCGGAATCTATGTAGGATTTTGGTCTTTCGGATAGGGACGGGTGAACATATAAGTTTTGGATCGAAGGCGTTGCGGTAGCAGGGTCAATAATGGTTTTTTTAACCGTATCATTATTAGGTGAAGTTTCACCTTGCCTCTTTCTGGATGTCACCTGTGTACCATTACTCCCACCTCCAGGGTCCGGAGGTTCGGGTGGAGGATCAGCATCCATTATAAAAAATTAACCTACCTAAATAACTAATTTACGCACGCACAAAACAACACAAACACTCACTACAACCAATCACCTGATTAGTATTAAGATCTTTTTTAAACTTTTGTCGAAAAAATTAAAGAAACTGATAAAAACAGCATAAAAATAATACAACTCTCACTAACACGTGTGTAAACCAAGACAAACGGAAGTGAAGTCCGTACAACTGTTTATTAGCAGTATATTTGAGCATATGTCAATTTTATATGAATTTGCGATCTTATAGGTACGCTATGCATATAGCCTATAAAAGTAATAAACATCTGACTAAAATAGATATAGACCCATATATTCTTAGAACTTACCTTTATATTCTTAGACAAAATTGTTGCCATAATTTTAAAGGTATCAGCGAACAGACTATATATTATGGTGCACCATATTATTCAGAAATCTAAAGTTATTTAGATAAGCCCTTATTTCCAGAGGCTCAAATAAATCTTCGATCCAGGTGTGCTTGTCAGAGTAATAATTGCTTAATCTTTTAAATTTACGAATTGTTATAATAGTGAATTCATTATACTTTATGTCATCATATTTATTTCAGTTCAAAATGCATTTTCCTGGCTGTCCTTTGAAATTTCTTAAATTTTCTGCCCTCCTGGTAAAATCGTTTGCCCATCCCAGTGGTGCGGACCATCGTTTCTCAACCAGGGTATCGTAACTCTCGAGTGGGATCGCATTTAAGGGGTTTGAAAATAATAAATACAAACAACAAATGTATAGTATAACTACATATCGTTTATTAAAGTAATATATTATAATTTGGCAGTGACCAGGTCGCAAGACATTTATTCTTAACTTTTTGACAGTTTCGTAGAAAACAGCGCTATATAATGCTATATGTATAAATGATTAAAAACTTAAATAGTAAAAGAAAAAAACGAAGTACCTAATTTATTTTATGAGTAGTTTATTCTATCAACCTAACACACGTTTCCGTTATATTATAATGTAAACACGTAATTACTGTTTCCATAATAATAATTTCTTCAAAATATTGCTTTTAAAATTAAAATTTAAAACTTAGATACATTCATACTTTGAAATTAAACACGGAAAACGATCGATATAATATTAAAATGTGAATCAGAATGTAATGAAATCTAACATGATATGCAATTTGTACAGGGGTCACATAACGTTAGATACTGATTGGACGCGGAGGGAGCACTTAGTGTCTCCTTACATGATTTATGCATAGACCTAACTAGCTGTAAACTATTTTTTATACTTTTCAATAAAATATATATACATCCAGTCTATAATATCCATAATATATCCAGAACGCGATCTATTTCCATATCCGATTGAGACCATCCGAAAACGCGACGGTTGCATGTTCTACCCGTATTCGAAGAAATAAAATAATGATTACCTATATGTAAATGAAAGATGGAGGACGGAGTATCTTAACACTAGGTTACTTCTGCCTACCGTGCTTTGTGCGGGTTACAGCGTGAAGCTAAAAAAATCCTGCGTGCAGGAAAATAAAGGACGGTGTTGAGTTTTGCCACTCAACATGTACCTAATAGATTCACTTCAGTTGAAAAGTGGGGAACGGTATCTCTAGCAGCTTCTCTTACCTAACCATTTATATGCGGAAAGAGATTTTTTTTTACCCTGTGTTGTATTAAAAGTTGCATTAAATAGGACAATCGGATATTTATACAGCTACTATGAAAAGCTACATGAAGCATCTACTTCAATTCACACCAATAGTCACGCCTTTATTATTATTATTAACATATAATCTTTTTCGTATCTATTAAAAGGGAAAAATATTCTTAAGATTTTATAAAAACACAGATATAAAATGTAAGATTTTATTATTTCATTAAATAATTTCAATAAAATTAATTAACTAATAAGAAAGTCAATAATGATATGATGACTGATTAATTGAATAAGTGGATACTGTCATGACTGAACTACTATTTTTTTTTTATATAAGTTAGGCTTACGATTGCCACACCAAGCCCGATTACATAGATTTTTTGCCTACTTATTTATTAACTACTAGCGGCCCGCACGCGGCTTCGCCGCTTGATCTACGTGGCTGTTTCGGTACATGGCAACCCTCGGGGGTGGACTTTTGAAAAATAAAGTAGCCTATGTTTAACCTTGGATTATCAACTATATATATGCCAAAATTCGTTACAATCGGTCAAGCGGTGTAGATTTTTCATATAAACTTTCATCCCCTATTTCAACCCTTTAGAGATTGATTTTTAAAAAACTAAGTAGCCTATGTTAGACCCAGTCACTTTTACTACTTTCATTCTAAATTTCATCCAAATCAGACCAGTAGATTAGCCGTGAAAGCGTGACAGACAAACACACAGACATTCGCATTTATAATATAAGTATGGATTTATTTTTTTATAGCTTCACGCTGTATCCCGCACGCAGCAGGGTAGGCAGAGGGAACCTAGTGTTAAGACACTCCGTTCCCCACTTTCCGCCGAATTCGGAGGCTTGCGTGTTAAGTGGCGGAACTTAACGCCGCGCTTTACCTCGACGCCAGAGCGAGGAAAATGGAAATATAATTTCCACTCCTCGAGTGGGAATCGAACCCACAACCAGTCGTTTACAGTCACACGCTTGTGCCACTGGACCACGACTTGCCACGACTGGCCACATTGCCTGTTTATTTTTCTATGATATTTACTTTAATATATATTTTTAGATTCACACTGTATCCCGCACATAGCAGGGTAGGGGTAGTAACCTAGTGTTAAGACACTCCGTCCCCCACTTTCCACCAAATTCGGAGGCATTGCCGCGCTTTGCCTCTGAAAACAGAGTGAAGGAAATGAAAATATTAAATATTATCACACCCACAACCAGTCGTTTACAGTCACCCGTTCGTGCCACTGCGCCACGACTGTTTAATATTTAATTTTATTTATTTTTTATAAATGTGAACAAATAAAGTTCTATTTGTATTTTATATGTTTTTATTTATATTTTACTCCACTTTCACATAGCTCCGGTATAGGTGCATTGCCCTTTATAATGATTGAGGCACGATGGTATTAAATTTTAATACCACTCAAAAATTTATAATTTTGGTATTACTTGTGACTAGAAATAGTGGACAATACAAAATCTTATTTTATCTTCCCACTATTTTAATGAGAATAATTTATTAATATTTTGTCCCGTGGGGGGACGGGTTAAGAATACAATTCCCCCCTGCCGCTGGGTAGCGTCCCGTAAAAGGCGGGTAACCCAGTAGTTTGGTGGTAGGAGATTCGTTCTCCGACTGGCTCGCGACCACTATCATGTCAAAGACTGCCAAATATCTTATGATGTGTTCCGGTTCGATGGCAAGTAAGCCAGCTCTCCCTATTCCCACTATTTCCATCCTTCCTCCTTTTGTCCTACTTTCCCAAGGCTGGCAACGGCATCCGTCCACTTAACACCAGGTGGGCCTTCAGCTCGTTTGCCTCCTTTATTCCATAAAAAAAAAGATTTAAGTTAATTTCAAATTTAAAAAACGTATTCAAGTAATTACAATTGAAGAGTATCAACAAGGTATATACTCAAGGAGTATCTTCAAAAAAAACAAAAACATTTCATTCATAATTTATTGCCATAACCATGTAAAAAATATATTTTATATTAAAAGGACGGACTTAACAATATATCTATAAACAAATGATAATCACTTAGTTATAACATTTTCACTTATAAACTAGTTTCAAAATGAGATTTTAAATCACTCAATTTACTTTCGACCAAGTCCAAATCGTTGATCCTCTCCAAAGTGTTCACATCTGACGGCTGACTTACATTCGTGCAAGAACTGTCATTAACACTTATGTTCCATATTTTTTTGAATTTCGAATCATTAACAGTTAAATTTAGAACGTTATTTTTTAAATGATTGTTATTGTTTAATTTGTCTTTGTCAACCGTCGAATTAAATGGCCGCCTCGACATTGTTATATTAGTAGTGAGATCGTTTATTTGGTTCAAAATGCCTGAAAAATGGAAAAAGATTTTCATTTCTTATGTAATTGTTAATGGTTCAAATTATTGTTGTTTTCTAATTTAATTTTAGTCACGGTGCTTTGCATTGGACACCAAGGGATCTTATGTGCATTTTTAAACGAAAATATATTATATTTAAAAAAAAAGAACCTCAGGCTTGAAGAATTTTTTTTATCCCGTGGGGGACGGGTTAAGAATACAATTCCCCCCCGCCGCTGGGTAGCGTCTCGTAAAAGGCGGGTAACCCAGTAGTTTGGTGGTAGGAGATTCATTCTCCGACTGGCTCGCGACCACTATCATGTCAAAGACGAACCGCCAAATATCTTATGTTCCGGTTCGATGGCATGTAAGCCAGCTCTCCCTATTCCCACCATTCCCATCCCTCCTCCCTCCTTCTGTCCTACATTCCCAAGGCTGGCAACGCATCCATAACTTTAATGTTGTGGATGTCTATGGGCGAAGGTAACCACTTAACACCAGGTGGGCCTTCAGCTCGTTTGCCTCCTTTATTCCATAAAAAAAAAAAAAAAAAAAAAGGAACATGAGGCCATTGTGGCACAGTGTAACAGTGTGTGTTTAATTGTAAACTTTATAGTTGCAGGTTCGATTCCTTTTCGGTGGAATAATTAATATTCACTGTTCCTATTGCCTAATTTCACTCGCCATGCCTAATACCTGAGACTAAAACATAATTTTAAATATTCACAATATTTTTTTAAAACGAAAATAGAACAAACCTGTAATTTGTAAGCTTGTAGAGTCGTCTATTAAACTTTCTTTTTCCAATATGACAGTTCCATTGAAATTCTCCTGTCTTTTTACATGACTTTCAGTACATCTGCTTAGTACAGCTTTTCTTAACGACTTATTTTTTAATGGCGTATGATACAAAATCGAGTGTTCTCGAGGTTTAACTTTAATCTCCGACATATTACAAATTTCCTCTAATTGCAACGAAAAACTTAGATCTTTATTTTGTTTTGACTTCAAATGCTTTGTTAAAACAGCCAAAGGGAACCTGCCTGTCGATGACCTTATATTAGTTCGAGCAAAAATACTTCTAGTGATATTATTTATTTTTTTAGGTGTATTGATATAAGTGTTGCCATTTTTAGAGTCCACTGTGTGAGTCCCATTTTCTACGGGCTCCTCATAAAATTCTTCATCATTTTTAGGATTCATTACACTATTTATTCTTTTGACCAACGTGTATAATAATTTAAGACGTTTTATTACTTGTTCTATAGTTACATTGTTATCTTGAGCTTTTGTCTTCTTCACGTCATACAAATGATCGCCTTTTGAACTTAACATGTTGCTGACGATTTTACATTCCAATTGTACTGAAAAAGAAAATAATCATGTGTACATACATGTAAATAACTTTACAGCGTTTGTGGCAGTGCTGGATTAGTCGTACGGTAGGTCAGAGAACCTAGTGTCAAGACACTCCGTTTTGTGGAGTGGAGGAACTCCACGCCGCGCTTTGTCTAACTACCAGAGCAGAAAAATGAACTTTTTGACAACAGAAAACGTATTTGCTGTAAGTAGAAATGGGACAGTTTCAAATAAAACCGAAAAAACAAAAAAAAATCATAACTCTGATATTACAAGCAATAATGACATGCTTTTTGGTAAGTGAACAAACTTTAACATTACTAATACACTGAAAATATCTACATGTTTCTAAAATAAGTGGAAGTAGATTTCCATTACTTTCAATTTTTTTTTAGGTAGTTACAACAAATTGGATGAATAAATCTTTCAAAATTGACAACGCGCAAATATTTTTTTTTAATTCCAGTAATAAACTACCTAGATTATTCGAGTTTTCTGATACAAATGGTGTATAACAAAAATGTTGATATTTTCTACTTAAAGCAAATACGCTTTTCGTCGTCGATCTATTTTTTATATAGAGCCCACAATTAGTTAAAATAGAACCCACAACTAATCGCCTTTACAGTCAGACGTTGTCCCACTGCGCCAGACGGCCCCTAATTTACATTAAATTTCAAAAACTTCAAATATTTGTGCAATAACGGCCATATCTCTAAAATCCTTTTTTCACAAATGAAGGAGAGAAATGATTGAGTAAATTTGTACTATTTAAAAACTTGAGAGGTGCTTTACATAAGTAATTATGATCATTTACCTAATTTTATTCAACTCAATGTTCTCGAAATTCGATTTTAACTTCACGCTGTATCCCGCACACAGCAGGGTAGGCAGGGGAAACTTAGTGTCGAGACACTCCGTTCCCCACTTTCCGTCGATTTCGCAGGCATTGCGTGTTTGCCTCGATACCAGAGCGAAGAAAAAGGAAATATTAAATATTTCCACTCCTAGAGTGGGAATCGAGCCCACAACGAGTCGATTACAGTCACACGCTTGTTCTCACGACTTCGCCCGCGTGATCTACGCAACTGCAGCTGGTTCGTGGCGTTATATAAGCATTTTCGCTTAAGTCAAGAGAGTTATATTATTCATAAAAAAAATCTCCTATTTCATCCTCTTGGGGGTAGATTTTTGAAAAAGTAGGTAACCAAGGTGTGTTCGCCTTGGTGTCATAACCTATCTTATGAGAAAATTCACGAGAAACACGTGGTATAGATTTTATTTTCAAAATTTTATCATTTCCTTTCATTTTTGAAAAAACATAGCGTTACGTAGCATATTTTTGACTCTGGGTCTTCCAACTATTTTCATTCCTCATTTCATCCAAATCAGGCTAGTGGTTTAGCCACGAAGGTGTAACAGACAGATAGAATTTCATAATATTATTGAAGATATCCCCCAAATATACTTAATGCAAATAGTATAATATATAATAACTGAATTATACGTAAATGCACTTTCATTATAAATAATCTTAATAAATATTTGTATAAATGCATATATTGAGATAAATGATAATCGTCACTGCAATGCGTATCTATTTTTATTCATTATATTATAATTTACGCTAGTCAGTTATTTAAATACAAGATAAGAACCTAGTGTCAATGTTTTTTTTTATATATTTGCATGTTAACATTGAAAATAATTTAAAAATAATCATTTCCTATAGTGGGAATCGAACCCACGAATGTACTTAGGTATGATTAAAAATATAAATAATATTAACCTTTTTATAAACATAAAACAATTTATTACTTACAACATTTATGATTCAATAGCGACTATTAAATTTGTCCAGAATGGACAATAAATAATTATAATTCCAAAAAATCATGCTTCATACTTTTTGTGTTCATTTTATTTCGCTAATAAAACTTCATAACAATCTTTATATTAGCATACTAGCATTATATTAGCATACTAGCATATTTTTATGAATTTTTACTTTTTTTTTTGTATAAGTTCTTGAACTTTTTACTTACTTTATATAAATTGTAATTTCTTTGTTTTCTTTTATTTGTAAATAATAATAACTGAAAATGACTGTCTGTCTACAATACACAAAAAATAAAAATGAAAATTTCAGATGCATGACCGATATTCAGTTAAATACATACAACATTAATTAATATCTATAAAAAGAGAATAAAATAAATACCTTTATTCAAATCTGCTAACAATGAGGTAATAAGTTCCCGAGAAGGCAATGCATCAGGTTCAAACTGCTTATACACATTGAAAAAATCAAATACAACACTACCAATATTAATAACTGAACACATTTTTTCATTATCATAAGCATTTGCTTTTGTTATCTCCAAGAGCTTTTGCTGCATCATTTGTAGAGCTTTCTGTAAAATGAAATGTAAATTACATTAGACAGCCTTTTAGTATTAGTATTATTTTATTATTATTTTCTTATTGTATATTTAAATCTGTGAATAAATATTTCCAACAGAACCGTTTGTATTTTACATCATGCCATGTCAAAATTGATTGATTTTTTTTTTTTTTAATCTTTTTTATTATAGAGGGTTTTTTCACTAAATGAATATGTCACCCTCGTCATTATATACAGTTAGATACATTTCTCACATCACATATTAGTACAATACAGTCATAGATAAGGTCAAAATTGATTGATGATTAAAATTATTATTAATGTTATTTTTTATACTGTCACTTAAAAAATACTTAGTGAAAAATCTGGTTTATACCTAACTATTTCAAAAGAAACTTACATCAGCAAATGCTGCTGGATCTACTATTAAAAATACACTGTCTCTTATTTGGTTGACTTCTTGATTCCATATGTCTATTAGCATTGAAGAGTGTGGACTGTGAGGGGACATCATAACGGCAGGCACTAAGTAAGGATCTAGAGCTTCCAGGCTTGCTAATGCACTGCGCAGTGTTAACACTCCTTGAAAATAAAATGACCACATACAGACTGAATTATGTTTTTGTAACATCAAAAATAGGTTGGTTTAATTACATTTAGTTCATAAAAAAAAGGTTGGTTTAATAATATTATTACAATGGCTGACTGAATTATTTTAATATTAATAATATATTATGTCCAGACCAATAGTTTGATAAATTGAAATTACATATACATTTTTTTATTATAATAAATCTTGGGATTTGTTTTATCATAGAATACCATCAAATACATAACCCAAAATGCCTGATACAGATACATACATTAAATACAATACCTACTTTTTTGATCTGATGAACATGACATAGCAAATGATCCAATATGCAACAGCCTTTCATTGTGTAAATCAAATTCCTTTATAAACAAACAATTTCCAACATCACCCTGATCAGTACATGCACATGTACCATTATTACATTCAAAATGGCTTCTTAGCTTTACTGCAGGTGAAATATTCTTGGTAAAACAATGAACAACTAGAGCTAACAAGGCTGTATTTGTATTAGTTTCCAATGCATATAGAACATCCTTTAGAACATCTATTAAAAGATTTACATTTGAGGGGTTTATTGGTAATTTCAGAGTGTCTAGAGTTGCAGGAACTGTGTCAAGATCCCCATTTATTATATTGCCAAGTAAAGATTTAGTTTCTCTTAGCGCCTGAAATGAAAAAATACTTCAAAAAACCAAGCCATTATATATTTAATTAAGTTTTTAAAAGTTTGACTCACTACTTGGCAGCGGGCTTTTACAACATGTTGATCTGTGAGTAGACAGAGACGGCATAAGGTCATTGAAGATAGTAACAACTCATCAATAGAAGTGTGTAGGGTTTGAACACATTCAACCAGCTGAAAATTTATGCATAATCATTTATAATCTTAATGTAATCAATTTTTATTGCGATTTTTTAAATTATACTGAATTGTTTTATAATGACAATATGAAGAATCTAAAGTACATGATTAACTTAAATATATAAAATAGGAATGTAAAAAAGAATAACTAATTTTATTTTACTTTGAATTAAAACAGATATACTTACTTCATTTTTCCAGAGAATTACAATTGAGTCAGATTTATTAAAATCATTTCTATATACAATACTACAAAGTTTACTCAAAACATCAAATGTTTGATCAATCCAGTTGACAAAATACATGGGTGAAATTAATATTGAATTGTTGAGAGATTCAGATTTATTGATTGATGATTTACAATTTACGAGTTCATCAACTGATAATAGTTTTTGGTAACACCAAGAAAGCCTTTCTAATGTGCATTGGCGACTTTCCTACAACAATAATCAATAAATGTAAATGTGAAATAATATATTAGTATCAACGTAAACAATTAATAATGTTATTTTTGTTCTAATATGTTTACCTGTAAATAAATATATTCCTTGTGTTCTAGTTTAATTATTTCTAAAAGTGTTATGAAACATTTTTTTATTTGGTCCGCACACAGTGTATAAACGTTACGAATGTTTCCAATGTGATCTTCAAGAAATGTATCGTTTATAATGTGTAATTTATTACTAATCCTTTGCAGTAAGGGATAAATTTTATTAATCAAAATGTCCTACAAAATTGTGAAGAAAAAAGTTATTTATTTAGTAAAAACATATATTATATTTGATTTCTTAAAAATAATAAATGTCCTACCACCGAAAATTTCACACATTCATGAGACTCTTTTGGGAACTCGCATATACGTAAATTCAGATCATTTACAGACATTTTTATGCAAGTATTAATAATTTATTATTAGCAATTTACAACTTGTAAGTAATATTCCGATTTGATCCTTACACAAGCAAATAAATTTAGATAAATTAACTAATTTAAGAGATTTAAATTCAAATTTAAAACGACTTAGGAACAGATAAGAAAGGTATGTCTCAACGAATATTAGTGCTGCCCATTTTATCGCATTAAATAGCGGATCTAATTCGATTAGTTCGATACTATATCGAAATATATAGAATATTGTTAAAAAAAACGTTTTCTTGATTGTTATTAATGTATGATTAAATTCCAATTCATTAGTGATGCCTACTTAAGTATCATATTGGCTTACATATGTTAAGAAAATTATCAAAAAGCTAAAAACATTAAAGATGTTATATCTTTAGGCTGTGGTTAACTATCTAAATGTATTAATTGTATATTACACTATATACATTTTATTTTAATTGTAATATTTTTTGCATTTAACGACTTTAAATTAAAATACTTAAATAGTTGACTTAAATAGTAGTTAGTAATGTTCTTCTCTATTGTTCTTTACGTTGTGGTTTTTAGGTGTGTCATTTGTATATAATTAGTTTTACTAATATTACGTAAAATGGAAAACACACGATGAACAAGCCAGGATTATTTTGCTTTGTTTTATTATGATCGTCGTTGTGTACTCAACACTGAATCGTCTTTATAATAAAAAAAATACTTCTCAAAATAAGTGTTTTCTAAACATTAGTTTACTATCAATGATTTACATTAAATTTAATACATTCTAATGAAGTGCCTATAGTAGAATTATTTTAATATTTTTTGCATTTTATTATTTTATACATCACATATCTATCATATAAACTCAATTTAAAATATAAAATCATCTAATTTATATTTTTCGTTTGTTTAGAAATTAGGATGTGCAGAAATCTATCTATCTGTAGCTTTTTGCAATAATTTATTTATTATCTGTCCTTATAATTTGCATCGAAGATTTTGATAGATTCATTGAACTTTATATTTATAAGAAATAAACAGAGATAACTAAGAAAGTACATAATAATGAGTGAATTAGTTTGGGGTATCAAAAACGGCGACATAGATCAAGTAAAGGACATTGTGGAAAAAAATGTAAGACATGTTAAAAAAGCATATGATTCAATTTTTGATTCGTCATTAATGTTAAAGAAAGATGTAATTGTGATTAAACGCCTAAATATATGAATTATTCGAAGTATTTAGAGTTAATGTTATTATTAGATGTACATCGTATGTTCACTAAGTATTATAAATTCCCAACTATATAAATTTCTATAAAACTGCTTGTTCTCAGAAAATTGATGTCAACGCGCTTATTGATGGCCGTGTTCCTCTTCATTATGCCGCCGACTATGGACAAACAATTGTAGTAAACTATTTGCTGGACAAAGGGGCTGACCCTAATGTATGTTATATTGACAGTTTTTATCTAGTAATATAGTATTATATAGTATGATAGTATGGTAGAAATAATATATAGTATTTAAACAAAATTTAAATTGCATTATACTATAAAAAATTATGCTATTTTTTTCTTCATGCGTAACTCAGTACCTTTATTTTAGATTATATATTAACAAACATATTTAAAATCTTTAGACTATACTGACTGTTTCAGATGGTTGACAAACATGGTATATCAGTTATTCTTGCTGCTATTTGGGAAGGGCACACTGACTGTGTTAAAACATTACTAAAACACGTAAGATATAACTGTTTATATTAAATAAGAATAAATTAAATGCAAATAAAAACCATCACTAACATTTTACAGGGTGCATCTAAAAATGGTAAGACACCTGATGGAACACCATACATTGATGCAGCAGAAAAAGATGAGATCAAGGAACTTCTAACATAGAAAATGTTACTTAATTTTTAAGTTAAATTTCGCTCACATTCTCATTTTTTTAAAGCTATGATGGATTATAATAAAAAAAGGAAAATTAATCACTACAAGATATTTACATGCATTTATTTATATTTATTACATTTATATATGATCAATATATGAAAAATATAAAGCATTGATGTGTTATGACTGCGTCCATTAGTAGTATTTTTTTGTAAACTAACAAGATATGTTTAAGTCATGTAAACTAACAATGCACGAAACATAATGAAATGTGTTTTAGATTATGTGTCTACAGCATTTCTTTACTTCTAAAGGCCTATACTCTAATCTAGCAAATAAATTATTTTACATTACAGAGAAGGCAACTAGGGAGTATCAATATAAAAAGTAATTTTTATTGCTAAAATAAACAAAAATGTGATAATCAAACTGAGTTTTATTTCTGTTCAGATCATACAATAGACAATGTATTGTAAAATATATTAAGTTAGATAAAGTTGCCTTATTAATACTAGTGACAAATAATAAATTAAGTTATGTATAATTTAAATAACAATTGTAGATTGTAGACATCATTATTATATCTTCTTATTAGAATTCATCTTTCCCTGTGGTATACTTTTTATACTTATTTTTTGTAGCTGGACAATAACAAGCATTTTGCTGTGCATCTAAATATGACTTACAGCCAAGTGTAAGTGTTCCAGTGAATAGTAATTTAGCTGCACCTTTACATCCTGCATTAAAATAAAAGATAAAATTACATAAAACACTGAATGTTAAATAATGTGGCAAAATTGATTTAAAATATTAATATTTTATTTCAACATACCTTTGGTGATAGCATCGCCTGCAACATTAACACTTTTATATGTATCACAGTAATTGTATAAACATTTCTTAAATTCTAAGTCACATACTTCTTTTCCACTATTACATGTGTCATAGCAAATATCATGTGTATCACAACATTTTGTCATTTGTTCAATTGGTAGGTATTCAGATGATATTTCAAACCCAAGAGAACCACAGCCATCAGATTTAGGTATATGGTTCCTGTTGCGAACAGGTTTCTGTCCTAAAGAGAAAAATATTGGAACATGACAAAATTATTATTATATTCGTATTGAACAATTAATAAACATTGAAAAGTAAAGACAAATATATACCTTCAGGGCAGTTAAATATACACTCTTCTTCTACAGCAGCATCAAAAACTTCATGTAAAGATTTAAATTTTTCTGCCACAGTTATAACATTTTTAAAAACATCTCCAAAAACTGTTTCTGCAGATAGTACAGCATCCCTCAAATTTCGTAACATGCTCGAACCAAATCCAGTATATGCGTATGCAGCAAAAGTTAAGGCATAAATAAATATTTTCTTATACGGGATCTCCATTATTATGTTTAGTATTTATGTAATTTTCTTTTAACATTTCTTTCTCTTGGAACGACTTAAGATATTACTGACGTGTCTAAAAGAAATTGGTAGCAAAATCATTACACATCATTAACGTTATTTATATCTGAAGTATCACGTAAGTTGAAAAATAATGTTTGAATTATACTATCAACTATCAAAGTCAATGTTATTGTCATTTGTCAATATCGCTGTATTGAATTATTTATGTCACACTGACTATGGGTGGTTACGCCTAAAAACCATAAAATAAAGAACATCAACAACACTTACTACAGGAAATCTTTTATGATAAAAGAAACTTATTGTCTTTTTTGGCAATATAGAAAAAATAAAATAATGAATAAAAATTAAATAACTTTATTATTTTATTTTATCAGAACTTTACAATTGCAATATTTGTTCGAAGCAAACTAGAAAACTGCACTGAATTGAGTGTCTTAAAAATTACGAGTTAGCTTATAATAGAATAATTGAAATACAGTAATAAAATTGGATAAAAATCAATCATCAAAATTTTAAAATAATAGTCCCAAAAAGGTTCAAAAGTTATACAAAAATTCTTAATTATAATACTTATTTAAATATGATTTAGTTAGAAGTTATAAGTATCACGTAAGTTGAAAAATAATGTTTGAATTATACTATCAACTATCAAAGTCAATGTTATTGTCATTTGTCAATATCGCTGTATTGAATTATTTATGTCACACTGACTATGGGTGGTTACGCCTAAAAACCATAAAATAAAGAACATCAACAACACTTACTACAGGAAATCTTTTATCATAAAAGAAACTTATTGTCTTTTTTGCCAATATAGAAAAAATAAAATAATGAATAAAAAATTTAATAACTTTATTATTTTATTTTAACAGAACTTTACAATTGCAATATTTGTTCGAAGCAAACTAGAAAATTGCACTGAATTGAGTGTCTTAAAAATTACGAGTTAGCTTATAATAGAATAATTGAAATACAGTAATAAAATTGGATAAAAATCAATCATCAAAATTTTAAAATAATAGTCCCAAAAAGGTTCAAAAGTTATACAATAATTCTTAATTATAATACTTATTTAAATATGATTTAGTTAGAAGTTATTACTATTAAATTATACGAAATATCGATATTCTAAAAATAAATCGATATCAACTTTTGTACATCTCTATCTCACTCGAATATCCGGTCGCCATGTTAATTTAAAAAGTTATCCTTTTCCGTTTTGTTGTCGAGAAAATGACGGGCTTTAGTAATAAGGTGAGATGAAAAATTGAAAATTAAATTATAAATAATAGTTATGTGTCTTATTTTATATTTTAAAGATAAACTATAATACTTAATTATATTCCAAGTGTTCTTTTTATTGTTGTACTTATAATTGGTCTAATATCGTGATGTACACGTGCTGGCTTGTGAAGTTGCGGTAAACTCAGATGAAGAAACATTGTAATATTCGGGTTTTTAATATTAGTTTCCTCATTTTTTTTAACTGATTCAACATACATTTGTGTATTTCATAGAAACATGACTAAATATAGCATTCTTATATATTTTTAATTTATTGAGGTTAGAATTGTAAATGTCCATAGTATATAGTTATATATTATTTTCATGCTTTATTTAATATTTTAGGCCATAGTAATCGATGGCCGTGGCCATCTATTGGGCCGTCTGGCTGCAGTGATTGCAAAAGTACTTCTTGAAGGAAACAAAGTTGTTGTTGTAAGATGTGAACAACTCAACATCTCAGGAAACTTCTTCAGGTAAGATCATTAAATGACATGTTACCTAAAAATAATCTAACCAATTTGAAGTGATGTTTATTTGGGTAATTTGCGACTGAAAAACTGTGTTGCTAACATTTTTTAAAGTCTGATCTATATGTAATTAAATGTATTTTATGTTTTATTTTCTTATCATATTAAGTAATTTTTATTTTTTCATAGGAACAAACTGAAGTTTATGTCATTCTTGCGCAAACGCTGCAATGTCAACCCAGCCCGTGGTCCATTCCACTTCAGAGCACCATCAAAAGTTTTGTGGAAGACTGTCAGAGGTAATTTGGTCATGTTACTAGTTTAGAAACACCTTAGAGAATTAACCTAAAATTAAAATATGCTAATGATTATTTTTATTTATTACCTACATTATTTGACAAAATTATGATAAACATACAAACGTGAGGCCATTTGATCACATGTTTAAAATCTTAAATTATTTTAAGAATTTTTTGTAACGAAATTATTATGTTTGCAAAGGCATGATTCCACACAAGACTGAGAGGGGAAAGGATGCTCTGAGAAGACTCCGTGCATATGATGGTTGCCCTCCTCCATATGACAACCGTCGTCGTGTTGTAGTACCCGCAGCTCTCCGTGTATTCTGTTTGAAACCTGGTCGCAAGGTAAGGCTTGAATAAATTTAATTGAAATTAAATATTATGTGTATTTTGTATAGGAAAATTATAAACAAAAACTTTTATATACTTTGTCACTAGGAGTGATTTACAAACATTGGAAATTACTTGTTTTTATATAGTTTTTTTATAGATTAGTTTGGTTTTTAATATTAAAATAAATAAAACTACTAAGGCAGCTAAACAATTGGTTAGCAATTTCGTTCCCACCTTGGGGAATGATTATATTTAGTTATTTTTATTTCTCTACTCTGGTAATTTAGATAAAGTGCCATAAATAAGCAATGCTTTAAATTCAGTCAAAAGTAACTAGTGGGGGGCAATTTTTTTCAATACTGGGCCACAAAATTTAATAATTTCAAAGGGGGGCCAGAATTATAAAATTGTTCTATTTTTCAATTTTTTGCAACTATAACTCAAATATTTTAAATATATTTATTATGACCCATAGACTATTCAACAAAATAGCTTGGGGGCCATACTTTATCAATCATGACTCTTTACATTAGGTTCTCTTTGTCTACCCTGCTATGCTATATTAGTGATATTGTATGAATTTATGTACATATTGGTTTGCAATGATGTTTCATATTGGGTAATTTGCGACTGAATTGTTGTTTGTTGAAAAATTAAAAATATCTGAGTAAAATCATTAAGATATTAATTAAAATAGTTTATTTTTTATTCTTACATATTTTTATTTTGTATTCTAGTACTGTCATGTGGGCCGCCTTTCTCATGAGGTCGGATGGAAGTACCGTGATGTTGTCCGTAAGCTGGAGGACAAGAGGAAGTTCAAGACTATCCATAGAGTTTCCTATGAAAAGAAACTGAAGGTATGTTAATTTAGTATTCCATTTTATTAATAGATTTTTTATGTATATAAATAGATAGTTGATATATACTAGAGCACTTAATCAAGAACAGTTCAGATGTAAAAAGAAAGTTTAAAATTATACTACAATTATTACAGGTTACAATTACAATAATATTTTTAAGTTCACATGATGATTAACAACTTACCTACATTATTTGATGTTTATGAAAAGAAATCTTAACTGATATCAAACTAAGTTAAATTTATTTAATTTGTAAAATAAGTGATATTAATGTAATGATTTTTCTTCTTCTTTTTAGAAAATCACCAAGGAAGCCGGTGAGAAAGTAGCGAAGGTAACAGCTCCCTTCACTGCTGTCATGCAATCCTATGGATATAATTAGGACTAAGGAAATTATATAAAAAATAAACCTTTGGTTGCCCAACTCTAGTTTTCTTTTTACCTTATTTCACCTATTTCTCTCATAATCTTAGACTTCCTGCTGCATATAAAATTTATTTTTATGTCAGTTATAATTTAGCTGTTTAGAATAAGTCTTAAGAGTATCTTAAAGTAAATTAAATTTAATTGCAATAAAAAATTATTTCTGTATGCTATAGATTTTTCTGAAATATATATATAAAAACGAAATTGCAAAATTACACAGGGTGATGATTTCACATGAGGATGATATTTTGAGGATATACATTAGTGTTTTTTTACATTTTTGAATGAACCAAGAATTTCAGGACTAAAAAGCCTTTTTAACAATTTTTTTTTATTGAATAAAGGAGGTAAACGGGCAGAAGGACCACCTGATGGTAAGTGGTTACCTTCGCCCATAGACATCCACGACACTATAGGGGTTAAGGATGCGTTGCCGAGCTTGTGGGTACAGGAGGGACGTAGGATGGGAATGATGGGAATAGGGAGAGAGCTGGCTTACATGCCATCGAACTGGAACACATCAGATATTTGGCGGTTCGTCTTTGACATGCTAGTGATCGCGAGCCAGTCGGAGAACAAATCTACCACCAAGCTACTGGGTTACCCGCCTTTTACGGGACGCTATCCCAGCTGCAGAGGGGAATGTATTCTTAACCCGGGATGGGTTAAGAATACTTTCCCCTCCGCAGCTAAAAGCCGCAGCCCACGGGTAAAAAATAATTATCTGGGGATAGTCGATGTAGTGACTGACATACATACGAATTTCTAATTTACATAATGAATGAGTCCTTAACATTTTTTAAACATTTTTATGTTGTATTCTATGTAAGTGTTATTCAAAATACTCGTATTTAGAGACATTTTTCCATACAATATAAAAAAATGATAGCAGTAGAATTCTGACTCTTAGTAAATCGTAATAAGTGTGTAAGAATTTCGACCCAATGGCGGATGTAGAACGCATGGTTTTGATGGTACGGCACGAGCAGAGCGCTTGGAAGGGTTCCAAGAGGTGAGAATTTCTATACGTTTTCCAAAAAAAATGTTTTTCCTTAATGTTTACTTGTACCCTTGATACAATTTTAAATAGCTATATTTAGGATCTCTTTTGTCGTGTACTTCAAATGGTAAAGACCGCGTCCGCTTTGGCAGTTTGTGGAAGAGGACTTTCCCTCCGCTTTGAAGCTACCCTATATTCTATTTAACTTAAGCATAAGACCATCGGTGAAGTAATCTGCGCTGGGTTAACTTAGGCAGACTGATCTCGTCCTCACAATGAATCAGAACGTACTGCTGCTACTTTGAGACTAACAATCATAACAAAATATATTTTTTTCTAAAAATTAAGGCATTGTACAGGAATAATATATAAATAGTTTTGTGAAGAACAAAATATAAATAATTTAGGAGATATTATATTCTAATTATCTTCCTGTTTTAAATTTGATACTTTTAAATGTGTCCTATAGAGTTTGTATGTGTACCTACCTACTATAATACTGAATGTTTTTAAGCAAAAAAATCACATCTCCGTAATAACCTAGCGCTCTAGTTTGTGTGTCAGTCTGCTTGATGCGCTTTCACGAATTCGAAATGATAATAGTTGAAAATCCAAGGTCAAACGTAACATAAAAAATCAAAACTTAAAGAGTTCATATAGGTGAAGATTTTTTTTAAAAACCAAGAAGTCTGGGAACACCACTATGCCTCTGAGATAGAACCACAAGCCTAACTTAAAAAAAAAACGAGTAGGTACCACCTCTTTTATTGTGATGCCCTGATACCCTTCCTTACTACTTACTGATGCCTTACTCTTAAATGGTTGTCATTCGACGCCGAATTAAGAGTTACCTGTCCAATTATAATTGTAACGTATTGTAGAACTTAGACCAACTCCCCTACGCACGAGTCATGGTGCACTCCATAATCACCAATATCCCGGGAATCCTTTTGGTAGGGCGGCCATATAATGCCGACATTGACGAGGATTTTTTTTGTTGTTATAATATCAAAGGCCTGAAATATTTTGTGATCTAACAGAATTTTTTTTAACTCTATAAAAGGTATAATTATAATTTTTAGCTCATACGGTATAAGACATAAATATAATAACGTAAGCAGGAATTAATTTTCAATTGCAAAGGTAGAAAAATTTTGTTGCCAATTTTCGATGAGGACTTGCCTCTGTGGTAAATGAAATTATATAAATATGGTATAGATATGGAAAGGAGAACAAAGCAAACGAAGTTGAATACAGCAACTAATTGTATATCTATGATTTTCTAATATACCTAATGGTTAAACATATATGTACATATAGTGCGGTCGTCGTGGCGCAGCGGGCTGGCTTTAAGGCAGACGGTTGCAGGTTCGATTCCCGCTCGGGGAAATAATTATGCATATTATATTCATTTCTCCGAGACGGTACCTAAGACGAAATGCGGCTTTGAGTTCCGCCGCTAAACCCGCCTAGTCGTGTGTAATGAGTGTCTTGACACTAGGTTATTTATAAAATATAAAATATATATACAGAAAAACTGATTACAAATATATAAATAGAAGCTTTCGTTTGACGTCATACAATTTCAATTTACGGTTCCATATCCTGCTCCAGTAGGTTATTAGATCAGATAATTATTTCACGCGCGGGACAAATTTTCTTGTGCAGCTGTGTCCTGCGATAAAGCGCGAATAGAAGGATTATAGTGGTACTAAATATTCTAGATACTTTTCATTTTAAATATAGTTTAGAATATATGAAAACGTGAGTACTGCTTCATTAATCTAGAGTTAATTTACTGAACCTGCTTATATATTATAAGAATTCGACAAATTTAAAAATCGATCTATTATCTTGTGCCAGCTTTTTTGTTAACTATAAAAATAAGGAGAGAACAGTTATAAAAATAATATAAATTTAGTTGATGACATATGATAATATGTAATGATGGTAGATATTTAGTTTATCAGTTATATTATGTCTTCTAAGTCTTCTTATAGTAATTAGCAATTCTATAATATAATTAATTCTATGTTATAATAAGCCCTGTGTTAACCGTAAGGTCACTATAATAAGATTATTACTTAATTAACGTTATTTTATATTAAACATATTTTATTCGTGGGTTCGATTCCCGTTGCGCTGAATTTTTTATACGTTTTCTAATAAACCTATTTCAATTACAAGAATATTATTTGTATCGAAATTTGATATATCACGAATTGCTATCTATTGTATCACACAATCTCAAGTATCAAGCTGGTCGATCCTTTTACATAAGAAACAACGATGGTTATTTGAAAATTGAAATCCGTTCTAGCGTTTAATAGAAGTTCAATCAACATGGCGTTTCAACAGTATAAAAAGCCGAGCCGGGTCTTCCAAAGCATCAGAACAAGTTCAGCTTTCTCCAGTTCACATCAAGTACAGTAAAAGGAACCAAGACAGCAGGACAGGTACTATGAATAAGTGGCGTTTACTACTTTTCTCGGTTTTCGGCCTCCTACAAATAACTACTTCAGATCGCAATTTTATTAATGGAAGGTATTCCTGTTGCGATCATTCCCAGCGATACTCTGAATCGGATACAAGGATTATTACATATGAACCGTATCGTGTGCACCGAGATCTACCTGACCTACAACAAAGAAAATTGTCAGACAGCCCTACACCAGTGAGAGAACAAGAAGTGAAATCCACTCGTAACATACGTTATCGAGAACGACTTTCTTCAAGTCCTTCAGATGAGGATCGTGCTTTTGACAGACGTTTGTCCAGAGAAAGAAATGTTGAATATAATCAGTCTGAACGAGATGAAAGTCAACGAGATAGATTTGCACGAAATCACGATAAATTAACATTACCTTCACGATTTATGGATACATCTCGTTATTCTTACAAATTTAATAATGAAGACCGAGTGAACCGCGAAAACGAAAATATGAGACAATATGACATTATTAATTATCTGTCTGTGCAGAGGGACGTCGACAATGCCCGTAGAAACAATGAGAGATTGGTGCGAGGCAGAAAAAGTTCAGAGGAGTCAGCTACTAGATTTCGTAGAAGTGTTTACATCCCTGAAAATAGATTACACCGATTGTCTAGGAACACTGATACAATTAGACGTGAAGACCAGAGACTTACCAGGAAAAATACTCAAATTCGTAACTCTGGCGTATTCGAGGAAAATATACGTTTTGTTAGAGAATCTTCTCAAATCGAAGAGGATCAAGTTAACAATAACCGAAGGGTAATATCAAAACGAAACTTAGACTCTTCAAGGCATAGCATATCTGTAGATTTACGTAGCGACAGAAATGAAAATAGACAACGCAGGTCTGTTTTAGATGTTAGTAGGCAAGAATTTCCACAATTAAGAGCCACGAATACAGTTGCAAGACATATCAAATACTCCAGAGAATTAAACCAAATATACGAAGCAGACAATTTAAGGTCCATTTCTAGAGATTTGCGAAATATCAGGATCACAGAAACTCGTGAAAGAGGACGATTTATTGAGCAAGATGATAGACGCGAAAGGAGCATTAATCTTATTCGTTCAGTGTCAAGTAACCGGGAAATATCTGACATTAGACGCCAAAGAAATGAACTTCGTGAACGTAGGGCTCAGGACAATTTTGACTATAGACAAAATAGAGACAGTTTCCAAACAACCAATATCCGGGATAATCCGAGGAACCGTAGGTTAACTGATGTGAGATATGAAAGAATAATAACTTTACGTGAAGAACAACGTAGAGATAACAGCAACGACAGAGATCGACCCAGAGACTTATTATCACTCGCTACATACAGATATCGTCAATCTGGTGAGTCTAGAAACAACAGACATATAATTCGCGAAAATAACTGTCAAGACCAACTTAACACAAGGCCCGAACATTTAATTCAACCAGTGGTTACTGATATTAGACGTGAAAGGAATATAATTCGTGAAAATGTTAATAGACAGGGTAGATTCACCATTAATCGAGAAGTTGTTTCTACGACTAATAATCGCAATGAACGTATTAGTAGGGAAGTAACTGATGTAAGGCAAGAAAGAGAGGCACTTCGCGAGGAAGTCAGAGTAAATAGAAACAACATTAGGCGAGACCAAACACGGCCTTCTAGGCTCGATGTTCACATTAGAATAATGGATCAACGAGGAGCTGATATCATACGTGAAGAACACGCTATTCGTGAAGAGAATATCAGGCAAACTCGATCTACCATTAGGCAACTAGCAAGGGATGTTTCCTGGATTAACATCCGCAATGAACAAAGATATCGTGAACTTGACGATGCCAGACGTGAACGAAGAGTAGTCCGTGAAGAACACAGGCAATACATTCTAAATATCAGACAAGGTTGGTCATCATCTAGACTTCGCACGATCAGTACGTTGAGAAGATTAGACGTTCAACGCGGTATAAACATTATCAATGAACAATCTGAAACAAGGTTAGAAAACGCAGAAGAAAAACGAGATTTAAAACGGCAGGAGAGACATACGTCTAGACGGCACAATAATGAGGTGAGACAATTACAGATTAATTCCCGCAACATGCAAGAAATAACTGTAAGACAGCGTATGTATGAAATATCTGTACGTGGCAATGTTTTAAATGTAATCCGAGATAGCCGAGACAATCTTGCGCAGTTGGACCGAAATACACAAGGACTTCGCACGAGGCAAAATATTAGATCAATCCTCCGCAAAGATGATTCTGAAAGCCGTAGAGCCAATATATTAAATATTAATAATAGATTAAATGACAGAAGAAGTGTTAGACAGGAAGGTAGAGATACCTTCAGAATCCTCAGCAGAAATATTCGCGATGTTTATGATGTAAAAGAAAACAATAAAATCAGCGAAAGGACTCAACGACGTGAATCGCAAAGGGTTGACTACAATCTAAGCTTCAGGCGAGACGAAAGAGACAATTTCCCATCTCGCGACGCCCAAACACCTAAAATTTATAGGACGAGAGAAGATAATGAAAGACTACTACGAACAGTCCATGAAAGATTAAGCATGCGAACTTATCGAGATGAACCAAAACGTATGGCAGCTGAAAGAGAAGAATTACATCGAACCAGATCACAAAGCATAACTGATAATCGTGAAACTAAAGATAGTCTTGAGAGAAACCTAAATACTAGAACCACTCGTGGAGAACGACTTAGGAAGAACGATGACGACCGCGCTGTAAGACGTGACACGAGGCGGATTTCTGTGATCACAGAAAACCGATTTAGAACCTCTGAGAAAAATATTCGTTCCGTTCCATTGACATATAAACCAGATACTGATACATTTGAAATGAAATGGCAATATTTGTTCTATACTTTACAAGCGATCTATTTGCTAAGCCTCTTTATGAAAATACCTAAAAACGAAGAGGGCAAAAGCAAATTAAGGTATGTGAAATTTTAAACTTAGTGTCAATTTACAATCACGATTCGTCAGTGCGATGTTGAATATTGAATCATTAAAATCTTATTCATCTTGTAATAATTTCCTTATTTAATTTTATATATCTTGGCTATCCAATATGTATTTTATGAATGTTACAGGCTTAAATGCTTTTCTCTCTCAAATCTTTTAACTCTACCAATTCTAATGCCATGTGTCTTTATATATTTTATAACTTTTATTTCAGAATTATTACCTGGCTGGCTCCCATGAAAACTTTGAAGATGGAATAAGCAAACTATTCAAACAAGTATATTCTTTTAGGAAAATTGTACTCAAGTTATGTAATTAAAATGTTTAATGTAATATTAAATAAAAGTGCAAATATATAATTATATAATCATTTATTGATTTCTTATTCATTCAATACCATTTATAACTTAAAGTTAAAAACAATCTAAAACAAACATTGAAGAACTAAATTTACATAAATGTAACTTAAAAATGAAATATTTAACTTATAGTCTATTTATAGATCTAAAGTATCAGTTTTCTTTTTGTGCTGAGCTTCATACCATGCCTTGGAGATCATCCTCTTCATTTCATCATCACCTGTTTCATACCTGAATGTTCAATGCACAAAAATATTATTAGTATATTGTTTTTTTTTTTCAGAAAACACAAAAATTACTCTCATCATTGTTAGTTAATTAATTTAATGCATTTATGCTTTAAAGTATACTCATAACAAGTTTAAATGAATTGAGAGTGGGTGATGAATTGATTTAATTTGTCCTCAATTGTATATGCCTATAATTTTAATTTCATCTTTATCTATTAAAATGAATCAACTTACATATTCTTCATTAGACTTGTAATAGAGTCTTGTGGATCTTTCTTATCCATATCATCAGTCTTGAACCTATTGTTTCTTTGATCCTCAGATTTCTTTTCAATCTCTGTCATATGAGACCACTTTGTGTTGGGTTGTGATTTAGCAAGGAAGATGACTACCATGTCTGAAAAACAAACATTTAGAAATACTTTTCAAATAGGTTCACTTTGGTTTCCAATTCATTTTTTTTTAGCTTCACACTGTATCCCGTACACAGTAGCGTAGGCAGGGGGAACCTAGTGTTAAATACTCCATTCCCCAATTTTCACTGAATACGGTGGCATTGCGCTTTACCTCTGATACTAGAGTGAAGGAAATGGAAATATTAAACATTTCTTCTACTCGAGCGGGAATTGAACCCACAACTAGACGTTTTCAGTCACACATACATGCCACTGCGCCACTCTCTTCTATGGCTTCGGTGGCTTCTAATTCATGATGCAATATTACAGGATATTGCAAATATACACAAATTAACTGCATTGAAATTTTTAACATTTTAATAAATGATTAAGTAGCTTAAATTTTCCCTTACCTGTTTTTTGTTTCCAATGACTTTCACTGACATTAACGGAGTGTAGCAGTTTATTAATGACAAGCAAATAGTCTTTGTTTTCCAAATTTTCCACATGAAGTTCCATAGATCTTTCAGTTAATTTGCAGAATACTTGTTCTTTTGGTATATTCTGTACATTTTTTAGAGTCACAAACACTTTAATAAATTTGTCTGATTGATCCCAACCTTAAAATATTTAAAGAATGATTATAGTATTCAGATATGTTTAGATAAACTTTAATAACTTAAACAACTAATTTAATAACTTGATAGATATAAAACTAATTTATTCTATCATATTTCAAGCACTACTAATAAAATCTTACTTGAGAACATAGGCATATGTATGATATAGGCATTTGTCTTGACCATTACACAAAGGGGTTTCCACCTTTCATATGAACATATGAACAATATAAATGAAAAAAATATTTAAAACTGTTGTTTTTTAGCTTCCTGCACAGTTCTTATTACGAAAACATGTTGTAGTCTTACCATATCCATTTAATTTAATTTGATATCGTTTAGATGATTGTGATGTGGTGGGCACGGGGGAAACTTCCATCGGAGTATCCTTTGGATCTTCTTTCAAACTGATCAATTCTGTTTCTAGTTTTCGTATTTCTAATGACAGAATGTCTTGTACTTTTTTGCGTTTGGCTTGTTTCAGTAACTCATTAAGTTCATCGACGTCACTACGAAGCTACGAAAATAAAAAAAGATTAAAATAATATATTATTATTGTATAAAAGCTCTATTAGGATTATTTTATTTAAATACTTACCTCGTTTATTTTTGCCGCAGACATAGTGAATTAAGATCAGGTAAAATGACGGTCTAATAGAATATGTAATTACTGTTTCCTATAAAAATAATCTTGTTTAAAATTAAATAAGAGTACTCTGATGCGATCTTTATACACAACTTTACTTGTAAATTACTCAAATTTCCGAGTCACCGCAATCACGCTAGCGTTTGACAATTTAATAACAAATGGAATGGATGTTCATTGACAGATTTTTGACAGTCAAAGCGATCTAGTTGATTCTAGAAATATTCGTTTAAAAATGGGTTAATTTAAAGTATAATAAAATTATTTTATATAGAAAAAAGTTTATAAAATAAAAATTATTTAAATTAATGCAAAAAACATCATTAACTTATTTGTATCTGCCTTCGAGATAATAATGATTAATATTATTTTTATAAATTTAGCGTTTATGAAAAATATTTGTCTACATCTTGCATTACTTATTAATTAGGTAATTACAATTCTACTTCCATTAATTTTGAGCTTTTGCTTATTAAACAACGTAGTTCAATTAGGTTCGATAAGTTTGTCCTTTATATGTATTTAACAATCAACTGTATCTTTTTTGTGAAGTCATCTTTGGTAGACTTCTTTGTTCTTAGTATTTTAACAGGAGCCAAGACTCCAAATACATTTATAGCTTGAATATATCAGAAGACACAGATGTACTGAATATAATATTTGGTATATATTGTTCCATTTTCATTTTTAATATTTTAGTTATTCACAGCATATTACGAGTAGAGTTAATTTAAACAAAAAATAAACATTGCCAATACTGGTGAGACTGTTGAAGGATATAACATAAAACCTCTCATCCAAATATAAATACAGTTTCCGTACCGTCGCGGGTAATAAAAAAAAACATATTTATACAGGTATTTATTTAATTTCACTATCATTCTTATAATGACTAAACATCGAACGAGTGTTACATGCATAGGGGTAATAATTAAACACGACAAGTCAAGTTGATAAACAACACAATTGTCTTACAAGATTTTTTTTACTATTATCATGATATACAGATCTTTACACGTAAGCAACAATAGGTTCATATTAATATAGTTGTACGCTTTTTCCCAAATAGCATGGTAGTTAGAGAGTATCTAGTCTCATGACAGTCCATTCTCTACTTTCCGCCTGAAATTGAGACTTGCTTGTTTAGTGACAGAACTCAACAACCCGCTTTGTTTTAGGTACTAGAGCAGAGAAATTATTATATAGGGTTTGACTCTTACTCGAAGAACTGATGTTCTTCGAGTAAGAGTCAGACCCACAATTCATGTGTGGCATTTAGAAACTGTCTTACTGCGACAGACCAAGACAACCCTTTCACAAAACAATTACATAAAATAAGAAAAGTGATTTATATTTTAATAGTCTGTGCTGAACCTGCTCCCTATAAATTAAAAACTACGTAATGAGGATGTAAATTTGGTTTTAACTATAGCAATTACAATACCGGTAAGATGAAACGTCGGCCCTTTTTTTGGATTTTCATACATATTAGATACACACACTGATTACATAATTTTATTATTAAAAGATTATTTAATGCTTAAGCTATATTCCAATATCAAGTAGTATACTTTAGTTTAAAACAAACATTTCTTTAGTAAGTTATTATTTTGTCTATACTTTAAATTTCAAATCAGGATTGAGGAAAAAGGTTTGAAGAAACAATTCAAATATGCCAAAAACAAATGAATTGGCTAAATGCTTGACAATTCGAATTCCGTTCTAAAATTCTATATTGATTTTCCAAAAAAACATTTTGAATGTTAGGTTATTACAATTTTGTAGTTTTTTTGATGATATTGGAATAATAGAATAATTAGAATAATGTAGTAGTAATTAGTTTTTGCGGTGGGCGCGGTTGCGACGCATGTTGGTCTGGCACTGCGGGCAGTACCACTTGCCTTTGGGAGGCGCTGTGATACCGACACACGGGTAGTGGAACCATTCGTATGGGCACTGAAAGAGATAATTAAATAAGTTTAATATAGTCAAAAAAATGTAATGTCGTATTTTATTGAGGTCTTTTTAGATATCTGCATTTTGAAGAGTAGTTAGTTCTTAAGTAACTAGACTAGGGAAATAAAGACTTTCTTAGGAAAATAAACACATTGCATGTTAGGAGAGACAACTGATATTTAGACATTAACAGAACTAAGACAACATTAACAGCAAAAAATATATAATTTCATCTAACAATTATTACAGATTTTAGCGCTTATTTAATTAACTCAAACATCACAATATGAAAGTTTTAAAAAGGTTACTAATTAATAAGCAAGACACTAAACATACATCTTGATTGTCACAAGCCACCATATGTCCGTAGGACACCTGGTTACAAATGCAGTATCTTGGTTCGTTGGGATCATATGTCCATTCTTCCTCCATTGGTTCTTCAATCGCCACATTGTTAACCACTGTGCTTATGGCACTAAGGAGTAAAAGTACATCAGTTAAATGTATTTAAAAAATAAATAGATATGGATTTAATATATTTTCTATAGATAAATTTATTTTCAACAAAAAGCCTCTGAAATGCCACAACATCAAATTAAAATGTATACATAATCAATACTTATATTATAACTGCAGAATTCTGTCTGTTTGTCTGTCACACTTTCACGGCTAATCAACTAATCTAATCCGATTTGGATGAAATATAGAATGAAAGTAGGAAAAAAAACCCAGGTTCAAACAAAGGCTCAAATTTTTAAAAAAATCAACCTCTAGAATTGTAATAGGAGATGAAAGTTTGTATAAGAAATCTAAGCCACTTGACTGATTGAAATGAATTTTGGCATAACTATAAATGACAATCCAAGGTTAAATATAGGCTACTTTGTTTTTCAAAAATTCATCCCTGAGGGTTGCAATATAACGAAACAATTACATATATAGTTCACGCGGTAAAGACGCTTGCGGGCCGCTAGTAAAAATATATAGTTCAATTCTACAGAATCAATCACATTTGTATAAAAAATTGAATGCTTTAAAAAAATGTCGAGTTTGCAAAGATCCCTTTAACATTTATAATGAACTATCTGACCGCTTGCGGCTTCGCCGCGATCTATGTGCCTATTTCGGTATATTGCACCCTCGGTGGTGGAATTTTGAAAAATAAAGTAGCCTATGTTTAACCTTGGATTATCAACTATATATATATGCCAAAATTCGTTGCAATCGGTCAAGCGGTGTAGATTTTTCATATAAACTTTCATACCCTATTTCAACCCTTTAGAGATTGAATTTTGAAAAACTAAGTAGCCTATGTTAGACCAAGTCATTTTTACTACTTTCATTCTAAATTTCACCCAAATCGGACCAGTCGATTAGCCGTGAAAGCGTGACAGACAAACACACAGACATTCGCATTTATAATATAAGTATGGATTACTCATAAAATAATTACAATCAGATAATTAAATGATTGTTCAAAACAATTATTTCATAATAATTAATGTTTTTACCCGACAGTGGGCGACGAAGAACGACTGGCGGCCGCCGATACGGACTGTTGAGAGTGCAGCGACGACACGTTGTTTGATGAGCTGTATGTACTTTTTCTGCAAAAATAATATATTATATTGTTAAACAAAAGTTACGGAAGTCGCATGTACATGGAAGATATATAATAAAAATATTATATAATAATAAAAATATTATATAATAAGATTATATAAAATGTATAAAAATTGATAAATGTAATAGAAACCAATTTTATTGTTTTTGTTTGTGTACACACAAATGCAGTTTTCAATTTTGTACTTTGGTAATCTTCCCTTAGCATTTAGTGTTTATTTTATTTCAAGCGTGTTATAAATAAAAAGTTACAACAATTTAAAATTTGTTTTGTGAAATTGCTGTAAAAGAGTTATATAATTTTAATTGGCTTAAATTTCAATGTACGCAAGCGAAGCTGCTAGCACATGACTAGTCACTCATATTATTTACTTGGGTGGCTGAAGGCGAAATTAAGTCGTAATCTTTAATTTTTGCAGTTTTATGCACGAAGAAGTTTTTAAACTGCGCATAAATGATACAATTAAAACCATTAAAACCTATCCACATTTTTGTTGTCACTTTATCAAGTTTTTTAAAACTGAATATAGTTTAAATTCAATGCAGAATTTGACGAGAAAATTTTAAAAAAGTATTCAGAAATTTTAATATATAAATAACAAATCTTAGTAAGAGTAAAAACATACTTTTGTTTGCTTTGTCGTTTGTTAGTTGCTGAGGAGGCAGAATGGGCATGTACAGAGCTCGCGCTATGGCTTGATGCTACAACTTGACCTGTTAACGTATAAAAAATATAAGATCACAAACTGTAAAAAGTTTAGTAAGCGATATACGATAAATTTAATGCAATTTGAAAAATATTCTATTAAGTATAAACCACATTTTAATTTACGATAAAATCGCATTCTTTTATTTTAATAACATATATGAGGGGTATAAAAGCAAAT
Organism: Dryas iulia moderata; assembly: GCA_019049465.1. Classification (NCBI taxonomy): domain Eukaryota; kingdom Metazoa; phylum Arthropoda; class Insecta; order Lepidoptera; family Nymphalidae; genus Dryas; species Dryas iulia. The sequence goes on from CM032431.1 coordinate 7,078,871, forward strand.
CCGCTTCAGTCACAAAATACCTAAATCGAGTAAACTGCAAATTTCTACTGTGTCGTAATTAATCAATATTTCTACCCAAATTATATGTTGGTTCTTTTATTGGAATACGTTATTAATATAACATTAATTAAAATGAAATAACTTTACAGTAACCATATAAAAATTGAGAAATACTGTAGGACTTAGGTGTCTTTGCATTTATACGTTGGACTCAAGCATGTTTGCAAGTTAATATTCATTGTATGACAGCTAACAAACACTATCCACAATCGACTTACTATGAAAAATGATATATTCGCCATCTTAGATATTTTGAAATTACGACTTTTGATTGGTTGATTGTGACTGTGGCGTATTTGCTCGTAACATTTTTTGGATCGAAGCTGTTTTGCATCTAAACGTTATTTTCTAAGCGCTTTTTTATAGGATCGGGGTGGAATATCAGGTTGCCTCTCATCATATAGTTTAGCCCTTTGTGAGCTGTAAAATTTCGTATACTCATTTAAAAAAATGCATTTTTGAACTGAAGCGTTTTTGCTTTTATACCCCTCATATTGAACTCTTTCAGAAGTTTATATTAACGAATTATGTAATTACCACTACAAGTAATGGCAAAAAAATGCAGTGTATCTAACAAAAGGTAATAATCATACAACAAATACGCCGTAAAAATAAAATGTAAATTTAAATTTTTTGCAGTTGCACGATTTTCCTGCATAGCAGAAGTCTTCATTTTCTGTCAGTCTCTGTCTCTCTCAGTCTCTGCAAAATCACTGTGTTTGATTTATTTAAACACAAATTTATTTTCAACAAGCCCTTAAATAGCGTCAAGCTATAATGTATACACAACATTTAAAATAAATACAAAAATATATATTGTATTATTGAGCGAAGTGCTCTACTGGAGACTTTTTTGTACTCTTTGTACGGATACGCTCGAAAACTACACGTCAGATATTTTGCACGTACACTAATGCCAATATAGAGATTTTTCTTCTAAAAAAAATCTATGGCGGAATAATCCAAAATCACTGTGTTGCTGGTACTCAGCACCAGGCTTTTTCTTTGTTAACAGTATTATTTTACATATCCAAACAAATCTTAAGATAAATCACAAAAATACATAACAAGATCTATGTATACTACCATGATCGTGCACAGCGTGCGCGTGTGCGGCGTGCGCGTGCGTGGTGTGCGCGGAGTGCGCATGCGCAGCGTGCGCGGGCGGGTGCGCGTGCGCGTGCGAGTGTGCGTGCGCGTGCGCGTGCTGCAGCTCGCCGGCCACCGCCTCGTACGACGCCTTGAGGGACGCCGTGCGACGACCCTGTTGCATCTGGAAATTATCATTATCAATTTTAGAAAACTTTGAAGCCATGCGTGAATAACAATATTGAGTTTTTTTATCTTCACGCTGTAACCCGCACACAGCAGGATTGCCAAAAGGAACCTAGGGTTAAGACACTCTCGTTCCCACTTTCCGCCAAATTCGAAGGCATTGCGTGTTAAGTAACTGAACTTAACGTCGCACTTTTCTTCAACATCAGAGCGAAGAAAATGGAAATATTAAATATTTCCAGTCCTTGAATGGGAATCGAACCCAGAACCAATCGCTTTACAGTCATACTTTGTGCTTTTGCGGGGCGCAAAATAATATGAATACAATTTCAAGACTGGTCTCAATTTTAAAATTGTATTCATATTATTCAGCTTAGTTCAATTTTATAGCATATTATTCAATATTTTTGTATAATGTACTCTTTCGTTGACTAAGTATTAAAATACTATAATGTTTTTGTTTAAACAACACAGCAATATAACGGTATATGACATATTACCTGTTGTGTGGCTGCGATTGCTTGGCTGGCCGCAGCGGCGATGGCGCTGCCGGCGTGGCCCAGTGAGTAAGAGTCACGTCCCAACGCCGCCTAACGTATAAAAAGTAATAAGTATAAATATTTAACTTAAGAGTCTCTCACTCAATTTTAAAGCTATATATATAAAATACTAGCTCTGCCCTATAATTTAACATAAAAGTTCTAAAATGAAGGTAATTTAAATTACTCGTAATAATTTCAGCTATCTGATGGTAAAATTTTAAAATCAGTCCAACAACCTTTTCTGAGATTAGCCAGAACAAACAGCCAGACAGGCAAGAATTATTATTTTAGTAATTATACCATAGGGTTTTTCTAAAAAATGGGGTAATTTTATTACTAAAAACAGACACTCAATTTCATTTATTTGTATAGATATACTTTGTAATGTATTCATTTACATTTGATTTAGAATAGTCACTCTAATAAGCTAACATATGGCATATGCTATAACTAGTTATTTTATCAAAAATCAACTTTTTTGATTATAAAATAAATAATGATATACCGGCAGTGGGTCGTTTCTGGTGATGCTGCCGTTAGTTTGTAGAGTGCGTGCGTCGCGCGCGGCCCAGCTGTCGCGTCGCTTCTCAGCACGGATACGATACCTGTCATAACAAGCTCTTATATATTTAAACGAGCAATTCTTGTATATAAATTTACAGAATTGGAATCTCGGAAAGGGCCCCAACGATTTTCATGAAATTTAGTATAGTCTGGAATTTCGGGCATTAAAAAACTGCTAAAATATTATTAGTATACGAATGTCAATTTCTGAACAGTTGACAACGTTGTGATAGCTCAGTTGGAAGAGTGGTTTTTTTAACGTTACTTTTTCCGGTTTATTCACGGTTCGATCCTGATATAAAGTCCATTTTTTTGTTTTTACTTTTTATTTCAATTTTTTATATTTATTAGATTCATGTTTAAATTTATTAGACTCAAGCAGAGCTCGGTCACCAGATATTAATTATTAGCGGTCCGCTCGCGGCTTCGCCACGACTGTTTCGTTATATTGCAACCCTCAGGGGTAGATTTTTGAAAAATAAAGTAGTCTATGTTTAACCTTGAATTGTCAACTATATTTATGCCAAAATTCATTACAATCGGTCAAGCGGTATAGACTTTTCATATAAACTTTCATCCCCTATTTCAACCCTTTAGAGGTTGATTTTTACTACCTTCATTCTAAATTTCATCAAAATCGGACCGGTAGATTAGCCGTGAAAGCGTGACAGACAAACACACAGACATTCCCATTTATTATATAAGTATTTTATTAGATTATTTTGGAAAACGCTTTTTTACTTATTTTCCATATCATAATACATTGGCAAAATTATATTTGCTCAGATAGTTTATTCAAAAGCCCACAAACTATTTTTTTTCTTTTTTTTTCAGGACCCTAGTCAAAGAAAATCTAGTATCAAAACAATCATTTCTTCACTTTCTGCTCGAAATCGAGACATTGCGTGTTGAGTAGTGGAACTTAACGCCGCGCTCTGTGCTATCAATTAAAGTAAAATAACATACACATTGTTTTAACATTTTTTAAAGTGCTGACCGCATGGCTTAGCAGTCAGTGGTCTTTAACATACACATGTTGAAATGAATAACAAAATACGATATGATTTCCTACCTGGGGCAGGGTAAAATTTTAGGATTCTTCATATCATACTGTAATTTGAAATATTCTTCCGTCTACATATAAACCTATACATACAATAAATACTCTTTACGTTAGTGACTCATTGACAGACAAGCCATGTGCCGGTGCAATTTATACAAGTAATATTTATTTATAATTATGTGCCTACCTCACATTTTAGTAATAAAAACTATAGAAAGTTTGTAATAACAGTATCAAGCCATCATATCAAACATATTTTAATTTTAATATTCAAAATTCTACTAAAATCCTACATAATGTGTTGTTTGGTTCATTGAGGAGTGTAGAGGTGTACTAAAAGCTCATGTCTCGAAATTCTCGACTCTCACCACTGACCATGGCTCAGTGGGTAGAGCACCTGAACGGTATTCAGGAGGTGCGGGTTTGAATCCCGCTGCGTTCAAATTTTTATATGTTTTCTTTAAATGTCTTTTTCAATTTTCCTAAGTGTGGAATACCAACATGCCAAACAACTTTAAAAATGTTTAAAAAAAAGAAAAAGTGTTATATATTATACTTAACAATATCAATGTTGTGATGTACAACTCAAATTTAACTAAGTACTTGAATTATAAATGAATTTATTTAATTACATCTTTTTTTATTTCAGACTTTTCTGAAATAAAAATTAGACTTTTTATTATACATTATATTCCTTAATACAAAATTACATACATATATGATGAGTTTGTAACATAATCATGTTACATATATTAGTCTAATATTTGGCAAATATCATAATTACTTAACATAAAAGTATCTTACGAAGTCAACTATATTAAAAAAATTAACCCAAAAAAAGCAACTTTTGTTTTAAATAAGTATGAGGCACTTACCTATTATCTTTATAGTGGTTATTATTAGATGTACTAGTGTGGTTAGTATTTGAATCTAGATCAAGCGACCGTTTTTCTAATAATTCAGTAATTCCTTTATTGTCTGCTTCTAGTTCACATTTGAATTTATGTAATTCTGTATCTGTTGAAAATGATAGAAAATATAAAGTAAAACAATAATTTCAATTAGAGATAATGAAATTATACAGTAATGTCAAAGTTTGTAAGTTTATAACTCAAACAGGTTATAAGCAATGAAGAATAAAGATAATTATAAAACACAGTAATCATATTTATTTCGATGTTTAACTCAATAGTAACAACTTAACTTTAAGCTAAAACAATTTAATAACATTATTTACAAACCTAGTCGCCTTAAATATCTGTCAACTAAATCATACATCTGATTAGCTAATGTGACTTTTTCATCAGCCTCTTCTAAAGTTTTATTATAGCCACGTTTTATGTCTGAAAATTCTGTGTTGGCTTGATCTGTATTAATTTCACCTCGCCGGCATCCCCCAAATAATGTACGCACTCGTTTTTCCAAAGTATCCATATTATCTGTAATAAAACAAAATTAAAATTAATCATAATTGGGTATATACCCAAGTATTATCTTGTATATGTAAAGAAGCAATTCTTGGTCATATAGAATTAGGATCTCAGCAGCCTCAACAATTTTCATTAAATATGGTGTGAAGGGTGTTTCAGTGGAGAAATATCAATCTAGCTAGGTTTAATTTTCATAACATGTCTTTTTGTATAAAGAAACGGCTAAAATATAATTAGTATACGACTGTCAATTTCTTTCAATGTTTGACTATGTTGTAATAGTTCAGCTTTGTGTTTAACAATTCAGAAGCCCATGGTTCGATCCTGATATCCAGTCTATTTTTTTTTGTTTAATTTATTATATTCCTTTTAATTTCATATTCATTACATATTTTATTTATTATAGCATTCTTTTGTATTACATTAAACTATCAAAATAACGATTTACCGGATATTTTATATTAATTATTGTTTGTTGTCACAACTGTCGTATAAAATACAAATAAAACTTACTTTGGACTGATAAATCCATTTCTCGCATTTCTGTGAATCTATCCCTTAATTCTTGAGGTAAATGCTCGATCACTGTAATTAAAACATTATTTTAAAATCGGCATGTGGTATTTAAATTAGTTCAAAAATTTTAAAACATCGCGCGAAATTAAGTATTAAGCGAAATCCATTGCCGCCAACCGTAATGGCGTACATGAACGTGGCAGAGCGAATACTAGAGAGCATACTTTCTAAGTAATCCTCGAGGTACAGCATTTTGGTAAGTAGAATTTAAAAATATAATTAATAAATGCACTTCAGAACACTATTTAGTTCTAAATTAGACTTTTTATTATAAGTTAAAGCTTGGTAAAACACGATGACGTTTACACGGAACAACGAAGTGAAGTATAATAAGCTTAGTGAAGTATGTAGCTTGATAGGGCTAAAAGATATCGATAATTTTCTGCCTGTTTTGTTAATGTTATTTTCTTATTTTGGGACATGTACAATTATTAAATACAACTAGTAAAATTCTATTTCATAGTTCTTTTAAAGGTGATTAAGATACGTTTTACATATTTTTAACAGATAAAATAAAATATGTATGTTTTATAATAAAGTCCTTTTGGTTCGATTAAGTTACTTTAGTTTGTATATAAAATTAATATCTTAGACTCTATTGTTATAAATTTAATCAATTTTATGTTTTGTTATACGCAATATAAAATATGAAAAATTTTATTTTGTCTGATATTTTTTCTAGCATGTTTTGCAAATCATGTAAGTTTAATACAAATTTAGAAATTTGAAAGATTAAAATATTGCGAAATTTTATAAAATGTTATTACTTCAATATTTCTATAAATGACAATTCCAAATCGCTTGAATTATAATAACGATTTACGTGGACATCACTTTGTTTCTTTTATATAAGTCAGTGTACCAACCTTAGCAAATGTTTTATAGGATACGTTCAATATATTATATATATTGAAGGATTTATTCACGTTTAATGATTATATTGTTACAGATAAAAAATGATTCGCAGACCTTTAACAGAGATAACTTTAAAGCTCGACGATTTACAAGAATATGAGGCTTTCAGACGGGATCAAGCGAACAATTCAACTGTAAGTAATGAAATGCAAGAAGACACACCCAAGTCTTTAGCAGGCGGGACAAAAACTACAGAAGAAATTCACAACAGAATTGGTTACGCACCCAAGAAAAAACCTAGTGGGCCAAGTACAGTGTAAATGAAGCAAGTTATGGCAATAATTATTTATTAATATAAGTTGATATAATATTCGCTGCTACTTTTACATTAACTTGTATAAGAAGAAAAAATTGTACAATTAATTTTTTGGTCTAAATTTCTTTATGTGATTCTATGTAAAAAGAATTAAACAAATTATTGTGCATTCTTATGTAATGAAGATTTAGTAAATATGTAAATTTTCATATTGTGGCGATGAAATAGCATTTTCATTTCAGCATCCTCTTTTTAAGTTCGTCTTCTTTTCCACAGTACACAGTATAGTCTGTAATGTCGGGAAATAACAATTAAACATAAATATGTATATCTATCTAAAAATTAGCTCATAACTCATCTTTTACCTTAATGTAAGAAAATATAATATTTCTACGACGCTCAGTATAGAAAACCCCATAAAAAGACCAAGTAAACCTCCGCAATTAGCAAGAACATCAGCCTGTCCATAAAGTTCTGATCGACGTGAAGTTACAAATTGAGCTTCTTTGAAGAAAATCATAAATCGGGAATATAATACACTGCAAAGTTAAAAATAAAAATAGGAACTGTTATATTGTAGTTAGGACGTGTATTAATGTTTTAATAAAAAGTAAAGAAAAGTTCAATACTTTTGTGTATCCTCGTCAATTGTCAAATCGTAAGCTCTATATATTGCTTTCCAGTCATAATCGGCTTGAGAGGTTTCTGCTTCATATTCGATAGAAGTGCATGCAGGAAGACATTTGCATTCAGCAGCAACTCTACCAGCGTCACCAAGAGTGTCGTTGTCATTCACATTTTTCTCTAAGCGTGATTGTGTTTGCACCGTAAATAATTCCACTGCAAAATGAACAAACCATAAAATACGACATGTAATGGGTTATGAGAGAAATGGTACTCCTTCAATTTTTTTTAACGAATGAACCTTCAAATATACCAGTTCCCTGTCATCCACCTGCTCTCCAGAGATATCTCATGCTTTGCGTACCGTCATTGTGTTCACGAAGTTGACTGAGAACTTCCACTGTCAGGTAACCCCGGATACTCAAATGAATTGAAAAAAAAAAAAACAAGGGTTTTGCCTGTTATTTAATATTTAGAACAAAATTAGGGACTTCTCTACTTATAATAATCAAACACATTAAATTTTTCTATAAAATATTCAAAGAACTATCAAAATCACGATTTACCAAAAAGAAATGCCGGGCGGAGCTCGGTCATCTGATATTATATTATTAAGAGGAATTGATTAGTGATGTGCAGAAGGTAAACCGAATCGTAGGAACGTGTGCTATCTGAACATTATCTTATTTTATGCTTTGCAACGTGGGCAGGAGGGGGTAAACAAATATATTGTGTAATATTATTTGAGGTACAGGGGCATAGCTAGGTATACAAGAGCTCCAGTGAATAGGGAAGGAATCGCACTAATATTTGATACTACCACCTAAATATTTTGGCTTTCCTTGTTTTGCAAGTAGTACCTATCTAGTGCCTACTACGATAGATCTGCGCTTGGTTTGACGTGGAAAAAAGTAACTGTAATTTCGGCACCAATTTATTCTTGTAATTTTGTTGCAAGCAGAATGTGTCCAATATGTTTTCTTTTTTTTCGAATGTGTAGTAGGTATGCTGTTGGCCAAAGGGGCCTCGACAGCGTCACCGGGCTTTGGGGGAGGCCGAGCTATATGACCTTGGCTCGGAATCCTCGCTTGTAAGGGAAGACATCACATGACGACGACGGCGTGGCAAGGTTTCAGTTGAGACTCGAACCTCGGCTTGCGACACCGTTCTAGTGGGGGAGGGATGTCTAATATGTGGTTACAAGTACTTTTATACCCACCTTAAAAAAAGCAATGTTGCTGCCTCAAAATAAAGTAATTTATAAAGTTTAATTAAACATAAGTCAATTAAATTCTATTTAATTTATAATATACTAGCGGAAAAAATTAAAGGTACATACAAATTTTCCAATATTTTTGAGGTTTTCTAATTGGCCGTATTTTCCGTGGCTGCATTACCAGTTTTCTTGATATATCCAACTTAGCGCCTGATTTTCCCAAATGTCACCAAAAGTCCTCCTTGTAGTGATTGCATTTTTAAAATTGTAAAGTTTCTTTTTTGCCAAAAATTATCTTCTGATAGTTTTTTTTCAAAAATCCGTGGCTGGTTTTTATGAGAAATTTACTGAACATTTCAAAATACTCCTTACCTCTCTTGTGCAATCAGCGGTTACTAAGATATTTATGGCTAAAGACAAAAAAACCTTTTCTATTCAGAGTTCGATATCTTAGCGAAAAGTAGATGTATCGAATTTTTAATAACAGCAAGTTGAAGCTAGATAAACAAGTTATCTGATTCATATAGTGGTTAAGTTAAAGAAAAAAACAACTTTTAAGGTCAAAAAGAGAACCGTAAAAAAGATCGATATTTTTTTTCTTTTGGTATTCATAAGAATTGAGTAGTACTCGTCGCTTGAATTTTTTTCATCTTTAGATCTCAAAACTAGAAACTTTAAGCTTAAAAATGCCTTCTTTTTTAACTTTAATGCGACCATTTTTGAGGAAAATACAGCCACTTAAAAAAACCTCAAAAAATTTGGTAAATTTTTATGATCTTTTAATTTTTTTGCTAGTGTATATAATCAACACATATAAAATCAAGTATATTCAAGTACTTGATTAATACTTGAATATAACACTCGAAGGCCCTGGTGCACTGTACCGCCTAGATCTACAGCTTTTTGAAATTGATGTCCCAATAGCCAAGATGTAGGTATGTCTTATAATATAAATACATACATACTCTGCGCTCTCTTCATACATGCAACACTCCCAGCGTTGCAAACTCGCATTTCTGGACCATCTGTTTTAAAATAGAATTTAGGTTAAAACAACTTACTTTGGTCGTTTGAGTAGATACTACGTATATGATGTTACATAGACCATTGACATTTTCAAAAAGATTGGAGACAGAAAATGTTATATAAATCAAGTACCTAATATATATAATTGTGATATTGAAATAATAATATAAAATACAAAAGTATTTTATATTATTATTACAATATCACAATTACCAATATTTATAAAAATTTGAAAAATATGGTCTAATATGTAACTCACGTGGCATGCCGAAATGTACACAGCCACATCTCGCATGTGTGAATTTAGTTAAACATTCCATTTCGCAATTGGCTTGCGTGTAAACTTTAAAGTACTGTAGGTAACGTTCACTCGGGAAATAGCATTGACGTCTGTAAGAAATGTAAATAAATAATTTCAAATGAGACTCATAATGTGATATTTATAAATTTTATAATACCTAGTCATATGATGAAATTCAATTGAACGCGACGCGATTCAAATTCAAAATTCAAATTCAAAATATCTTTATTCAAATAGACTTTTGAAAGCACTTTTGAATCGTCAAATTTACATAAAGCTACCACCGACTCGGAAGGCAGTTCTGCTGAGAAGAGCCGGCCAGAAACTCAACAGTTGCTCTTTTCAAATATATAAATTACAATTTTATTATTTGATACAATGGTAGCTAACCGGCATTGGACTTATTCAGATTAATCCCACGCATTTTTATCCTTTAAATCCTTTAAATACAGAGTAATAAGCTTTACTTATTAAAGTATTTTTTACAAAGATTTTGAATTTCTCTAGTGGTAAATCTAAAACAAGCTGTGGAATTTTATTATATATGCGTATACTCCGACCCATAAAAGATTTATTTACCTTCTGGAGACGATAACGTGGCGTTACAAGTTTATTTTTATTTCTTGTTCCTATAGTATGTATGTCACTGTTTTTAGCAAAGCACAGAACATGTTGTCGGATAAATAAAATATTATAGTATATATACTGTGAGGCGACTGTAAGTATACCTATGTCTTTAAAAACATCTCGCAAAGAATCTCTGGCTCTCATTTTATAAATGGATCTTACGGCTCTTTTTTGAAGAATAAATATTGAATTAATTTCTGCAGCACTTCCCCATAATAGCATTCCATAAGATAAAATGCTATGAAAATAACTAAAATAAACAAGACGGGCAGTGTCAATGTCTGTCATTTGTCTTACTTTTTTAATCGCGAACGCGGCAGAGCTGAGTTTATCTGCAAGTGTTTTAAGGTGAGAGTTCCACTGGAGTTTACGATCAATATTTATGCCTAAGAAAACTGTTTCCTCTGCCATGGGGAGTGTTACCCCTTTAAGTGTTAAATTAAAATCTCGCCTTCTAACATTGGGCAGAGTAAATTCGAGACATTTAGTTTTTTTGGCATTTAACATAAGATTATTAACGTCAAACCAACGAAGAATTTGCGACAGTGCACTATTCACTTCGTCATAGTTTATTTGGTTTTTGTCAACTTTGAACACCAAAGAGGTATCATCTGCAAACAGCACAATATCACATAAGTTCTTCGCATAAAAAGGTAAGTCGTTAATATACAGCAAAAATAAAAGAGGACCAAGGATAGATCCCTGTGGAACGCCCATCCTTAGGGGAGATCCAGACGATTTAACATTCCCTATATTTACCTTCTGGATTCTCTGATCTAAATAAGAGGCAATAAGATCAAGGGCGGCATCCTGAATACCATAATGATGTAGTTTTAGCAATAAAGTTTCGTGGTCTACACAATCAAACGCCTTGGATAGGTCGCAAAAGACTCCAATAGCATTTTGCGACTTCTCCCAAGCATCATAAATGTGTTTCAGAAGTGCAACACCCGCGTCTGTAGTGGATTTGCCTTTGGTGAAGCCATATTGTTCACTATGAAGCGAGTTATTTTTATTAAAAAAAGTATTAAGCTGATTAAATATTAATTTTTCAAATATTTTACTTAATGATGGTAATATAGATATTGGTCTATAGTTTCCAGGGTCAAGTCTATCTCCGCTTTTATAAAGCGGTACTATTTTACTACATTTCATTAAGTCTGGAAAAATGCCAGATTCTATACATTTATTGAAAAGTCAAGCAAGATGCGGGGCAATGCTATATATAATAGTACTAAGCACATCAAACGATATGTCCCACAGATCAACTATATTTTTCAAATTAAGACTTTTAAGAGTTTTCACAATTTCATCTGGTGATACGGGTGAAAAAGTAAATTGATGATTACAGTTATCTACATTTTTCTTTAATATACATATTGCTTCTGAAGGAGATGATGGCAGTGAACGCGTTGCTTTAATTGGTATTTGTGAAAAGTAACTTTCAAACGCATTAGCCACTTCTAAGTCGGAACTTTTAATTAAGTTATTAATTTTTAATTTAATAGGTTCACTGTCAGCTCTAAATCTCCCAGTTGCGGTTGTGATAACATCCCATGTAGCTTTGATCTTATTTTCAGATTTTAAAATTTTATTCCTTATATAAATAGACTTGGCCTGGATACATACATTTTTAAATATTTTTGAATACTTTCTAACCTTAGATAGGAATACCGGATCGTGATTCCATTGCCTCATATTATACAATTCGTACATTTTATCTCTGCTTCGGTATATACCAACAGTTGCCCAATCACTAAATCTTAACTTGAAATTTTTATACACGTTTTTTACTTTAAAAATGCTGTCAAACTCTGTAGACATTAATTTAAAAACGTTACTGTACAATACGTTTGGATTTACTTCAGACATGTCTACATAAGAAATTTTTTTGGTTAGAAAGCTCACCGAACACAAAGCCGAATATAATCAGAAAAATATATTTTCTCTCTCACTTAATTGAAAAAAAAATCAATACTTTACTTTACCTGAATAATGCCTTGAAGAAAATAATTATTTCCCCAAACCAGCTATGGCTACTTTTTCCGCTCTTTCACTCACTTTTCTATTAGTGAGAGAAAATCTATTTTTCTGATTATATTTTATTAAAGTTTAATTATATTTTATGAAAAGTTAGATATTTTATGATTTTAAGGCATTATTTAATAAAAAAGTTCAAAAATTGTAAATACGATTTTTTACAGTTATGAGTTGGAATTAAACTACGAATAACTTTTAAAGGAGTCAACTTAGCAAAAAATCATATCAGACCTTTTTTGTAGATCGTCAAATTCTCTACAAGAATAAGTTTTTGTTTTTACTCAACAGTTATCCATTCACACGCATAAAAAATCCAAAGAAAATAAAAAAATTTTCCTTGTAATTTGTATGGGAAATCAGAAATTACAAAGCGCCACTTCTTAATATTAATATTAAGAGCTCAAACTTTACTAGAATAATGTTTTTGTCATTTTGGAAGATATTTTCATGGTATCAAATGAAAAAAAAATATGGTCCATAATTTGGAATGGCACCGAATATTTAAGCTTCCAAAAAAGCACTTTACCCGACTGCGCGACTCAAAGGAGGGTAGGATATATATATATATATATATATATATATATATATATATATATATATATATATATATATATATATATATATATATATATATATATATATATATATATATATATATATATATATATATATTATATGAGTCTATATATGTATGTGTGTATATATGGCATTGTAAAGACTAATCGGCTTGGCCACGATTCATACGTCAATTGATTTGTCTCAATCTTATGAGTGTCAAATACATAACATTAATAAAAACTTACCATAGCAACGACCGAAAAAAATCAACGAACTGTGTGAAGGGGGGTATCGTTGAATAGGTATTTAAAAATGATCATTAGGTTTCCTTCATCATTTTTCATTTTAGATAACTGTTTAGAATATACAACGATTTAAAGTTAGATATACAATCATTCTCGCGTTACCAAGGTTGCGAAATTTACCGTCTTACCCATTTTTACAAAGTCAATGAGAATTAACTAAAAAGTGTAAAATAAATAATAATTATAAAAAACAATAAATCCGACGGCATAAACATAAAAACAGGTAGAAATGAAAAAAATATGTAATAACTAAAAACCATTTTAATCTCAACTACCTAGTTTAGATTGTTATTAGTTAAGTACTACCGAAACAAACTATTTAATTGGTGCATTTTTTCGGTAGTACTTAATAACATTCCAAACTACTGCTAACTACCTTGTTTTATACCTTTTTAGTTATTAGTTATTTTTGACGTTTGCGTTTTTTTTTGTTTTTTTGCAGTTGGGATTTTGTTTTTTATAATTAATTTCTATTAAAAACATTTAAATGGTTATGAAAAAATACAAAATAAGATTACATAAATGGATCAAAATGCTTAAGTCCCTCAGATGTGGTCATCATCTTTGGCTTGACAGCTACAACAACTTCCTGGGATAAAGAAGATCTAAAATACTGTTGTGAAAGCCGCGGCAGTTCAGCCGGATTATGCAATAGTACCTGTGGAAATAAATTTCTTTGTAACTTAAATCGTACGCAATTTTTAGATTTTTAAAGTAATCACCCATACATACATACATTACACAGCTGGTAGATAATTATTACATTAATAGGTCTAATTTAAGCTATAGTTATCACTTTAAATACCTTACAATAAACTTATAAGTGAATATCTATCTGTTTTATAGGTTATTGTGTGGGAATAACATATAAAATAATTAATTTTATCTAAATCTATTTCTTACCTTATAACCTTGTACTGGTCCTCGGCAAAGATAATCCAAATCTTCTCGATATGTACGCAAAATAAATACTAAACCAGCTTTCGCACCATATCCCTAATGAAAAATATTATTAATGAAATTAATATAGTCGAGGCCATCACGACGCAATGTAATAATGTCAATCATCCCCACATCTCGCGAATTAAACAGAATATCCATAATTTCCATAATATTATAAATGCGAGAGTCTGTCTGTATGTTAGTTATGCTTTAACGGCTGATCTACCTGCCCGATTTGTATGTAATTCGAATTGAAAATAGCTCAAACTTAGTTAATTTTCTTTTTAATCAAACCTTACTATAGTTAAACCTGCCTCTTTATCGTACGAGAACTATAGACTACGCAAGTAATACCGATTACCGAATTGAATTTGTAAGCGACTTAAAAGAGGAGAGGGTTCAATTCGGCTGTAATTTTTTTGTGGGTGCGTCCGCCGAACTTTTTACTGAGTGGATCGATTTTCATGATTCTTTCTTTAAATGATTGGTTGGTTGCAGTATGGTCCCATTTTAATTTTATTAAGATCTAACAAGTAGTTTTTTACCAACTTCAAAAATAGTTAAAATATACAACTCGATTACATTTTTATTCTACGTATCATGCATAAATTTTTACTGAGTGAAATAATGTTGGTGATTCTATTTTTTATATGAAAGCTTGCCGTGTAGTCGTATTTTAATTTACATGAAATCTGACATGCACGTACAAGTCAGATTTAACATAAAACGTACACATTTTAAATTTGATTGTACTTTGTAAGTACTTTACCACATACTATAAGCCCCATGTGGCTGACGGCGATTCCGAAATTAACAAATTTTACTTAAGTGAACTGTAATTATATATTTTGATATATTTTTTTAAAGTAGTCGTTACCATATATTGAGTCATATGTGAAAGTGGTAGTGGGTTCTCATCTGGTTGGGAAGTAGAGGCATACGTCATATTTTGTAATTAAGAGCAAACTGGTCGAACGTCGTCGACACAAAAATAGTATTATTTTTTACTTTTTAGTGCATATTATTTGAAGTCGCTTTTCTTATTTTTGTGAAAATTAATTTTATTTCTTTTATTGTTTTAAAAAACACGTACACTGCCTCGATGCGGATAAGTTTCCAGTGGAGTATCTGGAGGATAGCCATTTTCTAAAGACCAACTTTGTGTTCTATTTAAATGTTCTAGATAGTCATAATCCGTGTTCAGACTGGAAATAAGAAATCATAATAAGTAAATATTATCAAATATAACTACAAAAATATGAAAAAGCAATAAAAACAAAATGCGATAAAATTTATTTTTAAAATAGGCTTAGAACTTTTCTAAAAAAAGAATTATAAGGTGTTTATTTCTATGTGAATAATTCATTAACCAATTACTTCTCAATCCTGAAGAGCTCATCAGCACCCATCGTGTTGAATGTGTAACAAATACCTTCTTCTGTTAATATAGGGACAAACAAATCAGAGCAGCTGTCCCCGAGAATGTCTTTCCACTTACATCCGAAAAATATATCACTTATGCTTGGTGAAACCTGAAAAGAAAAAATATTGCGCATTTATATTTTATATTTTGAGAATACACATATTTGTAAAGAAATTTTGAAATTGGAAAACGAATGTATCATTTTTCTCAAAAATAAGAAAAAACGATGCCTACTATCGTGGTCGTCGACGTCACACTTTCTTAACGTATATTATATTTTCTTGAATGGGTAATAGATCAATAGAATGTACTTATATTAGGGACTTGAACATTTTAGAATATTTTCGCATAGTTCGGATTATTTACCTCTTTTAAATTTTCCACTGTTATGTTTCCAAGTGAAAATTGCCTTCCATTATCCGGAGCGAGGTGATCGTCACACACCAAGCTTACATCCTCAAAGAGTTGCCGCCTTATTTATGTAACATCGTAAAATATATAAAGTAAGGTAGGTAGGAGCTTACTCCTTTGTAGCCATTAATTACCATACCATGAATTACGTTAGATTTATCAAAATATTACTTGAAGTATCGACAAGCCATCTACTTTAAGAAGATCGAAGATGTTTCAATTTCTCCCAAATAGTGAGGAGAGATATTTTTTAAATTTTTAAGTTATGCCGACTCAACTCACTAAATAAATACATTTTTACTTACTCTTCTTCCGTGAGGTTCTCGTATGTGCTTTCGTCATAATAGAGGTGGTAATATTTTGTAAAATTAAACTTAGTCTGTTGTGCCTTTGTCTCAAAGCAGACTGTTACAGCTGGATAAGGTATCTAAAAATAAAATTATATATGGAGGTATGTTCCCAAATATGGCATTTGTATTTAAGTAGATCAGAGGTTCCCAACCCTTTTTTTTGATCAAGGACCACTTTTACATTATTCTTGCTAGCAGGGACCACTATGTATGTAATTCTTGCAGTTTCTGTCATTTTGTAGTTCGATGAGTTGTATAACTTTGGGTGGAGCTGGGTACCACACCTGCTAAATTTAAAATCGTTTGCGGACCAGTTTATCCCTTACCACTGGACCACTGGTTGGGAATCAGTGATCTAGATCAATACATTTGAATTTAATTAGTGGCTTCTTCCAAATCAGTCATTAGTATTATAATAAATTTGTAACCTTAGAAAGTACCTGAAACACTGGAGTAGAATTTTCCGCAAAGTTTACAATCACTGGGCTTTCATTCCACTTTATCCAAACTTTGCGTATCAAGCCGGCGCAGAGTACGACGCAACAACTGAATATAAACAGCCAGAAGATTCTAAAAATAAGGATGTAATTCGTCTTAATCTATTATTTTGATTTTTTTCTGTAATAAAAATAATTAAATAATTTTATGACTTTGTTGAATCAGACATTCATTGGACAATATGATGTTTCACACCGTTTTTTACGCCTCAGTTTCATTTAAGCGGCTGTCCTGTGTTTTTGCGATGCCTTGTTTATCAAACAGTTACAGTAGGTGCTTACTATACTTGATAATTAAATTTATAATTGAATTGAAAGCTCACTTTTCAATCGGAGTCCGCTCTTTCTCGCCGATATACTTTAATCCGTGTAAATTAGAGTTAGCAGTATAATCAATTAAATACTGTTTAAATAATGTCGTTATTCTTCTTTTGTACTTTCTTTTAATTTCAGTCGATTGTTTTATTTCCTCCTCATTTTTCTCCGGAATATTTACAACACTCTCGAACCTTTAAAATTTAAATGTTAGCCAAGCTAGGTTTTATCACCTACTACCTTGTAAGTAAAGGTCGTACATATTAAGAATTTAGTGTTTATTGAGACTTCAAATACCCTAATTTATTAAAATATTTTTTTTGAATATGCGGATAAAATGTAAAAAGTGTTAAAATGGAATTATTCATAGAGTGATAAAAAAGCCACTTTTACCTTTTATGTCTATTCATGATGACTTCAAGTTGTGGTCTGATATATAAAAGTATTATTTGTTTGGTTCAGTTGGAATGAAATAAACCCATTATTGTCATCCCATGGGATATCAAATTTTTATATTAAATTCTACTAGAGGAAGTGTGTGTCCAAAACCTAATTAGTTTAAATTAAAAAGGAACCGCATCATTTATAAATATATAATTTTTATTAATTATATCTTATTAATTATATCTTATTTTTAATATAAATTATACTTTGAAAATCACAACGTACACAAAAAAAATACCGAGCTCCGTCCGTCACCTAATGTTATAACGCAGCGAGGATTTTTCCCAAATAACACTTTAAAAATGTTAAAAGTCTTCTTATTGTTTTGTATCTATTAATAACATAACCATTTTTTGTATATATAAAAATAGACGTGATGCGAAAGTGGAACTATAGAAGACCAGCCAAGGGAAGAGAAAAGCACGTGAATTGTTTGATTGAACGCACTAAAAGTTTAGTAAGATCCTAAGTAGGATCTTCTGGGTCGAATTAAAAAAAACTATATAGGTGTTAGTTGTTAGCCCATTTATATGCTATAAAAGGTCACGCTTCGAACAATAATAATGAAGCACTCATGAAAAATGTTTCATTATTACTTACTGGTGCAACTTGGTCTGCGTCACAGGCACGGCCTACTTTAATTACTCCTGTGACGCAGACCAAGTTGCACCAGTTTGTTAGTGTTAAATTTATTAAAATTTTACGAAAATAATAATAATTTTGCTCATGTTTGTCATGTCAGGCGCCCCCTTGGAATAATATAGTGTTATTTACAACTATCTGCTTAATTAATTAATTTAAAAATATTTTACTTATTACTTTACGTTTCCCTTAGGATGTACCGTCCTTTAATATTGTTAAATGAGGTGGATATGCAATAATAAAGTGTTTTAAGAGTGAAATACAATTAACTTCAGCTAGCTTCACATGTTAAAGCCGAACACAAGAGGCAAAAATGCAAAGGACATGGAAGAACAAACAACAGTAATCAAAGAACATGGAAAGTCCATATTATATTTCAAAGAAGAAAAGTTAGTAACACACAGTGTAGGATTCATCGTAAAGAAGAAGGTAAACGAAAAAAACCGGCAACGTAACACAAATTTCCAAGAAAAATATGACTCCTTTATTTCTTCAGCTTCATGCTTTATCATTAGCGAGGTATTCAAAGAAAACAGAGTGCCATACGTTTTTCGCCAGGTCCAATACCTCTTCATACACAGTATTTTTAAGTGTTGCATTCAAGTGATATTTCCCCAGTATTTTACTAAATACTGCGTTACCGAAGTTCAACAGAGATGTCCCTTACCTCTCTATCCAAAAATGTAATTTTAACAACCCTTTTAGAAACAAGATTTCTGCTGCTTCAAAAGCATTTCAAAACGAAAAAATTGGCTCATAAAGTAAAATAATTGTTCTGAATATAAAAAAAGTTTTTACTAAATTTAGAAGACACAACTTTAAAACTTAGTATATGTTGCGAACCCTGGAATGAAAATAGAGAATTTAATATATGAAAAACAATATAAAATGTATACCGGGCATTCGGGACAGATTAGGAAAAAAAAACGAAACAACCTCAAATACTAACATTTGCAACTGGCACATTCTACTACATAGATTAGATCGAAGTTATGATAGTTGAAGACAATGATAAAGTAAAAGTGCCTCCACTGTTAATAGAAGAAGGGCTGAGAGCTATTATATCCCGAAAAATAAAAAAGCAACTGGTTCCGATGATTTAATCTGGACCAGTTGCTTTGTTTAATTATTTTGGTAAGTTATTTACACAAAGAATTACGATTCGTTAAGGCGACTTCAAAAAATAAGAGGTTGATCAGTTCGACGGTATGTTTTTATGTATGTTACACATGTTCCAGTGTAATACATAAATTTGAAATAAACCTAGAAATAGAGGCTGTAAGATACAGAATTTTATCTTAACACTCTTAAATTGTTTAGGTGATACAATGTATTATTTTATAAAACGGGGGTAATCTATATTTGAACTTGCGTCACTAATTATGTTCTTGAAAAAATCATCGTCATCATACATCTATTATAATGTCTATACTATTTGATAACATACAGCGATAACTGTTCTAGTAAGAAAACGTACGAAATCTGCTATATGATAGCAGATTTCGTACATATATACCATCTGGTATATAGTATTGTAAACCGGTCATAATATCTTAAATAAATTTTACTCTTTTTATTTTATTGTGTCACTTATTGATATAAAAAAAAGCTTTACTTGCAAATAATCAATAAAATTTGACCTTGTCACTTTTTTATTTTTCTGTGGGAACTGTATTGAATACCAGGGTAAACCAACGACCCGCTCGCGGCGTCGCTTGGTGAGCTACTACTTTCATACTCTATTTCAGCACTTTTGGGGTTATTTTTACAAAAAGAGAGGTAGCCTATGTTTGACCTTGCCTCATCAATTATTTTCCTGAGAAAATTCATCGAAATCAGTTCAGGGAGTTTAGATCTTTTATTCTCACTATATATTAAACTTATGTAAGTGACATCCACTGTTTCAACCTCCTAGGGTTTGATTTTTTAAAATGTAGCCTATATTTGACCCTGCGTCTTCAACAATCTTTTTAACGAATTCCATCTAAATCGTGCCAGTAGATTTTTGCATTTTAATAATAATAATATTAATGAGTACGGATATATCTAGTACAATGTCAACTATATAATAACAGATAACGCTACCCTTTACAGAAAATGTAATGATATCTGCTTTCATATAGATTATAGATGATATAAAGTTTCATAGACCGGTCAAATATATCTTTAATAAATGTTATGCTAATTATTTTAATTAGTGATATTAAAACAAATTTAGCTTTACTCGCGAACTATCAACATAATTTGAATGTTTTTTTTTTTTTATTTTAGTTTTTCTGCGGGAGTTGTATTGAATACCAGGATGAAAACTGTCCCATATGTTGCTCTAACCTCTAAGCTAATTACATACAAAAATTCATTAATTTCTACCCGGTAGATATCAGTAATAATAACACAAATAACACAAATAATTCACTTATATCGGTTTTTTATTTTTTCTAAAAAAAACTACATGAAATACCGGGATAAAAACTATCCTATATTATTAAATATAGTAGAATCATGAGCAGGCCCCGGCCACCGAGCAACTACATTCATAAATGAATGGTGGCAAAATCTGCATTACATACTCCTTAAATGTTTATTGAAAACATTGCTTTTCTATTCCTATTTTCTTCTCGTATATTTGAATCTAAAAAGAAATCCTCAACTTAATTGCTATGGTAAAATTGCATTGCAACATGATACCAGTAAAAGTGTTGGAGTTCCTACTACTAAGCGCCTACTTAACAGGTGACTGTATGGGTATGTGTGTATAGAACTTTCGGAAATCTTGCTATAGTGTGAAAGCAATGCTAGGTGTTATCTATAATTTTAACATATTTTGGATCTAACCCCGCTATGGCACGAGATACATCAAATTGTTTAATTAAAAATTCCAAAAAAAAAGACTTATATAGATAGATCAATGACTTTAAAAAAGTACTTTGTATTTATTATTTACAAATGCTATTATTTAAAAAAAAAACAAGAAAATATTGATCTAATATGTAACTCACGTGGCGTGCCGAAATGAACGCAGCCACATCTCGCATGTGTGAATTTGTCAATTTCGCAATTGGCTTGCGTGTAAACTTTAAAGTAATGTTACCTACCTACGTTCATTTGCAAAATAGCATTGACGTCTGTAAGAAAATGTAATTTTAACTTAATAACGTGACAATAAATGTGATGTTTATTAATTTAGAGGCCAATCGTGGCGCAGGGGTACAAAATGTGACTCTAATAAACGCCACTGGTTATGGGTTCGTTTCCCAGTCGAAAAATGGAAATATTTATTATTTGCATTGTCTTCTCTCAGGTGCACAGCACAGCGCGGCAGTAAGTTCCGCCAAGTAGCACGCAATGCCTCCAGAGTTTGGTGGAAAGTGGGGAACGGAGTGCCTTAACACTAGGTTCTCTCTGGCTACCCTGCTGTTCGCTAAATACAACATGAAGCTAAAAAATACGTATTATGGACATTATTGAACGCAATCCGACATTTTACTTTGTAAAATTATGTGGCCATTTTAAAATAACCTTTAAAAATGTACTAAATCAAAAAAGTCATCGCTTCACCATAACTTAAATCATAACAACTAACCCACTTATGTATTCATGCAAGTGCGTGTTTTCTGTGCGATTCTATCGATACAAACGTTTATTATATTTTAATAACGTATACAGGACGCTTATGGTTAAAGCGAGGATAAACGTTGTTAGCAAATGCACGTAAAATATGTAAGATAGTAACTAAATATTAGATTATGAACGACAATAATAGAGCTCTTTTTTAAATTAGAAGTGCAATAATAGTTCCTCTAAATTTGAGGTCACCGGTATTTAAGAATTAAAAGAAATAAAAAAAACAGAGGAAGGAATGCCTTAATGCTGAAGATACACATTCCACGCTTTTTTTGAATATATAATTTTTTATGTATGAAACAGCGTTAAAGGATATTTGAGGGCCTAAAAGTCACAGTTACATTCCATATCACTTGGCATAAGCCTTGAGTAAGTGTAATTTCGTTATACTTAAAACAAAAAAGTAATATTTTTAATTACAGTTTTCCAATTATCAAGTCTTTTTTATTATTTTTTTCGAAGATCAAGTTTTCACAATATTTGGTTTCACAAACATTATTTTTTAAAAACAAGTAATAAAAATGCAAATACATCATCGGATCAAAATTTCTTAGTCCCTCAGTTGTGGTCATCACTTTTGGCTTGACAGCTACAACAAGTTCCGGGGATAAGGTAGATTTAAAATACTGCTGTAAAAGACGCGGCAGCTTAGACGAATTATGCAATAGTACCTGTGGAAATGAATTTCTTTGTAAATTAAATTGTATATAACATACAGATGTTTAAAGTAAAGACACATATTACATAGATGATAGATTTACTTTATTAGATCTAAGCTATAATTAGCACTTTAAATTAACTTATAATAAATTTATAAGTGAATATTTATCTGTTTTAATATTTAAATGGGAGTGAATATTATAAAATGATTAATATTACCTAAATATATTTTTTACCTTGTACTGGTCCTCGGCAAAGATCATCCAAATCTTTTCGATTTGCACTCAAAATAAGTATTAAATCAGCTGTTGCACCATATCCCTAATGAATTAATTAACTAATGATTTCAATATAATCGAGGCAATGACCACGCAGTGTGACAGCGTCTGTAAACGCGATGGATGTTGGTTCGAACTCTACTTGGGGATACGATTATATTTAAATTATTTTTATTTATCGGGTCCAGTCGTGGCGCAGTGGCACAAACTTGTGACTGTAAACAAGTGGTTGTGGGTTCGATTTCCACTCGAGGAAATATTTAATATTTTCTATGCTCTAGTATCGAGGCAAAGCGCGGCCTTAAGTTACTTAACACGCTATGTCGCAAAACGGAGCTAAGAACTTTACTTTAAAAAAATAATTTTAATAATTTTTATGAATTGAAATACTTTCATAATAATAATGCTATATCAAAATAATTCGGTAACCAATTACTTCTCAAACCTGAAGAGCTCATTAGCACCCATCGTGTTGAACGTGTAACAGATACCTTCTTCTGTTTATAAGGGCCGAAACAAATCAGGGCAGCTGTAAATACCTTTCCACCTACATCCGTAAAAAAATCACTTAAATTTGGTGAAACCTGAAGAGGATGCAAAAAATATTAGGCACTTTATTTTACATATTGAAAATATTCCATTGTCGTGGTTATACATTTCTCAACATATATTTTATTTACTTTAATGGATAATAGATCAATACATAGTATTTATATTAAGGATTTGAACATTTTACAACAATTTCAGATAATTCGGGTTATTTACCTTTTTTATATTTTCTACTGTTATGTTTTCAAGTGAAAATTGCCTTTCATTGTCCGGAGCGACGCGATCGTCACATACCAAACTTACATCTTCAAAGAGTTGCCGTCTAATTTATGTAACCACGTAAAATAATATAAAATAGCCACGTAAAATAATATAAACTGAGGTGAGCTTAATCGTTTGTAGTCATTAATTACCACATCATAAATTAGGTTACATTCATCTAAATATTACTTGAAGTATCTTCTAAATTTATAAATCTCTACCCTCACCGTAGGAAAGATTTATAAAGGAGATTTATAAATTTGAAGTACAAAAGTAAAAAAACTGCAAAGTATTACTTACTCTTCTTCGGTGGGGCTCTCACGTGTGTTTTCGTTAAAATAGAGGTGGTAATATTTTGTGTAATCAAATTTAGTCTGTTGAGCTTTCGTTTCAAAGCAGATTGTTACAGCTGGATACGGTATCTAAAAAATAAAAAAAATAAACCTTAAATCGTTAAATTAACAATAGGATTGAAAGGAATTGGATATCGCTCACTTTTCAATCGGAGTCCACTCTTTCTCGCCGATATACTCTCCGTGTAAATTAGAGTTAGTAGTATAATCAATTAAATACTGTTTAAATAATCTCATTCTTCTTCTTTTGTACTTTCTGTTAATTTCAGTCGGTTGTTTCATTTCCTCCTCATTTTTTCCGGAATATTTACAATACTCTCGAACCTATAAAAAAAATTCAAGCAAAGCTTATATTTAATTAAGTATTTTTTAAATACGCTAACACATGGTATATTAAATAGTTAAATCATTTATAGAGGGATCAAAAATGAAAAATATTTAAGACAAAACCGTTTTTACCTATTATGTCTGTTCATGATGACTTCAAGTTATGGTCTGATGACTAACAGTAAGTTTTTAACGAGTTTTATTAGCTTGGTTCATTTGAAATAAAATAAACTCATTAATGTCATCCCATGGGATATCAATTGAGAATTATGTGCTTTATTATGTTTTTTTATACTAAATTCATTAACATGAGTGTCCAAAATTAATTAGCTTAAAATTAAGGAGGGACCGCACTATTTATAAATTTATAGGTCGTTGAGTTGTGATACAAAAAAAATATAATATTTACTAGCTTATAAAATTTTAGATTCGAACCCACGCCTAACGTCCAAGAAGAATTTCGACACAGCTGGTGGTAGAACGCATGGCTTAGTGGTCAGAGCGCTTGGACGATTTCCAAGAGGCGCGGTTTCAAATTCCGCCTCGTTCAAATTTTTATACGTTTTCTAAATGTCTCTTTTAATTTTCCTAAAGTGTGGAATAACACTTTAAAGATGTTAAAAGTAAAAAAGAACGATTTATGGGTTGTATAGTCCATTTATCGGACAAGACTATATGTTTTGAAATTAAACTATTTTTAACTGGATTAATCGAGTATATTTTTATAGATAGATATCAACTTACCTATATACATACTTGTGATCACGGACTTTTGTTAAGTGTTCAAAACGTCGGGTTTTCTAAAAATATATTTTCGAATACCAAAAATATACGCGATTAACCCGTTAAGAATAATTTCATTTCAAAATGTGTAATAATCGCGAAAACAAATAACGTTATTAAGGCTATATATTATAAAAAAGGAACGCCTTAAACGAAGCATTGATGAAAAAAATTGCAAGCTTACTTACCTTATGGGAACCCTCACCTACTTTATGTACTCTTGTGACGCAGAAAAAGTTGCAAAAGTTATAAAGATAAAACGTTAAAAAACCGATAACACAACGCAAATGTCTAAGAAAAATAAAAAAGATATTATTCCCGTGGGGGGACGGGTTAAGAATACAATTCCCCCCCGCCACTGGGTAGCGTCCCGTAAAAGGCGGGTAACCCAGTAGCTTGGTGGTAGGAGATTCGTTCTCCGACCGGCTCGCGACCACTATCATGTCAAAGACGAACCGCCAAACATCTGATGATGTGTTCCGGTTCGATGGCATGTAAGCCCTCTCCCTATTCCCACCATTCCCATCCTTTTTCTCTCCTTCTGTCCTACATCCCCAAGGTTGGCAACGCATCCATAACTCTAATGTTGTGGGTGTCTATGGGCGAAGGTAACCACTTATCACCAGGTGGGCCTTCTGCTCGTTTGCCTCCTTCATTCCATAAAAAAAAAAAAAAAAAGATAAAAAAATAAGTTAAATGTACTAAAAGCTAAAAACTTCATGGATACAGTCATGGGTACCAATATGTAATTTTGAAATATACAAATTTTAAACATATGCATTGATTAAACTAAAATAAAATCGTGGGGCACGTCCAATAGCTACAATCGAAAGACATGGCATGTGACTTCACCCACCTAGTGGTAAGTAGCAAGTGTCGTCCATGAATGGGGGTGACGAACGAAAGTATATCAATCACAAACTGAAACCAAAACATGAACTCATTTGCATGAGCCATTTGATGGGTTTTGCCTTGTAAAATCTTCCTTACTTTTTAAACTATCAAAGATTATCTTAAAGTTATCATTTCATTATTCAATACAGCTAATCCCAAGGTCACCCAAAATTCATTTAAAGTGGACATGCCACACGACTTTATTTTTGGTTTATTTTTAAATTTTTGTTTTTATTTCTGTTTCTATTCAATTCGTTGAGTGCCTCGTGTACCCCTAGCGACGTATCATTTTTAGCCACCCTAACGCCACACAGTCCTCGACAGGACACCAATCTTGACTTGGGTGGGAGATTCATATTGTAATTTTGTATACTGTATTATAAAATAAAGGGCTTGGTAAGTACCAAGCCCTTTATTTTGATACCCATATTGATGGGATTGAAAACCATATTATACACCATTTTGTGGCAGTGGCCATCTTTGATTTTGATTTTGTATAGTGCACTGAATTCTACTTGGCAAGCCCTTTTATTTGATACCCATATTGATGGGATTAAAAAACTGAGTTGTCCGCCATCTTGTAGCAGTGGCCGTCTTGGATCCACAATAATATTAAATGTGAATAATTGTATTGTCACCAGAATCAAAGTCGAATACCAAATTTTAGATCAATCGGTTAATGGGAAGAGGGTATATTTCAATTACTAAATTTGACCCAAACAAACGAGTAGTTAAACAAAACCGTTTAATATGACTTTTTGTGTTTTTTCAGCTTCATGCTTTATCACTAGCGGGGAAAATGTCAGTCCCTGTATACTTATTTGGCCTCGTCCACTGTCATCAATCTCTGCATACACGCACTCCGAGGAGTCCTTATGCTTTTTACGTGACCTTCCTCCAGTATCATCGATATTGTGTTCTCGAAGGTCCTCTCTGCCTCTGTTACCACGTACCTAAACCATCTGAGCATGCCCTTCTATATTTACATTAACATTCTCGCTAACATCTGTCATTCTGTGTATCTTTTCATTGCAGATTCAATCAGCTAAGCTGAAGACATCGCACGTCTACAGCGTTCACCTTTTATATCAATACTCAAGTTACACTATCATATAACGCCGAGACCAGCACCGCATTATGCACAGCTAAGCAAAACATCATTTAATCAGGACCAATTTCTTTGTTTGGTTTTTGATAGCCACTGGTCACTGGCAAAACTACTGGTCAGATCTTAACTTAATGTAAATGGGACGATATAAAAGGTATATGCTATCATATAAAAAAAAACTATTAGGCTATCGGTATAAAAAATGTACACTCGCACAATGTCCTTAAATCTAAATTATATAAACACTAGCAACTAACTCGCGTGTTCACCGTGTGATCTGTAACTTTTATCCCCTATTTAAGGTCCTTTAGAATTTTCTGAACTTCTCCTTTCAATCATAATAAAATATAGCCTATTCAGTCCTCCTCGCACTCCTGAATAGTGAATTCAAACGGTAAAAGAATTTTCATGATTCATTTCAATATTTAACAAAGTTACAAACTTTACCTCTATATTATCTCAGTATAAATATTCTAGAAAATTGTTCTAAATACTTTTAAAAATAGAACAATTGTAATACTCCAACTTCAAACTCCTACTATTTGTTAAATCTAAATTTTCCTAACAAATTCTCATAAATTGTTCTAAATATGCGTACACAAATGTTATTATAAAAATATTGTAATCACTCATTATGTCTGCAACTTTATATTCTAAGAGCATTTGCTGCCCTCTCAAAATTAATATCATATAATCTACATGTTTACTTTATTTTTACCGTTTCTTATAAACATTGTGCTAGTAAAGATTAACGGTTATAATAATAATTATTGAACTTCAAGTTAACATTCTCATACAAGCGACTCTATTGTTCTTTTGAGAAATATATCTCTAAACAATATGTTTATTGAAAATGAAAAGATTTTATAATGTCTTCAATTTCATACTCTTGATAGCAATGTTGAATGCAGTACTAGCGCCTAGCTGATATAACAGCGCGTGAATATTATGAGAACTAATTGAATACTAGCAAATCCTTTACGACGTTAATTTTGGTACTCTTGAAGACTATTTGATACACAGAGTACATTATAATTTATATAGAGAGGGCTGTGCTATTACGAAGACAAAATAGTAAATGACCAGAATTCGAAGAGGTAGCCAGAAGAATTTTAAAAAAATAATATAACATTTTAGAAATTCAGTGTATAAGTAATAGTGCCACCTAGTGTAGATATACCGTATTATTATGAAATATAGAATGTGGTTCATTCCATAACTAGACCTAGGTGTCTTCTTACTCTTGAAACAAACATTTGATATCCAATAATTTATATTTTCAATTTAAAGTCTTTTCGTACTCGTGAAACCAATGTTTAGTGCTGCACTAGCGCCAAGCTTTCATATAGCGCGTGGAAAGAGTGTGAATTAATTGATATGCATAGCATAGTATTCTCTTATGACATTTATTTTAGAGAGGGAAAATAATGTGAAGAATTGATTCTCGATTTCATTTCAATCGTAAGTAAAATCAATTCTAAGTGAAAAACGACATATTTTTTAATTGTAATTTCAGAACGATTTTTCTGATAACCTTAATAAACTTGCGGAATGAAATGTCTTAAAAGAAAGAAAAACCATTTTTTTTATTTAATCCTTTTTTTTCAGAGAGAACGTAGCGCCAAACGCTACGGTCATTATATAATTCAATTATATTAAACGGAATGAAATCTGTGGCCCATGCATGTATATATCCAATCTAGAAGGTTTTACAGTACAGATTTATAATAGATCACTTCCTATTTCCATATTCCAACTTTAACAAAGTAAAACTTATTTTAATATATATTTTCATTTTTTTTATCTAATAAAGGATGCCTCCTTTATTAACGAGCAGAAGGACCACCTTGTGGTAAGTAGTTACCTTCGTCCATAGACATCCACATCATCAGAGTTATGGATGCGTTGCTAGCCTTGGGGACGTACGATCGAAAGAGGAAGGAAGGATGAGAATGGTGCGAATAGGTAGATCTGGCTTAAATGTCATCGAACCGGAACACATCATCAAATGTTTGGCGGTTCGTTCTATGACACGATAGTGATCACGAGCCAGGCAGAGAACGAATCTCCTACTAGGAATTCCGAAATCTTTCAATAAATCTTTTATAAATTATAATATTTTATATAATTCAGTAGACTTATCCCAGCAACCTTTATAGAATACGTTCGTTATTTATTTACAGTTTCATATACTCATTTTATGCTTATATTTTTAATTCGATATAATATTCGAAGCTGAATGCTAATGTGAATTTGTTATATCTTGTACAACATAGCTTGATTTTTTTGACAGATAGGCGAGTAATGGGAAACAGAAAAAATCTAGTAGTCCAAAAAATAACATTGTAATTTATACTTTTAACTGTGACGAGATTTATACGTTTCGACTCATGTTTCTTTGGAAAAGTCGTTTGGTCCCGTTCTGAACCAGGTATTTAAGGTCCGAAAATAATTCTGTATGTAAATATTAGGATTGAAAAATAAAATAGTTTTATCATTAAAACTGTATTTATTAAAGAAGGGGAGCACAGCCAAGATCATCATCACCAGAGTCGTCGCAGCTTGTGTCATCATTTCGAACTTTAATTTTTATTTCGTGTTCAATAACCATCATCCCATGTAACTTTGTACAAGCGTCTATTACTTTCAGTGTTCCCAATATAATTTTACTTTGAAGTAATAAAAGTTATTAAAATTTTCAGATAACGCTTAAATCTTTTCCTTAACTATTTTAAGAGCAAATTCACATTAGCACATAAAAAAGAACTTAGTTATTGTTAGTGGTTTGCCACTAACAAAATACAGCTTAAATAAAATGAATTATATAATTCATTTTTTTTAGCTTCACGCTGTATCCTGCACACAGCAGGGTAGGCAGAGGGAACCTAGTGTTAAGACACTTCGTTCCCCACTTTCCGCCGAATTGCGTGTTAAGTGGCGGAAATTAACGCCCAGCTTTACCTCGGCACCAGAACGAAGAAAATGGAAATATCGAGTGGGAATCGAACCCCAACCACCCATAATCAAGTTAATTCATATTGTAAACCTTTTTTGACATCGATATGGCAAACGAGATCTAAAACATAAGTATTAATTTAATAGTTAACAATATAATTAATTATTGTTTCTAAATCACGATAAGTAGTATTGGTTTACTTGGTTTACTAAAATATATATTAAAAATTACAAAATCTACTACATAAATAAGGTTAATTCATAATATAAATTTAATTAATTAATAAAAATAATAACTATAAATATTTGCCTGGTAGTACTGAAATAAAACTATTGTATACATTACTTTACTAATCTCAACGTAGAAAAATATGAATTAAGCTGGTAACTGACGTAAAAAAATACGAACAAATAAAATTCCTTAAGTAAAAATTAATTATTTAAGAACGCTTTCACGTTAGCTCGTAAAAAAGAACTTAGTAATAGTGGCAAAATACAGCTTAAATAAAACGAATTATATAATTAATCATTTATTAATTTAAGTTAAAATACAATAGTATACATTAACTTGCGTAAGAAGCAGGATAAAATATGAACAGTTAGTTTTTTAATAAAGCTTGATTATTTTTACGACTCTATGCAGAAGGATTTAAAAGTTGAATTGTGCATTCTTGTGTAATAAAGATTTAGTAAATATGTAAATGCTTAGAATTTTCATTTTGTGGAGATAAAATAGAATTTTTCTTTAGGTAAGCCCCTTTTTTAGCTTGTCTTCTCTTCCATAACACACAATATAGCCTGCAAATTATAAGACAAAAATTAATGATATAAAAATACTTATAGCTTAAAAATAGCAAATGTCTTTTACCTTAATGTAAGAAAGTATAATATTTCTGCGACGCTCAGAATAGAAAATCCCATAAAAAGACCCAGTAGACCTCCACAATTGGCAAGAAAATCAGTCTGTCCGTAAAGCTCTGATCGGCGTGAAGTAATAAATTGAGCTTCTTTAAAGAAAATCATGACTCGTGCATATAATAAACTGCAAAAATAAAAATTCTGTTATATTGTAGTTAGAATTTTTATTCATGTTTTAATAAATATTAAAGAAAAGTACTTTTGTGTATCTTCCTCAATTTTCAAATCGTAAGCTCTATATATTGCTTTCCAATCATAATCGGCTTGAGAGGTTTCTGCTTCATACTCGATAGAAGTGCATGCAGGAAGACATTTGCATTCAGCAGCCACTCTACGAGCTTCACCAAGAGTGTCGTTATCATTCGTGTCTTTCTCCAAACGAGATTGTATTTCCACCGTAACTAATTCCACTAGATATACAGAAATTGCCAATTTAAATGTTAAATTTTGTGTGATTTTAAAAGTTGTATATAAACAATTATTCATTTGCAAAAACTTCTCGTCACATTATGTACCTAACACTACAGTGTATTGATTCGTAGACCAAGAAGAGTAATATGACCTTGAATTATGTAGTTTTAAGCGCCTCTCACAATTATGCTTATTTATCTTATAATAAGAAAATAATATACTCTTTCAATAATTTACAGATTCGAGCTGTACGCAATGAAACTAAACGCTACGATGCTCTGTCATTAACATTCTCCTGTATGCTCTCTGGAGATTCCTCACGTTTTGCGTACCATCACTGTGTTCTCGAAGTTATAACCTAACCCTTCATCTCGTAACACTTACTCTTGCAAAGTACACTTACAATTTTTTTTACTACGATTATTCTTTTAATCTGCCCAATGTGCACTTGGCCACCTGTAATTTTGTGCATCTTATTATTGTGGATTACATGAAGTAAGCTCCGTAAGTCCTCCACGTAAGCTCCACGTTATGACTGCATATTTACATATTTTTTTCTTGTATTCCTCTTCTTCCATGCATATTCGTAATTCCTAGCCGTATAATAGCATTGGTACCAACAATGCAATGTGTACTGGTATTCGTGCATCTTTTAACGTCTATTTTGTACCTTCTGCCTCTACTAGATGTAGTATTCCTTATTGAATTATTTTTTGTTTCTTGCTGCTTTGTTATATTTTCAGCTTAAAAAATTCTAGATCTACTACGATGTTTACTTATAATTTCCACCCTGCTCGTAACAAACGCTTAACACTATAGGAGTAGGTATCTTCTCACATACTTATTTAAAAGATTTTGAGTTGAATAAACTTAGTGTCTTAGTGGTCAGATTTGAAGGAAAAGACACATTATTTAGCTATTCTTTAGTATAATCCAATATCACGTTTTGTTTTATCATACTAAGACATTTTATAAATATGATAAAAATCAACATTCCCCCAGCCAGATAGCAATAGGAACTGATACCCCGTGCTGTGAATTTAGCATTCATTATAACAGAAAATACTTTAGAAAACATTTTTAGAAAATGCATAAGCATTTTTGTTGGCAGCGCACCATAGCTGGTTTCGAGCCCGCGCTTCTAGAACAGTTACCAAGAATGTCAGGTCCGAATCCTACTGCGTTTAATTTTTAAAAAGTAATTAGTCATCAAACTTCCTAAGTGTGTGAATAACATTTTAAATATGTTGAACCGTTTTTAAATATAATTTAACCAGTATACATATGAAACAAGCCTAATTATATATTATAATAGTTTTACTAATAGTAGCCGCATATTATTAGAATTTTCATTTTGTGAAAACGTCATACTTACTAATTTAGAAAAAAGAAAGTTATAAAGTGATGGCAACGATATATGTGATATGAATATCATTTATTTTAATTATGTAACATATCGATATTGAATTGCAACGAAACCTAAATTTAAATCAATGTTTCGTGTTTCGCAAGCGGTGGTAGACCTAGTTTGCTATCTAGTATAAAGCAACATGTGGCACTGTTCAACAATTTTAACATAATATTTTATATCTTAGGTCAACTCTTCTTAAAAAGTGTAAACCTTTTTCCGTCATAGCAGCGTTGCCAGAAACAATCTAGTGTCAAGACACTCTGTTTCTGACTTTATTACTTTTTTTTTAGCGTCACGCTGTATCCCGCATACAGCAGGGTAGGCAGAGGGAACTTAGTGTTAACACACTCCGTTTCCCACTTTCACCGAATTTGAACACCAGAGCCAAGAAAATGGAAATATTAAATATTTCCACTCCTCGAATGGGAATCGAACCCACAACCAGTCGTTTACAGACACATGTTTGTCATTTGTGCCACTGAGCCACGACTGGCCCCAACTTGTCGCCAGAAGTCGAGACATGGCGTATTGAGCCGCGGAACTCAACGCCGCGATGTGTCTTAGGTGGCAGAGTGGATTTTTTGTTAAAAAAACTGTAAAGAATATTTATTTATAATATTATATCTACTAATTTGTACAGGAAATGTATTATTATATATAATATTAATATAAAAAAAATATTAATAATATTTACAAAATAACTAGATAGAAATATTTTTTTTTAATAGGTACATACTTTGCGCTTTCTTTATGCAAGCGACACTTCCTGCATTGCAAACGCGCATTTCTGGACCATCTGTGTTTAAAATAGAATTTGGGTTAAAACAACTTAGTTTGTTAGGTTTAGATAGTTACAACATGATACTGTGTAATATTTTTATATAGGTAAATGTTTGTAAGTGTATGTATTTGCTAATACTAAGTGCCAGAAATATAAAACCATTTAGATCCCTGACACTATCAATAATATTGAATATTAAGATTTGATTAATAATTACAACAAGAAAAAAAAGAAAAAAGTTATGTATCTATTAACATTTCTTTTTTTTTGCAGCTTCACTCTTTTTTCGCATAGCAAAATTCGAGACATTGCATGTTGAGTGCCAAAATTTAACGCCGCTTAGTCTTTGGTACCAGAGCGGAGAAATTAAAAATAATGTATATTAAATTCTCTAAGTGCGAATCGAACTCACAACCATCGCGTCAGACGCTATCACACTGCGCCCCAACAGCCTTGTACTAGTAGCCTTTGTGTTATATTCTTATTGCAAATAAAATTATATACAAAAAAAATAAAAAATGTAAGTAACTCACGTGGCATGCCGAAATGTACACAGCCACATCTCGCATGTGTGAATTTAGTTAAACATTCCATTTCGCAATTGGCTTGCGTGTAAACTTTAAAGTACTGTAGGTAACGTTCACTTGGGAAATAGCATTGACGTCTGTAAGAAAATGATATAATTTTAAATAAATATTTTCAACTACAAAGCTAAATCTGATGTTGATAAATTTTATAGTACATAATCTTATTCTGAACATTAATTATTTATTAAAATCTGTAGGTTAGGAAGCATAGTACTTAAATATTAGCCTGTGCTCAACGATAAAAGAACTACTTTGGAATTAAATTATCATAATATTGTAGTACCTACATTTGAATTAACTTGTTTTTTAGTAATAATAATAATAATAAATTTGAAAAAAAAAGTGAAGTGTATAGTCTCAGCAAAAGGCGAGGTATCAAAGAACAGTTGAGAGCTCTCGAACTCTACATGATGAGGTCGCAGTTCTAATATTATATGCTGAAAGCCATAGCTATATTTTGTATCACTTGACGTAAACCTTAAAGCAAGTAATGTGTATATTTCGTAATACTTTTTTAACTTCACAGTATATCCCGCATACCAGGGGCTAATGAGAACTTAGTATAAAAACACTCCGTTCTCGCCTTTTCCCCCGAATCTACGACATAGCGTGTTAAGTAACGGAATTCAACGCTACCAGAGTGGAGAAATAAAATTTAATTTAAATATTATTATTATATTTTATATTATTCTCTGGAATGTGAAAGGAACCCACAACAGCCTGACTGACCTTTTTTCAATTGATTATTTGATTATATACAAACATTCACACTTTAAAAACCAATACTTATTCTACATAGACCTAATATTATAAATGGTAATAAAAATTACAATCACTCAAGAGTACCTAATGGGATCATAAGGCTTCAGTCCCTCCGACGTCGTCATCATTTTTGGCTTGACAGCTACAACCACTTCCTGGGATAAAGGAGATCTAAAATATTGCTGTGAAAGACGCGGTAGCTCTGCCGGGTTATGCAATAGTACCTGCCGGAGTACAATTTCTTTGAAAATTAAGTTGTATGCCATATACAGATGTTTGTACATACATACATTCGAAACTTATTATCTTAATCGAGCTAAGATATAATAAGCGGTTTAATTTACACTATATTTTTGTAACTGATTATTTTGCATTAGTGGGTTTGATTATTATAAAACGATTAATTTTACCTTAAAGCCTTGTACTGGTCCTCGGCAAAGAAAATCTAAATCTTCTTGATTTGCCCTCAAAAGAAATACTAAGCCAGCTTTTGCACCATATCCCTATAAATTATTTGACCAGTTACATTAATATAACCGAGGACATCACGACTACAGCATCTGACTCTAAACGTAATGAATGTGGGTTCCTCATTTAAATTATGTATTTAGCTTCACGCTGTATCCCGCACACAGCAGGGTAGGCAGAGGGAATCTAATGTTAAGACACTTCGTTCCCCATTTTCCGCTGAATTCGGAGGCTTGCGTGTTAAGTGGCGGAACTTAACGCCGCTCTTTACCTCGATACCAGAGCGAAGAAAATGGAAATATAATTTCCACTCCTCGAGTGGGAATCGAACCCACAGCCAGTCGTTTACAGTCACACGCTTGTGCCACTGGGCCACGACTGGCCACAAAAATTATGTATAAAATATTTAGGTTATTTTTATTTTCTCGTTCTGCTAAGACAAAACGCGGCGTTGACATTCTCTTCTTAACACGCAGTGTCTTTATTTGAAGGTAACGTGAAGAACGGAGTATTTTGAGTTACTCGCTATCACTAGCTCTCTCACTGCCTAGTCTGACAATGTGTGAGAAGGAGCGAGGAACTACAAAAAAGAATAATTAATATAACTTAAGAAAAATATTACTAGATACTAAGTTTAAAACAGCACTTACGCTTCCTCGATGCGGATAAGTTTCTAGTGGAGTGTCTGGAGGATAACCATTTTCTAAAGTCCAACTTTGACTTGTATTTAAATGTTCAAGATAGTCATAATCCGTGTTCAGACTTGAATTAAAATATCATAATAAGTAAATATTACCGAATAAATATATAAAAATATAAAGATTGCAATAGATACAAAAAGCAATAGAATCTTATATTTAATGTACATTTGATAGTTAAGTTTAAAAAAAGGGAAATTATTCATAATAATTTTATGGTATTAAATACGTTTAGTATTTAAAAATCATATCTAAATAGTACATTAGCTTATTACTTTTCAACCCTGAAGAGCTCATCGGCACCCATCGTATTGAATGTGTAACAGATACCTTCTTCTGTTAATATAGGTAGAAACAAATCAGAGCAGCTGTCTTTGGGAGTATCTTTCCACTTACATCCAAAAAACATTTCACTTATATTTGGTGAAACCTAAACAAGTCACAAAAATATAAAATTTATTAATAAAAATTACATATATTTTTATTTTACGACAAGAATAGAAAAGCTATTCCACTGTAGTGGGTGTCAAAAACACACAGGCTTTATATAATGGATAAATTGGTATATAACACCATTAAGCTAAAGTTAAAAAGAGGTTTAAAAATAGCAATGAAAATGTTCTGGTGCTCTATACAAAGGTATTTTGATTAAGTCGTCCTATTATACAAATACCTCGGATAGAGAGGAATTAAAATGTTAAATTATTTAAGTAAAAATGTTGTACGGTAAAAGGAAAATTAAAAATAACGGAAAAGCTATTTAACTAACTATTATTAATATTTTATCAACTGTTACTAAAAATAATTTTGCTTACAAATGGTGAGGAACTGTAAAAATGAGTCTTATTTAATTAATACTAGCGAACCACTCGCGAAATTGCCTGCATAAACTAATAACTACTACTACAGGATTAGCAACTGTTTCTTTTTTTTACCAGATGCACTATAATTATTTTTTTTTTTGTTTTTGAACCGAATTGACTAAAGAAAAAATAATGTTAATTTACCAAAATACAATAGACAAAACTGCACTAAAACAGGATAAGCCGTTTAATTTCCGGAAAAGGCAAGAAAAATATAGCTACTCCTATCTGCACATTTCTTGTAACTTGTAAGAAACATTGCATATTAAACGACAAAATCAAACAGCAAAACCGCCTACAAAAATTCTTAGAGTCTCCGGTGTTTAAATTTACAAATTTTCACAGTTATTTTTTTTTGAATAAATTATTTTAGATACATTTTACAACATCTTGGAAAATA
Organism: Dryas iulia moderata; assembly: GCA_019049465.1. NCBI lineage: Eukaryota > Metazoa > Arthropoda > Insecta > Lepidoptera > Nymphalidae > Dryas > Dryas iulia. Next base: position 7,116,364 of record CM032431.1, read on the forward strand.
GTCGTATTATAATATGCTTATTTACCTCTTTTAAATTTTCCACTGTTATGTTTCCAAGTGAAAATTGTCTTCCCTTAGCTGGAGCGAGGTGATCGTCACACACTAAGCTTACATCCTCGAAGAGTTGCTGTCTAATTTGTGTAACAACATATATAAAAATATTTTAAGTAATGTAATATTAGTCGCTTGTTACCCACAAAGTTATTTAGCTACCAAATTATGAATTTGATTTATCCAAATGTTACTTGAAATATCTACATTTTATTTAATTATTACGTAATTCGATTGAGGGCGACCGATCGATCTTTATTTTTAAATTATGAAAATTTTAATTTGAGGTGTGGAAGCTAAAAAACCAGACATGCATTTATTTTAACGTTTGTTTGTTCGTAATGGATAGGGAATTGTAATCCCTTTAATGTGAATGTGTGTGTGAATTAATAAGCCACTACGCTCTACGCGGAGATAAGCTTGGGGTACGCGAACGGAGTCTAGTCATACGCCCGGATCGACTTTAGATCTTCTGATTGAATTTTTTTCTTATACCGTGATCTCACAAGGTCTAAACTGGCAAAAATCGTGTTACATAATAAATAAATGACACTTATCTGAATATGATTTTATACTAATTTAGTTATAGTAATGTTTATATTTCTCCATAATCTAAATGTTTTTTAAATAAATGGTTACTTATACATTTTTTTAAAAAAAATAAGTTATGTCGACTCAATTCACTAAATAAATACAACTTTGTACTTACTCTTCTTCAGTGAGGTTTCCGTGTGTGCTTTCGTTAAAATACAGGTGGTAATATTTTGTAAAATTAAACTTAGTTTGTTGCGCTTTCGTTTCAAAGCAGACTGTTACAGCTGGATAAGGTATCTAAAATATAAATTTATAAATAAAGCTATGTTCACAAATATAGCTTTGGTATTGTACGTTTAAACTACATGTAGGTATATTTAAATTATTTTAGGAGCTTTTTCTAAGCTAGTCATTAGTATAGTAATAAACTTGCGTAATTAGTAAATACCTGCCATACAGGAGTAGAATTTTCCGCAAAGCTTACAATCACTGGGCTTTCATTCCACTTTATCCAAACTTTACGTATCAAGCCGGCGCAGAGTACGACGCAACAACTGAACATAAAAAGCCAGAAGATTCTGAAAATAAGCTTTTAATTAGTGTTGGATGTAGTTTTTATTATTTCTGCAATAAAAATAATTAAAAGTCTAAGATCTACTACATTCATTAACCGATCTGATATTTCAACTTGTTTTTTTGCTTTGGTTTTATTTATGAGGCTGTTTTGCTATTTGCGACATGTAGCCATGTTTGTCGAACAAGTACACTACTGTAGTTGACAGTTAAAATTACGATAGAATTGAAAGGAATAGGATATCGCTCACTTTTCAATCGGGGTCCGCTCTTTCTCGCCGATATACTTTAATCCGTGTAAATTAGAATTAGCAGTGTAATCAATTAAATAATGTTTAATTAAACTTATTTTCCCCCTTTTGTTTTTCTTAATTCCAACCGGTTGTTCCATTTCCTTGTCATTGTTTTCTGGAATATTTCCAACACTATCGGACCTATAAAAAGTTTTAATTTTAGTCAAAGCTTTTATTTTTAATTTAAGGACAATGTAAACGCCGTCGCGTTGCCCGGAAATACGAGTTAGTTGAGAGCTTGTAGATAAGCTTATCGATATAATACAATATCCACTTTAAAACCTTAAATTAAATTAAAACAATGTTTTGAATACGCAGAATAAATATAAAAAATATAAGAATTGAATTGTTTATAGCGCGATCGAAACGTAAAATTTCATTTTCAGAGAAGAACCGATTCTACCTCGTGTGTCTCTTCATGATGACTACAAGTTGTGGTCTGGTAAAAATGAATTTTTGACGAGTTAATACTCTTTCAACAATAATTTACTGGGGCTTGGTTCATTCGAAATGAAATAAACCCATTACTGTCATCCCATGGGATATCAATCTGTCTATTACGAAATTAGAAATGCTACGAAGAATTATGTGCTTCATAATGGTCATGGTTGTATATATACACCTTTTTGGGTAGAATTTAATTAGAGGAGTGTCTAAAAATTAATTAGTGTAAAATTAAGGAGGATAATTTGTAATATTTATACCTAGCTTCAGTGTAATAAATTAATTCTTGAAAAATATTTATAGAAATTTAAGTCAGATAATTCACACTTACTTCATTATAAACTTATTCAGAAACATTATTTTTTTATTTATATTTTACTTTTTATATAGCTTTTATATTTGATTAGATATTCTTTAGCTTTCCGTTCTAATTATATAATAGAATTTGATTATTTTTTATCGACATATATGTAAAAAAATTCTCAAACAAATATCTAGAGGACTTCTGATGTTAAAAAGTAAGAAACTAAGCCGAAAAAAATGATATGGCACTTTAGCAATAGCTTTTCAGCGTGATAGATATTGTTTGCATGAAAATTAAAGGTTTGGTACATTTTATATTAAACTTCAAGAGATCAGTTCCTGGATGGTAATGGAACGATCAGCTACTATATAAGACATGAAAATAAAAGCTTCAATGAAAAGTAAATAATTACATAAATTTAGATACCTTTACTGCGGTAAAAGCAGTTAAGTTTGGGCTTAATTTTCAACGAAAATGGTGAAAATTAAGCCCAAACTAATGGTGAATAGAAATGGTACATATAGCAAGAGTAATAAAGTCCACAAGGCTGACCTAAATACGAATTTTCAGGCGCCATCTATTCTTAAATATTACTTGTTCCGACAATAAATTAACAATACATTATCTGTTTGTGGGGAAATCACATAAAAATCACAAATAGCTTAAAATTAACTAGTGCTTAATTTTTACAATACATCAAATAATGAATTAATTGTTAAATGTGATTTTCGCACAAACAAATGATCAATTGTTAATAATTAGTTGTTAATTGCAAGTAAATTTGCCCAACACTGCTACACACGTGTTACCTATTTCTATGTTTTTCTTAGTAGACGTCCAATTTTTTCGGAAATATTTATTCATTTTTATATCTTCACGTTCATTAATGTATTTAGTAGATACTAGATAGTAGTTTTATATTTATGGGCAGTCGTCAGTTTGCTATGTCATGTAATTTAAATAAAAAACTAGCGTTCCGCGGGCGCCTTTGCGGCATGCACTATGGCCAATGTTTCATTATATTGCAACCCTCTCAGGTGAATTATAACACATAAAGTCGTATATGCTAAGCCCTGGTGAAGCCAAAATTAATTACAATCGGTTAAGCTAAATTTCATCCCTTGTTTCCTTTCAAGGGTTGATTTTTGAAAAAAGTACCCAGTATCTGACCTGATCTTACTATTTTTATTACGAATTTCACTCAAATCGCACTGGTAAATAATCAGTGTGACAGACAGACTGATTATTTAAACAGACAGACTTTCGCATTTATAATATTAGTATGAATATAAAAACTATAGTTATATATGGATCTAGTTTTAAATAATTTTATTATAATTGTATCCCTTATAAAAGTAAGTCATTTATATAAGATATACATATCTAGTAAAACTCTACCAATCTTTACCAATCTGTTATCAAATTGGATGATCTTAAAATACTTTATATATTTAGGTACATCATTTATTTTAGATTAAATTTGCTTTTAGAAATGAAAAATAAACAACTCTGAAACGTTTAAATAGAACTATCTATGAACTTCTTATCTAATCGTCAAAATAAACAAAGGGTTAAAGAGCTCCACGCACGTAGGCACTGAGTTTGTGGTAACGCCTGCCCGTCTGTTAAACATAATTTTCTTATTGTCCTAACGTTGCATCCAGCAGGTAGCCGATAGATAGATACACCTATAGAGAGATAGATACACCTATATCGATTCCGAAATTAATTAAGATAATGTGTAATATTTTGTTTTTCAGTTTCACGCTCTTCCTTTCATAGCGGGTTGGTCAGAGAGAACCTAGTGTCAGGCCGACGCACTGCGTCTTGAGTGGCGGAACTCAACGCCGCGTTTTGTCTTTGGTACTAGTGGGAAACAAACCTACAACAATCTCTTTCAGACACTGTCCTACTGCACTAAGACGGCTTTATATTAATTTAATGTTTAATTATATTATTTTAATAATGTAAAATATTCTTTATTATGACAACACTATAATGTAATATATTTCGTCCATTTGTCAAAATTGTTAAAATATTAGGTACGAGTTCTTACACATAACGTTTGTTATCTTGCTAATATTTACGAGGCTAACACATTTCAGGTGTCCCCATGGATTAATATAACGTTAATTTAATTGTCTGCTTAATTAATTATTTTTAATATTACGTGTTACATTTACATGTTTTACACAGGTATTACCGTCATTCATTGTTTTTCGCGAGGGGAGTACGACATATGTAGAAGTAAATTGAGTAAAAAATAATTATTATGTACCTACATAAAAGATTTTTGAAGAAGTTTCTAAACGTTAGATGGAAATCATATAATTTATAAATAATGTTGTGCATTTTAGTTTATACGACACTATTTTACTCTCTATTGTTAAAATTAAGAACACATTGATTTCAAAAAAATGACATTAAAAATCATCTTATGGGTTTTTGTTTATCTATGATAGCGCACTTCGACGTAGCGTAGTGGAGGACAGCGTCAAACATTAAGCGAAATGATTATGGGTTCCATTCCCATTTGCGGAAATGATTAGATTTATTTTCATTTCTCAATTCTGGTACCCAAGGTGAAGTGCGGTGTTGAGTTCCGCAACTCAAAGCAAAGTCAACAAGCATAATTCGAGGCGGAAAGCAGTCCTGACATTATGTTCTTTCCTGACATTATGTGCTTTTAGATAGGCACTATTTATGTTTATATACTATTGTATTTATGTATATATACTTGGTACTAAATATTTAATTTGTTATTCGAAGTGAAGTAAACATCTACATTAATATTAACATACACGTGACCCTGACCTACACCTTTACGCCATGAACTTGAGAATACTTGGGCTTATGATTTATGCTTAGCTATTTCTTCAACATTCTTATGAATATCACTACACATTTGTATTATACATACATATAAATGTGATACAAGTGAAGGTAGATATAATAACTTTAATAATAATCTTTTTTTTGTCGATAGTGGTAAGATTAGTTAGATCTTGGAATTGTGCGCGGCACATAGCTGCGTCGATCCGTCCGTCCCCCGCGACTTGATTGTGATACGAGGGAGCGCGCGGAGTGCGACGCACTGACTGCTGTGCCGACTGCCGGCGGCGGACCGGCCACACTGCCAGTCCTCGTAAGGTCGTACGATAGTGAACAACGCCTTTGCATCTCGCTTGAATCTCGACCGAAAAGGCACGTTTTTCAATCATCCCTTTTTTACGCGCGCCTTATACAATGTCAGCAACGGAGGAACTCAGCGGTATTCTCATGCGGAGGCAGGCCATAAACGACAAACTCGAAGAAGGTCTAGAGATAAAACCGAAATATAAATTCGTGAACGTTTACACAGAGTTTCACGAATTCTCCAGGAAAGAAATAAAACAGTACGAGCAGACGTTCAACAAGTAAGTGAATAATATTACTAAAATAAATCCTTCGGGGTATATAAATTTTACTTGTTTTGTTGTGGACAGGTCGCAATCCTGGCAGGTGTTTGTCGATGTCGTTTTGCTAAAGCCGAGTTGCGGGATTCCTTTGAGACTATATTACATTATAATGTTAAATAGACGGTGTGCCATGTGGGTACGCGTTTATCGTTAGTTGTGTCAAATTAATTGTCTAATTACCATATGTATCGAACTTTTGTTATTTGTATTTTAAAATGAACGACAGATACTTAAAATAATTCAAACATGCGATTAATGGAGTTCTTTTGTAACATAACAAATATAATATCAATATGCCTACACATATATTTTAGAGCACTGTTGTGAGCAAGTAACAGTCAAGGTAGGTATAATATCCGCCTACCTTACAAGCCAAACACAAACGCCGACTTACAGTCACGTATCTATTATCATAATAATATATTAAATTAAAGCTCAAGATTATTTTGATTCAAGTCATGCTTAAAAGCTCAAGAATTTATAGTTAGGAAACTTAAATTTCCGTACAGTTTCTTTGACTGGCTTCTGATCTTATTACAAAAAATCAGCTAGTAGCTTCACACTTTTCCCATATGGCAGGGTAGTCACAGAGAACCTAGTGTCATAACACTCCGTTCTCCATTCAAAAAAACAGTCAGTGAAAGCGGTAAATGTTAATAATAGTTAATGAAACACTTAATAATAATTTTAATAGACGTAATTTATTAAGTTACATACGACTTATCGTGGGAGACAAAAGCAAATTGCTGTTGTGAGTTGTAATTCACTTGATCATAACTTTCATTTGTCTTATAATGAGATAAGAAGATTCACACGGCGAACGCTTTATTGCAGTATGATAATTCAAAAATATTTCTTACTCTGGGTAAAAAATATATTTCACAAAAATTTAAGGCGTAATCCAAAATATTAAGCATCTAAATAATTTATTTTATGTCTTTTATTTTGTTTATTGTGTTAACTATCGTAAGCTCTAATATTTGTATGTTCCCACCATCTTGTTTGAAAGATGATAGTGGTCGGTTTAACCATGTTAATGTCCCCAAATTATTACAGCCCCAGCAATTTTTATGAGTGTCAATTTGTAGAATAATAGAACATGATAGTCTGCTCTTGAAGCACACTACTGTATTATGTACCTACAGCGTTGTATACATCTTATCTTTAAATGTTATTTATTTCATTTATAATTTATTACGGAACAATATATGTTGAGATGATCATTTATTGTTTGAGTATTTTGGATGATTTTATTTCATTTAAAAGCCGTATGACATTATTAAAAAAATAATTGCTTACTATTATGTACGTTTATCCTTATTTAAGTAAGGTAAAAAGAAACATTTTTTTGTTACGTACCTAATATTAATATTCTCATTGAATATGGAAATTTGAAAAAGGAAATGGATGACCAATGTCTCATCAACCTAAATTATATCATCTCTATCACGCTGTAGGCAGAGGGAAATTAGTGTTAAGACACTCCGTTCCCTACTTATATCTATATCATTGGTGATGTTTTTAAACATTCCCCTATTGTTTGTCACTAGATGAATATTTCAACCGTTAGCCATCTTAATGACAATATAATAAACACTACAATAGTAATACAATCACAATACGTGTTTGTTCAATGAGTCCATTCAATTGATGACAAATAAACTATTGATCTTTAGATTGCGAGTCCTTCCTTGATTACTGGAAAGGCGGAAATAATTAATTATGTACCAAGATACTTATTTATTGTATATCAACAAATATTTACTAACAATTGACATACAATGTATTTAATTACTATTACTATTTATTAGGACGTTTATTATTAAAAGAATAAAACGACAATTAAAGTTAACGATTTAACATTTTTAATTATTAGTAATTAAATTTAATTACTTTAAATAGCTTTGTGAACTCTCATCATTGTTGCTTGTTTCAACAAAGCTAATTACATCACCAAGTTTTTTGCTTCTCATAAATACGTGTTATATTAAATAAATGAAGTCAAGAATAAATAAATATTGTTGAATGTGTTTTTCTTAAAGAATATTCTTTGTGATGTTGAATATTCAGAAAGTGTTGATATTTCCTTTTGTTATTCAAACTGTATCATATTAATATTTCTATTTTTTTATGTTGGTATAATGAATTCTTTGATGACGTTTTCATTAACATTTGGTCATAAAAGATCACTTTACAAAGTGATTCATTAAATTATGAGTAAATTCATACTAGTTATAAAGATAAACATTAACATTAACGTAAAATACCTGTTTCATTCATAATACGTGTCAACAATTAGTCATCAGCGTCATACTTGCGTGTTTTGCGGCCAGCGTCTAATTCCTTAAACATTTAAATGCAAATTGTCACTTAGCAATAAATATATTGTAATTTTTAGAAAAAAAAATTAGAGGGCATCATGGCTCTCTTCATCGGTAGAATGATAATAATTTAATTTCTTTAATTTCTTCGCTTTGGTATGCGAAAAACGCGGTGTTGAGATCGCCCCTCAACACAATGTCTTGAGTTCGTGTGGGAAATGGAGATGGGAGTGTTTTGACACTATGTTTTCTTTTACTGCTTGATGTTTTTTTACGATTATAGAAATATTTTTTACTATTTTTCTTTAGCTATGTGCTCAATATTTTGAGAATATTGTATAAGTATATTTTAAAGATATGATTTGGAAGTGACGAGTATTTCCTTGAACCACTGATTCAATTGTGGCACTAATGGTAACTGATAACTGAACTCGTTATTCATATGTTCAAAATTGATCAGCGTGGGGAGGAAGTGTGGCGGCGGAGATATCACGCGACAAAATCAATGACGGCTGTCCACTAACATCTGACGCATATATAAATTCAGGCGTGAAGTACGTTATTTTAACCCAGATTTTAAAGTTTAAATTAAATAATTTTAAAAAATGTACAAAGCAATTTTTTTTTTTTTATATAAGTATTTTTTTTTACTTTAGGTGTGATAAAAAGCCTAAGATAAGCAAGCTATAGGAAGTATTTATAGTAGGCAATAGAATTTTTATCAGCCTCTTGATGTGGTAGAATAATATTTATATATAAAATATTTATTATAAAAAATATATCTAAAACTTCTCCCAAAATATTAACATTTATAATTTAGTTTTTTACATCATTAATTTATTTTAAAGTAGGAAGTACATATAATATATAATTTACAATCCCCTTATGAAACGTCCTGTAATATTATTCTGCAATTTTTCACTTATGATCTTAAAGGTCACGCTTGGAGGGGGACGGCTAGTCTCTTATCCTACTCAAATATATTATTATTCAAATATTTAAAACTGATTATTGTTATTAATATAAATAGAATACCACATATCAGGGCAGGCCCGAGAGAATCTAATGTTAAGACATTTGATTTTTCACATTCCGTGGGAATTTGATACATTGCGTGATATTCACAAGTGTGAAGAAATTAAATTAATTAAATTCTTCATATGATTCCTCCAAGTAGGTAGCGAACCCAGTACCACTCGTCATCATATTCAGACGCTGTGACTGCGCGACGATGGCTAAAGTCAATGTAATTTATAAATACAAATTCACAAAGTAAATTAGTCATGGATTTCAACTTTCACGTGAATTATTTAAAATTTAAATGTATGTATTGATAATTTATATAGACACGGAATTCCTCTATAGTCTATACGTAACTGATGAAGTTAGATATAAAGTATTGTACTCTAGTTCTTAAAAAATACATAAATAGGTCATATTTATAGTCAATAGTAAGAAAAATATAATAAATGTATACGTAGGCATGGTAAACTAACATTTGAATGATTCATAAGGGATTTTCTGTATATAACGCAAGCATATTGTTATTTCAATGTTATTACGGTAATTATTGAATCACTATCAAGATTGTCTATAAGTAGAATAAATATTGTACTAATTCCATTGTTAAAAAATATTGTATACACATATTGTTTCATATATGACTCATGGTAGACAGTGTAAATTATTTTTGTAATATAAACAAGGGCTCGTGTCATTTTATAACGAAAGGTTGTACATGTCATCAATTTAAAGTGCATTAAATCAACGCCCGGCAGCATATCGAATGCACCCCTAACTTCCTGTTACTTTAAATGATGAAGTACACTATAAATGCGTGCGTGATTTTTCATAAATATGAATAGGATTTTTACTTTCATAAAATTAAAATACATACGCAACATAACCTCCCATATAAGAATAAACACATTTACCTTCATGCTTTTTTCCGCATAGAAATAATCTAGAGTCAAGACACTCTGTTCTCCACTTTCCGCCGGGAATCGAGACTTTGCATGTTGAATGGCGGAATTAATCGCCACGCTTTATCTTAGTACTACAGACTAATCATCTTAATATTCAGAAAATAATGATAACTCACTCCCTTTTATTTTAATAATACACGTCTTGTTTCTTTTCCAAAAAGGTTCTTCAATATGTTTAGATAATATCTCTTAGACGAAGCTTTTCTTTTACGTTAATAACATGATAAGCTAAAATCTTGTGAAAGTATCATAATTATTTATCACTTAAGTGAATTGATATTAAAATTCATAATTTCTTTTATTTAGGGCGTCGGAGTGCAGTATGTCACCATCTGGTTGTAAACACGATGGTTGTTGGATCGATTCCCATGGGGAGAATCATTATATGTATCCAAGTTTTTATTCTTTCTTCTCTGGTACCTAAGACAAAGCGCGGCTTTGAATATCACAATTAAACATGGATTGTTGAATATTTTAGGCGGAAAGTGAAGGACGGAAGTGACACAGTCTTGTCACAGTCATGACACAGTCTTGACAGCGTCTTGACACAATCTTGACATAAGATTGTATCTGACTTCCTTGCTATGCAGGAAAAAGCGTAAAACTGGAGGAAAAGATACTGCATTATAAATTTCAATTTTAATCACGCAATGAATATTCAACTTAAGTTACAATAAAACAGTATGAATGCCCTATGAATTGCAAGCAATGATAAGACGCTTATCAAATTACTATAACATCCTAACATAAATGAGAATCAATTTTGTCCACTTCAAAGATTGTAGGTATTGAATGTTTATATGAATGAATGACGCTGTGGTTAGAATGCACTGTAATTATTCTAATATAGAGTACACGATTACTTCTAAGAGATGCTTTATCATCTCTATTTATTTATATCCTTTATTGTTCACAATTTAACTAATAATTAACAATTTAAAAATAATAAAAATATTCAAAAAGCGAGCTTAACGCTAGAGCATTTTCTACCAGCCAATATAGAATTATATGATTTTCACTATGTTTCTTTAGACAAGAAGTTGTTTAATAATTATCTACAACACTAACGTGTCTCAGGTAATAGTATTTTTTAATTTGATTGATTACATAAACGTTTGGACATGCTCAATTATGATGTAATAATTAGTGAGGTTAAGGGAAATCATATATGTAATTATATTTTTTGCACAATCAATCTAAATACTATTGCGGTCAATCAAACTATTAAAAATAGGAAATTAAATGCAGCCTCATTGGATATAAACAATAACAATTCGTTGGGAAATCGTTACGTTTCACAGTTAATTTATTTTTTATTTTGTAATAGTATCCGTACTAGATCAAATGATTGTATAAACTATTTATATCACGAAATGTTGGAAAAGTTATTGCTGTTATGCTTTTTTAATTAACCGATACATAGGTACCTACAATTTAATTATTTAATTACAATATTTAATTATTTGTTCTAGCAAAACAAGTAAAAACTTTTTATACCTACTTCAATCTAGAAACATCATTCGGAATTGGTCCCTTAATGAGATTAATTATTTACCCAATAAAATTTATAAGATATTATTTATTTAAAATAAGATTTATTATAATAAGATTTTATTTATAAATTTATTATGTCTAGTAAGGTATATTACGTTAGGTACACTCAGTGGAAATAATATATCGCGCATAAAGCCACTAGCTCTTACTTTTGAAAACAACATTGTAGCATAAATATTTGCATAAGAAGATATATAATATGTATAATCTGTTCATTTAAATAACAAAATTCAAATAATTGACATGATTATGAATTCACTTTTCATATTTGTTACGAAATACCTATAATTTTAATAAATATTCAAAGTCTACCTTCGATTCGTAATTTATGAATTAATAACCATTATGTAAGAGAAGAGTAACTTTCATCAATTTTTGAATATTTGACCAATATATACTGCAAAGTTATTTCTCCCGCATAGATAAATCAGACAAGGTAACGTAGGCAGTAAAGTTTTCACATTCTATGCTTGCCCCCTGAAATAGGAACAATACATGTGAACTTGTATTGTTCCTAGTTCGTAGCGTAACTTAACACCGCGCTTTAACCTAAAGCGGGGAATAAAACCGCAATAGTTTGAAAGTAAAATTTTGATAATAATGAATCCTTATTCTTTAAATGAAATGGTAATTCGCGTGATATTGTCGGCTTTTGAATTGCGCAAAAACTATATTATGTATTCATGAAAACAGATCTGTAACATAACGAACCAAGGTTTTGTTGTACTAAGTAATATGAATATTTCAAATTATAGAGTTATTTTGTCCGATACTTAATAATAAATAGGTAAATGACCAATAAATGAACCGTAATTACGAGTTTATTGATGGAAAATGTAATATGGGAGGAAATTGAATTAGCATTAAAATCGATAAATAATTACTGAATATTATTTCTTACTTATTTTTTTTATTTTAAATGCATATTCTATATAGATAGAAGACTGTTAATTACCATTTTTATTGTTTCACTGATAGCTCGTGTCTGAGGTGGCGCAGTTCGTTAGTCTCAGTAGAATCCATTTTATTATCTCTGACCTCGATTCTGGTAGTGCCATCGCTTATAGCCTTACTTATAACAACTAGAGTAACCTAATTTAGTGGCTTACTTTATTTGAGAACTGAATATATTACGTATTAGGTTCAGCCTATATTATAAATTTATAATTGCTATATATTTAATATTATAAAATTGCCATCAGTCTATCAACATAATGTCTCTGAAATGAGGGAAAAGTGTAGTAGCGTTACTAGTATCTGCCAGCCTACTTTTAAAATATATTTGATAAACGTTGTAACTATATTTCATATATAACAAAGTTTTGATATGACCTACGCAAGCTTTTCGATATACGCCAATAAACGCATTCGCTGTACTGAATGCCAAGCAGACACGCCACGGTTGCGCCAGACATTTGTCAAAGACACAAAAATTACATCACCCACGTATCTAATATATGTGTATTATAAAACCGTAAAGGAAGGATGTTTGTGTATCGAACCCTGTTGTGATTTTTTATGTGTTTTGCATAATTAATATAATTCATTTTTATGTATATCTTAAAATATTATTACTGTGAGCCTAGTATTAAAATAAAAAAACATAACATTTTAAAATATGTAGTTATTTTAACATCAATAGAGATCTAAATGTTCAGTACCTAGATTTGTAACAATAAGCAGACAGCTTGAACTTTCCGCACTATGCCGCCCCATATTTCAACAGAGGTCGTGAATCGCGATTGTCTAGGACCTAGGTGTACCAAATGACAATGAGCACAAGCGTATTTTACGCCGTGAATAAAAGCTATTATAAAATTTCATGGTTAAATTTAAAGAAATAATTTTATCTTCGTGTTTGCTACAAATGACTCCCGCAAAGGATCACTGTATTCACGAAACAACGCTTGGGTCATAGAAGTTATAAATACTATTTCTTATTTAGAAATTCGAACCGATAATTATGAATTGAATAATTGCTTCTAGTTATTGTATATAGAAAAAAAATACTTTATCTCCATTTCTGAAACTAAGCTTAGGTACATTAACATTATACGGTATTTTTAGCTATTCAAATAACGTATTGTGTTTGTGGGATACAGCGTGAAGCTACAAAAAAAAAAGAGAACATAGTATCATAGAAAAAAAAACAGGTACTATTGGCAATTACGTTTTCTTTGCTTGCCTACCTCTATCTCTCATGTACTATGATAGTGCTGTAGGCCATGTTCGACAATGGAAATCCCTATGTTACCTACTGATTTAAGAATTATTTTGTTAAGTAAGACTCGAACCCACAAGTATATTATCCAGTCAACATTTTACCTGTGTGACGGTGTGTTTTATTATTATTTGTAGTTTTTTTATTACTATTATCGTAGTAAAAAAACTATCGTATTACTTTTTTAAAACATTCATATTTTAGTTTGTGTCAACATGCCTATATAGTGAGCAACGTATTAGTTACCTATCAAACTTCGACATGGTTTGCTTCTAGACAATGCAGTTTGTAAACCGCAAGAAGCGTTAAGTTTGCGGGTGAATACATCACAATAGTATACTATAACATACCATACCTTTTGTGTAGGTTGTTGACCGACTACTGTACAATATAACAAGAATAGACTAAAAATGTTATCCTTCAGCATTTTATTTCGTAATAAATTTAACTTAAAAGTTGAGCATTCATTTGTTTTTAGTTTAAAATTCACGTCAGTAAAGCGGTCAAGTACGCAGTAAGATGTTTATTTTTAGTTCAAATGGTATTATGAAATTGCAAGTGAATGATTATTTCCAGCACATAACTCTCAATAGTAGTTTATCGTGTTATACCTACAATATAAATAAATAAAAATATAAAAATAAAAATGTTTTCTTTAGTTCTAGGTACGTTATTCATAGTTGGCGTTATACCTAAGTGATAAGGAAAATTGGTGACTACTGGTCACTACTTTCTGTTTATTTTTAGATGCTATATGCTACATTTTAATACATATATTACATTAACATACTATGTTACATTGGTCAAGTACTTGTGTGATGATAGCATTTGCCTCGTACAGGTTTAAAATCTACAAACACAATATATAGAAAGGTTTTTTTCGTCCATATACGTTATGGAAATTTATAATTAATATGGACTTACTTATTGCCGTTTCCACATTTATTATATTATCCTTAGGTGTGTAATGAGTTATATATTTCTTTATCTGTAGAAAAACATTGATAACTGGGTTATAAATGATTTATTCAAATTATGATAACAGCCACACCTTTGTTAGTCGAATTAATGATAAAATATGTGAACATGGCTTCTAGATTTACGAGTATTACGTAACACGTGTACTATGTAGGTACAATTACATATATGAAGAAAAAAAATATTATTATAAACTAAGTATTACTTAATTACTATACTTATAATTAAATACATAATTCTTCTCTCATTAAAGCATACGAGAAACGTTTTTTCTTTATATATAAATAATAGTCTGTATTATTTCATTTTACAAAAAAATTGACATAGTTTATATATATTCAGCTAAAAAGCGTACACTTCCTTAAATATAAACTGGAAGATCAAATATTTGACTTGTCTTTACCGAAAATGTTTTCTTGAAAATGGAATTAAATTTAACACTAATTTAAACGTAAAAAGCAAGAAGCTGAGTTTTGAGTATGCGTCATTCATTGATATTCTGCACACGCGTATAATACTTTCTTAACAAATATATTTACAGTAGTAATAACGGTGTTCCCTCCATATAGACCTGGACAGAATGTTGCAGTTGTATGTATTTAAGTACTTGTTATATATGATTTAATGGGTAGGCACCTTATTTATTTTTTACGTGATTCAAAACAATTATATTTTAATTACAAATGTTACTTAACATAGTGCAGTTGTTTAGCGGAGTTGCCCATACTATGTTAGCGGGAGCAGAGCATTGTCTTTAAATAGCCGTAAATTGAAGTACGGTATTAGGTTTTCTCAGTTTATGATTTGGTCCGATTAATATGAATCATATGACTATCATTTTCGTGGTTTATTATCACTGGCTTTTAGTTACAAATATTTACTTTATGAACTAGTAATAGTAAAGAAGCGTACCACTTATAATATTAATTATTAATTACTAAGTAGGTATTTAAGCCAAAATTTCACGGAAAATGACCTTATTTGAAATGTAGTATGAGAATAGCTACAATAATTAATTGTTTTTATTATTCATACAAGGTAAAAAGGAAACGGAAATATAATTTGAGTATACATTAATTTATTATTATTTAAAATTTAATGTTATATTTTATTTCAGATTCGACGAAGGTCAAGACGGGTTTCTAGACCTCACGGAGGTTAAGCGTATGATGGAGCGATTGGGCGCACCGCAAACACATCTGGGTCTTAAAGCAATGATATCTGAAGTCGATGAAGATGGCGATAATAAGATCAGCTTTAGAGAATTTCTACTTATATACAGGTAAAACAGCCAAGTCAATACAATAACATTTTGTAGAATTTTAGTATGTAAATTGAAAATAAAAATGGTATATACCTAGTTCCTTTATTTTCCGTGTAGCGCGTAGGTGATACGTGATTTATATGACCGTATTCAATGCCACGCCTTGAACTAATATTATAAATGTTATATAGGTACCCGTAATACACCGGAAATCGCTAGTACCTAAAGTGGTTGAATAATATTTAATCTTTTTAGAAGGTACTGAGGGAAAGCAGGAAATAATATACGAACCGGGTCTAGTATGATAATACACTCGGAAAGTTTAAAAAGCTTATAATATTTAACATATAAAACAAGTAGTCTAGCGGAAAAACCTTAAAGCGACATGTTTACTGGAGTTTCTCCCGACTGGAAACGTGCCTAATAGAAACTTATTGATTTAATTCAAGCTATGTACGACTGCATATCAAATTCCATACTTTCAATTTTTATAACATAAAGTATATTTCAGTTACCATTTAATTTATTTATTACGTAAATTAATAAACTTCTTTATAACCAAATTAATAGTGGTTTTTTAATTCATAAAGGTTGTCGTGGCGCAGTAGGACGTTTGATTGTAGACGGGTTGGTTTTGGGTTCGATTCTCAATAGCAAAAAAATAATTTATTGTTTTCATCTTTCCACGCTAGTACCTTTGTTTTTCAAAGGCGTGGCCTTAAGTTCCGCCATTCAACACACAATGTATCGACTTCTTACTGAAAGTATAGAACGGAATGTCTGACACTATGCTCCCTGTGACTACCCCATCATGTGATAAAAGAGCGTGAAGTTGATGGTAGCCAGTATTAAATATTTATATTTGTTAACATACTTTCAGGAAAGCTAGAGCAGGAGAGCTTGAATCAGATTCTGGATTAGAGGCTTTTGCTAGATTGACAGAAATCAATGTTGATCAAGTAGGCGTTAATGGGGCTAAAAATTTCTTCGAAGCCAAGATTGAAGAACTTGCTAAAACGAATAAATTCCATGACGAAATAATTCAAGAACAGGAAGAAAAGCGCCGTGAGGCCGAAGAGAAGGCTCTAAGGAAACAAAGGTTCAAAGAAAAATCAGCTGTATTTCAACATTAATTAAGTGTAGAATATTATTGTTATCTATCTAGTCTGTAAGCTGTTACCATATGGCTTTAATTATAATTCAATGTTATATATTAGATATAAGATGCATGTTTCGTTGCTTCATAAATAATTTTATAAAATATTTTAGTTTTATATTTTAAGTAAAACTATGTTTCATTTTCACATTAATTTACTTACATTTAATATATTGTATTTTAAGTCTTCAGCGCAAATTTTTAATTTTCATATTAAATTAAGTTTTTTTACGGTAAATCATTTTTTTATTAAATACTTTTTTGTTGGGTGTGAAGATGCAATGTATGGTTCATTGCGACAGATGTGCCTAATACTGAAACGAGATATTATATTTAGGGTAAGTTTGGTCATATAACTTGTGGGTTGCATGTGTAACATGTTAGTAAATTTATTTTAGTTAAATGTGATGTCAGTTTAGTTTATAATATTATTGAAAATAAATAACTCAATAAACTGTGTAGTTCTTCTTTTCCATCTTAGGTGAAGATCGCATATAAGTCCCGTCCAAACAATATTATTTATATTACAAATAGATTCACATTTGAAGCCTTTAATTTTAAAATTATAGTTGGTCCAATAAAAATAATGTAACCAGGTTTGCTCTCAATTCTCACTAGCATTAATTAGATTTCTTAACTTTGTTTTAAGTTCTTGTAACATTTCTAGAAATTTTTTCCAATTGCAACAAAAAGGAATATAACCGCCAAATATTAAATATTTTGAAAGAAGTCTTCCACAGAAAAGCCTTACTCCATTTTAGAACCAGCTCTTGATTGGACTTCCATGTAACATTTTTAATGATCATGTGGAATTCCAAAGAATTCTTGAGAATATTTGTAATTTGTTGTTTTTTAGCTTCATGCTGTATCCCACACACCAGAGTAGGTAGAAGGAACCTAGTGTTAAGACACTTTATTCCATTGTTCAAACTAAAAAATAATTAAAATACATTCCAGTAAATAAGTACTTTAAACTTATTAATCAAACTGAGCAGGAATAGATAGGAGAATTTAGAGTTAATAAAAATATTGTAAGTAGCTGCAGGAAGTATAACAATGAAATATCTGCAGGAAGTATAATAATCTAGACAGTCTAGAACTGTCATCTATTAATTTCTAGAATTTTTAACAAAGGAAGAATGCCTTTGTCATTACTAATATATATATTTTTAAATTCGTTTGGGTAAAGAAAAGCTTGAGTAGTCAAAGTGAACATACCCAGATCTCCACCGTGCTAGGTGCGAAATGATATATGTGTGCGTGAACGACACAGGCAAATAATATATTGAAAGCCATTTAAAATATAGTTTAAAATACTTAATCAAGACATAATTTAGACTATAAACAACAAATTTACTTCTGACACATGGTTTTCAAAGAAAGTCCTTTTAGGGATTTAGGATACATTTAAGTGAGTCCCAGCCTCTGCAACAAGCTCCTATCACCTTCACAGTGAAATCATGAACTAAAGTGTTTTCTCTTCTTCTTTTATTACTTGTGCATTGTATTTTAGTCATTCAATGAATTGAGGGGGGTATATAAAACAATAATACTGATTTAGTAACACTGGCAATAGTTCATATTTAAAATTATACTATTAATTATATAAAAAAAACAAGATGTGGTCTTAATAATTAATAATAAATATTGATTTAGCTACTGAGTATCATCCATACTATTTCTAAAACTATCATGTTGTTCATAAGACAAATGTTGATCAGACTGATTGACAATATCTAATTGTGTCCTTGTTACAGGGGGTAAATTTGTTAAATCTATTTGGTGCATATCAGCTATGCTTGTAAGCAGCTTTGCATTCTGAAAATAAATTGAAAACATGTAAACAACTAGAAATAGAAAGATTCAATTCTTTATACTAATATATAAAAAAAATAGGTTCACGCTATATCCCGCACACAGCAGGCTAGGCAGAGGGAACTTAGTGTTAAGACACTCCGTTCCCCACTTTCCGCCGAATTTGGAGGTAATACGTGTTAAGCGGCGGAACTTAATGCCGCGCCTTACCTCGACACCAGAGCGAAGAAAATGGAAATATTAAATATTTCCACTCCTCGAGTGGGAATCGAACCCACAACCAGTCGATTACAGTCACACGCTTGTGCTACTGGGCCACGACTGGCCATATAACTTAATAAATAATTACCTGTTTTACATTTACATCTAGTATATTTCCAGGAGCGGTAAGCTCTTTAATTTTTTTAACTTCTATAGATCTGAAATAAAAAAGGAATAGGTATTTGATATTATTTTTAATAAATAATAATCTTTCACATTGGTTTTCTTCAAAAGAATTTAGAAAAAGTTTATTAAGTGCAATTCTCAATTGTTATTTCTATTTTCAAATATTTTGTAAAAGTATTATCAGAGAATATAATAAGTAAGTACAGGTTTAACTTATATAATTTATTGAAAGCATACTGACATTAATCTTAATAATTGATTTGCAGTTGTTAATTCATTTTGTAAATCTTGTTGTAATTGCTGCATATTTTCTGTTGTGGTCATCTTTAGCAATGTTATGAGATAACTGGTAAATGGGTCTGAAGAATATTTAATTAACTACTAACTTTTGTGAGTTACCCAGTAATAGTTAATATTTTTAATGAATTAAGACGATAAAATTAAGTCACAATATTTAAACGCCACGACGGTTACGGACTCTATGAAAGATTTGACAAATACAATTTAAAAACATATATGTTGCCATGTTCTACACCTAGATTTCTATTTATTAAAATATTCGTATTTTTTTCTTTGTTTATCATGTCATTAATTAAGTTCAAGTTACTGTTCTAGGTTAAACCTAGATCAGAGTAGTTATGTGTGTGTATAAATGTTCATTGGGTGATTGTGATTGGTAATGGATGGAACTCAAATTTTGTGATATTAAGTGAATCGTTATTATTGTCAATAAAAAATATATTAATTTAATTAACGTTAACAAAATTAAATGGCAATCTTGAGCACGAGATCGGATTCTTTGATTTATTAATCAACAAACAGTTTCTTACAGACAAACATATAACTTATATGATACTTAATGTAAATTAGGTAAATATATAGATCACAATCCACTACGTAAGAGTTTTATAAGAAATCAATGTATGATGATGAATTGTTTAAGGCAAAACATATTTATATTTATGTACATATCTTATTTTGAAACGTCAAATATTAAACTGTCACTTTACAAGTTTCAGATTTCCTTTTGCTTTTGTTATTGACAGATGCAAAAATGGAGGAAGGTATATCTGTTAAAAACGAAGGAAAAACTATTGATATAAAACAAGAAAAGGATGAACATGCTGATAACTTTAAATGTGATTTCGAATCTGGAAGTCAAGATAGTAGTAAAAGTGGCAGTGGAGGATACCAACGATGGGCGCCTAATTTAAATGGAATCCGGAAAAGTGCATTTACGCCATATAAATCTGTTCAGTGCACCGCATTGACTAATTTACAAAGAGGTGACAATTTTGTGATCTAATATTATCTTAGCTCATTAAGTCTTTATTGATTATCCTTTGTTAGGACTTGAATTAGTTTTGAAGAGTTCAAGGTCGTGCTTTTAGGTAATACGCAGGCGCGAGTCCCCGAATTGCCCCAGCCCGATTGTAGCTTTCACGCGAAGGCTGGTCGTGGAGAAGTAACCCGTGAGGACGTGAAACTGGAGCAGTATGTTGATATCACGGATGAGCATGGTCTCACGGCGCTGCATTGGGCAGCAAGTTATGGACAATTAAATAGCTGCCAGGACCTTGTTTGGTAAGAACAGCTCATTCCATTGTTCTTTGAATAGTAGGTCGAGTGGGTGTTTGGCCCTACATTACTTTAAAATTCATTGTTACTCTTTTGTTTTGTGTAAAATTGTAATCATAGATTTTTATGAATGTGATTTTATTTTGTAGACATTAATTATTTTGCACTCTTACACATGTGTCAAACAAAGAAAGTATTTACAGTTCAAATGTTATACTATACATTAGAAGCCTAGATCCTTCAATTATGTTGCTAATATTTCAGGAGTGGTGCCAATGTCAATGTAAGAGGTCCTGAGGGTGAGACGGCACTTCATCTAGCCGCCGCAGGAGGGCACCATGAGGTTGTGAAATTTCTTTTGATTGAGGGAGCAGATGCTGATATTCAAGATGATGTAAATATTTTTAAATTTGCATTTGATGTTTGTTTTATAAAGCCTTAATAATTAATAACCTTATTGCATTTAAATATTCAACTATCATTTTTTTGTTAAAAACATATTATATTTTTTTTTCAGTCCGGCAGTACAGCACTAATGTATGCAGCTGCTGCAGATTTTCCATACACTTGCAATGAACTCCTTATCCGAGGGGCTGACTTGACACTCACCAATGATTATGATCAAGATGCCTACACTCTGACCACAACCAATAACTGCAAACTGGGTATGATTTTTTATCCATTTCATAATTATTTTTTGAAATATGGTTGTCTAATAAATTTGGGTTTTATTTTAAACTAGTTTATCTTAATGAAACAATCCTATTTGCATGTGACATACTATATGCATCCTATACCAGGTGTTCCTCTCTTTGGAATCAGTTATGCACAGAGCTAAAGACAATAACATTCCACCAAATTTGTCCACCATTGGTGAAAATGTGCACATACAAACATTGTTTTTACTGTGTTATTATTTTATAGAGTACCAGCAGGGATTTTTTTAGGTCTTGATTAATTATTTTGTCCATTTCAGCTCAAACTGTGATAGAAAACTTTTTGATTGGCTGCCTCAGCAAGATGTGAAGGATTTACCCCATTCATCTTCAGTTGCTTAGACAACCAACACAATGGATTCATTTGCTACAGCAGTTAAATGAAATACAGGGATTTAGTTTATAATAAAAATGTATTTAATATATATTTTAAGTTCAACTTATACAAACATGTGATGTGATGTGACTCAATAGACAGACAATATATAAATTAAACTTATATGCATTTTTTTATTTCTTCACACCCAGTTATAAAAAGTAAGGCATATTCCACAACCACTATTAAATATATGACACCCTTAGAAGCTAAAATTAATAAATATATCTCTTGATTTTATGTTTTGAACTGCATATAAAACTTAAACCTAAACTTAAGTCTTTTCTTGAATTAACAACATTATAATACAAACAAACAAAACAACAAATTAAAAAAAAGGTACTTGGCCATAACAATTTCTGGAAAACATTGATAATTTTATTATCATAAAACATAGTAATATAATACACAACATATAAACTGATTGTTTATTTTTTTATTCTTATATAACACCTTGTAATTGTTTTTCAAATTTGTTTTTTTATGCTATGCAAGATAGTTGGACAAAACTAGTCTTTTCTACACACCCTGTTCTCCATTTTCCGACTGATTTGACCGAATTTGTATATTGGGTAGTGAGCCGTAATCGCCTGTGTTTTTAGCCAGAGTGAACTAATAAAACAAATAAATTACACTCATTTCTTAGTGGAAATTAAACCCACCATCAATTGACCATAAGGCACTGCCCGCGGCATGATGGCCTAAACCTTGTAATTTAAAATATATTTATTTTAATAATATATTATAATTTCCCCTGAATGTGGTTCAAAAAAATTTTTCTAAACAATCAATAAATTAATATATATATTTTCTATAAATACATTTACCCTTACCACAAGCTATTACAGCTTATCCTCACCTTAATTAATAAATTCCTATCACTTAGACATAGAAAATTTTCCTTTGCTTTTGGCTTGTACAGGAATGTTATATAAAAAAAGCCCATTTTTCATTTTATGAACACAAAATGGAAAGAAAATTCAAAATTAGTAATTTTATTACAATTTTGACTCAGTCAACCAATTGAAAGTTTGTGGTTTTCTATTAGCCTGAGGATTAATGAGAATGTTAATAATACTTGGTTTATCGGTAACAGTTAATGCTGATTTGACTGCAGCTTCTATTTCTTCAACTGTTCGACAGAAATGACCGTTCTGTCCAAACATTTCCATCATTTTCTCGTATCTCACTTCCACTGATAGGGATGTTGGTGGAGTGCTAGAACAAAATGAATTTATTTTAATTTGCATACATTTTAAATTTATTGTACGTATTAAAACACTAACAAAAGTATGATTGTTAAATTCATTAAAGCAATGTTTATTCAAGTGTTGTGTCTATGAATAAAGATTATGTTCCATTTAATTATTGTAGTATTCAATGTTGAAAATAAACATTATTATGTTTACCTGGTTTTTCTTCACATTATATAATTTTATACTTTTCTCTCCTAGTAGAACATTTATTATTGATTTAATTTGTGATCAAAGAAAAGTAACGTGCAAGTTTTTGCTTATGCAAGATTATTAATGCTTAATAGAATATAAAAAATAAGTATGAATTAAAATATTAAGCAAAACATAATATGTTTTATACTATTGATTTGATAAAATATTTGTATATTTTCATTTCTTTTGAAACATGAATAAAGCATAAGACTATATTCATGTTTCAAAAGAAAGCAAGTAAAAACATACTTGTCATGGCGACCGTAGATACGAACGTTGGGGGTTTAGTTCCATATTGGTCTAAATTGCACGTACATTTACAGGGGGTGTGTTAAAATGATAAGTTTTTGTAAAGATGTCAGCACTTGTATGTTTATGTTTTGCTAATCATTATTTTTATAGTTATTATTATTATTTTATAATTTTGTAGTCAAGAATTAATAATGTTTAATACTTTTTAATCAATACTTAATGTTTAATTTGATAATTATTATTTTAATTAGTGTGATTGGAATTTTATATTCTGGAAATAAATACATTTATTATTATTATTATTATTATAAACTTACCATTGAGTAATTTCCCCACTTTCCTGGATGTCTTTCATAGTTTGTTCGTCAAAGCCACTGTAAATGCCGTTGTTGTTAACTATAACAATTATCACTGGCAGTTTATAGCGGACCATGGTTTCGATTTCCATACCTGAAGTGAGAAAGAAGTTTAACAAAAATGTTGAACAATTTATATTTATAAAAATAACTGCAGTCTTTTGATTTTCGGTTTATCGCCACTTTACGATGACAACGTATTACATGATGATTCAAAACCGTTTCGCTCATTTACTTGATATGACAAAACCGTAGTAAAAATAAAACCTTCTACACCGCGGTACATTTAAACGAACGATTTAAAAATGCATATTTTGTGTGGAATAAAATTCAACAATATCAAGCAATAAAAATAACGATTTTAACGAAACGTCTCGTCGTCGTAAAGAGGTGATATATAAAAATATATCCTTAGCATTTATTTAACAAATCCAACTACAATTGTCTTAAAACATTTATTTAAATTGTGTATCTTATACACGAATCATAAATATCACACTATTCTACCTGAGAAACCAAAAGCTGAATCTCCTTCTACACAAATCACTCGCTTGCCGGGCGCGTAGTCGCGACACCAGAGCGCCGCCGCCACCGCGAATCCGGGACCCACCTGTTGTATATAAAAAAAATAAGTTACTTATTATATAGAGGAGAACGAAGTGGAAGGGCTATGTGGGGAAAAAAGTTTTACCCGTATTAATCGCATATACTTAGCTATTTTGATTTTTTTAAAACTTGATTATTTGAAAACCAATTTAAGATGTCGAACGCTGGACAGAAAAGACCATGGTGACATGTAAATTATGTATATTATTTATAATTACACATTAACAAAGTAAGCAGTACTCTGTTCGCCATTGTACTTTTTATAGACATTGCGTGTTAGTAGCTATAATAAACGCTGTCCTTTGGCTTACTGGCCCCAAAAATAATAGAAAAATATTTTTCAATTTAATTATTACAGCAATTATTTTTCAAAGGGAAGGGAAGGGTGGGAAAGTTTGAATTCACTACCATCACCTGTTGTTGTCAGACACTACTCAATTAATTTACGACGATGTCTAATCATAATTTTGATTTATTGTACAAAATAGGTAACAACTAAAGGCGGTGGATGGTAATAGCCGCAAAAATAGAATTTTGCATAAATTACCTGTAAAATATTAATGTAAAAATATTAAAAAGTGTGATTAACGAGACCTTCTAGAGTATTGTTACAAAATGAAAACAATAAGATTATTACGATGCATCTTATCAAGAAAAAAAAATTTATAACATAATTTCATTTAGTATCTGTTTATATAAAAGTTAAAATACAAAAATATATCCTACATATAAACTTCATACGTTTATTATCTATACTATTTTTACTATTTTATTAAGAAAAAAATATAAAACAATTTTATTTCATACCCGTTTACAAACGGAAAAAAACACTAAAATAAATACGACATCACCTCTATGTATGTCTCCACTAGTTCATTAAATAACTAAAAAAAACTAGTAACATACTAAAAATTATATACTCACGCCCATAGTACCAAAAGTGCCAGCGTCCAGTCTATGCCGGGGTAGGTTGTTGAGGAGCATGCCTCTGCCTATGTCCATAGTGTTGGCACCCTCACTCACTATGAGAGAATCCTTTGGTATATTAGCTTGAACCGCTTTGAATACTGCATAATAGTTTAATGGCACTGAGGCGTTATTTGCTTGCGACTGAAAAATTAAAAAATATATAGTTAAATTTCCCAAACAAATGTAATTTGTTTTATAATATTAGAAAAAGAGCTGCTTTTTCCGCCTTGCATGGTAGTCATAGAGAACACAGTGTCCGGACACTTCGGTCCGCCCGAAATCGAGACTGCGAATTGCGGCAGAATTCAAGTTTATACGCGAGCAGAGAAATGAAAATAATTAAAATTGGTATGATCATTTCATCAAGTAGGAATCTGACTGATACTCAGATGTTAAATAGATTATTTCGGGTATATTTGTATACATGTACGTATGTTTAATATCTATAATACAAATCATAATTACTACGTACTTTTATAAGCATTATTATTTAAGGTTGAATGAGATTCATATAAAAATAACATAAATAATTCATAACTAAATCCCAATTTTTAATTTAAGTTCATATTATGTATGTATAATATTTTCTATCAATCAATTTCTTATCAATATAAGTCAAACACATGTAGATATATTTTGATATCTTTGATTATATTATTCGCAATTTAGGGATAAGAAAAATATTTAAAGTATGCCATTAAAATTATTATTAAAGAAAACTTAACAATAAGTATATAAAAAATGTTATTTCATAATAAGATCTTTTATTCTATTACACATTTTGAAATTTGATAATTTTTAACCGGATTAATAACATATACTTTTGGTATTCGAAATTATATATTATATTTTTAGAAATTTCAAAATGTTGTTTCATTAGAAAGAGGGTTAGGCAGACTGTAAAAGGTAGCATCAACTTTATACTTATTCCTATTATTATTAGTAGTAGCGTAGTCAGAAAGAACTTAGTGCAAAGACACTCCGTACTCTAGCTTCCCCTCGAAACCGAGTAGATCCACTTTTAACATTTTAAAGAGTTATTCGCACACTTAAGAAATTGAAAAAGACATTTAGAAAAAGTATAAACGTATATCCCGATGCGTATATACTACTATATATATACTATACTATATATACTATACTATATATACTATACTACTATACTATACTACTATACTATATATACTATAGAACGCATGGCCTAGCGGTCAGAACGCTTAGACAGTTTCCAAGAGGCGCGGGTTCAAATCCCAGTGCGCTCAAATTTTTATACGTTTTCTAAATGTATTTTTTAAAGTAGATACAATTAAATAAACACCTCAACAAATTGTGTATTTTTCTTTTGTTTCTCCTTCAACGCTTGCCACCAGGCACTGTTGTTTGGCATTGAGTATTTCTTCTCTGACAGCTTCTGTGTGAGCGCTTTAACAAATGGATTTACATCGGAGTGTACCGCCACTTCTGATTTAACACTATTGTGGAATTCTTCTGGTGATATGTCCACCTAAAATAGAGAAGGCTAAAGATATAAAATATATTAAAAATAACTACTTTTCAGTTTAAAATCTAAGCTTGAAGAGGTCGTGGCGCAGTGTAACAGCATTTGACCGTAAATATGATGTTTGTAGATACAATCGCCCTTGGATGAATTATTAAGGATTTTGAAGCTGCTTTGTTTGGGTTAATATTTTTTCTAAATGACAGAGAAAGCAGAACACAATGCAAAGACACTTCGTTCTCCATTTTCTATCTGAATTCGTAAAATTGCTTATTGAGTGGCAAACTAAACGTGAGTCACGTTATGCCTTACGAAACGAGGAAATAAAAATGTTAACAAACCAAAAATACTCTGAGTAGAGATCAAACCCACTACAACCCTATTTACAGTTTCACTGGTAAATCAAATAGTCATTTCATAAGCTATGAAAAAAAAAGTGAAAACTAGTACCTCATTAAGCATAATAGCAAGCCTAATAGGGCAATTATAGGTTTAAAGAACTTTACTATCGACAAAAACACTGCCACTTATACGATAACATGACTCAACTTAAATTTAAACACACAATAGTAATAAAAGTAAGGATTTACATATAATTACTTATATTATAAATGCGAAAGTCTGTGTGTTTGTCTGTCACGCTTTCACGGCTAATCTACCGGTACGATTTGGATGAAATTTTATTTATTTGACTGGGTCTAACATAGGCTACTTATTTTTTCAAAAATCAATCTCTAAAGGGTTGAAATAGGGGATGAAAGTTTATGTGAAAAATCTAAACCGCTTGACCAATTGTAATGAATTTTGGCATATATTTAGTTGATAATCTAAGCTTAAACATAGGCTACTTTTTTTTCTTAAAAAGCGCCCCTGAGGGTTGCAATAAATCGAAATTGTTAACGCGGCGAAGCCGCGAGCGGGCCGCTAGTAAATATATACGAGATTACATATAAATAACTAGCTATATTTTGTTTTCTTTAGCTTCACGCTGTATCCTGCACACTGCAGGGTAGGCAGAGGGAACCTAGTGTTAAGACACTCCATTCCCCACTTTCCGCCGAATTTTGAAGGCATTGCGTGTTAAGTGGCGGAACTTAACGCCTTGCTTTGCCACGACACCAGAGCGAAGGAAATGAAAATATTAAATATATACACTCCTCGAGTGGAAATCGAACCCACAATCAGTCGCGTTTACACTTACACTTTTTTCTAAAGCCACACTCTGTAGTTAGTTATCATAGTTTTGCAATATTTTTTCGATATTTGGGTATAACGAGATATCAAGCACGCCGATTACTACGTTTGGTAACTTGATTTAGTTTAATGAACGTAAGATTATTATGCATCGTCCTATTTAAATATTTTGAAATAAAATTGAAAATATTGTATTGTCAGTAACTTACGTTTCCTTGTATATTGTTTTAACTAGCTTTAAGTAATTATAGTTTTTGAAAAAATAGGTATAGAGGTTTATTTTAGAAAAAAACAAGTTGCGATGTTTAAAGGTCTTCAACTATTTTCAAGTCGCGTAGACCTTCGTATTTAAAATATTGGCACGGATTTATATTTCCGACAACAAATTTTATGTACAACAAAAACGTTTTAAATTTTCTAATACATTAGACTATAAATACCTGTATTATTTTAACACCAGGGGCATATCGTGGTGCTTGGCCGAAATGTAACATCCAGTTCATTCTAGCACCTAGCAAGAGAATGACGTCAGACTGAAGCAATGCCTGAGTACGTGCCGTCGACACGCAGTACTGTGACTCATCTGGTACTACGCCCTTTCCTAAAATGGGAAGAATTTGTAAAAAAAATTGGCTTTATGAATGAAAATTTATTAATATAAGAAGTGATCGTTGTGGGTTCGATTATCACTCGGGGGAATAATAATAATTAGTGTCCGACCGAAACTGGGTTTTCAGCCGAAACCGAAACCGAAACCGAACCTTCGGCACTGGCTTCAGTTTCGGCCGAAACCGAAACCGAAACCGAAACTGCTGATGACGTCATAAAATTAGTATAACATGTAAAAAAATAGTACATTTTTTACGTTTTATTGTGATTATATGGAATTTATTACAGTATTTTTTTACATTTTCAATTATATTTAATACTATACATTTTCATAGTTTCACGCTCCGCTTTTAAGGGCTCTGCTTTTACCCGCATAGCAGGGTAGTCAGAGAGAAACTAGGGTAAAGACATTCCGTTCACCACTTTCCGTCCGAAATGGAGACGTTGCGTGTTGAGTTAGCACAATAACTTATTTATGATGCTAATAACATAAATAAGTCGTAATAAAGCGTATAAGAATTTCGACGCAGCGGATAGTAGAACGCATGGCTCATTGGTGAGAGCGCCTGAACGGTATTCAGGAGGCGTGGGTTCGAATCCCGCTGCGTTCAAATTTTTATACGTTTTCTTAATATTTTTTTATTGTTTTCACAAGATTATCATTATGTAGATATACGATGTCCATGATTACTGCACAGCTCACTAAAAGGGTTTTTAATACTAGGTATATCAGATCAATTATACCACCACCTATGAAAATCGAGCGATCCCACGACAGCAAGGCATAGCTTTGTCCTCTACCGTCATGTCCACAAACTGCCTTTTCCAAGACAACTTTTAGTATATACGTATAATTTTAGCTACTTGTTTGTGTCTATTCAAATAGCTCGCAACAATTACGTCAAAAATGAACTACCAAATGTCATAATATGGTTCGATGACATGTTAGCCAACTCTCTCTGCCCATCCTTGTTTCTTTTTAACCGTCAAGGCCGGCAACACATCCACAATTCCTTTAATATTGTAGATGTCCATGAGCGAACATAACCTTCGCTCTTACGATCAGATAGATGGTCCTTCTGTTCGTTTGGCGCCTTTTTAGAAATAATAAAAAGGTAGTAAGTACTACAGGTCTACGCCAGTTCTCTTTGCCCAGGCACCTGGGGTGGATTTACATAGAGGCTTTTTGAGCTGTAGTGCAGGGACCTGTGAGTTTTGAAGACCCTCTGTCCCCATTAATGATTTAGTAAATTTATTAGGCATTTGGTGAATTGGTATTTTATATTGCCACAATATGTTTATATTGTGGCAACTGTGTCTTTCTTGCAGGTAAATTTATGTGCTAGTTTGTGATAAGATTTATTGATATTTAATTAGACTATATTCTGTATATTTTATAGAAGTCCTGTGTAACAATTGTATAGTTATTTAAATAACAACTAATTAGGCTGGACTCCAATATAATAATTAGCCCAGGGCCCAAAATTAATAGTCAGCCCCTGAAAGGAGCCACACTTACGAGAACAAACACAGTGTCGTTCACACAATGTCACACATATTATTCTTAACATACATTTATAATTCATTAAAATCGTTTACCATATCTTGAGATTAAGTACACAAGCTATAAAAACACTCAAATGTAGCTAAACGACGTGTGAAAATTTATGAGTACTGAGTTTCGGCATTGCCGAAGGTTCGGCAGCTTTTTTGCCGAAACCGAAACTACGGCCGAAACTACATTTTTTTGCCGAAACTTGCCGAAACCGAAACCGAAACCGAACCTTCGGTCGGACACTAATTATAGGTATATTATTTTCATATCTCCGATCTGTACAAAAAGCACGACATTGTGTTCCGCCATTGACCACGCAATATCTCGATTTCAGTTGAAAAGTGGAGGATGGAGTGTCTTGACACTAGATCCTCTATGACCACATAGCAGGGTAGCTATGTGGGATTATTTTAAGCTGCAAATAAATTTAAAATTTATATGCACTTAAAACAGTCATTTACGCATAGAACCCCAAAATATCATAAATGCGACGTTAAGAAAGATATCGAGTCTATTATACAAAATAACATATACATACATACCCATAGGCGTCGGTAAAAACGGTACTTTGGTATTTTCAACTAATTGTCTAACAGCATCTTCCGCTTTGCCGAAAGCGGCTCCTTTGCCTACAATTATTAGAGGTCTTTCAGCCTTTGATATGAGATCTGCCGCCTGGTCTACTAGAGCCGGGTCTGGGTAAGCCAGTCTTAGTGGTTCAGCTGAGTAGAAATCTAATGGAACTTTATCTTCATCTGCTTCACCCTGTAATTACAATAACATGACATATTTTGTGTTATATATTAATTAATAACTAGTTTTTCAACATCCTGCTTTGTTGGCCACAACTTCGTAAGCGTAATAATACCATCTCTGCTAAATTTTGAGATTGTACAAAAATATGTGGCGGAATTTGAATCCGTCTCCTTCTATATAACTCCTTCGATATTTCAGTGTCTAAGAGTATTGTATAAGACTACTAGTTTTGCCCACAATTTTGCTCTCGTGGAATTTAACAAAAATCCTTTAATTATAAAATAGAAGTAGCCTAAGATATTATTATACCATCTACTAGTGAAAATTCTATAAAAATCTGACCGTCGTTCCAGAGACCAGCGGACAAACCGCCAGACAAAAATTGTTGTAAAATACTATCCGATTTCATTTATTTGTGTAGATAAATTTATAACAATAAAACAATATTTAT
This sequence comes from Dryas iulia moderata, assembly GCA_019049465.1. NCBI lineage: Eukaryota > Metazoa > Arthropoda > Insecta > Lepidoptera > Nymphalidae > Dryas > Dryas iulia. Next base: position 7,148,066 of record CM032431.1, read on the forward strand.
AGTATACTTTACTTTATATTTTTTACCGTGAGTAAAGTAGCGGGCATATCCAGATAAGATACTCCAGGTCGACCAACCGACGCGTATCTCACTGCTTTCTCTACGTGTAGTGGAATGAGGCGGGGCGACGGCGGCCGCGCTGCGTACTTGCAGTACATGCGACTTGACTCCACCTATGGTCATTGCTCTTATTTATTATGTATGAGATTTACATATATTTATATATATATAAACTCAATTCAATAAACATTAACCGTGGCGCAGAAGGGGACAGCCCTGACGCAGAGGCACAAAGTGTGACTGTAAAGCAATTTGTGTGTCAGTGGCAATATTTAGTATTTTCATTTTCTTCGGTCTGATGTCGAGGCAAAACATTAAGTTCCGCCCCTAACACGCAATATCTCTAGTATTCGTCGGGAAACTGGGACAGTTAGAATATCTAATCTTAAGACACTATATTTTCTAAATTCCACCCAAAGTAAAGATATTGTGTGTTTAGTGACGGAACTTGACGCAGCGCTCTATTTTATCCTTCCGCCGAGTAGGAATCGAACCTACGATTAACCGCCATTTATAGTCAGACGCTTTCCCACAGTGAGGCCTCCGAAAGGAAATAAAAATGTTATTATATTGTCCCCTCGAGGTGGATTAGCCAAATATAGTGATTTGTCACGCTGTCTTATATCCTATCTGGTAAAAACACGAGAGATGTGTAAAGATAAGATTCCTCGATTTTATATATTTTTTAATAAACAACATAATTTGATATCATTTCGTCATTCATAATAATGTTATTAGAACTATTATCAAAAACGTTTTTTGCAAGATATAAGCATTTATTCAAACATTTAATCTAATCTTACCAACATGAGCGTCAATTTGTTTTATTATTGCCTATAAGTACCTATTATAGTGCTGTTGGGAAATATGGGATTATTTGTGATGTTTGCGTTTCATTTGTTTATACATACATAATTGCATACTTATTCAGCTTCACGCTTTTTCCCGCATAGGAAGGTAGTCAGAGAGAACCTATGGTCGAGACACTCCATTCTCTATTTTCATTGATGATATTGAGAAACGGAACTCAACGCAGCGCTTTGTATAATATAATAGAACGGAGAAATAAAAATAATATATAATCGTTCCTCCGAGTGGGAATCGAACCCACAATCATCGCGTTTAGAGTCTCTCGCTGTCCTAATGCGTCACGACGGTCTCAAATCAGAATACTTATACTGCGTAATACTAACATAAAATGTAGTTAACACTAGACTTACCAGGTATTTAAAGTGTTTATTTATAATTATAACAATTATATTTTTTACTATTTTATATAAAACAATACAAAAGTCATAAAATTTATTCTTTAATTATAGTTACAAAAGTCATGATATCATTACGGAGAAAAATTATTTATATATATTTAATTAAATAGTGTATAAAAAGCCGTAACTTTAAAATCTGAATGACCATAACATTTTTTTACTTATAATTTTAATTAATTTAATGTTTGATACAGGATAAAATATTTTTTATTTAAAAAAGTCTTTATCAAATTAATCCACAATGTAGTCTAGTAAGTTCCTTGTTGTTCATATAGTATAAAATTTATATAAGATATCGTAATACTTGTCGCAAATAAGTATAAATGCTCTGTAAAAGTAGAGATGTTTGCACAGGTGTCCATTCGCAAATAACAATGCTTGTATCCAGATTATTTACATTATTAAAGACTTAACTTTAGTTTCTATCGTCATCAACTTTGCGATTTGTCTATAATACTTTACTGTTTTAACTTAAATACCAGGATTCGCCGGATTACTCTTCGACTCTAGGTTGTAAGGTAGTATGTGTATGTTATTACCATAATATAAATCGAGTAAAAGCAAAAAAAATATATTTTTATGATATGTTATAAGCCGGTTTCCTAGTCTGCCATGTTAATAATTTTCTTTTACGCATCTTTACCAACACTGCACAACTACACATATTGCAAAAAATAACATAAAACTGCCATTTGATAAAATATCAATTACAGGTCATGAGATATTTATGCGCGGCTTTATACTTCAGGGCCGCAAAAAAGGTTGATCAATGAAAAAGAATATGTTGGTGCTACTTCCAACTTTGCGTCTTAATTCCCCCACTATACAGACCCAAAAAATTAATAAATTCAAGGTCAGAGCTCAAAAGCCGTTGCAGTGTTTATAAATTTTGGTTTAAATATACGATCTTGAAAACTAAATCAGGTGAAGAGGAAATGCAATATTAAAAGGAATGTTTCAAAATCACTTCAAAATGTAATTATACTTGTTGGTGTTCTTTCTCAAAAGGATTTTTATACAGATGTTATATTTAATTAGCAAACATTACAAATGTTTAAATACACATTTATTATATTATTTTTGCTTATAAAATATAAAATTCAGCTAGTAACAACTTGATTTTAAACATTTATATGTTTTTGTTCGTTAACCGTTAATGATAAATATCAGGTGACTGAGCGCCACTCTGCATATCTTTTAGGTAAATTATAATTTTGAAAATATAATTATAACACAAGACATGATAAAATAAATAAAAATTGTAATAAAAAAAATATATATATTTATACAATAAAAAAAAATAAAGAATGTAATAAATTTAAACAAAAAAAATAAAAACTTGATATCATGGACTTCTGGTTAAAAAAATTACCCACTCTACACCTGAGCTATCATAACATTGTCGATTGTACCTATACTAAAGGCAATTTAGCAGTTTTTTTATATTGCCCAAAAATACGTCGTCAAATCGTTTTTCCCTGAAACCCTTAATACTAATACTAAATTTCAAGAAATTCACTACAGCCATTTCCGAGATTCAGATTATATACAATAACTAGCGGCTCGCTCGCGGCTTTGCCGCGTGATTTACGGTATATTGCAACCCTCGGGGATGGATTTTTGAAAAATAAAGTAGCCTATGTTTAACCTCGGATTATTAACTATACATATGCTAAAATTCATTACAATCGGTCAAGTGGTTTAGATTTTTCATATAAACTTTCATCCCCTATTTCAACCCTTTAGAAGTTGATTTTTGAAAAACTAAGTAGCCTATGTTAGACCCAGTCATTTTTACTACTTTCATTCTAAATTTCATCCAAATCGGACCAGTAGATTAGCCGTGAATGCGTGACAGACAAACACACAGACATTCGCATTTATAATATAAGTATGGATTGTGTGTTTAAACATATAAGATTGAATACTATATGAAATAGTAAATTCTTTATGCAATTATTCTGATTCACATAGCTTAATATATTCTCTTCATAATCTTTTGATGTAAAGGAAAAGTGAATATTAAGATTATTTAAATACCTGGAGCCATTCTTGAAAGCCTCCAATCCCCTCATGATCTTCTGGGCAAGAACCAGCGATAACTAAAAGAGGCCAACAGTTGACTTGAGCATTTGCCATGCCTCCAATACAATGCAAAAGTCCTGGACCAGATACAACTAAGCATATGCCTGGTTTACCTAAAAGCATCAAGTATGATTAAAATAATTTTACTAACACTATTTTTAACTTTTTATTGTCAAACATGATTTTAAGTTTCGAATTCAAAATTAATAAAAGAATAGTGTGTATTAATAAGTAATTACTGAGTTTAACAATGTAAACTTTGCATACATGTAACTATGTAATTCATACTCAAACTTTACATGTACAAGGCTGAAGTAAAAAACTAACATGAAAAGTTATGTTGTCTCCAAAAAAGTATTATACATAACTATATTTTTTTATAAGTTTGTGTAATAAAATAATCATTACTTAATGAATCTTATAATGATAACTACTTAATACATCAAGATACTAATCATATAATGTAAATGTTTTAAAGATTATAAGTATGGCTGATCAATAGATAAAATTTATGTTTTTAATTAAAGTAGCAACATACTTTTTAAATAGGTATAAATAGTATTTAAATAGGTATAAATAATATTTTATACCTGTTAAGTAGCCAATAGCTTGAGCAGCATAGCATGCAGCCTGCTCATTTCTCATGCCTATATATTTAATTCCAGCTGCTTGAAATGCAAGTGATGTTTCAATAACAGGAATGCCAACAATTCCAAATGCATATTCAATACCCTAAAAGTACATTTATGTAAGTAGGTTATAAAAAAAATAGGTTAATGATTTAATAATTTATTTCTTACGAAAGTAATTAACTTGGCGTGAGTTTGAAAAAAGCTAATTTTATTGATTGATTTTCTATATAATTCCAATGTTTTATGTTTTTATACAATATAATATAGAAATTAAAATGACACAGAATTAAATTTATTACTTGATTTTTATTCAAAATAAATAATAACATATATATGTAACGAGAAATAAAAGTAATTTAAACTTAAATGTTTCACACGAGAAAAGTATTTTATGGCGCAAACTCGAAAAATTTTTATACGTACTTTTAATGTCACTATAGATATTAGATGTCTAAAGACGAAATATTATAAGTCGAATTTAAAATAATAGTTAAGTCCCCTCTCGCATTTTTTAAGAGAAGGTATAGAAAAAGTATACCTGCTTTTTTAAGCTTTCGGCTAGTATGTTGTTTCCGTCGATCCCCATAGCTTGTTTTAGCGTTTGCGAAACGTGAAAAGATCTTTTATGCACCGAACACAATCGTGATACAAATCGCCCTAAAAACATTTTACACGTTAATTCAGTTTAAAAGTGGTGGTAGAAATAAATAACAATAGTGTTTTTACTTTTACAAGTCCCCTCTACAAATATGTGGAACTTACTGATAACCAGCAAAATGGTGGTAAAACTTTTAGGACGAAAATGTTTTATGTTTATCTTGAAAGTAATAAAATTTTTGGGTAAGTAGATAATAACATTACTTTCAGCAAAAATAAACAACGTTTGTTGTCAAAGTACGATCGTACACTGTCTTTAATTTTTGTATCATATCTAAAGAAATAAAAATAGAATGAACTTTGGACAGATAATTTTATATATAATACTATAAAGTAACAAGTATGTACGTCAATTATAATATTAAATGATTTTTTAAGGTAAATACTAGACTATATATTACGCTCATACATGTGTTTTTGCTGTAGTCATCAACTTTTACATAACTAGTTTTTTATAATTGTATAGTATTGCCAATTTATTTTTATATTTATTAAAAACCATTTCTAAGTTGCTATTAGGATAAAAAATAAATAATATCGAGTAATATTGGCTTAGAAAAACATCAAGGTCTATAATTAAAGTCTACAAGCAGTGAACTCGTGTGTAATTTAAAAGATTATTTTAACTATAGACAATAAATTATATAGAAAAATTATTACATTATATTCAATATTTTTTTAAACGTTAGTTTGAATCTAATTCAGAAACAATAATATTGTTTTATAAAACATAATTTTTAACATAATAAGTAATATTGCTATTGAATTATTTATATGATTAATAGAATTTTCTAGATAATCTGGCAACATTGTTACTGTGCTTGACCATAGATACTATAAGCAGATCTAATTTATACGAAAATGTGCCTACTCTATCATTAAACTGTAAATGCCAAAATATTATCATGTAAGACTAGGGATGCAAACATACAATGAAAATTCGACTCTCCATGCCACTTGTATTCTCGTAAATTTCGATTCTCGGAATCGATTACTTCATGTCAAGAATCGATTCTTTGAAATATAATCGTCTCCGAGTAAATAACTTTAATGGCAACCATATATAGAGGACTAGACTTTAAAAAAAATAAAGCCATGCAATGTCTCTGTGACACTCACATGGTCTTGCACGGAGTTCTTGTTTTCACACGTTTATTACGTTGTATATCTATAGTCTATCCGCTGTAGTATGGTGCGGGTCACAGTTTTAGACAACCATTCGTTTCGCTCTTGAAATTTGTCGCGATTTACAAATTATGACTTAATAGCTGTACCACATTCATAATATATGGAATTATTAAGTTATTTTTTTTATTATTATTATTTTTAGCTTCACGCTGTATCCCACACACAGCAGGGTAGGCAGAGGGAACCTAGTGTTAAGACACTCCGTTCCCCACTTTCCGCCGAATTCGGAGGCATTACGTGTTAAGTGGCGAAACTTAACGCTGCGCTTTACCTCGACACCAGAGCGAAGAAAATGGAAATATTCAATATTTCCACTCCTCGAGTGGGAATCGAACCCACAACCAGTCGTTTACAGTCACACGCTTGTTCCACTGGGCCACGACTGGCCCTGGACTTTTATATAGTTAAGTCTGACCACTTTTATATAGTTAGTTAATATTTTTTATGTAGCCATAAAATATTTATATTGATAAGTTTAGACACGTAATTACACTGCACAACTGTATAACTCACTAAATTTCATAAGTCTTAAAGAGAACAAAATGTATGGCTATCGTTAGCGATAAAATGAATTGCATAACGTCCATCACTAGTCATCTGTTACTGACAAGAGTCAACGTCATACAGGCAATTATCACGCGCACCATGCTACAGCGCAATATGTATAGTACATTATAAGAATTGACTTAATGTCGTAAGTATCGATTCTGGTAACTAGGAATCGTGTTAATATAATCGGGTTTATTGAATACAGAATCGATTCTCGGGTAGAATCGGAATCGAATTCACCATTCTATCCCTAGTCAGATTTTCAAAAAATTTAATTAGATGTCGCTAGTCGCTACACTGGAATTCGTGTCTTTATAAGTTGCAACTTAAATCAATTATTTTGTATAAAATCATTATATCCGATATTTATTTAGAATATCGCATTAAGGTTAAAGAATAAGAATATTATCAGTATAACAGTTTATATATTATGTAGTAACAATTACAATAGATGTTTTAAATCTCCACACAGTACAAACAAAGTCGCTTCTCGAGTCAGTCTGTAGGTATATATGTTTAGATCTTTAAAACTATGCAACGGATTTTGATGCGGCTTGATAGATCGATAGATAGAATGATTTAAAAGGAAGGTATATATGTATAATACATGCATAATATAGTAGAGAAATACTGATAATTTTAGAGGTTTCTAATGCGATGTCGGCGCGGTGGTGCGTGACTTTAGAGAAATAGTTGTGTAGTTCACGTAGGCGAAGCTGCGAGCCGGTCACTAGTAATACTTAAGTTATGAATTTAGTAGAACACTTGGTGTCATCACATAATTTTTTTTTAAGATGCATTTAATACATATGTCTTATGCAGCTTTTACAAAATAAATATATCATTGCTTTACTGTAGTGTGAAAATAAACTATTATTTTATATAACATGACGTAACGTAACATACTATTAAATACATTATTTATGACATAATAACATTGTTTCTAGTTTATGTTATATGCATAACTAAATTTAAAGACCTGCATAGTCGCGCACTATAGAATTTTTATCTAGTCTGTTTTTTTATCTCAACTTTTGCTTAGTTATTATTAGGGCTTTTATGATAATGTAGTCATTATCATATAGGGTCTTACGTTCAAGTCACAACGTTAGCAATCTAGACCAACCATAATCACGAGTGGCGCCTTTCACGTTTTTTCTTCATTCTAAATTTTATACATATTCGATGTCGTATTTCATTAGGTTTGGTATTTTGTATCCGGTATAAGGTGTGTAACGACGATAGCAAAGTCCTTAGGCAAAGATACCTTTTAAATACTGAAGTTAAATTTTAAATATACACGGTGGGTGCACACATTCATGCTTTAATTTCTAAGGAATATCTTCATAGTATATACATGTTTCTATTACCTAATAATATTAAGTAATAGAAACAAACAATTTAAACAATTTTCCGTAGCATACCTAGTGCACCTACATATCAAAACAAAAAGTGAAATTTAATAATTTTAATCATCTCGCTTCAGTTCATGTAACCTGCTTTATAGTAGTTTATGTAAGTTATTGCATTTGATTAGGATATACGTTTATATTTAAAAGAGGGAAAAAATCTTACGCAACAATATGTATTGTATATTATAACAAGATAATACCACTGGTAGAGCACTATCATCTGTTTTCTCTCAGAATGTCTTGGAGTTCAAATTCTACACACGGAGGAAATGTATAGAAAGACGGGAGGGAGGAAATATATAGTGAGAGCGATAAATACATTGCTTGTTATTCTTTTTTTTTTAAATACTAAAATAATCGATCTGATTTTTTTAAGTTATTATTTCAAATTGACCATTTGTTTCGATTCCATACCAAGTTAATATCAAGAAATATATTTATTATATTTATGTAGGTACTTAGCGTCAAAAGAAAAGGGACGGTAATTCAATTCGCTTTTCATCTATCTACATACATCGCGTGCAAGGTGATGGAATTTAATTCATTTTTCTTTAGCTGAAAAGTATTCAGTTCTGCGTATTTCAAGGGCGCTATAAATTATTAGTATTCAAAATGATTATATGCACGACGCATCCATACTATTTATTGCATAAATCTTTAAATTGTTTCAAATGCAAAATAAGATATCTAAATCTTTTGATTAAGCCTTAAGAGGCTTTATTGAGTATATTTCTTACAAAATTATCATAACAAAAAGAATAATTAAACCGTTAAAAATATATTAATACATGTAACTCGAACATGTTAACGTCACGAAATTTTCGATTAGGCGACTTATTCTTGTTCTGACAAGGTATGCGATAATTTCGTACGTAAAACATCGGATACGTGCAGAATACTTCTAGCGTTTGAGACTACTTGTTATTGTTGTTAGCTCATACGTTACTTCGATACTGCGCCTGCGACAGCACTCGGTTCGGAACGCTTCATGCGGTTAACAGGCCTAGCTAAAATGTTCGCAATGAATTAATTTAGTCTAGTATTTGTGTTTTTATATTTTTTCTAATTATATTCAATTAATATATTTATTAAAAATGGCTGTGATCAGTTTAAAAATTTTTGGTAAGTGATATTCTATTTTTTATTAATTTACCCTCGTATAATTTCGTGTAATATAACTTTAATAAGTTAAGGAATAAATATTTTATTTAAATCGAGTGTTCAAGTCAATGGATTTTCAATGTTTTATTTTTTGTCAAAGAGGACCAGTCAATATACTCACGATTCCTAACTACGTCTAGTTATTTTGACCGGTTTTGAACCTACTATTTTTGCTAAGGTTAAAGCACTGTGCTACTTTATCCTGTATTGCAGTACCTTATTAATTTATTAAAAATCTAAAATAAAGATACTAATCTGTGCTTTAAATTAGTTATATCTTATACAGGTACATGTAAAATATTTGACACGAATCGCGAATATCGTTTTATCCTTATTGCGAGTAGAAAGTATCTGTTTATTACGCAAAATTTTAGAGGAAAATTTTGAGTTTTATCGTAATGAATACGAATATGCTACGTGATTTATTTTTTTTCAAATCAAGGCGAAAGAACATGTTTTTCGGAAAAACGTCCTTTACTTGTTAATTTAGTTTAGAGCGAGTGATATAAATTGCTAATGAAATCAAATTTTAATATATAGTCTAACCAATCGTAGATGTTTGTTATTTTTTTTTAAATAATTATTGATTTTTGTAAAACAGAAAGAAAGAGAATCGAATTCCAATTTCAAATAAGCGTAAATTGTTATATTCACTTAATATAAAAAAAATAAAAACAAAGTGAGAATCATCACTATTCTTTCCATGTCATATTCTTTCTATGTCATATTCTATCGCAGTTTTTAAATATATTTGAGACACATGGAATCTTTGTATAGTATGACCACGTAATCTTTATAATCATATAAGTGCATAGTGACACGACGAGGATTCCAGAAGTTACCTATAAATACAGATGTGAAGTGAATTTGATTTGAGAGAACTTACAAAATAATATAGTATATATTAACGAAATATTTTTCTACAGGATTTTTTTGCATGTTTGAGTATAAAGTATGTTGGTAAAGGTAAAGAGCGTTAAAACCCTGACCGGACATTAAAAAAAAGTAGTATTAATCTTTTTAATTGCGTGTAAAAAATATGTGTAGAAGTGTCTACTGCTATTATATATGTACTTATTTACCACAAATTGCGTAGTAGGCGAGAAACTAGTCAAAGTTAATTCTGTTTCCGCTTTCCTCTCAAATAGAAATCATTGCGTGGCAAAACATAATTATGTCGAAAATATAAATATAAATAAACACTGTTCACTGATCACTGTTTAGATCTATTTTAAAACGCTTAAAAAGAACAGTAATATTATAATCTGTGTGACCATTAAACTTTACCACTAAATTATTTTGAAATGATTGTGTCGTTTAGTAAATGACTAACGGTTACATATAATCAGTAATTATATAGAACACAAAATACAAAAAAACTTACTTCTTTCAAAATTTTTACATCCAATTTATAATTTGAACTTAGGTTCTGAATTAATATATGTTTGGTAGGTAGGTATAAGTATTGTATGTGAAGTATATTTTTATAATAAACTTTTTTCCTTTTTGTATAGGTACTTTTCATGGAAAAATTTTCATATACTAGAAGCAAATTATATATTTAAAAGGATAAAGCTGTGTGTGATATAAAGATATCGCTAACTCGATATAAAATGTTCCAATATTCTTTGTAAATGATACCGAGGGTACTGAGCCTATTTTTAAAGTTTCTTCCTATTCTGTTATCTATATCCGTTACTTATATTAGCAACGTATTAATTTTAATGTACATATATTATATATATATATATCACCGACGGTTACAAATCAATATTAGTACATATACATATTTCCTAAACAAGGTAATCGTGTATCTCAAAAACCGGCCTTCATCTAAATAAATTGATTCATAAAACATTTTCTAAATAATTATTATTTAAATATTTTAAGAATATTTTTTATAAAATAAAATATTATCTTAAGTATTCTATTTGAGTATGTTATAAGACAATAAATAGTGGATACACATGCAAATATAAATTACAAAAGTAAACAAAGTCAGTCAGTAACTAGAGCTTTATTTACGTAAGACAAAATGAGTAAGGCTCAACTTTTAATTACAGTTATTCTAACCTTAAATATATACAATATACTTAAGATAAAACCGCAAAAATATGAACGAAAAACGAAAATCTGTGTTTAAAACATTGTAGACTTTTCCTCAAATGAGATTGAGTGTTAATTCACCATTGTCCGAAATAGATCAGGCAGAACCATATTAGGTACGTAAATGTATCACTAACTACGGAAGTATAATACAGTCGACCCTTATTCGAAGGACGATAGAAAAATATCAAAGATTTTATATTAACTATCCATACTTATATTATAGATGCGAAAGTCTATCTGTTTGTCTGTCATGCTTTCACGGTTGATCTACCGGTCCGATTTTGATGAAATTTAGAATAAAAGTAGTAAGAATTACTAGGTCCAACATAAACTAATTATTTTTTTCAAAAATCTAACTTTAAAAAGTTAATAAATGGGGGAAGAAATTTGAAGCGCTTTGTAGTGAATTTTGCATAAATATAGTTGATAATCCAAGGTTAAATAAAGAGTACTTTACTTTTCAAAAATATACCCCTGAGGGTGGCAATAGAACGAAACAACGGCGGAGCCGCGAGCGGGCCGCTAGTACATTTCTATATTTAAAACGTCCATGATCTTCAAGATAATATGTCATCTTCTAGTAGGTAGGTACACAAAATTTGGAATATATACATATTAAGCTTATTTATTAGAAATCTACAAAATTTCTAAAATTCTTTGGTATCCGTAATAAAAACAAGCTTGTCGTTACGTCTCGGAATTTTTCGCCGATAGCAAATCGGCGTTATTAAGAATTAGGCACCTTGACTTTAAAATCATTTTGTCAAATCGTGTAAAACGTGCATGTTTTATACTAAGTGTATTATATATTTTATTTATCTTGGTCAGTTTGTGGCAATGCCGCTTATTATTGCAAGCTAATTCGCTGGTTGAATTTACGCTTACAGGAAAAAATGAAATTATCCCCTCTTCTTATCTATTCTGTTTTAAAGATAAATGTAAATGATATTTGAATTTCATTTCTCACATGTTGGTCAGATTATATTATTATATTAAATAGCATGCCAATTATGTTGATATTATATTAAAACTCGTTTATTATGAAAATATTCGCCATATTGTTTAAAAATTTTCGTACCACGTCCGAGACATGATACTTTTACTTACGTTCTACCATGTTTTGAATAACAATGTTAGCGGTGCTCAGAGGGACAAAACAATGTGCTCTGTCGAAATATTATGAGATATTGTTGCAAATATATGCAAAACTGACCTACTACCTTTATAGCTCTTATGAGCTCATTGATTAGTAAAAGTATATTTTTTATTTATTTTCCTCTATAAATACATCACAGTTGTTAATGAATATACGAAAGACTCTTTTGGATAACAATGTGTGGATCTGAAAATTTAGTTAAGCCAAATTGACAAATTTTAGCAAATATTCCCATTTATAAAACATTAATATCTAAAGCTTGAACTTAAACATTATAGTAAGAGTTAACAGAAGACGTCTACTTAACATAAATTTCTCAGAACTGTTTGCAATTTACTACTTTTAAACAGTTCTCTGTTATCAAATACCTGCGCGTTGTTGACGCCAAAGAATGCAAACGATAAAAGAAATTTTCAATTATGCGTACCTACAGAACGTGATTTTATAGAATTTTTATCTGAGATTGTACCATTATGTTTTCATATTTACATTGATATAGAGATGAAGTTACTTAGTGTAATAATCGTTTTATACTTACGTCATAAGAAAAAATAGATGCAAAAAGTATATAAGCTTTTTGTATTGATTAAAACAAAATAGAATGGATTTGAAACCAGATATTCATATGTAGACAGCTCAACGCTGGCTTACTGGAAAACTACTGGCGTGTACTCAATATAAAGACTTCTCCTGTAGGTACATTACACTGAGGCCTCAGGTGAAAGTATTACGGTTAATGACATCATTTGTCAGTATGCGACCCCATGTGTTTATATTTTTTTACTAAGACATATATAACATACTGTAAAACAGTGTATTTAATTATTATTTAAATGAATGACGTTTTGAGTTGTCAATAAGTCTTTTCGATCATAACTTTCTGATAAAAAGCTTTTATAAAACTAAGACTAATAAAAAAGAAATGTAGGTCTTAATTAATTAATCATTTATATTTATACTATAGCCATGCGTAAAAAGTAGTACATTACGAATGACTGATTAATCAAGTGCGCCAATCACAAATAATAGGAATTTAAAGAGTAGGTATTGAGGCCATCGTGGCGCAGTAGGACAGCGTCTGACTGTATACGCGATTGCTTGTGGATTCGATTACCACATAGAGGAATGAATGTCTTTAATTTACTTCTATTTTCCCGCTTTGGTAGTGCATATTTTGAATTTGAAGCTAAGTAGAAGTACTCTGCCTACTTCGCTTGGGAATTAACGTGAAACTAAGATAAAAGGGGCATTTAGATTCAATACATGTATACATCTAATAAAACACACAATAGCTTCTTGTTACTCGATTTTTTTGTCTTCAACACATATAATTAATATATGTATCAAGAATGACAGGTTTTTTTTTAATTCTTTTATTATGTTTTTCTGAGTTATAAATTAATAATTTAACAAGAACTGGTTATGACTGATATAAATTAGCTTGTCTAGTTATTTTTATCTATTTCCATATATCCGAGACAAATTTTCCAGGAAGTATCCTCATAAATCAGTGTACCTATTTAAATATCATGGCGTTTTGTTAGATGACCTCGAGCGAACATACTATTTGAACGAATAATACAAAACCCAAATAAAGATCATTATTGTGTGCAAATAAATTACGTGTATGTATATATCCAATGGCCATGCACTATTATATTTGAAGGATTGTTAAAATCTTTTTTTTTTCAGCCTCACGCTCTTCCCGCATAGTAGCTTCCCGCAGGGTAGTCAAAGAAAACTTAGTGTCAAGACACTCCATTCTTCACTTTCGGGCTAAATTCGAGACATTGCTTGTAAGGCTCATGTCAACGCCATGCTTTTTCTCGTTTACCAGAGCGGACACATGAAAATTATTTAAATATAATCATTCCCACAAGCTGAGTCACATTGCCTATTTAAATGTACATACGTTTAGGTACATTAAGTTTACTATGTTATAGTTCAGATGTTTATTTATCCTAATACATATAGCTAATATAATTCAATCGATTAATCGATCAATGACGTTAAAATTAATAAAAAGGTACACTTTTAAATAGAGAAATCTGTATAAGTAATGATACATTTAGGTAGCCAAGTATGATATAAATCTTTCTAGTACCTAACTACCGACTATCAAAACTCCCTATCAAATATATGTACCTTGATAAATACATTATCTCAACAATATTTAACGGCACATAAATAATAAATGTATTATACATAAATAAACCTCATAGATATATATTTATTCTGATCCGTTTCCTATTCATTGTTATTGGTTTATTATTTTAAGACTTTCAGCTTTTTTTAAAATAACTAAGTAGTAATCCGCTTAGCCATAAGTTTTACAAGCGTAAATCCAGATAAAAATAAAACTGGTCTCTGGAGCAAACTTGGTAATAAATATTGTAAACCTCGGAGTACCATGAAGGCGACAGTGGTGCTGTAGTAGACTGTGTGAACGATCCTGCGATGTCTATGTACCTATATGAAACGTCGTAGATTCGTTTGATTCAATCGTCATTTCCGTTGGTTTTTGGTGGATAGAATCGAGTTCACAGATGAGTCCCACTGTATTCCCTCAATATAACCTCAAGGTACAATGTCTTGCCCACGGAGGGTCTGCGTAAATTGTATTCCTCAGGTAAGAAATATTCTGACCATGACTTAGGTAATTTTTCATCTTAAGGAAAATTATGCAATAAGGCAACTGTAGAAATGCTTCTATGCAACATAAGTCACAATAACCACTAAAATATTATCAAATGATAGACACGTCATATTATTTAATCACTTGGGCGTTATTTGCATGATTAGCAGCTACTTATTTCTTTAGTTCCTTTTCACATATTGCTTTACTAGGTACCTAATTGGTAAACAAGGAAAACCTTTTGTCAATTCAATTAACACACCAGAATTTCCATTTTTGTCAGCATAAAAGTCAACAAGCTTCCTGAACTAAAGAAAGAGCGTACATTTTTGAAATTATCAATAGACAAATATGTTTTGATATTAAATGTACTATATACCTACTAGTTTTAGTTTTATAGTGCTTAGATATAGCAGCAAAGCTATATTTATATGAGTAGTGGATATGTATGTATACTATTTGTATGTACATATATTAAGAACATAACATAATAAATCATATTGTAAATAAGGCTTTAGTTGTTGCGTCACTCTCCTTGTGATGTAGTGCAAAATTTCATAATAAATACATAGTATTATTAAGAGCGATTAGGCTCGGTCGGACGATCGACATAATGTCACCTTATAAATGTTTCTTGCAAATTGTTAAGTTTAAACGTGATTCTGCACTTAAATTAAATAATTGGATTATGCGCAAAAATATACAGGTTTTAGGCTTTTATGTTTATAATAATTATATTGTACATATGTCTGTGTTTATAATAATTATTTAAGCTTGATAAAACAAGCATAACTAATAATATTTTTAAGAGTACTCTCGTACTATTACTTATATTTAAGTATAATAAAAACTTAATGAGTTTTGTTGCAAAAACAATGATAAAAACAGTCAAATACTTTGAATTTAAGAAATCATTAATGGTTTTTCCAATATAACTCAATATAAAGCACCTTTTTGACAATGACACATAAAGATGGCATAAATCTATAGACTTCCAGAGATAATTTCTAAATCGGATTTTTCAACCCTATTCTGTATTTGGCAATTACCTCAATTGGAAATATATACCTACTGGCTTTTATTTCTAAATATTTTACCACAATCTATCAGAAGAACTCAGCGTCCCATGAAAGACACGGCTTACCTACCTACATACATGCGGGTACTGAAAATACATGTATGTATCTCTATATATAGATAACTTAACCTAGCCAGTACTAGTTGTAAATTACATAAAAGTATTATAATTATGTTAATAAAAACATCACTTATGTAAACACAGTCCTAAATAACTATATAGGATTATTATGAACTATGATGGCAAAAAATGAGGAAAAAAGAATGCGGGCTAAGTAGTATCATTATTATTTTACATACATACTATATTATTTACTTGTAATATATAGGTATATTATTGTTGACAGAATAATAAATGTAATATGGATATTACATTGAGTATTTTAACATTAATATATTGCAGTGTGGATATTGATTTTTATTGATTTT
The DNA here is from genome assembly GCA_019049465.1 of Dryas iulia moderata. Taxonomy (NCBI): domain Eukaryota; kingdom Metazoa; phylum Arthropoda; class Insecta; order Lepidoptera; family Nymphalidae; genus Dryas; species Dryas iulia. The sequence goes on from CM032431.1 coordinate 7,164,484, forward strand.
GTAGAAAGCGTGAAGTGCAATATAATAGGCAATATAATAATTTTACGATCAAGCCATAACCGATAGTAAGTAATAACACTTAGGTAAATGTCATTAGCTGTAAATATGAAATATGTTAATTAAATTAATATTCGATAGTCTCGAGACTATCGAAAAAATGCCACTTTAGTTTGTGGCATTTTTTCAGTAAAAAATATTGATTCCTCTTGCCTGTTTCGTAAGATGAAGTAGTAGTAGTTGCAGAGTAGTAGGATCGAGAGACGAGTCAAGATAATAATCGTTTTTTGATCTACAAAGCACATTTTTCATTTTAACCTCGTCGTCCTGACAAAGACATCCAGATGCTATATAATATTGAGCTGCTTTCGAAATTTTTCAACAAATAAACATTTTAGAACAAAAATAGAAACTTTTGGGTCAGTCGTGGCGCAAAGGCACAAAGTGCGACTGGTAAGCGACTGGTTGTGGGGTCGATTCCCACTCGAGGGGTAGAAATATTGAATATTTCCATTTTCTTGGTCTGGTAACGAGGTAAAGCGCGGCGTTAAGCTCCGTCACTTAACACGCAATGCCTCCAAAATTCGGCAGAAAGTGGGGAACGGATCGTCTTAACACTGGGTTCCTTATGCCTACCCTGCTGTGTGCGGGATACAGCGTGAAGCTATAAAAAAATATAGAAACTTTCAGTCAAATCTCATAGTAGCAAATGGGTTAGTATCGATTTGATTTGATTACCATGACGCAGATCATGTCTATAAAAGCTTTTCAAAGATATCTGTAATATTTATTTTCTTATAAATATTACTTTTTTATTATAAAGAAAAAGAAAGAATTTTATTAATTATGTTTAACTTAATTTACTATTGATAGTACTAGATTTTGTAATCTTAACGATCATTGATCTGAAACTTAATTATTATTAGTAAGCGTAATTTAGTTTCACTTAAATATGAATTACAAATACAATTAAATCGGTATTTCTTTGTGGTCGTTGATTTGTTCGGTTGTAATATAAATTATTATTTTATTACTAATTCAATAAATTTCATCCGAGAAAGTTACTTAATATTGCTATAATATAAGTTATGTAACACTATGCAGAGGTGATTAATTATATGAAGATTTGTGTAAAAAACTACGTTGACTAGCAACGTGTATGTAATTTTATACAAGTGGTAATATAATGGGTAATATTTATTTAATTAATTTTTTATTCACATTTTTTTCATCACAGTTTGTCAGAAAGAATTGAGTGACACTCTGTTCCCCACTTTCCATTCGAAATTGAGACCTTACGTTTTAAGAGCTTTTTCTTAGGAGCTAGAGCGGAAAAAGGAAAACAATTTATAAACATCCCCCGAACGGGAATTGAATACACAAATATCGCCTTTACAGTGTACCATAGCGCCACGACGGCTTCGATACCATATATCATATTTTTATGTGCATTTATAAATAATATTGGGTTTAATAAGGATATCTTGAACAGTTCGCAACGAGTTTCTTATGATAATATAAACAGACAGAGCACATGAATATATACATACGTATGTGTATATTTTTATACTTGGACACAAAAAACACTGATGTTTGTTTCATTAGGTCATACCTGTCACGGGTAGGGGGATCAAACTTACGACCTTGTAGTTGACAGACTCGCTAATCATTAGATCAACAAGCTAGTCAAGTTCAATATTAGAGGATAAGATCACAGTACTAATTATTATACTTCAACATTATACAATATACTTAACAATATTGAAATAACTGCCGTAAATGGTACTAAAGTGCTTTTACTGGTAGTCATATTGATACATAAAAATGTTAATAAATTGTATTTGTGTACGACATATGTGCATATACTGTATACATTGAGATGTTTGAATAAATGTATAAGAATAAAAGTTTATTATTAGTGATAAATTATTTTAAAACATGAGAAGCTACGACATTATTATACTTAGAGGTTTAACATAAATGTCATTTGCCTTTGTCATAAATAATTGTCATTATATTTTCATATATATTTTCAATGACCTACCTATACAATGTTTAAAATGATTTTCAAATGATACAATTAATGAGAAATATAAGATAATGTAGTGGAAATAAAATAGTAATATATTCATTACTTTTTATAATGGTGGCTTTTTTAAACAATTTCTGTTTTGGAACACTTTAGAAAAGTTTGGTAAAGCTTGGAGTATATATGATAAATAATTATGAATATATGATTTTAAAAGGCATATATAACGTGTTCATTACAAATAACATGATTAGTTATTATTATGATTAGAAATGGTATCTACCATTAGCTAAATATTGTCATGGAAGAAAAGAGTTCAACGGGCTCAAGTAATAGAGGTTTAAAACAATATAATACTAATAAAATATTATAGTATTTTGTAAGTACATATGTAATTTAACATATCTTTTTCTTTACAGACGTAATCCCGGTGCGTTTCAATCTATGGATAATGATATTCACAAGTTGCTGGGTAATTTATATGCTGCGTGTGAATATGAGTTTGAATTTAATTGCCATGGTGCCACAGCCTGCTAAAAATATCTCGTAAGTAGCAAAAACTACTTAGTGCTATTTACAGTACAGTAATCACTCAAGATTTCATATATCTATAATAGAAGAATTTTATTCTAGTTTTCCACAGGGAAAGAATACAAGAGAACTTATGAAAGCAAATACAACTTGCATGGACATAAAGTTACCAGAGTCAAAAATATTTTGTCGTATCTCGTTACATTTTACGTTACTCTTACATTTTATTGTACAGTACAGATATTATTAATTTTCTAAAATATTTAAATTTCAATTGGAATTTTTAAAAAATATTCTACAGAAGTATTACATAACTAGCAACCCACTCGCGGGTTCGCCCGCGATCTACACAATTATAATTCTTCATATTTTCGGCTGCTTGTTCTTGATTAAGTTATGCAGTTTATATTTTTCATATAAATTTTCATCCCTTATTGCAGTCATTTTAGGGTTGTTTTATAAAAAATAGGTAGCTTATATTTCATACTGGGTTTTTAATTATTTTCATTCCGAATATCATCCAAATCAGTCCGATTAGCCGTGAAAGCGTAACAAACAGGACAGACTTTCGCTTTTATATTTTTAATATAGATATGTCCCATTCTATTGTTCCTCAATCTCTTGTATAACGCTGAGATGAGAAAGTTTTAGGAGATGGTTTCAAAAAGTGTCTACTCTTACTTATGTATCACCAGTGACAGTACATGAGTACCTACATGATTATAGTTTACTTACATAGATACACTCATGTTAATATTGTCCATTGTAATAACGGAAATATGTTTAGTAACTATAAATTATTATACAAAATAAAGATGTGTTATAAAAAAAGATACTGTAACGCTTTCGCAAAGTAACTACGCTGCTATTTAATGTTAAATATAACCAATAACTTTCCGCTTGTGATTTTGTGCAATAACACTGAAAATTAAACAAGTAATTTCATGACGCTATTATAAATGATTCCCAAAACGGATTTATAGATAAGCAAGTATAGGTATTAAAATTATAATTTTAAAAACATCGTACAAGGAAGAAGTTACTATATTGTGTGTTTTTTCATTTTATTTTAAGTAATGATGTTTCGATATGCATTTATTTCTTTATTTTATGAGTTTTATGGACCTGAGAACTAGCCAGGCAGATATGTGCATTCCTAGACGGTCATTACCTTTTACGCTATATATAGATAGTAATATCTAATTGTAAAACAAGTTGGTCTAGTTTACTAAGTAAAAGGCAAAGAGATTGAAGATTTGTAAGAGTGGAGCAAAAGAGCGCAAATAAGCTTCTCTTGCAATTTTTTTATAAACTTATTCACAACTATTATATTAAAGTATTTTTTACATGTATCTAAAATTAAGAAAAACTTATTTGCATAATTCCATGATATTTCTTTAAAACCGGAAACGTCTTTTTTACGCATATTTACTCAGTGTCATGTTCTATTTGCTACGGTACCTACGATAAAAAATGCATAAGAAATTTTTGCTTATATAAGCTTGATTTTGCATCACATTTTTAAGATTTTAATATATTTTTTAAATTACGTAAATAATTATTTAATTGATATTGCATTTCGCAGGTCGAGATCCCAGTGCGGACCTCACAAAGGTGTATTAAATGAAACTTTCAAACACGTTGACATCGCTGATGTCAGAGAAGTGCCTAGAGAGGTATTTTTTATCTTCACGCATGATTTCAGTATACTTAGCTACTAACCTGACTTGTTATGAGAAACCATAACATGTTGTCCCAGCTCTCTCATTCATTCACACTCATTGCTTTAACTGCTAAACTTAATGTTTCACTTCGTCCTCCATATCCAGAAAATCTGATAAATACCTTTTGTTTATCATATTTTGGATTTGAAGTTAATTGCAAAATTAAATTGCATGGATTTCAAAGAACGCATGCCTTAAATATAATTTTTTATAACTAAATATAAGATGAAATTTTATTTTTATACCAAATTAAAGTATTTTTTACCCAAATTGGGTTGTGGCTGCATGATGCAAAAGTACGTATAAAAATTAAATTAATTTTTATACGTACTTTTGCATTATGCAGTATACCTAAAAATAATATGCTTGTTTATCGATCAATAAGGTCTCGTTTTTACGAACGTGTAGAATAAAAATCAATCAATTAAACTTAAAATATCCAATAATATTATGTTATTCAAGTTCGACTCTTATACGAGTTTATTTTTTAATTAATTTTATAAGGATATGTTATTGACATAGCAACGTAATGATATTTCAACTATCCTTCAAGTACATTCTTTATTAGCAAATACTTGTCTAATGCAGATTAAATAATGTTATATTTTCTGAATTAATTATTAGGTATGTTATATAATATTACTTACTTACTACATTACTGTGTGCTCACAAGACTTCTTGATGATTACAAAATGTACTTTATTATCCATTGTGTGATTTATCTTAACACATGTATAATGGATATGTAGGTATGTGTGACAAAACTTGAAATATTGTAATCTATATAATGGATATTTACTCTGTAGTAATTTATTTTTATATATTTTTCTAGAATGTTGTTGTATTCTTTGTAGTAGTAAATAATTATTTATGAGTAACATGTGCTGTATACACATTAAATAAATATTTTACAGGTCTTAGGTGGAACATTCGATTGGTCTCCTAATCAGCAGGCAACTATCCTTGGGGCATATTTCTGGTGTTATCCGATCACGTCTCTAGTTGGTGGGATGGCTGCTGAGAGATGGGGCCCGAGATACGTAGTGCTTGTTACATCCTTAGCAAGCGCGCTTTTAACTGCGATAAGTCCCCTTGCTGCGAGAGTTGATTATGTTTTCTTAGTTACTGTGCGATTCTTTCTGGGCTTCGCGGGGGTAAGCAAATATATATTTATTTTTTGGGTATAAAAAGTTTTTTTTTGATAGAAATTTAAAAGTTTACAGTAAGAAATCTAAGGAAACAGAAATGTAAAAAAAATCAAAAGTTTTGATTTTGACACAATCAAATCAAATTTATGAAAGTTCAGTGCTATTTTAAAAAATAAGAGCTTTACAATTTCATATGACGATATTTTTATTTAATTTTAAATCAGTTTTATATAAATTTCAGGGCTTTGTATATCCAGCTCTACACGTGTTGGTGGCTCGATGGGCACCTCCAGAAGAAAAAGGAAAATTTATTAGTGCTTTGATGGGAGGGACTCTCGGAACAGTAGTTACTTGGTCTCTCACTGGTCCGTTATTGGAGAGATATGGATGGGCGTCAGCTTTTTACGTGCCAGCTGCCTTGACGTTTGTTTGGGCTGGGTTCTGGTGGTATCTTGTAGCTGATACGCCTGCTGATCATCCAAGAATTACTGTAACTGAAAAGAAATATATCTTAGATGCATTAGGTGATAAGATTAAGAAATCAAAGGTTAGTATCATTTGATGTGCCCAAGGATGAAGGTGTAGCGGATCAAATTTTCACGTTTTAGTAAAATCAATTTATTTATAGTAAAATCAATCCAGAATATGAGGTAATATATTTCAATTGTTATTGTAAAAGATTAAATGTTACATCTATTTTTGCAGACAATAATCATAAATTTACTTTGTGGTTACTGAGCTCATCACGAGATGAATTACGCTACGCCAAATTAAATTTGTAGCGTTGATGCTTTGTTCTGTTGCTGTTTTTATGTTGTAATATTTTAAGTCCATAATAATTACTATGAATATTTTTTTCAGAGTTTACCACCTTTTAAAAATATATGCACATCGTTCCCGTTCCTAGCCATGGTTGTATTGCATTTCGGGAATCTATGGGGCTTGTACTTTATAATGACAGTTGGTCCCAAATTTGTATCCAGTGTTCTTGGATTTGAGTTATCAGCAGCTGGGATTATATCTGCTCTACCTTACCTTGCAAGATTGTTCTTGGCAACTATATTCGGAGCCATCGGAGATTGTATATTGTCAAGGAAGTTTATGACAACAACAGTTATAAGAAAATTCTTCTGTTTGTTCTCACATATCATTCCTGGTATTCTTTTAGTACTATTAGTCTATACTGGATGTTCCACTGCATTATCAGTAACAATGATTACATTATCTATGGGTTTCAATGGCGCAGCTACTCTAACTAATCTACAAAATCATCAAGATCTTGCCCCTAATTATGCTGGAACGTTATATGGTATAGCTAATTTTATTGGTAGTACGGCAGGATTCTTTACTCCAATGATTACAGCATACTTTACCAGATCTGGGGTAATTGTTTTTTCCTCTTACTCTTTGGTTTTAAACTGTTAACGAGATATTTTTATATTGTTTATTTTTTTTACAGAATAGCTTCGATCAATGGCGTCCAGTGTTTTTTGTAGGAGCGTCTGTTTATATAGTATCCGCTATATTTTTCGTCCTCTTTGGCTCAGGCCAAACGCAAGACTGGAATTATATAGATATGGATAAAAAAAATGGCAAAGAAGAAAATGGCAAATCTGGTGATCTCAATGATATGAATGATGCTTCTAAGCAGAATTATGTTAAAGATTTAAAAGAAAACCCCACTAGCGTGACTACTCGTACATAAAAGTGCATTCCAATTATTTATTTTATAAATAATCTTAATCTTAAATAGAATAGTAAGTTTGTATAGAGGATAAAAGATCTGACTACTCCACTAGTATTAGATTTATTTAACTTAGAATGCCACATGCTATAGTGAATATTTCTTGTATGTAAATATATAAGAAAATTACGATATTAAAAATGTAGTAGAGATTTATTGCTTAGTCTTCTTTTTAGTTAAATGAACAGATTTGCCTACAGTATTCAAATGTGCCTAATAAATATTGATTGTATAAAAACTGTAACTGTGATGTTCATTACCAAAAATATTTTATAGTACTTATTCGTTTCAGTTTATATTTTCATCAATATTTATTACGTGGAAATTAGATGATTTTTTCTTATGCCATGACTTCCCTTAACGAAAATGAAGTTATAAGAGCGTGTGTTTTACTTTGTAATGTAAATTAATTTAATGTGACATATTGTACTTTAATGAAATATATTTTTAAAATTGAATTTGAGTGTTTTTAAGGTTACATATATTAATGACTTATAGTTTTTGAAAAATCTGTAGGGCTATGATTTTATAACGACTACAAATAAATTTACTAATGACTCCAAATTTTAGTAATGTTAAAAATTCGCATAAGAGCAATAGTATGTTTTTACTTACCAGTATTAGTACGCTACTTTTAGCCATAACATTTTTTAATCGATTTTTGCTTTTAGGTGGGAATGATGATATTTCTGGGATATTTTCTAGTCTACGTCGTGCGTTATAACATTAGTGTGCATATTGTTGAAATGGTAGACAGACCAAAAGGTGTTTCCAATATTTATTATAACGAGACCGATTCCCTGCGTACAGTAATAATTTCCAAATATAGGGTGTGTCTTGGTTACATCAGTTAAATAAACTTATTGTTGATTAATGTAAAGAATAATGTGCTGAGAAAACTATTTACAGCACGTTTTAAATGCTATGTATTGGAATGAACTAAAGATAGCTCTGCTTTTTGCTGCCTACCACATAGGATATTGTGTATGTTTTCCAATATTTCACAATATAGGAGATACGTAAGTTAATTAAATAAAATATCTTTAATTGCAAACTATCCATTTTACTATTAAATAATTATTTTTAAATACTTATGTTACATGTTAAGTTTCGGACCAGCGTGGGTTGTTGGTGCAGCCGGCTTAGTATCAGGCGCTCTAAACTGTTTTACGCCCGGCTCTGCTTATTGCAATTTTTGGCTTCTTTTTATAGTTCGCGTTTTAATAGGATTTAGTGCGGTTTGTATTTTAAGAAATTAGACAAATTGAGATACAAATAGAGAATCAACGCAGTTCATAATGTTAAATATTTATAATTTTAGGGAGCTATGATACCGAGTATGGTTCAAGTGCTTAGATATTGGGTGCCGCCGACAGAAAGACATCATTTTATGTGGGCTTATTGTGGTAGGTTATGTTTACGTACGTACTCACTACTTAACTTTCAATTATCCCTTATAAACATGATATTTGTTTCTATAATATTTTCCGGTATTTCCATTTGTCAGGTATAACAACAGGAACTTGCTCGACTTTCCTTATCTGTGCACTCGTGCAGTATTACTTTAATTGGTCGATAGGATTTTACATATCGGGCTTCGTACAAATGATGTGGGCTGGCACTTGGATTTTTGCAATTACAGATAGCCCATCAAAAAACACTTTGATCTCTAAAGAAGAATTGGATTATTTGACAACAACTATTGGGAATGTGTTTAATATTAAAGTACTTTTATGATTTTACCTACGAATATTTAATATAATGAAATATATTGCATAGATTAAAAGGAGGTATATAATGAGTACTTAATGATAATTTACAGTTAACAAACTCTCAAGCCCCTTGGAAAGTTATTTTAAAATCGGCGTCGTTTTGGGCAATTTGTATTTTGAATTTTGGATACGCTTGGATGATAATTGCTGTTTGCTTACATGGTCCAATTTATTACACAATTATACTACACTATAGTGTTTATGAAGTAAGGAAAACATTATATATATTTTAAACTACCGACTGTTCGGAGCTTCGCCTGCGTAACTTTTCTGATAAGTTTCATTTCCAATTTCAAAACTCCGGGGTTGATTTTTGAAAAAATACGTCCCCTATGTTTGACCCTAATTTTTCAAGAGTGTTCATTCTAGAGTTCATCTCAGTAGGGCCGGTAAATTAGCCTTGAAAACGTCACAGACAGACAAACATACTTTCGCATTTATAACATTAGTATTGATAATAACTGTTCGATTGCTGGATTTTTTGAAATTAAAATAGTTGTTGTTTCGTTGTAGTAAGTTAATTATCTAGGAAAATGCGGTAGGTGTACATAAAAAGAAAAACAAAATACGTAAATGACATTTTAATTCATGTAACCTTTTTATAGCTCTGTGTGTGCACAAGCACACACAGAACTTTAAAAAGCCTGACAATTTTGCTTTGCGAAAAACAACAATGATTTTCGCAAAGCAAAATTGTCAGGGAAGACATAGTGTAGAGTCAATCCACTCTCTCCTTTTTTCTCCTTTTTTATTAAATGAAGCGAATTATGCAACTAATTAAGTTAGAATCATTTCACCAATTGGAAATCGAACCCACAACCAATGACAATGACAGTTACATGCTGTGTCACTGGGTAACAACGATTACCTTTATATTTGTCTAGTTTTCAAAAATATATGTCAGTTGTAAATATAGCATGTAATAATATATTATAAGAGCACAAAGTGTCTTTGTTTCAGGCATCCGCGCTAGTTGCTCTACCATTTTTTCTAAGATTGATACTTGGTACAATAATCATTCAAACATACCATTGGTATAAGCATAACTCGAATATAAAAAAAATAAAGTATATGCGAAAATATTTTATAGTTTTCTGTAAGTATCTAAGTTATTTTTTATAAATAACAAACCATGGAAAACAATTATAGAGTTTCATTTAACTACAGTTGTGTCATTAGAAATAACTTCCGCATTTTAATCTCAATATTGAGGAAAGATCGATATAAGAAATGCCTTTTGTGCAGCTCATATTATACCAGGAATTTTGGTTTCGAGTGCATGGTTCACACTGTACAGCCCTGGCCCCGTTCTTCTGACCGCAGCTATAGCCCTTACCGCAGCTGGAATGGATCTTACTTTAGATATTTGTTACGTAAGAATATAAATATTGTATAAGTATATACTAAGTCACGTAGATAGATATTTTGTTATAAAATTTCATAAGTTATTCTTAAAACTGTAATATGTTTGCTGGACGTTTATGGATGAAGTTATTACTAAAAAATTTTGTGAAATATTTTTTATTCATAAACGCACATACGCTCTCTTCAATCAACAAAGTTTATAACATAATAGAGTAACAGGAATTGGGCATGTTTAACTGATTAAATATTTCAACCTGGAAGTATAAGCTAATATTTTTTTTTATATATGGAAATAATATTTTTAGCTACTGGTCTTTCTCACAAATTATTATCTTAATCAAATTTAAATAGATTATACTTTTAAAACAATAAACATATGAACGTCCATTATGTAAAATTTGCATTTTAATTCTTTTTCAGGAACTATCACCTAATTATGTAAATTCTATTCACACAATAATTAAAATAATCGGTAACTTACCTGGAATCATTGTTTCTTTGTGTGTTGGACAAGTAACATACAAATTTCATGTAATATGATTGGATTATTAATAATTATCTATGTTCAAACATTATTAAATGCCTTAAACCCGAAGGCTGTGGGGTGAACACGTGTAAATCAATACATTTAAATTAATTCCATTTCCCGCTTTGGTAAGATAAAGCGCGGCGTTAAGATTCGCCACATAACCTGTCTCGATGTCTCTTATTCAGGCATATTTTCATTAAAATAATATGGCGTATAGTAGGTACCAATTTTTTTTATGTTTATGCTGTATCCCGCACACAGCACGGTAGGCAGAGGGAACCTAGTATTAAGAAACTTTGTTCCCCACTTGTTGTCAAAATGCCTCCGGCATTGCGTGTTAAGTGGCGGAACTTAGCGCCGCGGTTTGCCTTGACCCCAGAGTGAAGAAAATGGAAATATTAAATATTTCAACTTCTCGAGTGGGAATCGAACCCACAACCAGTCGTTTACAGTCACACGGTTGAGTCACTGCGCTATGACTGGCCCCAAATTTTACTATATTTCTAAAACCCTAAATTGAACGGTACACTATATTCAAAATTTTAACCGTATAAAAATACTAGTTGCTGCAATATTAACAACTTTGAAGATAATGGTAGATATTCTAATTTTAAATTATTTATACATCAGAATTCCGCATATATTTGGCAATGTGTATGGAGCTTTCATGGGACAATTCTGCTCTTAAGTGGATTAACGTTTTTAATTTGGGGTGAAGTAAATGTTCAAGAGTGGAATTATATAAAAAATATTAAAAGGTCACCTGTGTTTTTGTGGTATTTAAAAAAGTGCTTATCTAAAAACTAATTAGAAAAAATAACTAACTGGAGACAATTTCAGTAGGCCACGAAGACGACGTTTAATTTTATCTTCTATTATGTCTAATATTGTTGAAGTTGATGAGGATACTAAATCGTAAGCATAATTATTTTTACTGACCCTATAATTACAATAACTAATGTACAATTTGTTAAAAAATATTTAATTATTAAATTTTCTTACAGACCCCGAGATTCCACTTTGCCTCAACGCCATAAAATTTTTAAATCTTCAAAGCACTCAGAAAATTGAAACTTTGTAATATTACATTTATAAAATACATTTTATATACTAGATACTTTTGTAGTTTACTTCGTAAGTATTGCTTGCACCAGCCACTTGGAGGTGGTGAGCCGTTGCCTGGTGTGTCATTGACTTTTTAGAATAATTTTTGACTTTTGAATAATGCTACATAACGTTACATATAGTTTTGGCATATTTATATTAGTTCTTATGTACAGCATCAGATTAAATAATTTTAATTTTACGTCTTTTAAATTTTAAGAGCTTTTTCTATTTACAATGACGTTTTAATGCAACTTAAAGTGCTGTTAATATGTTGGAAAATAGTGTGTTTATTTAAAATTTAGAAACGTTTATACCCTACAACTTCAAACTCGTGAGTCTCGTTTTTAAGTTCATTAATTTATTTTTTTAAACAAAGCATAAATACTTAGCACAAAACGATCTATATTAAATGGCTTAAATTAAGAAGCAAAATACAAAGCAAAAAGTATGATTTGATGTATGATAGTATTTAGTATTCCCTACGATTAAATAATTATTGTGTATTTTTGCTATGATGATTTTATATTATATTGCAGTAGTAATTATTATATTTAAATGGAATACTAAAGTTGTTTTCATCAAAATAAATTATTATTGTAAATTTTAAGCATTTGATTGTTACAGAAATATTTTTTACCAAAACTATGAATTTTATGTTCGTATTATTTTTCTATATTTCTGTCTATAGGAGTTGAATTTTAGTAATGTCATTCTGACATTGACGTTTTATATTTTATCACTTTGTCATAGTCATTTGTTATAAATATAAAATTCGTTATTTAATTAGCAAAAAAATTAAACAAATATAAATTGATATATAAAAATTATAATGATGAAACGTAGTATTATTGAATACTCTGCTGGAAATGAAGGTTATAAATGTGGTTACTGCAAGAAACCAGATTCTAATTATAGTCATGGTAAGATTTTTAAGTCTTCTTTCATCCTAAAAGATTCTTATTTGACTTATTTTACTTATTTAATGTTGAAACAGGATTATGGGCCCACACTTTGACGGTAGGAGACTATCAAGATTTAATAGATAGAGGTTGGCGGCGCTCAGGAAAATATTGCTACAAACCGTTTTTTGAAGCCATCTGTTGTCCCATGTACACCATTCGGTTTGTATACTTTTGGATTCGCTTTGGTGTACGTGATAAGAACACAGTATAGAAAGTTGACTTTTTTATACACAGATGTAAAGCTTTAGATTTCAAACCATCAAAGTCACAGAAAAAAGTGTTGAAACGATTTAACAAATTCTTGATGGGCCAAGATGAAATTCCTTCCTCTGGAAATTTGAATAGTTCAAAAAGTTACGAAGACATGATTACTGATGATACTGCTAGAGAACAATTTGTTGAAACTACTAAGACTCACCAAAATATTTGTATTTCTGATATGGACATACCTTTTATAGAAGAAGAAGGAGACCCAAGAAATGAACACTTTTTAGGTGAATTTCATAGTTTTTCTTTTCTTATAATATGTTTATAGATTTTAGTTGTTAATATTCATATTGATTTTGGGGTTTTGTATTTGTAGAAATAAAAAATGATGAGGAAATATCTAACGAAGCTGGTACCAGTGGAATGATCATTGAGAAAGGTAACATAAATTGTACATATGTAAGATAAGTTCTTTTAATAAGTCTAACTGCTTCATGTTTTGTTTTAGATAACTTATCAAGAGGAGTTGATAGTGCTAAAAACAGGAAAACTAAAGGTTGGTAGTATTTCAAATGCATTTTAGAAATAATTTATAGGTTAACATTATGCATTAATTGCTTAACTTTAGGCAATTATTTAATATAATTTAGTAAATCATTTGAATGACAAAAATTTAATTGCTTTATGATGAGAGTAGTACAAACATTCTAAAGACCAGCTTATCTTGACATTTAAAAAAACTTTTATATCATAGGTACTTCATCCCACTCCCTCCTTACCGAGTTCCAGAGAGAGAGATTGCTTATTAAACAGTAGTTTCAACTCTGCGTTCCTAAAGGGGGGAGGGGATGGAGTAGCTTTACTATATTATTTCTGTAATAATAAGAAAACATCCTGATGTGCATATCAGGGATTTGATATTATATATCTCAATATTGGAAGGCATGTCCACATCACATTGTTATCACTAGAAAAGCTTATAGTGAATAGGAACAACTCTCCTATATTTTTGTTAGCATCAATTTTTAAATATCTAAAAATATCTGTATACTTTTACTCAAAACTTGGATTATTCTTAAGAGCAAATAATCTGCAAGGGTTCATTCATTTTTCTTACAGTTGTAAGTGTTAAGTCATAAAAGCTCTAATAACTTGTATCTTTTATTCAGTTGTAGGTCCAGATCCAGATAAGCCTCCTTGCAAGAAAGCTAAACAACTGAGAAAAGAAAGAATGTTAGAAAAATTAAAAAAGAAAGGAGTTGATATTACCTCTATTAATAATCCTAAAAACAAAGAAAAACAAATTGAGGATTTTATTAGTGACTTACCTAATGAAATAAAAAGGAAACTTGAGGTATTTTTACAAAAAATGTATTTTAAACATTTAAAATATATAGATAGTTTATGATCAATCATATTAAATAATTTGATATTCATTATTTTACCCGTAAGAAAATTTTATATTTTAAAGGTTAGCTACAATTTTTAAATGTACTGTGTATTTTGTAGATAAAATTAGTAAGAACTGCACCACCAAGTGCTGAATGGTTAGCTTCGTCCAAGGAAAGTCATGAAGTTTATGTAAAATATCAAACAATTATTCATGGGGATAGACCTGACAAGTGTACTGAGCCAAAATTTCATGATTTCTTGGTGCATAGCCCACTTCTGGTAATATATCATATTTTGTGCGTATTTATGGTAGTTAGAAAGAAATTTAGGAGGTTTTTATAAAAGACAAGGCCACCATGGCACTTTGGCCAAACTTGATTTGTTGTGGGTTCAGTTCCCACTTAAAGGAATGATTACATTTAATTTATTATTCCTTCACTGTGATAAGAGTAAGATAAGTGTAGCTCTGTGAAGCTCTAGTAATAAAAAAGTATTCAAGAAGTCTATTATATTGTTTTGTATGTTTCTTCTGTATTGTATATTTTCACATTTTACAGATATATTGCATAAGATTGAACTATTAAACAATTTTATTAAAAACATAATACTAATTATTACTAAGACAACATATAACATTAGAATACACACTTTAAAATAATTAAAATGATCTTGTATATATATATATATATATATATATATATATATATATATATATATATATATATAGATATATATATATATATATATATATATATATATATATATATATATATATATATATATATATATATATATATATATATATATATATATATATATATATATATATATAGCTTCACGCTATATCCCGCACACAGCAGGGTAGGCAGAGGGAACCTAGTGTTAAGACACTCCGTTCCCCACTTTCCGCCGAATTCGGAGGCTTGCGTGTTAAGTGGCGGAACTTAACGCCGCGCTTTACCTCGACACCAGAGCGAAGAAAATGGAAATATAATTTCCACTCCTCGAGTGGGAATCGAACCCACAACCAGTCGTTTACAGTCACACTCTTGTGCCACTGGGCCACGACTGGCCACTTAAAATAATTAAAATGATCTTGTATATTTTTTTTCTGCTTACTGCGTATTAATTAATTGCTTAACCATTTAGCTCTTTTTATCAATTTTAAATAAAAACAAGACAAGATTTAAAGTTAAATATTTTAGTAATTTTTATTTTTAGGAGGAATATTCTGAAGTAGGACCGCCCTGTGGATATGGTTCATTTCATCAACAGTACTGGCTCGATGGGAAAATAATAGCTGTTGGAGTTATAGATATTCTGCCTAAATGTGTTTCTTCTGTATATTTTTTTTATGATCCTGCATACAGAAATTTGACATTAGGGACATATGGTGCTCTAAGGTATTGTTATAGATTTTTCCTTAGTTAAAGAGTTGCACTTTATTTATATTGTAGTTTATACATAAATTTGTAAAGATAAGAACAGTTGTTATATATAACCTTATCCATAGTTATAGTATAAATACATACTCTATATGGCAAAATGGCGTTTAGAATGCTTAATGTCAATTTATTTATGTTAGAAAATCCGATTATATCCCATATAAAAGAGCAGTTCTTGTATATGTATTGCAGTTCTTGAAATTGAATATGTAGGAGATTTTGTGGGAGAAAATTTGATCGAGCAAGGTTTAAAGAAGTTTTTTTCAGGCAATAAAATAAGCTCCTAAAGTATAATAAGTATAGGAATGTCAATTTCGCAACATTTGCTAATGTTATTATAGCCCAGTTCTATTAGCTCAGCTCTTAGCAATTTATGAAGCAGAAATTGATGGTTGAAACTGACACATCCAGTCTATTTTTTTTGTTTTAATTTAATATATTCTTTTTTTTTTTTTTCATTTATTATATTTCTATATTATAAGTCTAATTTATTTTCTATTTTTTTTATTATCATCATAATTTTAAAATCACGATTTCTCAAGAAGAAATTCTGAGTGGAGCTTGGTCACCTTCTATTAAAATTAAAATAATGAAGATGAATATTAATATCTCATCTATACTTCTTAAATAAAATTATATAACCTATTTTACCTCTTTATAAGAGGTAAAATTTGTAACTTTGTTGGTAAGGGGAAATATTAAACCGATCATGAAAATTCTTTCACATTCAGAAAGCTACACTGTTCTTTAGTGCTATAGGCTTTTTTTAACTTTTTGATTTTTTTTTATTATTGAACAAAAAATTCAGAGATCAGAGAGATGAGTGATAAAAGAATGGTAAGAAAGATATATGAAGCAAAGGTGAGTGATAATAGAGGCAGGGGGAGACCTCGGTTGATCTTCGAGAACATAGTATCGACGATACTGGAGGAATGTCATGTAAAAAGTATGAGGACCACTCGGAGATTGTGTATAGAGAAGTTGTTGACAGTAGGCGCTCCGTTTCTGAATACCCCTTAAGGGATACAGCGTGAAGCTCTACTAGTACAAATGTGGTGCAATGGGAAAGAACTGGCTGTAAACACGATTTGTTGGGGTATGGAATTTGAGTTCTGACATTCAAATGCCTTCATTTCGGGAACAGATTGTCTTGACACCGGGCTATCTCCTAACCTCCCATGCGGGAAAAGCCTGAACTTGCAAAAATATATATTTTTTTAGATTAAAGTTCTTGTACCTTTTTAGATGTATTGTGAATTAGTGTGCTAGGACTATAATTGATTTAAAAAATGTTTTTTTATTTCAGAGAGATAGCATTTTCAAGATATTTGCACACACTTTGTCCAGATCTCCAGTACTATTATATGGGATTTTACATTCATTCTTGTAATAAAATGAGGTATAAAGGGAACTTTTATCCTTCAGACTTGCTCTGCCCCGAAACTTACAAATGGTTCCCTATAAAGGATAGCATTAAAAAAATAGAAATTGTGCCAAATTCGCGCTTAGATCCAGATATAGACAACATTGATGAAAATTTTCCCGTGGAAAGTGACATAAATTATATACCAGTATTATATAAGGGAGAAGTGATGAGGTATAAAATGTTTAGGAGGAAAGTTGGCAAAAAGAACGAAGAGTATGAAGAAATACAAGAGTATGCACGTCTAGTCGGCGCTAAGACAGCCAGAAGCTTAGTTATAGTTAAATAATTATTTTATTTTCATTAATTAATGGTTACTTATGCGAGCGAGCTGCTTTAATTACATCCGAGTATGCAAGCATGGAAATGATTATCTTTTTTCTTCTGCCTTATAGGCAAATTGGGCTTTTACCAATATTGCTAATATATCAATGGATTGCATTGGCCACGGTTATAAATAGTCATTAACATCGCAAGCTCTGTCACAACGTGTGATCATTCTCTTTATATTTTTAGTAGAATTAAGTATCAAACATTTTTTATAAAACCTATAAAAGTTTGAATACACCGGGATTCTATTTAAGTGTTCTGACTTTTCAATTGGCGGTTTCCAAGAAGCGCGGATTCGAATCGTCAAACATCCACTGTGTTCAAATATTTGTGATTTCAAAAAATGTATTTCAATTTTCTCAGTGTGTGATTAACACTTTAAAAATATTAAAATATCATTATCTAGTTTTCTTCTTTAGTGTAATTTAGTGGTTAAGTTTAATATTGAAAGCTCCTGGTACTTAACATTTTAGTCGCCATTTGCATTTTGACACCCACCTGCTCTAACTTGTTACAGTGTTTTATTCATTCGTTTTGTGATTATTATAGCAATATTTGAAATATAGATATTTGTAAATAGATAATAGTTTTAATATAATGTTCAAAAAACTAAATTGTTTTATTTTTTTACTTTGTCTTTATCTCCTATATTTATAACCATTATATTAATAGGAAAAATTTCAGACCTTTTTACAAAAATATGCATACAGAGGAGTACGAAATTTTGCAAATATTAAATTTATATGTAGAAGCGTAGAAAGCCATTTTTTATTAATTAAACGGTGAGTTTAATTAATAGAAAACGGAAATATTTAATATTTCCATTTTCTTCGCTCTGGTGTTGAGGCAAAGCGTGAAGTTAATTCCGCCACTTACCTAAGACGCAATGCTTCCAGAATTCAGCGAGAAGTGGGGAACGGAGGGTCCTTAACACTAGGATCCCTCTTTGCCAACCCTGCTGTGTGCGGGATACAGCGTAAGTTAAAAAAAGGACTCCGGAGATACATATTCTATTACACGCATATGTTTGACATGCATGTATAAATTGTAAAGTGACATGCATAGATTACGCAACGCGTGTGTAACGCGTCGAGGATCTACTACTAGTAATTAGACTAGTTGACGCGTAAACTACTCGTTGTCATGGTAACGTTATTGTTACTTCATATAAAAACTTATGTTCAATCACAATGGAACAGTTTGTTATTTCCGTACCAGGCATGAATTAGTGGACACATCAAAAAAGCATATTATTATGGTAGGCGTTTTTAAGGTTCACTTTTGTTGGAATTTTTATTAGCTTTCATTTTTTAGATAGCATATATATGCCTGGAACGGATTTACATAATTATAGGTATATTTATGGACAAATAAATAATTGTAATTTATAATAATTAATATTTTGTAAAATTATCATCTCTTTGAACTCTTTCTCCATATCGCACGCTTTGAATTAAACTGATTTAACTCGGAAGCTTTCGCAAATTTTGGCTTTACTAAAAACTACCATATAAAGCATATTCTAATTGCCATCTTCAATTTTTTGAGTTCGGTCGCTTTAATTCTAGGGGTCTGATGTGAACTTTTATGTCTTTATGTTAGATTTCATACTCCTCAGCGCTTACATAATTTTCCTTAAAGAGATTACAAGGATTTTCCTTTACCTATGTACCGTATCTATTAGTATATTAATTTATATTATAACAAGAATATTATATATAGAAGAATATTATAATTTAACAACCTTGCTACAAACTTTTATGTTGCCTGGCTTTCAACTTTACAATATGATTAAAATCATATACGCTTATTTTTATAATCAAGGAACTTAATTCCGTCTAAATTGCATTCTGTATAATATAAAACATATAAATCTCTGTTTATTATTGTGTTTATAGATATTGCAATGATTGTACATTGTTGATTGCAAATATATTGAAGTTACTTACAATAACGTCATAGTGTAACGGATTAATAGAATGCGTTACTACTAAGGTGTAATATATTAAAACTTTTTTTATCATAATATTTTATGCTGCATTTAGTTAAACTTAAATTATTTTATTCAAGTCAAAAAAATTACCTTTATATATGATCAATGGGCTAGCGGTATACATAACATTATGTAGAGTATTAATGTACTTATTTTAAATTCACGTTTATTTTAAATAGCAGGGTTGGTTGAGACAAATTAGTGCTAATACACGTTGTTGTTAACTTTATATTTTATATATATTCTAAATAAATATTTAACATTAACTAGAGTAACCCACGGCCGCTTTAGTTTTACTAGACAAGAAAATCACATAATTTTAAATTGATATTTTCTCAAGCGGGAGCCGCATCCATAACTGTAGTGACTGCAGACGTTAACTCCGTCAATGCAACAGAATTGCGTGAATATATTATAATGTACCTCATACATGCATACATGCATAATAGACAATTATTGTCAATTTCCATATTAATTGTAAAATGTCGATGAATTATGTGCCTTGTGGTTTGAAGTATAATAAAATAAATTATAATTTATATAGATCTCTAATTGTAGCTTCATATATTTAATTTATCGATTCCTTATTTTTGCAACCAAGAGCACTTAGCCTAAACATCGCAACAGATCGTTAGGATTAAATGGCAGGATTATTAACTTTTTTTTATTATGAAGTAAATGTATTTCAATTAATATTTACCTAATTTTAAAGTTACTAAGATATCTTAAGATGTATTTTTAATTTCACGTGTTCTGCATAGCGAGTCAAGAATAACTTTGTGCCCAGACATTTTTTATTTTCCGCCCAAAATCGAAATTTCGAGAATTATGTGACGGAACTTAAAGCCACGCTTTGGCTTGGGTATCAGGAGAAATAAAAATAATATATAATCATTCCCCGGAACGAGAATCGTACCCTCAACCATCGCGCTTACAGTGAGACGTCGTGATGGCTTCACCATGACCTTATAAAATACTTTTTTCTGTAATATAAATTAAGGACACAACTGAGTAGAGCCACCCGGCACCGCCTCGCCTTGTGTGGTTAGTATTTTATATATGGATTTGTATGGGCATGCGCTCACTACATCAACTCTGGATCGCCTCTTTTGTGAGCCCTCCACGCGTGGACGGCCAGTGGACCACTCGGGGACAGCTCACTTCTCGCACGCTCGCTACGCTTTTTATTTGACTTTGATTTTGTGTGAAATAAAATAAATTAAAATTATAATTGTTTAGATAAAAAAAAAACTGTGTGTCCAAATACTAAATCTAAAAAACCACGCGGCGTCACTCGTTTACCGCCCCACCAGTCCACTCGTGGGCCACTTGTGGACAACGAGTGGAGGCGGTGCTGAGTGGCTGCCGGGTGGCTCTAATGAGCTGTGACCCTTATTAGCCGCCCGCCCGCGAATTCGCCGCGTGAACTACATAACTGTTTCGTTATATTGCAACCCTCGAGGGTCGTCGCAGTAATAAGATATACCAACACGTGTGTCTATTACTCCGACGACTGTAGCGATGCGATCGCAATTTTTATCAGCTGAGCGATGACGGCCTCACTAAACAAATCATGGAGTACAACCTCAAAACAGCTATTCACTAGCGTGACGTCACAGTCATCGAGGCTGTGCATGCAAAACTACTAGACCAAAGAGAGACCAAAGAGGAAACAAGGCGTGAGCTGGGTTCCCGTTTTCATTTTAATTATATAATATACATATGTATATACTATATTTAGTACATACAACTGAAAAAGGGAGTTCACACTTGGTCAGTAATGGAGATCACCACTAGATAATAAGATTAAATATAAGTTTCAATGGTTTTGAATTGTCACACTGTGAACACGCCAAGCTGTATACAAATTTATACTAACAAATGACATGGGCACCAATGAGCGCATGAACAGAGTTCCTTTATATAAAAAAACCCTCGGGGATAGATTTTTGAAAAATAAAATAGCCTATGTTTAACTTTCGATTATCAACTATAACTAGGACCGCCTCTTTGCTCTGCACGGCGGGAAGAGCTGAGCGAAGTACATATTTAATGTTAAAAAAGTTTGAGCAGTTTGATAGCAAACACTTTACACTAACATAACACTTAACTTAACGTTCCACAGCCTATGTCTATGGGCACTTTTTGAACATTTAATTACCATTTATTCAAAATACAATTACAATTGTGCTTCCCGTAGGGGGACGGGTTTACAATACAATTCCCCGCCCCGCAGCTGGGTAGCGTCCCGTAAAAGGCGAGTAACCCAGTAGCTTGGTGGTAGGAGATTCGTTCTCCGACTGGATCGCGTCCACTATCTTGTCAAAGACGAACCGCCAAACATCTGATGATGTGTTCCGGTTCGATGGCATGTAAGCCAGCTCTCCCTATTCCCACCATTCCCATCCTTCCTTTCTCCTTTTTTCCTTCAGTTCCAAGGTCGGCAACACATCCACAACCTTTCTAATCTTGTGTATGTCCATGGTCGAAGGTAACTTACCATCAGGTAACTTATCATCCTTCTGCTCGTTTGCCCTCCTTTCTTCAATAAAAAAAAACAATCATAATTTTGTAGTATACTTAATGTTTTCTTTAATATATATTACGTTCTTAGCATTGGATGAGATATCTGCATATATCTACACATTATTGGTATATGTGCATAAGACAAATACTTAATGAAATTCTCAAATAATTACTAAGTCATAATAACGGTATCTAATCGAGGTTCACGACGGACGTTAATAAGTGCTTAAAGGCGTGTGTCAGGCATAGCTTAGCACTCAGGTCTCTAAAGACCTATTGTATGAATTCAAAACGAAACAGTAACGAACAATGTATAATATTCATTTGTTACAAACACATTATAAATACTTTAAACTCATTACTTGATGGTTGTAATTACGCTACAGAGATTGTAATCTATAAAAAAACTTAACTATGTTAATTATGATTAATTATTTTTTATAATTGTAGCGCTATGTGTAATAGTATTTTACCTCTATGTCAAAGCGAAGCGCTAATAAATTGAATACATAAAATTGCAATAAGTATGAACCCGACTAAAGTATTTCTTAGATGTTTTTTTTGCAAAGACTGGTTTATTCTATCATCTTATTTGTTTTACCGTTTCACCTGATTCAATAATGGAGGCATAGCGATATGGAAGTTGTAGGTACCTAGATTTTAGTAGGATTTCGTGTTATCGACGTGCAGTGTTTTAAGTTGCATATCTTTTGACGGCTGTACGCTTGAGTGGCACGGGAGCTCGAGCGGTAAGGTTTTTACCATCACGATTAGCAGTCGCATAAAGACAAGCGCGCGCGCAACTCGCCGCAGCTTGCCGGTTTTGCTTCATTCATAAAGTGCGTGACCTTTCAGTGTTTACAGCGAGTGACTTTGTCAATAACAATGAAAATACCAATAAAATTTTTTGGTAAGTCTAATTTATCTTTGAGTTTTCTCTTTAAGTTACGGCAAAAAATAACAGAATTATATAAATCTCGGAAAGATATTTTTTGTTCGTGTAATTAACTTGTAATAAATGCTAAGTTATCTTGAAAATAATATTGTCTTAACTTTTCTTGATAACATGTTTGTGTTAAATTATTAGTTTCAGACGAAGCAAAAATCTTAATTTCATATCTAAATGCCACATGCTGTATAATATAAAACCTACGTACAATTCCTTAGCGCCACTGATGTTTCCATACATCAATGACTCTAGGATTGTCCATTCCCGGGTTTATATTGAAAAATAGAAAACAAACTTAAACAATGATTTCATTCTCCACTCTGTTGGCACAGGCACAGTCACAGTGCGGCGTTGAGTTCCGCAACTTACACACAATGTCTCAGCTTCAAACTAAAAGTGTAGAACGTAATGTCTTGATCTAGGTTCTCTGTCTAATATGCTACCTGGGAACAAGCGTGACTCTGAAAAATGTATTATTATAATTTATCTCCAAGAACAATTACTGTGTGAATATTATAACATAAAACACCTTGTTTTTTGTCCATATATAAATTACATTAAAACTTGCCATAATGACGATTACCTTGGCTGTTTGTTGAAAAAGCTTTGGTTAACTCATTAAAAACAAATGAGACGAGATTTCCTTATCATAATAGAGAATTTATAATGCTTAGTTAGTACCTAGCAAACTCAAGATAACTATCAACTATGAAGCGCATTATTATAAAACAATAAACACTGGGATTTTAAATTGTTTGTCTTCAAATATAAAATAAATATTCCTTGTAGCTACTGAAATTATGTTGACGTCATTGAAACATATACATATATCCGCGCGCAACAAAAGGTTCACGTAAATAAAAGTTGAGACTACTTAATCAATTAACTTAAATTTGCTTTTTTATTCCTTTTGATGTATTAAAGTTGTACTAGAATAGGCAATCGCCGAGTTTTTATAAACGAATCCCATGTTATTTGTGAGCACGTGTATGTATATGGTTTAATATTTAAAAAATTAAGTACATCTGTATATCTATACAAATGTACTTAATTTATATATCTATATTCTAAACAAGAATGGAATTGCTTTAAATATTAAAAAGCAAAGATAACAATTAAAAGATCATTAAAAAAGTAAGATAAATGCGCAAACGAGATAGGTACATAAAACTACAACAATTTAAAATCTTACGATCAATTGTGTTTATTCATGAAAACATTTTACTGATGGCAAAAAAAAAATATTTTACGTTATTTCAAATAAATTAATGAGGCAAACATGAAAAAAGAGGCTTTAGTTATTATCGAGTAGGTGTTTATTTATAAAAGATTTAACTTGGTAAAAGATATATATTGTTATAATATTATGAAGTTTATTTTTTTTTAGTTTCACGCTGTATCCCGCACACAGCAGGGTAGGCATAGGGAACCTAGTATTAAGACACTCCGTTCCCCACTTTCCGCCGAATTCGGAGGCATTGCGTGTTAAGTGGTGGAACTTAAGGCTGCGTTTTACCTCGACACCAGAGCGAAGAAATGCGAACTATTAAATATTTCCACTCCTCGAATGGGAATCGAACCCACAACCAGTTGCTTTTACAATCGCACATTGTGGCTCTAAGTCATGACTGGCCCCTATGTTATGAACTAATACCAATAAAAGTGCGTTATCAATTTTAATAGATGTGTTGTCTTGATGAATGAACGCAAGTGTTGTCTAACTGTAAAAGTTAGTGATTTAACAGAGAATTTAAGATTAAATGTGACTTTATGTTCGTTTTAAGTGGAATGTTTTTGTATATTCATTATTTCTGTCTCGACTTTTAAATCACACACTGAAATATTTGTTAAAGTACTAACGTCTTAATCGCTATAATTAGCCCGGTACTTTTTATTTATTTATTTGTTTTGTTTTTGCAGTTTCTCGCTTTTCCCTGCATTGCTATACGGGTAGACAGAACAAAATCTAGAGTCAAGACGTAGCGTTTTCTTTTAGATTACATATTATATTTCCCCTAAAAATAATACAATTAAATGAATCTCATAAAATTATTTTTATATCGTATACATCTTAATATAAACAATTCAATAACTCCATGATTAAACCGTGACTCTATAATAATCGAAGTTCTAATTAATCCAAACCATAATATCGGGGAATTTGTAAAACTGAAGACGTACATAAAATACTGTGACGGTCAGTTAGTTTCGTCTTTATTCTTCAAAAACCTAAATTGTAGCGTATTGTTAAGATTTTTTTTCGCCTTGAAAATGAACTCGTGGTTTCTGTAATCAACGATGCGTAGCGTAATATATTATTTGATATTTGTGCAGGCTTTGGTGTAAAAATACTTAAGATATTAACTATTAGTCATTTAGAACAAATCTTCAAGCATAAAGTTAGAATATGTATACTTACAAATTAATAGATAACATTTTTAAATGCCTATGCACTGTTCTTTTGTGATTTTGAACACTTTTAATACTACCACCTCTCCTGCTATAGTCTGTAGTACCTACTTGTGATAACAAATGCAAAAAAACGGATGATTCATGAGAGCATTTGAATGCAAATAAGTAGTTAAGTAATTTTGGATGTAATATTTTAATATCTTTACTGAAATCTAGCATCCGTTCAAACACTCGACATGTTTCCTTACCCCAATAATTCTAAGATCGCGTAATGGAAAATTCCGTTCAAGATACCTACTTTAACCGCCATTGGATATACCTACTTAAATAATTTTCAGAAAAGTATTCTAGCTAATATTTACACCACAAAATTTGTAAATTATAAAGAAATATGAAATATACATTACGTGATGATTAACTAATGTTGTTATCAAATTGGTATTACCTACCTCTGCCAGTATTATGATTTTTTACATACTTTTTGTATCAGGTTGGTAAGTTTTAATGAATTTTAATAAAACACGAGATTGGTATTTTGTAAATAGAATTAACAATTTTTATTATCTTTTATACCTACATCTATGGTCTATACGCATGTATCCTTTTCTAGACTTAACGGTTTTTAATTAAAATAAATAAAGACCAAACATTATTTATATAAACAATAACATTTTTTTCCCGTTCTGCTTAGACAAAATGAAACATCTGATTCCATCACCAAGCATATTTGATAGCAACAGGTATATTTGAACTATATGAAAACGAAGGCGGCTCAATAAATCATCTCTCGCTCCCCACTCTTTCTAACTTGTAAATTCAACGTAACGTTAATGAAATGAAGTTATATTACTTTGCAAATTTTGCCTAACTATGGTATACTTACATACCTGTTACAACATATGTGAAAACAATAGGAATAGTTACAAAAGTAAAACGCAAACATTTCAAATTCACGCTTCAACTTCTACATCTTTTCACCTGTATTGTACGTGGAACTAAATTAATTCTGTTTCGCCCTTGACAAATCGCATAAAATATGTAGTTACGATTCAACGATTCTGGTACAAACAGATAAGCCACAGCCTGCATTAACCAGCTACCTAGTGCCTAGCATAAAGGATGTACTAATATTATAATTGCTGCAAGTATGAACTATTGTTACATACAATACTATTCTTATGTAACATACAATATTCCTGCTTGTAGAGCACTACATGTATAACATGAGTAGGTCATATTTACCACAAACTAAACATTCATTTAGCAAGTTTGTTCAATAATGATTCGGTAGCTTCGATCAGATAATAACACAGGATAATAGATAACGTTAAATACAACATATATTTTTATGAATCAAAATAGTATCTTCTTACTGCTAGGATCTTTCGATTTCTCATTTAAAAAATTCGAGTTCGATAACTCCAGTGAGGTGATATTAATAAGGTGAAAAAGAAATGAATATACATATTTATTATACATTGGTGGGGCCGACAAGACGACGCCGCGGCGACGTCGCGCCGGGCAACTTAGGGCCTGCATTCTTGCACTTTCACCGTAGCAAAACGGCGGTCATCCAGTAGGAAAAATCAAGAGTTCGCCGTTACGCAAATATCTGCTGTTTCGCGCCTCGTAAATAAACTGACTGTTATCGACGACATTCGAAGGTAGTAACTATCAGGATAAAGGTCACACGAACGGCCTTAACGAAAGTTACAACACGTTTTTGTAGAGTATTCAAATCAGATTTTTAATAATATCTAACCGAACGTTGTAGGAAAACAGTATAGATAATCAAATACGTAAATGAATGTAAAAATACGAGTTTATCTGCACATACTTCATAGATGACATGAGTGGCCTGTCCAAACACCTCGGATAAATATGTCATTTGAAGATGCCTAATCATCTTCTCTATGATAAGGTATACAATGACATCTAAATATTTATATTGCATAATGTTTGTATCTATATAAAATGATATGAATTGATAAATTCATCTGGGAAAATACACATATCAAGTTATCAACTTATATCTGAAAGAACCTATGTACTAAAATGATGAAACAGCAAAAATTAGACAGCATATTAATGAAAACTGAATGGATATATCATTTGATTACAATATGATAAAGTATACAATGACATCTAAATATTTATGTTACATAATATTTATGTCTAAATAAAATGATATGCATTGATAAATTCATCTGGGAAAATACACATATCAAGTTATCAACTCATATCTGAAAGAATCTATGTACTAAAATGATGAAACAGCAAAAATTAGACAGCATATTAATGAAAACTGAATGGATATATCATTTGATTACAATATGATAAAGTATAAAATGACATCTAAATATGTCTGTCTAAATAAAATGATATGCATTGATAAATTCATCTGGGAAAATACACATATCAAGTTATCAACTTATATATGAAAGAACCTATGTACTAAAATGATGAAACAGCAAAAATTAGACAGCATATTAATGAAAACTGAATGGATATATCATTTGATTACAATATGATAAAGTATACAATGACATCTAAATATTTATGTCTAAATAAAATGATATGCATTGATAAATTCATCTGAGAAAATACACAAATCAAGTTATCAACTTATATCTGAAAGAGCCTATGTACTGAAATGATGAAACAGCAAAAATTAGACAGCATATTAATGAAAACTGAATGGATATATCATTTGATTACAATATGATAAAGTATACAATGACATCTAAATATTTATGTCTAAATAAAATGATATGCATTGATAAATTCATCTGGGAAAATACACATATCAAGTTATCAACTCATATCTGAAAGAATCTATGTACTAAAATGATGAAACAGCAAAAATTAGACAACATATTAATGAAAACTGAATGGATATATCATTTGATTACAATATGATAAAGTATACAATGACATCTAAATATTTATGTCTAAATAAAATGATATGCATTGATAAATTCATCTGGGAAAATACACATATCAAGTTATCAACTTATATCTGAAAGAATCTATGTGCTAAAATGATGAAACAGCAAAAATTACACAACATATTAATGAAAACTGAATGTCATTTGATTACAATATGATAAAGCATAAATGACATCTAAATATTTATGTTATAAAATATTTGTCTAAATAAAATGATATGCATTGATAAATTCATCTGGGATAATACAGATATCCAGTTATCAACTTACGTCTGAAGAATCTAGGCATTACAATGATGAAATAGCAAGTATTAGACAGCATATTAATGAAAACTGGATGGATATGTCATTTGATAACAATAAGATGAAGTATACAATGATATCTAAATATTTATGTTACATAATATTTATATGTATATAAAATGATATGCATTGATGAAATGATCTTTTGGGATAATACAGATATCAAGTTATCTACTTATGTCAGAAAGAATTCTAGGTACTAAGATGATGAAGCATAAAGAATTACGAATAACATATTATTGAAAACTGGATGAATATATCATTTGAAGATGATTAGAATATGATAAGGTTTACCCAATGTCATTGTATACAATGACATCTAAATATTTTCGTTACATAATATTTATAGTTATAAATATTTTGATACATAAAATGACAGGCATTGATAATTTCATTCGGGATAATAGATTTATCAAGTTGTCTACTTATGACTTAAGGAGTGTAGGTATTAAAATGATGAAACAACTAGAATTAGACAACATATTAATGTAAACATATATATTTATATATTTGCTTTTATATATTTATCTAATCTTAATTTTACTTATATGAATCTTGGCGCCAGCTTGTTAAATTATAAAACCTATTACTTGTTTTTGCCACTTTTTTCGTGATTTTACTTAATGTAGCTTTAACGTATATATGTACAAATACGCACAAAAAGTGTAATTATAGACATAGTTGGCTTGTATCATATTTTATAGAAAATAGATGTTAGATGTATTGCTATAGCCTTTCGATTTAAGATATACCTATCTATATATCCTTTAAAATGGTCAAGTTCAGGTCATGTTTCAATAACTTCACCCGTGGGGGGACGGGTTAAGAATACAATTCCCCTCCTTAGCTGGGTAGCGTCCCGTAAAAGGCGGGTAACCCAGTAGTTTGGTGGCAGGATACTAGTTCTCCGTCTGGCTCGCGACCACTATCATGTCAAGGACGAACTGCCAAACATGTTATGATGTGTTCCAGTTTGATGGCATGTAAGCCAGCTGTCCTTATTCCCACCATTCCCATCCTTCCTCCCTCCTACCTTCTTTCACCTCCAAGGTCGGCAAAGCATCCACAACTCTAATGTTGTGGATGTTCATGGGCGAAGGTAACCACTTATCATCAGGTGGTCCTTCTGCTCGTCTGCCCCCCTTACTCAATAAAAAAAAAAAATTTTTTTTATATAAGCGGTTGCGAGTAGTATTCTTGTAGGTACTTATTATAATGAAGGATGTAGTAAATATTTTTAATTGCAATTTCCAATAGCTTTGCTAATTACTCTTAATAACTTAATCAACCCACAAATTATATATTTGAGTAATAAGTTTGATTTTAATTTATATTAATGTATGTTTATTTACTTAGTCTTCGCTGTTAAAACACATTCAGTTTTACAATAACATCATTCAAACTAGTTTCAACGATTCGATTGACTTTATTAATTCCCTTTCACTGGTCTCGATATCTTTTATTTCTTTCTATACTTCAATTAATGTTCTGATGTACAAACTCCTAGCAATCTGTTGTCACTGTCTATCTGATATTGACATTGTATGTATTTGAAAGTTATCTTCCGCGAATTCGCTTTCAGGTTTCTACGAGGTCGCGCACTTGACTGCTATTGCGAATATTTGTCAAGTTGAAATGTAGGTATTTCCGTACATCTTAACCTGATTGAATATATTTGTTTACATATAATATATATCACAACATAATATTAAAGGTTGGTTGGGAAACTTGTCGTGTTTTACTTACTGTATATGGCTATAACAAGCATACATAAAAAGTAATTTTAATCAAATTCATTTCTCCTGTGAAGCTTTACTTTTTATTCACAAACTAATTCATCAAGTATTGTCTGCTTTGTTATTGTCCATATAAGTTTAGTTATAGGTAAATAAGAATATATCTACATACATTCTTGTATAAAACTGGTTCATCTTAAAAGGCTAAATAAATGTATTGGAATGTGTAGGACTATAATAGCATTGAAAACTTGCAGTATACCAAATAAAAACTTAACAAAGAACGTAAACATTACTATTTTTTTATATTTACACAAGCGATTTGACGCGGCTTCGCTCGGATAGCTTATATTTTTTTGTGACTAAGCAAGTGAGCCGCAACACCTCGCTTCGCGTCCTTGTTATTTCTCTCATGGTAATTTTTATTTTGCAATAACTCCAAAAATATTTCAAGAAAAAGTTTAGTATAAACAGTTATATTATATTAAGAATGCTTAAGGTGACTGACGCCTTTAATTTGATAAGGTTAGTAATATTACTAACCTTATCAAGTTAAAGGCTAAAACCATATATATGGTTTTATGGTTTATTATAAATGACTCATTTGGTTAAAGTTAGAACGGGTATAGTAAAGTATCCTTCAGAGATTGACATATATCGTAGCGGAGGTGTTTGTAAAGTTATAAAAACAGGACAATCCCACCATATACCGTTTTTTATACCTGAAATATTAGAAGCGTGTTCTATAAAAGACCAATCCGCTTAATCCAGTTCAAGAAATATCATCATAAATATTTCAAGCAGCTAGCACAATAAATTAGTTAGTTTAGCCTTCTTGGAGAATCACTCTACCCGTCAATAAATATGGTTTTAGTGAAAAGTAGTTTTCGAGCTAATTGCCAACAGACAAACAGGCAGGCGCGACGGCTGGCTTTCTTTTATAATATGTTGAAAGTCGTAGGAACTCAAGTTATGTAACGGCATAAGTTTGTTGTAAAAATCTCTCAAAAAAATCAGTATGTAATATGATGAGTGTATGATTCTCACTGTATATTGCATCGAATGAGCACCCGATGTATAGATAGATATGGTATGGAATGTGAAGATATCTTTTTAGAATTTTCATTTTGGGATTTAATTATTATTAAGTTACAATTCAATGAAATCCTACTCTGTATACTGTATCAACAGTTTTCCTGTTCGCCACCAAAATAACTAGGGAGCTATTCGTACTGAATGTATAACTGCTATCTGCGACGTACCTATATATTTTCAAGACACAACTTATCTAACGTATTTATTAAGTATTACTGTTTTGTTTAAAATAAAGATAAAATATTTTCTTTGAGTTATCTTTAAAAGATATGACATAGTTGGCCTTTTTTTAGGAGGTTTTTAAAATATACAAATCCAAAGTAGGTATATATTATTTTGATCCATATTGTAAGGGCCAAAGCACACGAAAATATGTTTCTAACTATTTTAACATTTTTATAATATTTGCACATTCAAAAAATTAAAAAACATTTTTACAAAATTTACAAAGTTCAAATTCAGGATAAGAACGAGTGAACCTTGTACTCGTCCAAGCACTCTGTACCGCAAAGCCATGCGTTCTTCATCCGGCTACGCCGTGATTCTTTCGGCTTATTACAACTTATTATTGTTGTTAGCGTCTTTGTAGAGAGTTTGTACAAATTTCTGCTATCCAAAGATTTTTCAATGAAAATTCGCTTTAACAATTTTTTGCTTATTTTTACTATTTAATAAATATTTAATATATCGTCATATTTTATTCCAGATGCAATCCCGGCGCGGTTCAACGTGGCCATAATGCTGTTTTTTGCTTGTTGGGTAAATTACATGTTACGGGTGAATATGAGCGTCAACATCATCGCTATGGTCCCTGATACGTCATCAACTACGTCGTAAGTATTAAGTTATAAATATTAAATGCACCTACGTCCTACATGTGTTATATAAACCTTGTAATGAAACACAAACGTAAACAGTTCCGCATCACTAACTTATCTTTATTATTATTGTATTAATTATATTAATACGTGAAACTTGGAATGGAAACTTGAAAGGAAACTTTGATAAAAAAGAGTTTTATGAAAATTGGCGTAAGAATTTGGCACGGCTATACCTTATGTGGAAGAATAATGCAGATATTTTTTTTGTTATGGGCAAAATGATTTTGTTGAATGATGTCTTATTAAACAAAGTAAAATAATATTAAGTGGATTTGCTTTTTTGTAGAAGCATAATGATGCACACCTTGAAAAACAGGATTAACTAAACAATAAATGACCTCAAGCCTTCCCAGAATAGAGGCGCCAAATATTTAGTAAGACAATTCAGGTTATATCAAATATATGATGTAGGTATATTTACTCTTATTGTAGTTTACATAATAAATAGATATGATGAGCGTAAAGACATAATAAGTATCATTTCAAGTTAACACTAAATATTAGCATATTGAGAGGTAAGATAACAAATTGTTTTTATTTTTGAGGATAACGATAAGATATTCGGATGGTCCTTGATTAAGATTCGTTTCGAGCAAGATAAATACGGCCATCAAATATCAATACTTAACGGTTTTTCCTAATAATTTACATTGCAATAGCTGTTAGCTATTCTGTCTATTATAAAGCACAAACAACTTTGAACAAGGCCAACGGGCATCTTCATTCTTGTTGAAATGTCAGCATTAAACCGTTCGTTTAAGAGTCGCAAAAAATTATAGCCTATTTTGCTTTATATTTTAAATTATATTATTTGATTAAATATATATTTAATATACATTTTTTAAAATTTTTTATCGATATTCAAATTCATGTTTTCTTTAGTAAAAGGTTTCTATTTCGCACATGTTTTTGGATTTTATATTTTACTTTTTAATTTATTATAGCTCATAATAGCTATATGTTGCAATTATATGAATTTATTCTTTAATTTAGTGCTACTCTAAAATTTGGAAGCCATTTGCAATATTTAGTTGAGTGTCAATAACATTTGAAACTAATATAAATAAAAATACTTAGTATCACAACTAATGTTATTAAATATTCTAACACATTTTATTTTGATAACCGATGAAAGAATTTAGTGAGCGTGAAGTAAACGTGTACGGTGTAATATGATATTTTTAGATTTAATAGTAAATACCGTGTATATATTAACAATAGCAATAATAATATTTTTCATTTCTTCTAAATGCTTGGCCTTAAAAAAACATTTGACAAAATTTCAAATTGGTGTCCAATGGCCAAAGACAGAAGCAGGAAAAAAGGTAATGTAAGTGACTGGTACGTGGTACAGATATTGAAAGATGATGAGATGAGAAAACTTGAATGGTTTTATAAAGAGCACACATGAAGCAATTCAAACTCCTTTTTGAAAACTTTTTTTTTGTATTTAGACAAGTCAAATTCAAATAAATATTCAAATAATGCAATTTAACATGATTCAATACAAAAAAATACTATGTTATAATTTATGCTTTTTTGATATGATGCTAATACATTTTGCAGGGTTACTTTAACAATTTGATTTTGGATATATAATAAATATATTTTTATGTCAGTCTTCCAATTAATTTATTATAATACTAGCGACCCGCTCGCGGCTTAGCCGCGTGAACTACCACTTTCATCCTCTATTGCCTCTTTGGGATTGCTTTTTTTTATAAAAGGAGGATATTCTATACTTTCGACTTTCGTCACTAATTATGTTCATGAGAAAATCATCGATACATTTAGTGCAATGTCTATATTAATTGATAACATATAGTGATAACTGTTTTAGTAAGAAAACGTACGAAATCTACTATCATATGATAGCAGATTTCGTACATATATACCATCTGGTATATAGTATTACCGGTCATAATATCTTAAATAAACTTTACGCTTTTTATTTTACAATTGTGTTACTTATTGATATTAAAAAATAGTTTTACTTGCAAATAATCAATGCAATTTGACTTTGCCAGTTTTGTACTTTTTATTCTCACTATATACTAAACATACATAAGTTTCATCCACTGTTTCAACCTCCTAGGGTTTGATTTTTTATAAAGTAGCCAATATGACCCTGCATCTTCAACAATCTTCTTTACGAATTCCCGTCAAAACATAACAAATAGAAGAGATACAGATTTTTGCATTTTTATAATAATAATTTTAATGAGTGCGGATATGTCTAATACAATGTCAACTATATAATAACAAATGGCGCCACCCGTTGCAGAAAACGTAGTGACATCTGTTGTCATATAGATTATATAAAGTTTTATAGACCGGTCAAATGTATATTTAATAAATGTTATGCATATTTTATTTTATAATTATTTTAATTAGTGATATTGAAACAAATTTAGCTTCACTCGTGAACTATCGACATAATTTGAATGTTTTTTTTTTTAATTTTATTTTTCTGCGGGAGTTATGTTGAATACCGGGATGAAAACTATCCTATATGTTGCTCTAACCTCTAAGCTAACTCCATACAAAAAATCATTAATTTCTACCCGGTAGATACCGATATACAAATGATTTACTTATATCGGTTTTTTATTTTTTCCAAAAAAACTACATAGAATACCGGGATAAAAACTATCCTATATGTACCTTTGGACTATAGGCTATCACCATACTAAAATTCATTCATTTCTATCCAGTAGTTTTTGCGTGATTGACGAACAAATTAACAGACAGACAGACAGACAGACAGACAGACAGACAGACAGACAGACAGACAGACAGACAGACAAAAATTATACTAAGTGGATTTTTGGCCTCTTTTATCGATATATTAGCGCACCCAATTAAAATTTTTCTGAAATTTTTCATGTACAGAATTGACTTTTCTACTCTTTTAATTTATTATAATATATATTTCTTTATACTTAATAAATTATAAAATATTGTATCGCTGTCGGGGTTGTCGTGGCACAGTGGGACCGCGTGTGACTGTAAACGCGATTTGTGAATTCGATTAGGCTCGGGGGAATGATTTTATATTTAAACTATTTTCATTTCATGGCGCTGGCATCTAAGACAAAGCGTGGCGTTCAGGTCCGTCATTTCCATCAACGTGTCAGTTCCATTTTCAATCACGTCAGTTCCATCAAGACACTATGTCACTACTTCTGGTAAACGTGCAGTGTCTTGACCCTATGTACTCTCCGGCTACCCAGTAGGGTAAAAGCGTGAAAAATATGATTTATTGATACACAAACAAGGTATTATACCTAAACAGAAAGACTCCCCTTTATCTCTTGACGAATTAAACTTATTATTAAGCAACCTGTCAAGACTCTGTCATTTGAAACAAATTAATGTATAGACCTAACATTGAATATAGTGTAGTTTAATAAGGCTAGTACATTGTTCTTTTGTTCACAGGGTGAAAAGCGAATGCGAGGCCATTGCGAATGACGACAGTTCATTATATAATAACACCACAAGTGTGGTTATGAAGCGGGAACTGCGTCAGGTAATCATAAAATTCATTATTTTAGTACATTTTTATCATTGTAAAAGTACTATAAATTTACTTCGTTTTATTTGTAATTTAAATATTTCAATCAATTAGCGTTTATTTTGATCGTATAAAATTGATTTAAGTATATTTTATATTATAGTATATCGTATGTTTACGTTATTGCGTTGTTAGTTAGGTATGTCTTTACTTAAAACTTAAAATGGAAAGGATGCGAATGTTTTAATCCTTGACAAGTATTGTTGAGGTGAATTGAAAACTTCAATGCTCTTAATATTATTATACTTTATGAATTTTAAATATACATTTATAGTAGTTAGATATTTATATCAATAAGTATATATAAAATGTACACCACACGTATGCGGCTTTTTAAATTTGTTATATGTAATAATAAAATGGAGAACGAAGTGCCTTGACACTAGGTTCTCGCCGACTATCCTGGTATGCAAAAACAACGTGAAGCTTTTTTTATTAAAGAAGTAGTGTAATCTCTATGAAGAAGCATAAGTAGTAAGCAGATAAAATACTAAAAAAAAAATTAGAAGGGTTTAAATGACGAAAGGTTTATAGAAAAGAAACTTATGCTTTTGTAAATGTGAATGTAATAAAATCGCAACCTGTTTGACTTGTTTCATTTATATAGATACTTTTAAAAATAAGTTCTCAAAAATAAAACTAAGAAAGAACTTGTATCGCCCACGCATGTAAGAAATTTCGAAAAACATAACTCTTACACTCCCATGATCTTTGAACTTAAAGTCTAAATTAAGTGATGAAATTTCGTTTGTAGATTTTTACATAAATCCATTTAAAAAAATATGATGTATAAGTAGTATCTATACATATAATAAAATGTAACTGAATGCTATCAGTACATTTAAGTTATACGAGAAAAAATATTATTGAGAGTATTTATTTCTTTGCTTACCTGTGCGTTTGTGCGCGCTCTTTTTTGGAACTACTCAACCAACTTTAGTTTAGTTTTGACTTTTATATTTTAATTAACTTCCTTTAAAATTTCGTGCTTTTTTATTTTATCGGTCCATATAAAAAAAAAAGTTATAGCAATTTAGTTTCATTGATTTTATATATAGAATTCACCATCTAAAAAATTACAAAGCATCTCAAAATGTATAACACCAGCAGGTGCAGCCAACATATTATGTTAGTAATAGAAAGCCTTACATAAGTTTTAGGTTATTTATTTTTATTAGTAAACGTGCGAAGTGATATCGTTAAACATTTAATAGAGTTGAAATTTATACCTATTAAAACATGACATACTTTGCGTTTTTGTAATAATATATTGATAGTTCTCTTAATTGCTGCAATAGAACAAAATTACTGCAATAATCTAGTTATAGCACAGAAATAGTATTTTGAAATCCGAAATATTTATAGCAACGTTTAATGTTATATGATTTTCTAGTTAAGTTAATCAGGGAGCTATTATCATTTTAAAATAATTATTTTTTTGGTAACATAAGTAAAATAAAATACGGACAGCTTACTTTAGGATTAACAGTAATTAAATGGCATACATGTATAAACTCGAAAGTTATGATGAAATGTCAATGAACTCTATTCTATATACAAACATCAATGCACTAATATGCAATTATTTTCGATTTTTGATAAATGTTAAATATTTTGTTTTTCTCTTTTATGCCAAACATGACAATTTATTGTTATAATTATATAAATAAGAATCCTTTATTAATTTCGTCTTTCAGCCTGAAGGAGTAGTGACGTTTAATTGGACTGCTGGAGAGCAAGCCTACGTCCTGTCTAGCTATTTTTGGGGCTATGCTGTCACTTCACTCCTCAGTGGGACTGCAGCTGAAATATGGGGTGCAAGAAAAGTAGTCTTTTTGACTATGTTATTTAGCGCGATACTTACTGTTTTAACACCGCAGGCGGCAAAATGGAATTACTACGTTCTAGTTACCTGCAGGTTAATCATCGGTCTTTTGTCGGTTAGTAAAATTTATAATATATTCTCTATGACACTTGTGACTCTAAATTTCAATTGGTGGGAATTATTTTACTTAAAGTCTAAGAGTTTCTTAAATACGGTTTGGTTCTCTCTGCCATAGTCAAAGGTTACGTAACATAAAGAAATATAATTTTTATACGAGGAGTATTTGTATATTAAAAACAAAATGAAACAGCTTTAAATGTTTTTGTTAAAATTACTCATACTTATTTAGATTTTTTATAGTGGTAAAACGAAAAACTAATAAAATACACTCATTAGTAAAAATATGCTGTTGACATTAATATAATACTTTTATTTATTTTAATTGAAATACATATATTGTAAGCATATCTATAATTATTTTTTTATTTCACTTTTGGTAAGACATTTAATTTCCAGTGAAGTTTCAACTATAGCATAAAAATATTTTTCAGGGCTTCCTGTTCCCGGCATTGCACGCTTTAGTGGCTCATTGGGCTCCACCTGCAGAGAAAGGGAAATTCGTTAGTTCCTTACTTGGGGGTGCTATCGGAACCGTAGTCACGTGGTCTCTATCTGGACCACTTATTGAAAATTTCGGATGGAGCTATGCTTTCTATGTACCAGGTAATAAGAGTTACAATTATATACTTAAATATCGATATATTCATGAATTGATAAATGTTGAAATATCGATATATGACATTTGTGTACTATTCTTCATGACATGAAGAATGTATTTAAAACATATATGTTATAAATATTGTACAGGAATTTTATTTCTTATCAATACATAATGGTTAAAGCAGCGTGTTAAATGAGTTGCATAAGTGACAAGTAATAACTACTACCCAAGTGACTAGAATTATTTTCACTCTAGCAGTAACTTTCTTATATATTTATATTCTATGTGAATGAATTTCTAGCTACATAGAAAAGTATGTACTAACACGTGGCAGGCTTATAAATGGTTTTAATTCATTTGTATAAGTCGTCTTGTCTCTAAACATGCAGACTATTAAATTATTTGTTTTCAATTCTAGGTATTATTGGTATAGTATGGTGTGCAGCATGGTGGATTTTAGTTTATGACTCACCGGTACAGCATCCTCGAATTTCTGAAGAAGAAAAAGCATACATATTACAAGCTATAGGCGACAAAGTACAAAACTCAAAGAACTCTAAGGTAAGAGGAACACGTTCACGTTTTTTCTTAGAGAAAATGTAGGTTATCTGACACTAGTGTCAAGACACTCAGTCCTCCGCTTTCCATTCGAATGCGAGATTTCGACTGTTGGGGGGCGAAATTTAACGTCGTGCGTTGTTTAGGTTTTGGTACCAGAGCGGAGAAATGATAATAATATGTAATTATTCCCCCGGGTGGAAAACGAACCCATGACCATTTATAATCAGATAAATATAAAATTCCTCTTTAGGACAGACAGTCTCCAAGATTTACTTTTAAATAAGCATCTCAATCTAAGCTTAAATGAATCTTTATTTTCAGAGACCTCCATTTAAGAAGATATTCACGTCATTCCCCTTCCTCGCAATGGTGATATTACATTACGGTAATAACTGGGGCTTATATTTCGCTATGACCGCGGCGCCTAAATTTGTTTCGAGCGCTCTTGGTTTTAATCTCACCTCTACTGGAACACTCTCTTCATTACCTTATTTGGCAAGGATGATATTCTCGCTTATATTCGGAGCTATTGGCGACAGGTAAGAAAGTAATACAAATTTTATTCGCTTCATATTAAGAGAGTAGGTCAGCTAAATGTTTTTGTTACAACTTAATTTGGGTCAATATGAAAGTTGTTTGTGTTCGATGTCAAACCAAATTTGTGTTTATTTTTTATTTATACGACAGTTATTAATATTTTGGTACATATTTAAAACCATGATTATGTATGTACCCTACAGCTTGATGCTTTTTCATGCACAGTAGCGTAGTCACAGAGAACCTAGTGTCAGGACACTCCGATTTCGACTTTCCACCTAAAATAAAGATACTGTGTGTTGATTGGTAAAACTCAACTTTGTCTTAGGTAGCAGAAGTACGGTAAAATATTACAATTTAATTAATTTATACAAGTGGGAATCGAACTCACAACCAATCGGATACAATTAGATGTTGTGCCATTGCGCCACTGCTTTTAATTCTATAAAATAATAATGTGATGAATTTATAATATAGAAATTCGTACAGTATTGGTAGATGCAATAGAATTTGTTACTATTCTTTGAATAAAAATTTATGAGCCAAATCATTTATTGTCTAATTTAAGAAATATTTTTTCTTTATTGGAATATTAAATATTTGGAATGGAAATATTGAATATTTCCACTCTTCGAGTGGGAATCGAACCCACAACCCGTCGTTTACAGTCACACGTTCGTGCCACTACGCCACGACTGCCTCACAATACATTATTATAATTATAAAACATTATATAGTAATGACAATAAGTATATCTTTATTGAGCTTATCTAATAAGGATATCTTTAAAAGCTATGGTTATGAGTTCCATTATATATTATTGTCACTTTTCTATTCTGGAACCTAAGCCAAAGCTCTGCATTTTCTTTAGAATTTCAAAAGTTCCGCCACTTAATACGTAATGTTCTGTTTCGTAGGTTCTCTCTGACTGAAAAAACGATGCAATAAAACCTTACTGATATTTTCAGTAGTCTATGGGTATTCCGAAGTACCCTCACATAGTTCGATTTAGCGACATTGCTTGTATTGATTACCGTCAGATATTAAACTTAAACCTTTTTTTGTTAAATATCACTACTTAAGAATTGACCAACTGACGAAAAAAAGAGGATATTTTGTAAAATACTTACTTATATATGTGCTTATGTGATTAAATTATAATCATTAATCGTTTTTTTATATTTTTTTTAGGATAATAAGACAAAACGTGGTATCGACATCATTTATGCGAAAATTCTTCTGCCTCTTTTCTCACATAGTACCCGGCCTACTTCTCATAGCCCTCGGGTATACTGGTTGCGCCCCCATACTCTCTGTAGTCCTTATTACCTTCTCTATGGGTTCAAATGGAGCTGCAACTCTTACCAATTTAGTAAACCACCAAGATCTTGCACCAAACTTTGCTGGAACACTGTATGGCATAGCAAATGGAATAGGCAACACAGCTGGATTTGTTACGCCTCTCGTTACCGCTCACTTCACAAAGAATGGCGTAAGTAAATTCTCGAATATATAGATGTTTTCATTTTAAATGAATTTATTTATTTTATATGTATATTAATAAATCTTAAGAATGGCGTACGTTTATACGTAACATACTCTTTGTAGTTAAGATTTATTTATATTATATATTGCAATATTTTATTTATTAATTCAATAATTAAATGATACACATATGTAGGTACATGATATTTTCATATAACACCTTACAGGAAGTAGGAACGATAAATATGATAAATAATTATAAAGTATTTTGCACAAGAACTGAACAAGTGGTTATGTAATGATACTATATTTGGAATTGTTAAGAACCATATACGTCTATAATAAACATTAACAA
The DNA here is from genome assembly GCA_019049465.1 of Dryas iulia moderata. NCBI lineage: Eukaryota > Metazoa > Arthropoda > Insecta > Lepidoptera > Nymphalidae > Dryas > Dryas iulia. Next base: position 7,206,093 of record CM032431.1, read on the forward strand.
TAAATACCAATGAAATGTAATATTTATACTCATCAAATCAAGATGTTCTAAGAAAATCATTGCGATAATTGTTTATCGATAACATTGTCCATATTCAATTTAATTATATTATTAGAGTATGTATGATAAAGTAAAATATATAGGGGGATGAAAAGAGGATATTGAAAAGATTTTTGTTATACGTATTGAAGACTTACTGCTTATGCCGATTTAGTCAACAAATGTAACTCAAATTAAAAACTCATAAAACATGCAGTTGTTCAATTATGTTCTAATTTTTTTTAGTAGTTATATAGTTTCATTTTACAAACATATGGTCAAAATTATTTTAATAGAATCAATCACACGTGTTTTTGGTATACGAAAATACATTTTAGTAAACACGACGATTTACAGTAGTAGTAGTATTTTCTAATACCAAAAATATACATGATTAATCCGGTTAAAAATTATGTTTCAAAATGTGTAAAATTCGCGAAACCAAAAAATCTGAATATTTGTTTAATTTTCAGAATGGTTTTGCTGAGTGGCGACCGGTGTTCATGACTGGAGCTTCCCTATATATTGCTTCTGCCGTCTACTTCATTTTGTTTGGTACTGGCGAGACGCAGTCATGGAACTATGTGCCCCCAACCGAAGAGGAGGAGGAAGATAAACGGCCGAGTGCTAGCTCTTCGGAAACCACAGTAACAATTCCCGTTAAAACGTAAACAACTATATTTAAGCATAATGTTAAATTATTATAATTGAGAAAATTACAAACATTATATACACTTAGATAATAGATAGCAATTTAACGATGACGTACCTAGATTTGAATTTTTTCCTTTGATAAGTTTTGCCATTATTAAATATTACATTATGGTCATGACTTATGGATCACAAAAAAAAACACTTACGCACGTGGAAAGCCCCACAACTTTAACATGATGGAGTCCAATTAGAGTGCAAAAAAGTCTGTCTACATTTTATGACGAGTTAAGCATGTTATTAGAACTAATATGTAACACATAAATCTACTACAATTTTTTTATACGCGTGATAATAAAAGCGATTTATGCCTTCGTAAAGTTAAATAAAATTTTATTTTTATTTATAACATTGTTATTAATGTGTCTTTAAAATATACATCCGTTATGACACGTGTTAATATATAAATTGTTAGTACACGTAATAAGCAGATAATCAAAATTAATTATTTGAATATAAATTTAAATACATAATATAATAAAATATGCATAACATGTGCGTTTCTATAAGGACATGCTTAATATATAATAGTTACTGTAGTGGTTTGTTAGAGGTATACGAGATAAACTTTTATAATTTCAAATTAATTAAAGATTAATGGACATTTATTAGTTAATTATTGTTGAAATTATTTCTTTATTAGGTTATAATAGTATAATTATATTTATAGATTAGTATGCAATTAAATCTATAGACTTACTACGTGCATGACTACTTCTTTATTTTTTTTAATTATAACTAGTATAAAAATATAACTATTAGTGTTGTACAAACATTTATTATTTTATATTTTTTTTCTACAAGACACGTTAATAATAATTGAACACGTATATGAAAGTATTCATTGATTTTACCCAAAAACGATAATCGAAGTTTGCTCCACATAAGTTTACAAATAGAATTAGTAATAGGTACACATATTTAGACACACATATTTTGTGGTTTGGATTAATTTTGCGGATACAATATTTTTTTTTCATTTAAAATTCTTATAAAATTCTTATATATACATCTTTCTGGATGATTGGAAATTACTTCAAAAGTGCCAATTTCTGTTTAAATATATATGCAACAAATTTTGCTTTATAACAATCTATTCTTGTATAAAGGTAGAAATAATACTAAGAAGAAGAATAAGAAGAAAATTGTTTGACTGTGATTAAGTTTATGACTTTGTGAAATAATAATTAAATTAATTTAATTTATATGTGTTTTTATTATATCAATTATTTATAAGTGATTACAATATGAAGGTCAGTGTCCGCGAACGGCTTAAAAGTTAATCGAATTCGGATTGGTTTTTCGATAAATAAACGTTTAAGCTCGCGCCGAACATATTAACATGTAATTTCATTTAAATATGTATAGTAATTTAAAAACAATTTGACTGATGAATCGAAACCTTTATATAAAAGGGATGGACCTATAGTCCATCTCTTTTAATTATTTGAGGCCACTGTGGCGCAAGTGGGATAGCGTCTGATTTAACTGCGTTGGTTGTGTGTTATATCCTATTCGGGGGAGTGATTATATATTATTTTCATTTCTTCGTTCTGTTACCTAAGACAAAGCTCGGCGTTGAGTTGCACACATCAACACGCAATATCTCGATTTCAGGTGAAAAGTGGAAAACGGAGTGTCGTGTCATGACTCTAAGTCCTCTCTGACTACCACGCTATGTGGAGAGAAGAGTGAAGCTGTAAGCGAAAATTTCATATAATATAAATATAATAAGCATATGAAATTTTTGTATATGATAAGGAATAAATATCATTGTGTAAATAGTCTACTAACAACTATCCATTACTTTTTAAAGTGTTATTCCACACTTAGGAAAATTGATTTTATTAAATGTCTTTTTCAACTATCCATTAGCAAAGAATCAAGTTAAATCAAGGTTATAGAATATTAGTACTTTTTATTTCTTTTGTACATTTTAAATTCAGCACGCAACGCCTTTTGTATTACAATTTGATGAGCAAAATAGCGTGAGAAGTCGCAAATGAATTCTCTGTAATTATTAAAGATTGCAACTAAGTAAGTATAGAGGAATTTCATTTATTGAAACTATAAATATTATTGGAGCCAGTCGTGGCGCAGTGGCACGAACGTGTGAGTGTAAACGACTGTTTGTGGGTTCGATTCCAACTCGAGGAGTGGAAATATTTAATATTTCCATTTCTTCGGTCTCTGATCTGAGGTAAAAGCGCGGCGTTAAGTTCCGCCACTTAACACGCAACGCCTCCGAATTCGGCGGAAAGTGGAAATGGAGTCTCTTAACACTAGGTTCACTCTGCCTACTCTACTGTGTGCGGGATACAAGCGTTAAGCTAAAAAATCAAAAAAATATTACTTCAATTCTAGTTATTACCTGTAAATACAACGTTTATAACAATCAAACAAAACTGGACTTTATATCTTATGTGCTTACAAGATCACATCATTGTGAAAAGTAGTAAAACTACTTTTTTAAAATATATTATGGTATTGTAATTATAATTTTTGATTTTTATCTAATTGAATAAAACTGATACAAATTATATTTATCACTCTTCAACAAGAAGAAGCTAAGGCTATTTAGTTTTGATATTTGATTTGGTTCTAGAAATAAAACGCGAGTTTCATTACAAATTGTATGTATTTTAATATTTATTATTTTAGTAAGCTTACTAAAACATTTAGGTACATTATTATACATTATATACAAATCTATATGTTATACATTACATTTATATTATATAATATAATAATATTTTAAAACTCTACACGTACATGACACAATAGATAAGGTCTAACATTACATATAATCCAATAAACAACAATTAATAAGAAGTTTAAAATTTAAAAAGTAGCTGCTGTATTCTACATAGTCTATTAAAACACTATAATTATTTCATCAGATTCTCGGAATAACATTCTGTATACAATACAATACAATTAAGTTTGCAAACTATTCTTACGTCTTTGGAATTACATCACCAGAACAGCTCAGGTTATGGTCACATACATAGAAAGTTTAAGGCGGGATTCACACGATAACGCTAAAATTAAATAGAGGTACTTTATCCGCGTACAACGAAAATCTAAAATTCACGATCATTATATTAACGATAGAGTGGTGCGTTTAGACACAGTGCCGCATCGCAGTAATGGCGATTTAATTGTGCTCGCAAATATTATACATAAGATTCTGATTCTGTGTCGGATTCTGAGCAACCGAGAGCTACTACGTTTTGCCCATTTTTCTCGATACCGTTTGGTGGATCTCTATACACGGGAGGCACAGATTTCGACCGAGACGCTTTGTCATCTTTGTTTACATGTACAGGCTGAAATTTTTTCAGAACCCTTTGATACACCATTTTTCTTGGCGGAACTGGTGGCGGGTTGTGAGGAGGTTTCATGTTATTATTCTGCTCTTTCTCCGAAAAATCAGGTTGCACTGAAGTTGGCGTCGCTTTATATATGTCGTTTGGAAACCTATTTTTTTCTTCGTGGAAAATATCCCTTCTGCGATTGTAAACGGACGTGTAAAGGGGCTCTATGTACTGGGTCGTATAACAATTTTCAAATGAGTTTTCGCTAGCCGTTGATTCTGATCGACTATTGTATGAATTTTGCGGTTGGTACAAAGTATCGCAGCTGCTCGAATCGCTTTGCAGTATTATATTTGCTAATGATTTCGATTGATTCAACTTTGCATTATTGTAATTACGTACTCTACATTTCTTATCTTCCGCATTATTATGAACTTCATCTATGTAAGCGTAAGAATTTGGTGAATTTGTAGTATGTTTTTCTTTTTCTCTCCCGTTCACAGTCGGTGTAATGCAGTTTTTCGTGCACAAATGAGCAGGATCAAATCGTCTCTTGCGACAACAATTGACGATGTTTATTTCATAGCTTCCGTTACGAGTTTTGTCACTAACGTTACTGTGCCCTTCATCACTCACTTCCAAGCTCTTCGTCCTCGCTGCTTGACGAGACCAGTCATTTCTTATAAAAATGGTGGCTGCCGGAGTTGTTTTTCCATCTGAATTATTTTGCGAGGACTCTCCCGGGTTTTTGTTCATCTGGCCATATATATTTTCAGTCGCACAAGTGTTTACTTGGTTGTAGTTCGTACTCTTATTCTCCCAGCCGGTGTAAACACGCGAATAGTTCATATTAGACATAATTTCGCCATGCGACTGGTACTGGTTCTGCCTCTGAATATTTTCAGTAAACATGGCAAGGTCGTGAATGTTGCTGTACACTATATTCTCTTGACTGGAAACCATGTCGCGTTTGTTATCAGCTTCTTGCTTTGATTCTAATAAATTGTCAGAACTTTTTGCTCTATTAAAATTCTTGTTAGTAAGATTCTTATCTGTTTCCTGAGATTCTGCGTACATACTGTACACCTTTGAAGTCCTAGCTGCTTTAGAAACATTACTCCTAGGTGGTTTCTGTGGTTCCAAACCTGTTATGTACTTCGCAGGGCTCTGTCCATAGATATCTGCTGTGGACCGCTGCACTGCCGTTTTAGAAACGTAATTTCTGTCATCGATACCATTCGCTATTCCAATGTTAACTGAGTTGTGTACGTACCTCTCTGCCATATACGGCATCGTATAAAGATCCTCGTTTACTGTACTGTATAGTTCGGCTTTATTAGAGTATATATTCTGTTGTCGTTGCGATATTTGGGGAAGCCCATTAACATTGTGATTTTCCGTATTGTAACGATTTTGTTTAGGATCTTGTAGATTACAAGTTGGCGCTGATAGACTATGTAAAATATTTCTGGGAGCTGGGCTATTTCCGCCATTGCTGTTTGAGTCATCTTCTGAAAGTGTCAGCCCTGAGTCCCGGCTTAGAGATAGTTTTTCCTTTCTAGGTGTCGATAGTTCCATAGAATCTAAGGATATTCCAACTGAATGAAGACTATCGCTCTCTTCTGCGCCAGAATCGAGTAATGCGTTCGAGGATTCAGGGCTGCCACTTCCTAGAAGTCCAGATATTTGTGGTCCAAATAACGCTTCAGCTTTTACAATAAGTAATTCTACAATCATTGGCACTGCTTTGGGAGCTTTGTCACAGGACGCGTTAGGCCAAAGCAGACTTGGTCCAACACATACGCCTAAGTTCATTGGGCACATCAAATTAATATTTGACTTTTTAGCAATGGCTTGTAAGAGACATACGAAGTAGGTTAACATGTTGTAGTGCGCTTTAGGCAGCTTTAGCAATAGGGAGCGTACGGCAGTCACTTTCTCGGCTTGAGGTAAATCTGAAAAAAGTATAAATTATAAATAATAATATTTTTTTAATTATATTTACTCTTCTATTTAATTCAGATACATTCATGTATAAATTTAATTTATAAACTTATAAATACTTTTTAAAGAAGAGTACAAACTTAAAAAATAAATTGAAATAAGTGAAAAAAAATCGTTGGCAACTGAATATGACGTTCGGTCTTATCTCAGACATATATTTTTTCAAACATTTTTCACAAAAGAAGTAGATATTATGAAATATGTGTTATATTTTATATATACTGTGTAGGGCATTGTGGGCCATAGTTCATTTAAGAGGGGGTTTGTAAATTATAAATTTTAATGGTCAAAACTCACTGAGTACTTGTAGCCAAGCTGGGTAAAGATCGGAGGCAAGTAGAGGCTGTGGCAAGGCACGGAAGAATTCCTTTACTAAGGCGGCGACCAGTAATACCGGCGCTCGGTCCAACTCAACACATCCTTCCGCCCATGGTCCTAGCGCGTCCAACTGTAATTTATAAAACATTTAATTTAATAAAACAAGTATTTTAAAATCTATATAAAATATTGCTTTTCTGATATGCTTAATTAATAAGGTTAACCGAAGATATTCTAATATTACTGTATTGTGTTCTGTTTAAAGTTAGAAACATGTTTTTTTGTTCAACTTTTTAAAAGTTTTATAATTGATAATAAACTAAAATGTTAAAATATTATGTTTATCGTTTAGTTTCATTTGTAGATTGTTCATACTTTACTCAATGTTAATTTTAAAATAAATAAACAGTGATTTATGTTACAAAAACCATTTCTGCTTATTACTTATTATTTTTACAATACTTTATTTTTTTTATAAATTATTTTGAACTATATCTATTTTAACCGGATCAATATCGTATATTCGAAAAAACATTTTTAAAAATCGAACCTTTTGATGCTTAACGATAGTATGTGGTCACAGGTTATTTCGAATACCAAAAACATAAAATTTGTGGTATTCCAAATCTTGTATTAATTTAATTTCGAAATAGTAAAAATTGTGAAAGCACAAGATTTTAAAATTAGTAATTTGTGCTGCAGCTCAATCTATTATTCAACAAAGTATAGTTAGTATTGCTACAAATCAAGCTATTATATTATATGTACACACCTTATCTCTTAACAATCTAAGCGCCTTCGCGTTCGCACTGCGTCTGAACACGCCGTGGGTGAGCGGCGCGGCGGCGCGCAGGCGGCGCAGCGCGTTGAGCAGCACCGGCGGCGGCGTGCCGTTGCACAGCCTGGTCAGCGCCACGCCGAACAGGCGGCCGCCGCGGCGGAGCAGGCGGAGACCCCGCCCGGGTGTTGTGGTGCCACTAATGATACAGGGTAATTAGTTAAAAATAGGCTTTAGAATTCGGCGGTGCGTGGGGAACGGAGTGTCATAACACTAGGTTCCCTCTGCCTACAATGATGTGTGCGGGATACAGCGTGAAGCTAAAAAAAAAAGGAGTATTTTTCTTGTATAGCAGGGTAGTCAAAGAGAGGCTAGTGTCAAGACATTTTGTTCTTCATATTGTGTCCGAAACTGAAATATGGCGTTTTAAGGGGCGGAATTTAACGCCACGTTTTCTCCTAAGTACTAAGCGGAGGAATGAAATCAATCTGCGAGTGAGAATCGAACCCAGAATCAATCGCGTTTACAGTCCGACACTGATTGACTGATTACAATCAGAACCACTCCGCCACGAGGGCACAAATATTTATTTAATGAAAGAGGAGTACGGACAGAGGAGGCAAGCGTTCATATGCATCCTACGGCCTTTTAAGTTCATATTTGAGACAGAAGTTTCAAGCACAGCCTCGAGCTTTTCTCTCTGCAACGCAATGGGCACAGGGAAAAGTTTAAAGCTTATGAATTTCATTTTTCTCTTGTTTGTTAAATGTAACAGGTACTCACCTTTTCAGCCCAATATTTTTCTTTCTTAACTCAAAGACTAATCCACATGGGTTGTTCTTAGCATTAACGTGTTCTAAGTCAAAACCATCTTCATTAGACAACGTTTGCCTTATTCGGGACATCTAAAAAAAATAATGAATAAATCAATTGGTTACATCTTATTAACTGTCTTAAATGTATTATGTTTTGTACGATATATAGCAAAATTATTCAAAAAATTGTTAAAAGCAGCCAATAAAACGACTTTTTTATAAAGCTGGTCTTATAATATTTTAAAGATCAATCACCTGAACAGCGTGCGGTCGTTCTATGCCCTGCAGAGGGGAAGGTGGGGCGTCGCGTCCGGTTCTTACGTACAATGTGAAATCTCGTGCTGCTCCCCATCTCCCCTCGTCTCTTTCTGTCTCCCCTTCGGGTTCTCCGTCTCCCTCACCACCGTTAAAAACATGTAGTGCTTGACGTACTACACACCGCGCGCTCATTTCAGGACTAATTGCAACGGTTTTGCACTAAAATTAAAAAAAAATATATTTTTTTTCACAATTTAATCCTTTTTTAAACCATACTTTTTAGAAATGTGAATGCTTAATAATATGTAGACATGTTCAGTTTGCACAATTGTAAAACATCATTGAATACTAATTTATATTGATTTCTTTATTTGGCATGATCTGACAAAAGCTTGCCTCACATTCGCAACATTCACTTTGGTCAGATAGTGCGTGATGAAAATAACAATAACACAGGTCAGGATATGTGGATAGAAGTATCCGTGAAAGTGAAACGAAAGAAAGTTTTAGTTTTCCAACATGACAGCGCGGCTATGAGAGTTGCCGATATGAGTAAAATTTGTAAAACTTTTACTTTACTTACAAATTCTATTGAGCTTGTCGGATCCTTGTAAAAGATTTGAATATTTGTTGACTTTGGTTCCGTCGCTAGCTGGACATTTAAAGCATTTTGTATTTTCCTAAAAGTTAAAAAAGAATGCATTATTACATATTTTTTTACATTATTTATTATTTCATTATATTATTGTTATGTATAGCAGTATATACCTGTGCCAAGTATCTCTGGCAGCTTGCGTTGGGTATGTAGCGAGATAATTAGTTATACCAGAGGCAGAAGGCCATCCAAGAAGAAAGCCGGTATCATCATTTTCTGGTAGGGATAACCAAATTTCTGCGAGCCTTACACTCTCCTTGAGCTTAAAGCAGTTAGTTCCTCTAGATTTACCCACTAAGAGTAAGTCACTAAAAAGAAATAGGTGGCGATCTAACGGTGGGGCTGTCGATCCAAAACAAATAATTGGACACAATTGGACTGGTGCCTCCATAATAAAAGTGCGTGGCGATAAGGCGCTGCTATTACCACTAACAGTACCGCCAATATCCAAGCTTGGTCGTTTGCGTAAACTTTTCGATTTCTGAAATTAAACCAAGTATTTGAAAAAATGTTATAAGATTAAAAAATACTTCGAAATTTCAGAAATATTTTAGGTCAATAACGGTGAATATATTAAAAGTAAGCTTACTATGATAGTAAGATAATTAGATTTCACAGCTAGCTACCTGTCCATGGTGCGAGGCAAGAGCGGCGGGTGCGTCAGCGTCGTGCAGCGCGAGGTAGTCGTGCGGAAAAAGATCTTGTATACGTTCCAGGTCGGAGAGACGCGCTGCACGCCTCCTAGCGCAACCTCCGCCTACCAGACGTTCATACTGCGCTAAACGTTCAATCTGAAAAGAGAAATATATATATTGTTATTTTATTATTTAGGCTACATTTATAGATTTTTTTTATTAAGGCTTTCTAGAGAGGGTTTCGCCGACCCACAGATTTTTTATTTGAATATTCAAATTAGAAAATGCAGAGACATATTATTCTAGATAAATTCTATAAAGCCTATGAAGAAGAGAGGATAGTTAAGGTTTCTCAGATAATAATAGAAGATTTAAGTGCATTAGATGGACTTGGAAGCCTGCTTGGCTGTTCTAAGGAAATAAATGTACGAGTAGAAGCGCCACCGGCACATAATATTATTGATATATGGTATAGTGATATTTCAAGTCTGCGTTCGCCCGAGGGGTTTTACCATTACTTCAGATTAAAAGCTACTACTTACGCTTCCTACATAAATAAAATCTATACATATACATAATAATATTTGAGCAAACAGATATAAAGCGATAAGAAGGTGAATAAGAGACTTAATTTCCGTTGAATTTTATGCTTCATTAGCGAGTGGTATTGTAACATAACGATACTAATCTATATTCTAATGGCATACGAAGTCCTGAAGGAGACTTCCCGAGTGCACGACGCTCTCTCGAGCGTGTCCGCGACGAAGCCACTGTATTATAAGGCGGACCGTGAGACTTTTTACTATTCATTGTATGCAACTACAATTTAAAATTATCTACTGATTCTCTGTCGAAAGGGCGCTTTTTAATAAAGTATCATAAAGTGAATACAAAGATATTATATAGGTTACGTTTTTACATTTTACTGTTATAAAATATCTGATACATTTATATATACAAATATATTGCTGACATTATCAAAGGGCTATGAATAAACTATATAGTACCTAATATCATTTATGTACACCAAGTCGTAATGTCTATATGAACGGACTGCTCACAAAACGTTGCATTTGACCTGTGACTAATGAAAGACATCAACGGGATTGCCGTCATTACGTCTTCTAAGAACGTTGCTATTCCGCTTATCATCATCGCAATAAATTATAGTAGTATGGAGATGTTGATTCGTTGAAACATTTTGACTGTTAAAAGCTGTTGTAATGACTATGGATTAAATGTTAATATGCTAAAGTGTAGTACAAATTACTTATTTTTTTATAGAGCCAATGGAAGTTATAGATTTTTTGTTAATGAAGTTGAATTTATTTAAATAGCTAGTTGAATAAATAACAAATAAATCATTTTATACATCAGATAGACGTTTGACAGTTTGCAAAAAAAGCAAATGAGATCTTAGTAAGTGATATTAATGAAGAGGATAAAGTGCTGGAACTATATGTAGAGGTATTGTACTGTAAGTAATTGTATGTCTGGCACCGGTCAAAACCTGCAACTTAAGGCTATTTACATAAAGTTTAAAATATAAAGAAAAATTATTTCGTTTGTCGTAGTATAACCACAAGATACCCCGTCTTATATGAACGGACAAGCCCGTTACATGATCCAATTTGTGCCGATTACATCAACACAACACACATGATAAACTATGTTAGTTTCTGATAGCGACTAATTTACGATTATTATCAATGTAGGACGACGTTTGCTGTGATATATTTTAATCGTTTTAGAGCTATCGCACTTTCTTTGAACTAGGGATAGGCACATACATATATTTACTTTTACTGCATTTGTAAATACTGATATCGATTATTAATAATATATTTGAAACATTGTATGTAAAAAAAGCTCATGTCGCAGTGTTTGTTTTAACAACCCTTTAAAACGAATAAACGCTATTTATTAAATCATTTTGGCAGATATTACATATATTTAGTTAGTATTTTTTGTGTATAGCCAACTAATAGACGATCCTATATTACATCATTCTGTCATTTCGAAAGTCTACGGGTGAATCATAAGAAAAATATTAAGATAAAAATAAAAACAGCGTTTATCTCAAAATATTTTCAAATGTTCCAAAGATACAGGAGTATTAGAATTAAAAACAATTAAAAGCTTACGATTAAAACTGACAAACAAAAGGCTCAACTATTGTTTGATAAAATTATCTATTACGAGAATTTAAGATTAAGATTTGGTATGTTTGCTCTATAATCGACACCTGAATCTGGTTAAGTACCAAGAATTCAGCTTATCACAAAAAAGCACGTAAAGCTTATTTCAAACGTAACACGAAACTGCACTTTCTAAGTCAAATGTTTACTCGGAGTAAGTGGAGACGTTAACGTTAGTTTTTTAGATAACGAGCAAACTGTCCTATAACAGAGATAAACATGCGCGTACGCTGCCCGTACTTTATGACCACTTGCTCTTTACAAATTAGTTTTATCGTGTTTCCTGTCCAGTAGACTCCCTTTGAGTAATTACGTATACAACTAAAACACTACACAACAAAAAGAATATTTTAAAACCTATTATAATACGTTTTGCATTAGTAGGTGCATACATAATACATATACGTCCTGTTTTAATCGTTTGCGCATTCTAAATTCTTGCCTTTAAAAGCAAGACCGCTTGTTGTAAGAATTCAAAGAATTTAACTGGATAAATTTCTATGATCAATTTGGTTTCTTGGAACCAACAAGTTATTACTGACAAGATAGTGTTGAGAGGAAACTGTGAAGGTTTGCCGCTCGAGCAGGTAATATAATAATTTACTTAGCCTAGCAATGTTACCTTTCACTTTCTTATATATAAGACATCGAACTCGCCCTTCGGTTCGACGTCTCATAGATCTTAACTTTTGTTGACACAATTATAATATTGCCGAAAGGAGTGGAAAGTCAACACGTGTTGAGAATTCACGTAACATTTGTGTATTCGAGCGAAATTAATGTTTGTTATGTTATGCAACATTTTTATCTCATTAAATAATAATATGAATCAATAATGACTTTTTAAGTACCTCCATTCTCCTTAATTACTTCTTATAGATAATCGTTTATCATAAATGAATATCTTAGCAGTTTATGGTAAAATGATTTTGTTATTATCTGAAAGCTCTAAAACATAAGATTTAAATAAATAAAGTTTAAACAAGTAGATGGATAACCAAATTTAATAAAACTGCTTTAGTACGATAATGTTATTGCTTGCAAATTGCTTAAAGGAAATTAACTGTTTGATCGTTATTAACGGTAATTCAAAGTTGAGAGTTGTAAGTGTTACAGGTATGCAGAAACCGACAATTAGGACGTGATTCACCAGAAATGTAGGGTAGCTCGTAATAGGAATGTGTTTTTGAAAGACTTTACATTTAGTATAATAGTAAAATTAGAGCATCTTTGACGTTTGGCGCAGTGGGACAGCGTCTGACTGTAAACATGCTGGTCGGGGATCTGTTCTGTGGAATGGTTATTTATTTATTTTCGCTGAAAAGACAAAGTTTCAACGAATTCGGACGATAAGCGGGGAGAGTAGTCTTTTGTGACACTAGATTTTCTGTGTCTACGTCGCTTTGTGAAAAGATTCAAGCTAAAAAAGTTTTATATTCAAGGAAGAAAAGAAAAAATCGTGTATAAGACATAAGAAAATCGATTTAAGAATCGACATCTGAGAGCTAACAAAACATTATACATTTTATTGTTAGTTCATATATTTTTTACATTGTATTAAAGACATCGCAAAAGGTCAAAATACGATGACCATATATTTTGGGCTATTGTTGTTCAGATGCAGCGTAAGCGTGTCAATTCATATTCATTGAAAACAAGCCCCTGCGCTTCGTAAATGATAGTATCTTTTGAAACGGAATATATTTTATAAAAAGTACGTGTACGTGTATATACCAAACATATCATGATATTATTCTACTAGGTATTTATTCTAGAAAAAATATTAAATTAGTTGTCGTAAATATAAAGTTTGAAATAATGATATTCTTAGTTTGAAAGGCCGACAGATATTAAATATTATGCATCTAATGCCATACTCTTGTATGTAAGGGATTTTAGTTAACAATAATTATTAAAAAGCATCAGGAAAACAAAAAGAAAATTATAAAAAAGAAACCACTTCATTCCGGAATAATCATAAATCATAAAGAAAGCATGTTACCATGGAAGGCATCAAGTCAAGAATTCTCGATAGGGAATGATGTAGGACTGCGGTGAATCAAAATAATGCATTCGGCCGAATCACGGCGAGAAGGAGGTCATTGACCTTCTTACTTCATCCTCCAATCTCCCGCGACAGTGGTCAAAAAGGACAAGAAAAAGTACTTAAAAGTATGTATAAAGAATGTTGTGTGCCAAACAACTTTTTTTATTATTTTGGAGTTAAATGCAAAAAAAACATTAAAAATAAATATACATTTCTAGTTATGGGTATCTTAAGAAATATGTACATTCATACATATAAACATAATACATTCTCATGTATAAAAATAGTCATATGTAAAATTTCCATATTTGTACTTATAGAAAGAGCTTAATTAGGCACTAATTAAGAAAACTAAAGAAGCTTTATTTCAAGTGAGCTATCAACGACTGTGTGTTAATTCAGTCTACGTTTCACATCTGAGGAAATATAAAACAAGCTCTTTGTTTAGTGCGCAAGCTCATAAAACTAAGTATAAATAGAATATGAACAGATTCATATATATCTACGTACTTACTAGGAGTGATTTGCCAATCTCGTCGAGAAATATCGATTACAATGACCTAAGACTAAATCAAATTTTTCAATAAGCTTTTAATTTACTCTCATCTTTAGTAAGTATTGGTACATAGGTTAAACGGACACATTTATTGCTTAACAATTAAATGGCAAGCGCGTAGAATACGCATCATTACACATTAACAAAACAAAATCTTTTCAAAATATTCGTTTGAGTGACGGCACATCAAATCGGGTTATGTAATGATTAGGGTAACAATAGAGCGAGCGTCAATCACGCGTTGGAGACGATTTAAATAAGTTTAAGGGAGAAAGTACATTGCCTCGGGTTTGGGCGTTGGAATATGATTGCACGACGATACATCAACTGTAGGCTCGTTAATTGAGGTAGTCGGGAGACTGCCCTCGGGCCTGGGGTCATGCGCTATATGTGATGTGTTATAATAGGCACACATTGCAGCATACCACCAATTATGTTAGTTAATCTCTTTGTAAGTCATTTAGTTGAAAGGATGACAGCAGATATCATTTTATACTAGATCTTAATCAGCTTATTATTACGTAAAAATTAGTTATTGCGTAAAAATTGATTAGTCTTTAATAGATTTTATAGCTTTTACGACGTGACTATTAACGATGCACTTAAGAAATGTCACATTTTTATGGTTTTAGAGAGTTATGCAATCACACTATTATTGGAAGGCTCGGAAATAAATTATCTCCCTAAATCCGAAAAAGCTCTTAGGAATAAAATCTCAATACCGTTAAAAATTTTGAGCGGATTTGTGTCAGCTTGTGATACATTGGTTCGATACCCCGGTCGTATATTACCGTCTGTCAGTGTAAATTTAAAACGATATTATATATAGAAAAGGCTTAATAACTTGTTACGCCGTCATACAAATAATTAAGACCTTTCAAAATTTATCATTTTATATTAAGCAACAACTGTCTGGCGTTATTTAACGATGCTTATAGTGACTATATCTCAAATTATAAGTTTTGTTTAATGAGTAAGAAGTTGCTAAGAAGCAATAAAAAGCCAGTAAACTATCAGTAACTCACTGTTTCCCGCTTTCTCCTTGCGCAACGTTGTTTTCCAATAATTTACTTTACATCATCAACTGCTAGTTACACATGTGACTCAAGCGTTGCCCTTTTAGTAAAATTTTACATTTTACTAAACTATTACTTACGTCAGGCCCTACTGGGAAGTACTAATTTGAGAGGCATGGCTTATGAACTAGGTGGTCTGATGATTAAAAAGAAGCGAGCGACAAAGCTATTGATAAGGAAATTGATTTTGCATATTGCATATAACATCTATTGTCCTACTTTTCTTTATTACATAATTTCTTACCGCAGAAATAAATTCACATTAGATATATTTGATAGATTAAAATGTCGACGGCTCGCATGTAGAAAGAATGAGTGATCACGCATTTCAAAATAATACAACGTATTTATATTTTTTTAAACTATTGTTACTATAAAATTGTATTTTTTTTACAACTTCACGTTTTTTCTCGCTTAGTTAGGTAATCTGAGCCAACCTAGTTTCAAGACACTCTGTTCTCCACTTTTCGCCAGTAATCCAGACATTGTGTTTTGAGTGGCGGAACTCAACGCCGCCCGTTTGGTATTTACAAAATACGGCACAATTTTAAATTTATCATTTAGACTTCAAAAATTGAAGTTCATAGGAAAAACAAAAATGTGAATGAAAAATTAATATCTTACTAGTTTCTGTGCACCGTTCGGACAGGTGTATAACATTATAAATACACATATTGTTAAAAAAGTTGTCGAACGTCTATGCCAGGTGCAAATTAAAAAAATAAGAAAAGTTTAACATCTTGTTAGACAAATAAGAAATAAAGGAACTGAACTAAACTAGAACAAATAAAAAAGGGTACAATATCTGTTTTTTAATACATCCAGCTTTAGGGTTTTAAATCATTTCAGCTTCAGGTTTTACGAAAATTCAATAGTCATTATTCCGAGTAAGAATCCAACTCACGACCAATAGTGATTACAGTCAGATTGTCCCACATTAGGAAGATGTATATTAATTCTGAAATTTTAAAAGATCTTCGCAGCGATTAGTATTGTTGAATATTTTATAATTTTTTATATGTAATATAATTCAATCAATTGTCCTGCACATAATAATATTACATGCTAAGTGATGCTTAAAAATAATCTAAACATTTAATCTTAATTCTTATACAGCGTGTATATGGCAGTGTCCGATCCCGGAACAAGATTTAGACGGAACTTCACCACACAAATAGAATTGTATCATTAGCTTTTATTTCTGAACACTTAAAAATAGTAATGTAAGAGAATATTTTTGGCTTATGTCCATATAGCTGGACTTTAGAAATGTGACACGTTAAAACATTAGGCAGTTTTGTAATGTCTTTTTTTTTTAGATATAAGTCTTGCTGTAGGTAATATTAATAAAAAATATATGTCGTAATTATTAACAATTAGAATTTTTTATTTACTATTTTAATGAAACAATAATAATTATCTTATCCATACGAGTATATGATCGAAATAAATGTTAAGAAAATTAAACTTTTAAACAAAGGAATGAAATTAATTGAACATGTTTACCTAAGACCAATTAAAACTTCTGACTCATAAATATGAACCTTAATTAATTAAAAATATTCTTAGCACTTTCTTCTTAAAAAAAAACAAAAAATAAAATTCTTTTCTTTCAATTTTGCTTGGCTTGAATGTTAAAATTTCAAAAAGTATTCCAACATGGTTAAATACAAATAAAATAATATTTTCTTACATGTCACAAAACTATGAGTATTACCAATGGTGAGTAATATGGTGTCTTAAAATATGACCACTAACAAATATTCTATTAAATTTTTACGAAAAATTCCTTTTATTGTTGTATACTTAAGTCAAGCGAAAATAATAGTAGTATCAATGGAATGCTATGGTAATATGTAGATACATATTTGACGTCAATTAACGACTTTATGATGTTGAGTGTATCACCATTTTGTTCGGGCTTTGATGGTATAGACGTAATTCTGTAAAATTGAGTAAATTTACGGTTATAACGACTTGTAAAGTTTTGAACATATAACAAATATCGATTTAACATATCCTATTTCATTATTCAATTTTCCATTGAAGGTTCTGTCTAATCGAGGTTATTCATTAGATTTTAAAGATAAAAACAAACACTTATTTTATTTGTACTTATAAAATAATGAGTAACGTGTGAAATGAAATCTCGATACACGATACGATTGGCTGCATATTTTATATTGCAGTGATATCTGTGATTCCACCAAGCGTCGTGCGTTTTTAGTAACGTTACTTCCTACGTGATTTCATTATATTTTTGCGGTGTGTGGGAATAGCCTAGGATGCACAATGACGTCGGCTGTATTTGAACTCGTCGATCGAGAATGCACTAACAAACGGTGTTCCGTGAACGCAGAACAATGGTAAGGTAATTTTGTAATGTCTTCTACTTGCGTCTTGCCACGTATGACGCAAGCTTGCATGTACATATCAGTGCCGTGTTCATAGCTTTAAGCTCATTATTCATACACAGATAGACAATTTTAAATATAATCTCGTACGCGCTTGAATTCGCTAAATGACTATATTGTTTAGTGGCGTCGCATTTCAATATAATGGCATTCGCATTAATATACAAATCATGTACCTCAGTGATTTGTTGTAACTGAAATAAACAATGACTTCGAATAAAACACGTTCAAACAAAAAACACAAATAAGTTTGATAATTGAATACTGCCGTCTCACATGGAAGTCGTTTATAAAGGATAATATTTTAACGCTTCCTGTTATTAAAAAGCAATATGAAAACCAATTAAAATATGAAGCTTATGACCAAGCTAGGCAAGGGTTGATTATTTTAACGATCGTTAAATTAATCATTTAATATCTTGTAATATAAATGATGCATATTGATAGCTATACTTGTAATAATATTTACATCATTGAAATATTTATGTTTAACTTTTATTAGTCAAGGAAACTTCATTTGGTAATCAATTTAAAGTAGCCATAGTTCATAGTCAAAATGATCTTGACATGGTTAATGAACCGAAGAATAAGAAACATTAGGGTTTTTACTAAACTGAACATTTTGTTACTAAAATACTGATATTTATACTACAATGCTGGTTTTTTTTCAACTAGCTTAAAATGGGCTGTGAATAGCATTTATTAAAAGAAATATACAACTAGTACATTTTAAAGTAATATTTAACTCTTCTTAATGCTATTATAATATATAATTTACAACCTAATTGACCCTTTATTAGCCGCATCGAAAAACAATAAAATATTTTCCTTATATTTTATATCCATGAATTCTAATATGTTACTTAAAGTAGTCACGATCGGAATACCTTGGAGGAATACTAATAGTTAACCGACGTTTGTATTACACATACAAAGCAAAAGCACCAATGTAGACACAATTTTCATATCTTTTATAGCTTTTTAGAGTTTTTTTTTTGAGTTAACATTCAATGAATTTGTCAATAAATAACATAACACGAATATCCTTATATTTGTAGTATAATCTGTTTTAAATACATTATCGTATAAAATATTTTTATAATTTAAAAATCCTAAATAATGGTAGTTAAATGTCCATTTACATTAATAATTAGATCACAGACAGGTGACATTTAACTTCAATCAAAGTAATTATGTAACGACAACCGATACATTATGTCGTTCTAATCAAAAGTGATTTTTGGCAAGGTCTAATAAAATAATTTTACAGTTAAACAAACCAACTAATTAAAATGGAACAAACTAACAAATATAAATAAAACTAGAGAAAGCGGTTATTTTAATATTATAAGCGAGCACTGCTTGTAATATTAAAATAGCCGCTTTTTACTAAATGCACATATACACAGTAAATATACGAAAATAGCAATTTATGCTTGTGTATTTGTATATATATATTGGCGGCTAATTTCTGTAATGACTGGACCTTATTTATGTCACTGGGAATAGGAGTAACATAGGGTCCTTTACTTTATAATTATAACATATTTGTTAAATTCCACACGAACGAATCCGCGCGCACATCTAGTTAAAGATAAATTCTTTGAATATAGATCATGTAATATACTTATTTCAATTAATAGAAGTACAAAAATAATTATTTCCAGGCGATCCTTTTTAGTACTTTTATTTTATAGTACCTGACTAACATTATAAGAAATATAATTTGCCTAACTAAGCCTACAAGTATAGGAAATACAATACGCCTTTGCTTCTTCTTTAGTTCTCTAATCTTTTGTTTTAGTTTTTTCTAAACCTGTACGAATTGTACGCTAATAGAGACATAGAAAGGTATAAACCTATAGATTTTTTTATTCAACTTGTCTTATTATTTACTAATATAATGCAAACTGATAACTTGACTTAAAGCTCAAAGCTTTTGCCAATTTACATTTTAACAAAGTGTCTGAAATTTTTGAACTAATAGTAGAACATTTAATTCAATAAAACTAAAATAAAGTTGAAATTTTCGCCTTGCCCCTA
The DNA here is from genome assembly GCA_019049465.1 of Dryas iulia moderata. NCBI lineage: Eukaryota > Metazoa > Arthropoda > Insecta > Lepidoptera > Nymphalidae > Dryas > Dryas iulia. Next base: position 7,225,957 of record CM032431.1, read on the forward strand.
TCTGCTAGCATTTCATTATTTTATTATTAACTTATATAATGTTCAAAAGTAATTCATGTGCAGATGTTTAAAGTAATATAAGCTGTATAATGACCACTGCTGGTAATGTAAACAAAACACTTTGCATATCAACATTAGTGTAGTTACGCATATGATCTTAGAAACTTGAATCTAATTGTGCAGGTTTATTAGAAACGAACATGATCTCGATCATTATTAAGAAATTATATGTTTTATAATACACTTCGTGTACATATAAGAAACATGAAGGTATTCTGTGAAATTACTAAGCCTTATTGAGAACTTATAATGATAACCACAAAGCTTGTGTAGGTATATTAAGAGTAACTGTCTTATTATATATTTTTAAAACCACAGGTCAAGTACGAATTATATACTTTTAACTACTAATAAATACAATATTGTTCAACAAGCATTAACCTGAACGGATGACTAAATTTCAAGGTGGACATGCACAACTAGATAAATAATTAATCAGCTTAACTACTAAAATAAATATATTTAATTTATACTCATTTATTTTTGTATACTGCGCTATTTATAATATTTATTTTAATTTAAAGAAATTAAAATTACCTATTGAAGGATGAATATCCAGGATAAAAAATATAAAAAATAAACTAAAAAATAACTACTTACATGCATCATAAGTGTCAATCAAATATGTAGGTAGTCCAATAAAAATAACACTAACACAACTGCATCGTATGGCGGGTCACGTCGACCCTTGTTACGAACATAAAATTGTTAAAGCCGTGCGTATACACGCGTCGCGCGCTTTGGACTGGAGGATCGGCTAAGACTTTGCGCCCGCGCACGTCTACGTAGCTACTAACGTAAGCTCCATGTCACTTTATTATTGGTACCGGTGACAATAGCATATAAAAAACGTTTTCTATAACTTTAGTGTACTATATTTAGCAGATGCAGTTCTTGGCCTGATGGGACTGTAAAAAATATACAGGTTACTACTACACACTTGCCACCATTTCGTCCTTGTCATTTAAGTTTTTGTTTGTTGTCAAACTCGTTATTACAAATATAGAAACATCCTTCATTATTTATAGAAATAGTTTTAAAATTAAAACCAATTGTCTTCGAAGATGGATTAACCTGGCTATTTTAACGAGTATTAAGTTTAATTTTTGTGAAAAAATATTAGTAATTGGGTTTTGAAATAAAAATATAAAATAATTATTTTAGTATATTTGGAATTTTACTGTTTCTCTAAAATATATGTATTAATTTTTCTTCGTTATATATTATTTAAATACTTTAAAGTCAGTGGGGAACGGAGTGTCTTAACACTAGGTTCCCTCTGCCTACACTGCTGTGTGCGGGATACAGCGTGAAGCTAAAAAATAAATAAATAAATACTTTTTCGTACTTAAAAAAAAAATCCGCCAAAAAAAGTAGGACAGTCAGAGAGAGCCTACTGTCAAGACACTCCGCTCTCCGCTTTTCATCCGAATGGTGGCGATTTGTGTCTTACTTACTAGAGCGGAGAAATGGAGATAATATATAATCATTCCTCCCAGTGGGAAACGAGCCCATAACCATTGCGACGACGACAACATTAATTTCCAATTGTAACTACAATATCTGATTGAAAACTATATGCCTTAATTTCCAATTGAAAACTATATAACTTGACATTGAAATTATCAAAATAAAGTCGATGTTGTATTTTAATTCAAGTGGCGGAACTTAATATATGTAACTTACTCACTATTTGTATATAGTATGGTAACAACGCAGAGAAATGTAGATCAGAATCCGCAACCATCGCGGTTACAGCCAGACGCTGTCCAACTGCGCCATGCGGTTTCGCCATGCGCGGGCTTCTTTTTGATTTTTATTTATACCACAAAAATTAGTCTATAAAATTAACGGCATACTACTTGATTCACATAAATTATTACTGCAATACTTATGTGTCATAAATGTATGAAGTATTATTTATAACGAAAGCTTCGTGAATGGAAATTGCGAGTGGCAGTTTAGCGGCACGCGCAATATTCTGTAGGTTGACTCCAAACGTTTTATATTTTTATGAGTAGTTGATTTTTATATAATTTTGATTAAAATCAGTTAAGAAGTTAAAAATAATTTCATACTAAGAAATAGTATTTCCCTGTATATAGTAAGTAAAATTGTATATTTTAATATTTAATATTAAAAGGTTTATATTAAAAATAGTCTATCATTTCCAAAAAAGAAAACGTAAGCTAACTTCCTTTTATATGTTTTTATTTAATTTTATAATGTCGAGGAAAACATAGCGTGCTATCAACCCGTTTTATTGGCCGTGTCCATTTAAATTTTACAAAAAAGCTATTTCTCGTTTGCGGAAGCCTTTACAATATGTAACTCGAAGCAGAGTATGTCACACGACTTATCAATCATAAGAACCCGATTAAAATCATCACGCTACCGATGTCTGATATCGATTACAACACATTTTAATCGACTACACGGAGTCTAGTCGCATAAGTCAGTTTAAGTGTAATAAGCTTTTATAAAAAAAGGTTGAATATAAATAAGTTTAATTGGCTACAAAAGACTTTAAAATAATTCTAAAGTCACAAAAGACTTTAAAATAATTCAATTTGGAAACATTATTTAAATGTCACAATTTGACTGATGTTTTGAAATTAACTTTCAATGCGACTTATTAAACATTATTTTATACCAGTGTCAGTGTATGTAATGCAATGTCTTATAGAAAGAAGAGAATATAACATTTGTACAATTAATTTACATAATACTAGTGACTATAATCTTGCTACTCGTTGGTGTCGAAACTTCCTATCGCTTGCAACAGACCTCTAATAAGTATTAGGCGCTTATTTGGTTGTCAACTGTGTCAGTTGAATAACGATTTTATTACGTAATAATCTTATAAATATACAATAATCCACTGATGTCAGAAACCTCTAAAATATGAGCGTATTAACATTGAAAAATTTTCAAACCATCATTTATTTTTATAGCCTATTAACGAAGCCAGTGATACAACTTGAAATTAAGGCTTTTGTTTATTGGAGTTATTTTTAATATTTTTTTAATTCGTATGGAGCTAGAGATGTTTCAATAGCGTCCTAAATTCGTCGACCTCAAGCTATGTCCGATTCAATTAAACCAGTTCAATTATATCATTGGCCGTCTTACAGCAGTAATTCGATTATCCACCGCACGACACGCTCCACCGCGGAACACCACAACTGAGTATTGTGATGTGCTTTTATAACCCTTCAAAATTAATTAAGAGTGGCAGTCATCAATTTTTATTACACTAGATCCATACTGGTACACTTATCATACTATCTATGTATATATATATATATGTATATATCTATGTATATTACTAGCTGAAGGAGAAAGTCTGTCCCCTATTTACTTTTTTTTAGTTGACTTTGTCATAATCCAAATTGATTTAAAAAAGTAATGTAAAAAGCTATTTTTTCATAAGAAAGCATCAGAAATATATGACACAGTTAAAAACTAGCGCTATTTTATATTCTAAGCGAATGTATTTTCACTAACACATCCAAACATGTGTCCATAACCATACTAGCAAGCAAATAGGCCTCCATAAAAAATGCGCTGAATCGCCAATGAATTATTAATGCAAAGTAGTATGTACGATTATTATTATACCAATTTATACATTGACTTTTCTATCGCTATTCAGTGTACAATGTGGTTGAGAAATAGTTTTTTGTTAATAAAGAATTTTTGTTTAATAAATGTTCTAAGAATTTCAAAGTACGTATTTTAAAATTGGAGGCCCCGTTGGAAACTTGACATGCAATATTCGAGTTGCTTAAGCACCGTGTCAACTTATAGAAATGTGCATGTTTAGAATTTGGTAGTATATATTATGTACCTACATATTTAATGTATTTGTAATGTACTATTATAAAAAACAGTCTGCCATTCTTCTCCGAATAAATTTTGAGTATACCAAATGTCATACTTATATTAATGGTAATTTTGAGGGTACCAAATTTCGGGTGAAGGTTGGTACCCTTATTGGTATAAGGGGTGCAAAGTGTTACATTTACGTATTAATACAATGATATCTGGTTAAGAAAAAGTATATGTCAAGATAACAAATACAATAAAAAATACATAAGATTACGTAAAAGAAACTCAAGACTAGATAAATCTGCCATGTACACCGGATATTTTTATGTCCCAAGGTTGGTTGGCACATTAAAATGTGATGGCAGTTTTGAAAGCGTTCTTGTAAATATCTCGGGTTTCAACAGTAAACAGTTGTTAAATATAATGAATTTTAGCTGTGAAGTATTGCAGTTGTCACGATGCTTGAGAAACAGTGAAATTATGAAAGGAACACTTAGGAAAATAGTAAATAATATAAAGAAAATAAAAAACATAATTTGATCAGACTGTTGCTGATATTTTATACAGACCAAGTCAGACAACACGCAGTACCTATATTATTGGAATGCCGAGTATAGAGTGGTAAGCTCAAAAAGCGCGTGAATCGAATAAAAAATGCTAAAAATGTAACACAAAATATTTCAATTACTATTTTTATTTAACGTCAACGTAAGCCAATCATTTTAGGTTACCTACATACCTAGTCTTTACCCAAATGAAATTAAGTTATATTAAGTCTTTATTATGTTACAATACACAAAAAAACTATTGTATTTATTTTCTATTCATTTATTAACCGAGTCCTAGATATTTACTGGTATTTATTTAAATTGGCACAACCGACCACTTCATTTGACTGCTATTGTTTTAAGAACATCTTTCATCGGTTTTATCTTCCCACTAGAACAGTAAGACCACCAATGAGATATTGGCAAGTCATGATGTTTAATTTCAATAAACGTTTAGGTACCTTCCTAGAAATGGAATTGATGTTTGTACTACTAACCTTATTATGGACATTTATTATAATTGTTTTGTTTTCCACAGTGAAATGAACTAGCTCAAGACACCAAAAGTTCACTTGTGTTTAAACAGATAAGATTACGGTTAATCTTAGTATGAATACTTCTTAAAAGATAAAGTCAGCCATTAAGCTTAGATAAAAATTTATGCTTTGTTTACTTATTTCTATTGTGGTCACTTTTTAGTATTTTTTAGTTTTATACATACACTTACACACAATATGGATTTCGACAGGTTTTAAATGTTAACTATTTAAATATTATTATTAAAACATTACGAATATATTTTCCATATATTTTAAAGCAGTTACTCATTTTAATTTTGACTATACGTTGCAGAAACTAAACCAATGTTTGACTAAATTATGTGATCTAATAGCATTGTTACCACATACTTTCTATACTTGTTATTATTTTCGATTCAAGAATAAATCAACCCTTTTATAAACTTAGCCTAATATAGTACATTGAGCCACGGTGGCGCCCTGGGACAGTACCCAACTGTAAATGTTGTATCCACATCTCCATCACCAACATTCACCACAGTTGGGGAAATGACTCTTTTAATTTCATTTCTTCGCTTTGGTATCAAAGACAAAATATGATGTTGACTTCCGCCACTCAACACACATTGTCTCTATTTCAATTAGACAGTAGAGGACGGAATGTTTTGACAATAGGTTCTCATTGACTGGTCTGCTATGCCGGAAAAAGTGTAAATTGCTAGGGGAGATTTTATTAACATTTATCTTTCAATGTGAATTCAATGGCTTAATTCAATGATTATTAATAGAAGTTTACTGAAATCTGTTCTTACATTTGATGCTTTTATCAGCATAAGTAATATAAGAATATTACTTACTACTAAGAAAGTAATGATATTACTTACGCTGATAAATATGAATTATATGATTTAGGAATAAGTTACTCAAATCGAAACCAAAAGTTATACAAGATTAAGCTAAGCCTCTGTAAATAAGTCTATAAGAACTATAAAATTACGTCCATTTATACTAGTCCCTTTTAAGTTTCATTTGAAAAACATGTTGGTATCTGTCGAGGAGGAAGTATTGAATACAAATTAGGTAATAAAATACGATGACAAAATAAAATTTTGATAGTGAAGGAGCTTTAAGTTTGTATTAATACCTTATATCCTCATCGTCATGCAGCGTGGTTACGTAGGCGCATTAGCCATGCGAGTGGCGATGTCCGCAGCGGCACTATCGATTGTTTACAGTCTTACACGTTTACTTATTCTTGTCAAGGTCGTTTGATATTGAATTGTAAGCTTTATTACAAACGTTAAAGAGCCGCTGTTTTAACACTTGAAGCTTATAAGCGGCGATCCGTGGCCACACGGACCGACATCGATATATTCATTTCAGGAGTTTAGTCACGAACTTACGCACTCTAGCATGCTACTTTAGAAGGGGATATCGACTTTGACCGATGGTTATGACGTTAGAATAACTTTGAATAGAGTAATTAAGTCATAAATACACAAGGCGAATAAGAGAATCTCAAAGAATTTATTAATATGTATTAATTTCTATTGTTTATTATGTTTTAGTATTTTTAAAGTGTACACACATATTCCAATAGTTACGTCGGTATTTCTTTGAAAATAAATAGCTTTAATGAAAGATTTCAGATACAGTGCAATAGAAATTTAAAAATTGCCCTTATTGGTGCTCATCAAAACCAAATATTACACTTTTCATAAATCTTACGTTTATATTAATTACCACAACCTAGAAAAATTTAATAATAATATAATATAATGCTTAAGCTTTTGCTAATATATCTTCAAAACATTCCGTTCGTATCATATAGGCTCTTTAAAATTAGTCTGTAAGACTTTTGAAAGAGCTTTAAGTGTAAAATATTGGATCTCATCTTCATTATTCATATCATAATGATTGCAGCAATCAATCTTTTAATGGTATCGTTCAAAAAATGACTTACGTCACTGGACGTTCCAGAAATATCGCCGCTGGCGCAGGTAATACCGTCATTTATACGACCTATCTTTTCTAACGAATGATGATTTCATGTTTGAAATGTGCTGCATAAATCTCGGTGCTTTCAAAGGGATCACTTTCACTCTGTAACGAGCATGGGACGAAATCGAATTCAAAATAAGTCAACTTAGTTCATTGGGCATTGCAGCTGATGTCGAGAGAGGTCATTACAATAAAAAATAATAGTAATATTAAATATCAAAATAAAGCTTGCTAATCGGACGGTTCAAATAATCAATAGAATTATGATAATTGTAAAGAATAAGGACCATTAAAATTACAAAAGTACAATAAAGTATAATGAACATATATTACGAGCTTGTAGACAATTTTAATACGGTCACAACGTTGAATGGATGAAAAATAGTAATAAAATTATTAAAAACTGAGGTAATTATTGTTAATTATTATGCGACGCTATAGATATAAAACCTTCAAATACATCATGCGGTGATAATATTGATTGACTGTATCAAAGAAATTTTATTTTTCAATTTTGACTTCCGAACTTGATTGGCGATATTTAATATCAAGTTTGGCGGCTTTTTAACCCACTTTATAAAAGAGCAAAGGGCCGACGCAACTTTTCGTATTACGTAAGCTCATACATGTTGACATATAGATAGAAATCGAAATTTAATTAGTATCAATTTATTAAGCATTCATGAGAGCTTTTAAAGCTAATATTTATTTTATGTGTATTGTAATTTATTTCTTCATCTTCGTTTCTTTAAAAGTACTAAAAAAAAACTCATTTCTTGATCTAAGGAGATGCAACGTAAATGTTAGCCGGAGGGTGTCGTGATCCTCACGCTTGTTATGTAACGCCTGCAATAGATAATGGATAACGCTAATGACAACCGATACATAAAATGTATAAGGGGCCGCACGAGTGCCACTATATGATCGAGCGAGACTAATAAGATAAGAGTTTATGATTAAAGTTGAACTTTCACTAAAGCTCTAGCTCCTCGGCTGTTATAAGTACTTATGTCAATTATAAAACATAAATATGAGATCAAATGAGGCCTATTTTGTGTTACGTAACTTTTTGTTCACTTATCCTCACCAGAGAGGGCAGTTGATGGCTAATTTGTGTAATTAGAAACATGTTTTCAGCTCTAAGACCGCACAGTCGTATACGCATGTCACTGAGTGGCATATTTCGCGGTCTACATTCAGTATAAAAACTGTTTGCGATGCATTCTCATCATTTTCGTTTATTTGTTGCTAATTATTAATAATAATGTTAGCACCTAAGTGTGTTCAGAAGTACAAATTCAATAATTTTAAGTTTATCGTAACACTTCACGATATTAATTACGAGACTAATGGCACTAAGTAACTTGCTTGTAAAAAATATGGTTTTTTACTCAGTCATATTGCATAATTGTGAATATAGATTTTTATAAGACTTATTAACTTAAGCTTAGCGTATTTTTGTTGCAAATAAAATATTTCTAAAATTTCTAAAGAATTTTATGAGTGACCAAAAAGTATTTAAAACTTTTAATATATTTTTGTTAATATTTTAATTGTGTTTGCAAAGTAAATTAATATTTTTAGACCATTTGCCAATATCCTTTGCATGAACAAATCATGGCCAGATCAGAAATAAACTTTAGCAAATAAATATAGGTTATTTAGTGATTGTCAGACAATATAAAGCCTTTTGGGCGTATTATATATATTTTATTATATTTCATAATTGACATAGAAGATATAAATAGAAAGAGAATGATGTGTAAACACAATGTGCTATGAGGACCACCTTTTATGGATTACAAAATTAGGAAAGATAACTCTAAATAAATTCTAACAAACATTTTAACCGACGTGGGGTTTTTCAAAATTTTAAATTTTGCTTTTTATATTATGAACAGGCATTAGCTAATTAGGACTTATACAAACTGCAGTAGTTATGCATTGCTTATTTAGGATAGTCATAATGTAGGATAGTTGCAATATGAATTCTACATCCGAAATCGGATAAGTTTTCTAATAAAGAAAAAATAACATGTCAAAGTAGCAAAAATATAAATAAAAGTCTTAAAACTGTTCGACAGTCTTTAACCTATAGAAATGATTAGTATGAATGACGTTTTGTTATTCTCTCTAAAATATTACTTAAATTATCATGAACATAATTTATGGACATGTTATGAATTGCAACATAAAATAAAAATATTATGAGAAAGAAAAATTAACGCAAGATATAAGTAAACCAGTTCAATGGAGATAAGCTAGTACATAAGCTAGTTTCTCTTAAGCAATACGAGTGTAATAAATATTATAATTAGGCTAGACACACTACAGAATCGCCATATGTGACGTTATTTCATAAATAATGTAGTCTGAAACAGATTTACTTAATTTGATTCGAACTTCATAGTTATACACTTGCAATTCAGTCTTTGAACAAATTCTAACCGCCATTTTAAAATTCATCCTTTAGAAGAATTGAATATGATGAATACGAAAATCACAATCAACAATTTCATATACAAGAAACTGAATTTGATGCTTAAAATAATGAATTTGTGTCGATACCTCATGTGAAAATTCCAGACACTGAGAGTAGCAGAGCATAACGCTACTTTTTATCTTAACTTTGTTAAAGGAATCAAATTGGAAAAAATAATTAAATTAAGACAATTCCACTAAACAGAAATGGACCTCACAACCACTCGCGTTTATAGTCAGACATTGCCTCACTTTGCCACGATGGCCTTATTTTTAAACTACCCGTAAAACAAATAAATATTCTGTTAATGATTTATTATGGGCACTTATATTTAATACTATAAACATCTATTTAAAGATATCAGAAACAAATTCCTTTGAAGAAATTCTTATCATACAGTGCTCGTTTAGGGAAAACTTTCTCTGATAATACTATGGGATGTGAGTGGTATAACTACTACCTTTTCACTCACCACTGCTTGAGTATCGAAATAATTACCTCCATCCATATTAATTATGTCCTAGAACTTTCTAATGCCCAGATAAATAGCATCGTGGTTTGTAATTGGAAACGGATAATGAGACAGCCATGGAAATTTTTCAGATGAGGAGAGTCTTATGTTGCCACAATGTTTATTAAAACCTATGCCTTTTAGCTTCAATTAAATGGCGTTGCTTAATTAAATACCAACTTTACTTTTTCTGTTCAGTTACTTAATCACTGAAAATGTCGGTATTGGTAAATACATAACAGATGGTTGTGGAGAAAAAAAATGGGTGAATGTGATTCAGATTTATATATTCGGTGCTCATTACAGATTCATAATATACGTATTTAATACCTATCTTGTGCTATAGCAATTATATATAAATGATGACGTGGCTCAGTATCTAATATATCAATGAATTTGGGTTTGATTTCTGCGCGAAGGAATTTTTATAAAATATTTTTAAGAAACGGTAATTTTAATATGAAGGAAAAAATGGAGAATACAATTTTATTTATTACTATAAGTACAAGACTACTTTTTAAAATCGTAATACATAATGTTTATTTGTGACTTAATAGTCATAAAAATAATAAAATTTCTAATTCTTTAATTTCGTTTCTAAATAGATAATAAATCACATTAAGTATACATTACCAATGTTGTAGAAATATTTGGATATTTTCAGATTAGCATTCTGCATAACATTCTGCTTAACTTACCTGTAAAAGAAAAAGCAAATAAATAAGTTAAAAAATTGTAGACTTCATATCGATCATTTTAAAGTTTATTTTATTATTTTTTGTACATTCGTTACTTATTTTAACCATTCTAGTTAGACTACAACTTGCAACTTATTATTACTCTGTATGTACTAGTTGTTTAAGATGTAACAATATTACTTATTTACTGAATGTATACGTTCAATTCTCATTCGGGGAAGTAATTAAATTTAAATTATTTTCATTTCTTCGCTTTGGTTACAAGACCATAATGTTTCGGACTCGGGTGAAGTGGAGAACAGTGTCTAGACACTTGCATCTCTCTACCCAGCTATGCGGGAAAAACCGTAAACATAACTTATTACATTACTGCTTCTTTAATAAGAAATAATCTAGGCGACATTGTTCTTTACTTTTTTATTATTTTTAATTAAAAAAATCAATTGCAAATCATATTCAAAAATGCGTCTTATAAACTTAAGCCTAATTATTGCATTAAGCACCTTACAGTTTACATTGCAGCAATTTTAATTAAGTAAATTACTCAAAACGTTTTTAGTTAAGTGCAGAAGTAAGATGACGTTTCGTTTCGTTTGTAAGAACATGTTTTCTGCGTTAGTCAATTTCGCAACACCTGTGCTTTGCCTACAACATCCGCTGATCGCCGCGTGACTGTGCACACGTGCTGATTGCACCTAACCATGCTATGACTTTTTGTTTTTACGCATTTACGCAATGTGTAGAGGTATAAAGCTAGCTGCATTACGCATATAAACATTTATGTTTTTAAAAAACGTATAATTTTTTTAACGCAGCGGAAGCGAACCTAAAGATAATGCGCCGTGCGTTCAAATTAATGAAGGTGTGACTCCTATTCGAAATGTTTTAATAAGTAGTAGATATCAATCACTATATTATAGATTTTAGATAATTATTACTTTTCATTTAAATGTTAATGAAATAGTGAGGCCCGTCGTGGCGTAGAGGCACAAAGTGTAAAGGAAAGACTGGTTGTGGGTTCAATTCCCACTGGAGGATGGGAAATATTTAATATTTCCATTTTCTTCCTTCTCGTATCAAGGCAAAGCGTGGCTTTAAGTTCTGCCACTTAACGCGCACACACGGCATTCCTCCAAAATTCGGCAGAAAATGGGGAACGACGTGTTTTAGCACTAGGTTCGCTCTGCCTACTATGCTGTGTGCTGCATAAAATAAATACAAAATAGAAACATACATTTAAAACCTAATTTAAAAATATCCTTGTATATAATAAGTACTTTACGATGTTTTATATAAAAAGTAGGTAATGAAAGAGGATCTTATGTCTTCGAGACATAGCGTGAGTGGCGGAACTTAGCGCTGCGTTTGTCTTTGGTACCACAGCGAAGAAAATGAAAATAATTTTAAATATAATCATTCCCCGAGTGGAAATCAAATCCACAACCATCATCCGTACAGTCAGACACTGCCACACTGCGCCACGTAGGCCTCTTCTTGTTTTACAGTACAGTACATTTTGAACGGCAGTGATATTGTGTGTAGTACTATGTAGATATACACTATAAAAATGCAGTTTATACGCCAATAGAATATAAAAGAAATATATTATGAATCTTTATGTATTATTTACATAATTGCCTGTACTATATTTGCATTACTCACTGCTGAGTCAGAAATTAATGAAAATGCAGTACTACTGTTAAACGGCTAGAAGATTACAGGAAACAGTTTCTATATGTTAATGTAATGATATGAATACATAGGTGTTAGAATATTTAAGAGATGAATCAAATCAACTAACTGGGTGAGACACTCTAGCACCTTATTTTTTTACCCGCCCGGGGTGGGGACCCGGACGCGGTTATGTGGGACTCCGGATCGTTCTTCCGTTTACCCACTAAAAACCTGACGGTGCTCCTTACCCGCCACTAGCCCAGGTCTCGGGCACTGCCCCAATCGTCCGCGGACCTGGGCGGAGACATTCTAGTACCTAACATAAAGCGCGGCGTTGAGTTGCGTCACTCAACACGCAATATCTTGATTTCAGGCGGAGGACGGAGTATCATATAACTAGGTTATCTCTGACTACTGTGTACTGCGGGAAAAAGCGTGAATCTGTTAAAAAATCAGCTAACCCTAAAATAACTGGATAAAAAGCTTGTAACAATAAACGTTTCGTGATGTAATAAAATGTTTTATGCAACTGAAATATATCTTCAACAAATATCTTACAACATAACAACTGGTCAGACATCGTAATTCACATGTCGTCGTAAAAACCTATTCTTTCCACTATAAACGTATATTGAGCTAAACGGCTTGGTTACGCTCGATCTATTTAAAGAGAAAGTTATTTTATCATGTTTTTACTTTTTATATTATGACGGAAATCAACACGTCTGTTTGCCATCTATGTATATACCCTACATGGCATCATTAAGATATATTAAAATAATTCTAAACATAATACGTTAGAAATATGAAGGTATCTATTTATGACATTTGTTTTGTATTCAGAATTTATCTAACATATAGGTATAATCATAAATGGCGCATATCATTAGCCAATTGTAGGTATCATTGTCTAAGGCAAGGTAGAAGCTACACGGGACGCCATGACTTCCAGCAGAGAAAGCAGAATTGTTAGCATGCTGTATGCTGACTACGACCACTCTGTCAAGAGTGATACAAATAAGAAGAAAGTATCGGTTTTCTTCGTTTTACTTGTTATAGTGAAATTGCTGTGAGATTTGATTTAGAAAACGAGTAAAAAAGTATCAACGGAGTTTTTTAGAGAAAATCTTCCAACAGTAAGGTTCTACATATTGACATACACACCTCAACTAGTTATTCAAACTTACATGGTGTGTTAACTTTTCATATATGTATATCCATAGTATAAACGTACTTAACTAGAAATCCACTCTCACTTCTGTAGCGAAAGTTCACATACAAATGATTATCTGCAGTTGATGAATCGCAACGGTGTGTCATAGTATCATATTCACATAATGTAAAGTAAAAGAAATTGCAATATTACATTGCCATTCGTTTTTATAATGACTTGATTTTACACGATTCATAATAATGTAAGTTTATGCTAAATAATCCATATTTTGAAGTCTTTGAAAGTAATATTTTTTAAAATACAGTGGATTCAAATTATAATTTTAAAGAAGGGTCTTTCCTCTTCGATTAATGCTCTATAATTATTTCTGTCCGATAATCTCCGTCCTTTAATTAATTCAAAGTATGAAGTTGGCAACAATTCATGAATGTATATAAAGTTATCAAAGGTAACTTAAAATGGCTTGCAACTCACTGCATAGCGGTTATCACAAATGGCTGACTCGCATCGCCATTAATTCGAACATTATAGATAATACGGGAAATTCTTCTCTTACATTTGCATAATTTATTATGAAATGGTTATTGATCACATTAGTTTACAATGTGGTAATCGAAATGGTGAATGGTAATTATATACTAAATTTGCCTTGTCTGACGTCTACCACCATCAAGTGCAACAAAATTGCTGCACCTACTTTCGAAGAAAATTAATATCGCTATTGCAAATGATTAACTAGAAACTTCACAAATAATATAATATTATATCTAATCACAGTAATGGATACTGCGTGATCTAGAGCTGTGAACGGAATTATATTTAGGTTTTATATGGCACATCGCAGTCGGACGACTATTAGCAGTTCTTTAAGATACTATTGGGAAGTATACTTTTGACGCATGTTTATAACCGGACGCATCTAATGCATTTTCTCTTCGGTAGCGAGCTCGGTCAGTTACCGCGGGCTAAAGATAGAGAAATTAGCCGTGCAGGAGTGCGAGTGAATGCACTCAAGCGATGCGTCTGTGCAGTCCCGCCCCTACCATATACGAACGAGCGTAAACAGCAAGATCGATTACCACTAATTACTGCCCTTCACGTAGAGCCTCACCCTGAAATATTAGTAAGCTACACTTAAGATTGATCATCCATTTCTTATTACGATAACACATTTCTGTAGCCATTTTATCAATACGTTGAACAGAACAACTTAAGGGTACCTATCGGTGCTGTTTTCTTCAAAGAGCTTATATTTTTGAAAACAATAAATTTTTATGTCATCTTCATTTCATTATATTTTAAAATCTTTTCTTCTTTTGTTAGTTATGATTAATATAAAAGTATACGCACGAAAAGACAATTCATGTACCTAAAACAAGATACTCGTATGTCCAATAGTACAAGTATGTAATTTATGTAACTGTGATTTAGTCTTGAGTTTAGTTTTACCTTAAATAATTATACTTTAACGTTAACTGCCAAGAGTGTTAATCACTATGTAAGAGTTTCTACCCAGGAAGCCTTCTCCTTCAGAAGAAATAGATCCGCCTTATGAATACATATGCTATTTATCTTACACGCTAAGTTTAAATTTTATTGCAATTTAACTTGATTGCTATCTAGAAGTCATTGCACATATTAAATATAATTTTATTCTGGAAAATAATTGTAATTTACGTAGAATCTGCTTTCTTAAAGATCTTATATTTTAAAATTTTTGTTGTTGTAATAAAACCATATATTTTGTGAACAATAAACAAATATAACATTGAAGAATTTAAGCTTCATCTTATATAGTGTATTGTGTATATCAATATCTTCGCTAAGACAAAGCGCGGCTTTGAATTACACCACTCATTAAGCAACGTTTGGAATTCGCGGAAAGTGGAGAACGTAGTATCTTGACACTAAGTTTTCATTCACTACCTTGCTGAATGGGAAAAAGCGTAAAGTTGAAAAAGAACATCAATGAAAATCATTAAGAGTGATAAAATATTACAAGATAGTTTTGTCATATTTAATAGTAAGATTATGAGATTCCATGTTTTTTCGTAATTAAATAAAACAAGATACATGAAAACGTTAATTATTAAATACTTATATTATTCGTAATTTTTGAAATTAATTTGTTTTAAAAAAGTTACATTTTATGTTTATTACGTATTTTTTGGGCATTTGAGTCAGTAAATATTAATAAAATGCAAACGACACACGGCTTAGTACTATTATCATAATTGCATGAAAAAAATATAGGTAATAATTTATATAGTTGATATTGAAATTATTATGATGAAAAAGAAATCTGTAGCTACGCTAGTACGTATTAACAATTTCTAACAGCATTGCTAAAAGTTCTCTTTAAAAAAGTTACATACAAATGTTATACACGCTGTATTATTAATAACGTAATAAATCAGTACACAAAAGCTTTTCATTTAATTTCTAAGAAAGTAACTTTGATTATTTTTATTTACCAAGTAGATGCAAACAGGTAACAAGAAGGCAAATCGAAGTACATTGACCGTCTTTATATCTTGAATTAAAAGTACGGTACAGCCATTAATCTGACGGTGAAAAAGATATCAACAAATAAATATTGTTTTAATATATCATTTACAAACAAATTAGAAGGTATTTTATAAGTATAACATGTTGAAACATGTTTAGCAACGTGAAAACATGTTGAGCCTATTTACTTGGCCATAACTGACATATTTTTCGTGATATTAAAAAGAGTTTGTACGAACTTCACAAAGATAAAGTCACACTTAAGGCTCTCGGCTTGTTTTTGTAAAACTTGAATATCTCATTATTAATATATTAATGACTCATTCAAACTAGTAAAAAATAACAACAAAACGTTCGAAATTCATAAAAGGAAAGACAAGACAGCAAATTAATATGTCACAAAAAATCCAAAAGTTCTCGATTCTCACACAAAGTTATGCATTTTTTAAATAGTACAATTATTAATAGTTAATTTAATTTTTGTACAATATCCAGGTTGCACTTTTATCTATTAGAGTTATTTCATTGTCAAAAATATTTGAAAATTTCTTAAGCAATTAAAAATGATTGAAATATAATTATATAGATTACACGTTATACGTCGACATGTTACGTATGATCCAGACCAGTTCATAAAAATATTTTATTAAAATCTCGACTATTACATAAAACATATAATATACAGGTTTTAAAAAACATAAATGTCGTTTGCTTGGTACGTAATGAGAAAGTGCAAGCATCGATGCAGAGGTTATAATTGGCGCGGTGCATTTCCCGTTACATTAGCCACATTCAGCGACAATTTTCTTAGGGACCGCCCCGTAATAACTGAATAATGTGAATGAACATCTACGTTTGTATTTCCTTAAGAAAAAGTAAGATACCAATAGAAAACCACAATCTATTATTATAGATTTATTATCATAACTGCGAAGATTTGAATTAAATATAAAAATAAAAAAAATATTATGACAATCAGGATATAAATTTTGTTAATTCTATTGTTTATACACAATCAATAATATTTAAGATTCACAGTAAATTACAATTCATTTTATTGTTATTTGTACTGTTCCAGCATATATTTCACAGTTTCCGCTGCAGGCATTTCATTAATACCATTAGTTTATAAAAACAACACAGCGGATAAAGAAATGCGATTGCAGTAGCAGGAACGTGTAGCGATAGCGGTTAATGCTATTAGCACTGCATTCTACGGTCCAAAGGCACACCTGGCCTGGAAGATGCGCCTTTCACTAGTGCATATCGAAAGTGCAGTTTTGACGCAACCTGCACGACCTTTGAACTGAAGTAAGATGCAATACTTTAGTAGTCCTCTTTAGTTGACCCGGCACCCTTTACAATTTAAATTTAACGTGGCTTTAAATTGTCATTCGTTTCAAATCATGAAATATCGTTTCTTTTATATTGGTAGTTTTATACCTTCCCTAATAGTTAAATATTGCTTTGGAATTTATTCTGTATGTCTGTTTTTCACCTTTAATAGAAAATCTACTAGACCAATTTGAATGAAACTTATTTCGTTATATGGTTATTAGTCCTCTGCAATATATAAGCTATAATTTATTTTGAAAATATGAATACTTGACAGTAAACCCCAGCGACACGTTCAATCCGTACGAGATGTTAATATAGCGCCGGGTAAGAAGTTAATCAACATGTTGAGCAATTCAAATTTACATAAAAAAATGACAAACCTTCGGATGTGGAATCATAGCAGCCCAGCTAAAACTTGTATAATAGATATGAGTGTAAAGTCTTGGCAAAAGTTGTTGAGCGTGATAAGCATTTACTAATGAAAAAAAAATTGAAAGTTTAAAGTTATAAACTTAAAGTTTCATATCGCATATTCTAAAAATTTAAAGTTTGATATCACATGTTTTTCATCCTAAAACCTCGAAGGAACTAGAAAGGCTGATTTACGCGGTGCGCTCTCGTATTGTATAACTACCAACTACTAAAAATAATAAGTGGGGAAAGTTTACACGCCATTGCAAAGATAAGTTATTGCATATATTACTGAATTTATTGTTTTCTTCGGAACATTTAAGAAAATATTATTTGAGTCACTTAATATTTTAGTTATAACTAAAGTAAAAAAATATTTTGTATTTTTTTTTGTCTGTCTATCTATTTATTAGTTTGCGCATCTACCACGCATAAATAATTAAATAGAATTTAAGGGATTTTGACTTCATAAGAACATCGGCGCTGGAAGCTCCAGTTATAAGATATTACGACGTTCAATGCAGTTCCCGTACGCAATTAAGTTTCCTAACAATCTCGTTATGTAATTTAGTTATTAGAATAAAACCAAACAAAAACAATTTAATCATAAATAGCGAAATATTAGCGCCCCTATAATATTCAGTATATATTCGGTATGAATTAATGCATTAGTTAGTTTGATTAAGTATTGGTATAAGTAGTAATGATGAGCCAAGTTCCTTTACTTTATAGTATTCGGTTAACCACCTGTCAAATGGTTACCATTCCGTTGGACAAATCGCAGAGACCACCTACTGAGAGAGTCTCGTAAACATACAAATACATAACTTACAAGATTTTTGCCGATAATAAAATATCAGTATCTTACTGGTAAAAACGGTTTTGGATTTAATAAAATAGGTATATTTGTACGCCTATCTTTTATACTCGTATATGGCATTATTGAAGTGATATTTAACATATTTTTGATGCGTAAGAAACATAAAATAATTTATCCTTGTACAATCTATTCTTGTGTATTGAAGGATGATATAAGTTTATTAATATTATAATAAAATATCTATTACAACGTGACAGGCGCTGAGTAATAAATAATAATGTACATTAAAACGCGCAGTCCTCAATAAACTCACACCGCGAATATAAATTCCTTTACCATCGGCGTAAAAGGAGCCTTAGTCCCTTCAAAGACTGCAAGATCGAACATCAATTTAAGCTGACATATGATTTATAAGAAAAAATATTGCTAGTTATAAATCATGCAGATATAAATGAGAAGAATGCAAGTACCGTTTCTAAGGAAGCGGTACATGCCCAGCATCCCGCAATCTTCGGGATATAACACTATTCCGCGATGCCGCTGAGTTGAGTCAGAATTCCAAAGTTAATAGCGTTTATAAAATTAATTATGTTATATCAAATAAAATAACTTTAACTGTGCAATTAATAAAAGAAAGACAACAATTGAGTAATTTTCATGAAACTTATTGTAGTTAGTACAAAACAAATATTATATGTTTGTCTTTTTTTTATAATTTATCAACGATATGTATTTTTATAACTTTTTATACGATGAGATTTTCGTGAGATTAAAATTTAAAACACTTTCTCTGCGTAATTGGACATAGTTTAGGTTGTTATAGCAGTTTTATGAGGTGGGCGAGTTGCCACAGGTGTCGCCTACGTGCCTATTTACTTATATAATAGTACCTGGACACTTATTGTAGTTAATCTTACAACTGTTTATTTCCGTTTAGTAATATAAATATTTAGTACTGGTAAATATTTTTTAAACAATTATTATAGATCATTAAATTGAAGCTCGAAGCTTCGGGTTTTCTAAAATGTATTCTGAAATAACAAAATATCCGGTATATTTTGTTATTTAAAGTTGTTTAAAATATGTAAGTATCGCGAAAACCAAAGTTCTTATGATCGTCGTTGGCTGTTAAGCCATTATAGTTCTTTTATGGAATACTTCAACAAATTTATCACTTAAAAACGTATAGGTACATGTTTTAATAAGCAACATGTAATGATTTGGCTAATTATCAATTGTATATTTTGGTGTATTTTTTTCGTGAAAATAAGTACATATAGTAATATAATAATATAACCCTAGTATACATAGATAAGATAATGCATTTACTGACCTTAATGTCGTTCTGGTTAAGCAATCGTTCATTGTTACACTACAAAATATATTTTCTGTAAGGTAGACAAAATTTATAAAAAAAATTAAACGGCGAAGATGTTATTCTATAAAGAAATAAAGGTACAAATTTCATACATTTCAATGTTTTAAACAGAATGTCGAAATTAAAAGCGTAAAAATACTAAAAATTAATATTAAGTTTTTCAGCGGGATTCGAACCCAAACCTCTTGGAAACCGTCTTAAAGGGGCCTTTCCTAAATAGGTTTTGAAATTAAATATAGATTACTATGGATGTTTAATCAATTTCTAGCTATTGTTCTAATTTTCAAACGCTTTCACTATGACTCTACGGAAATATGAAATATGAAAATCGATTATCGGAAATTATAATATGTACGTTCCGCATTTAGTGCATAACACTAAAACAATATAATGTGAATTATTAATGTACACTTTTTACACTTTATAGCACACGCTAAGTGGATATGTATATAACAAGGGTGGCAATGTGCTGTTTACACAAACGAGAGTGTCGAAACTCGAGTCTATGCAACTATTCGCGTTCCACGTGTGAGATTGACAAAAACGTACGTAAGAATTTAAATATGTATAACTTTATTAGTCAAAGACTTTAAAGTACCTACATCTTTTAAACACAAACGAATGGACGTTCTTTAATATAATAAAATTCTGTAACGATATGTAACATTGTTTGATGGCAACTGTACAGACAAAAATTGATAAAAACATTGCATTTATGTTTATTTCTTATGTTTGATCAAAAATAATTAATTTTTATTAAAACAAGTCTAAAATCTGACATTTTACCACCGATTTACGCAATATTTTCCAATAGCGTGTTGTGCCATTATGCATATTAAAATGGAGTTCTTAAAAACAGAAAAAAGTCGGCTGTTCTCCGAAATAAAGAGTTATAAAACAAAATTGCCATATAATAAAATACGTCTACAGAATTGACCGTTGTAGAGTATGAGTCAGACTCAGCAGGATAAACCTCTTGTGTTTAATATACGAGCATGTAAATACCTGAGGCTTGAGCGGGTATTGAAAAGTCAATATAAATTACATTATCGATCGAATTCTTCTCGATAAAAGACGAAATAAATAAATTAAAGAAAGAAGTTTATTCGTTATTAATTAGAATGACATCAATGCTCGTCTTTTGTTTAATTAATTAATTAGTAATTATATAAATAACGTTTAAAGGATAAAAATGTTAATGCCATTGAAATTAATTATGGGCCAGTTGAGTGAAAAAGAAACTACTTGCGACAAACTAGCGAAACGACTAGTTACTTAATCTGGACATTTTGAAAATTTATCCATACATAGATTTTAATCTATAGACCAGAAAAGTAACTTGAACTGAACAGTCAAAATTATTTTTGACAAAAGTTAAGTTACATTTAATTTATCTGTATCGTTCATTTTAATTGAATTCAATAAAATGACTCTTAGAGGTTATTGTGAGACTAAGAACATACTAGTATTACTCAAAATCAAGGGTCAGGGAACATATTCTTAAAGCATACTTTTTTGCTTACACATGTTCATGCATATTCATAGTGTAATGTAGTCAGAGCGTAATTAGCGTCAGCAAACACATTTTCCGCTTTCCACCAAAATGTGAGACATCACGTCTTGAGTGGCGGAACTTGTACCAGAGTAAAAACATGAAAACAATATTAAATATAACCATTGCGGTGGAATAATGATATTTATTATTTGAATTAGGAACTGAACCTATAACCTTGCCCGCGTTTATTTTTTTTTTGTTTGTTGTTAAACTTTGTCTTACTGTACTACGATGGCTTCAAATGTACTTGTTCCTAATAAATTGTCTACTATATTTATTAGAATGTGCCGCGCTTTTGTTGAAATGGTTAGTGGTTACATCATCCATTCCAAGTCTTAGAAAAAAATCGTTTGAACATACATTCTTCTCTTACTTGCATTCTCACAACAATTACAAAACATAAAGCGGTTGTCATGTGTCAAAGACCACGTTAGAGTTAAATTCTATGTCAGCATACAATGAGGTAATGTAGATGCGTATACGCATTAAGAGCGCGGGTGCCGGGTGTAATAACCTCAGTATGCACATCGCGTGCGGAAAGCAGGAGGCGGGAGGCGAGCTCGGGTACGAGTGCGAATTCCACGGCCCGCCAAGGAGGACGGGTCTCGTGCAAGACATCGCGCCATTAACACTACGGTCACAAGTTGCCGCGGTAAACTGCGCCCTGAGGTATGTCAAATATGCAGCATATCAGGCTAACTTACTAAGAAACCTTTTCCTCGTATTCTTGCATATATGTACGTATACATAATAAAAGATTTATTTTAATAATACCAAGAAAGACGTTAATAATTTACCTGTATTAATTATAGCGTGCTGAATATTTGGTATTCTTATTCTCTATATTCAAAGAAGAAACATGTGGCAACACATCATTATTTACAAAAACTTAAACAAAACGTAATTGGTAAACATCTGTCATCAGCTAATAGTGAGCAAATAGTGATGAAACAATACTAGATAATATATAAATAATATAATAAGCTTCCAGATGCAATGCCAGCTGCATCTGCCTAATAGAACACGATTGTCTATATACCAGAAGCCAGGTGCAATCATTCTGGTTAGCTTATGTCAAATGTAACTCGAGAAAAAACATCGTCAAATAATTCTACTAACTTCGACTGGAATTGATAATTTTTCTTCTGTACGTTGAGTGGCAGAATTCAACGCAGCTTTTAATTAACTACTAGTGCAATGAAAATTAAAATAATATCAATATAATACCTCCGTCGAGTGGGAATCGAATCCACAACTATCGCGTTTACAATTAGATGCTATCCATGACTACGGCTGAATGTATAATCCGATAAAATGAGCAAATAACCAATCACTTAATCCATACTTATATTACAAATGCGAAAGTCTGTGTGTTTATCTGTCATGCTTTCACGGCTAATCTACCGGTCCGATTTGGATGAAATTTAGAATAAAAGTAGTAAAAGTTACTGAGTCTAATATAGGCTATTAATTTTTTAAAAAATCTACCGCTAAAGGGTTGAAATAGGGGATGAAAGTTTATATGAAAAATCTAAACCGCTTGACCGATTATAATGAATTTTAGCATAAGTATAGTTGATAATCTAAGCTTAAACATAGGCTACCTTATTTTTCAAAAATCCACCCCTAAAGGGTTGCAATATAATGAACCAGTCGAGTAGTGCACGCGGCGAAGCCGCGAGCGGGCCGCTAGTATTTTATATTTAGTTACTTATCCCTGAAAACGATATTGAAAACTAAATGTGAATATAGGTATGTAAAAGATTAATAACAAATTTTTAGACGTCGATTAAGCATGAATGTGTATAAATAAGTATATAAATAATTCACAGAATAAAGAATGTTATTACATTATGGATAAAAATTTTGTTTTGGATAAAAATGATACTTAAATCATGGACATTGACTAAAATATTTAACCTTTAATTTTAGTATGTACATAAACACTTCTAATATAATATTGAAATTTTATTAATAAGTGAAATCTCAATGAAAATTCGTTTAACAGTCCTATCAATAAAATCATATTATTTTAAATAAATTAAGTTGTTTTTGCAGCTTTACGTTTTTTCTAGCATAACAGGGTGGTCAGCGGGAACCTAGTGTCAAGATACTTCGTTCTCGACTTTCCGTTGGAATTCAAGAAGTTGCAGATTTAGTGACGAAGCCCAACGGAGATAAATCATTTCCGAAATGGAAACCGAACATATGCACACAACATCGCGTTTACAGCCATTCGCTCCACCACTGAGCCAGAGAGTTGAAGTTTTAAGCATTGTAATTTAAAACTTAGCATTTATCTATTTCATCTAGACTGTCAATTGCTTCGAAATAAACAAACGGATTGGCATAAATATTTAAGGTTACCATAAGTAGGACAGAGTACAGTGTTATTAATTACCGACATACTATCAAACAAGTTTGGTGTGTTCGAGGGCTGGTAACTTACATATAAAAATATTTTTATTAATTTCACTAGTAACAGATTTTTTGTGCATATAGCACACTCTACTGGTAACTTTGATATCTATTTTTAAAATGTAAAAAGATTTTTTTATTTTTATTAATAGAAATTCTATATTAAAAAAACGAAGTGGCAACCCTAATTCTAACCGACACACTAATCTTACATCAATCAATTCTGAATAAAATATTTTTGAGTTTCTAAACAAATGTCTGAATATTGAATTGTATTCAAATTGTGTATGTGTAAAAAGGTTTTTTATTTTTGTTTTCAAGGTTTAAGATTATTTCTTTAAAAATGTTAGGAAAACAAATAATAAAAATCTTAATACATTTTTTTAAACCCGATATGAAGTAAAAAGAGAGTATCTACGTAATCACAGCCAGACAGACTGTCATCAAAGTTTCCATCGGCAATGTATCTATAATTTATACGTACTTTTATAGTTATAAACTATACCAATGTAATAATAAAATAATCTAAGGATATTTTTCTGTATGACTTTTCTGATGTCTAAATGACAAAGTATTACAGTGCTTGCGGCAAGATTTATTTATCCCAGTTCCAATGTTATATTTATCTATGCATCATCTCTAGTTTAAATACATGGAATATAGAGCTCACCTAAGAAACATGAGAGAGAATCAGGAGTGGCAGAATAAAATTTACTGAAAGGAAACCGTCTGCGCCGGAACACTTAAGAGCAACGAGTATATAAAATCGTTAAATAATACCTACTTTTTGAATAATGGCAAACTAAAACTTTAAACACGTTCCCATCTATTTTGTGGAACATTATCTTTGCTTATTGTTAGCCAAGGTTACATGCATACATACAGTCACGGTTATTGAGATGATCGATGAATGCTATACTCGTATGTAAACTATTCTGCGATGTTTAACATCAATTATGTTCTACAAATAACAACAAAGCACGTATTCTGTGCAAATATTAATCACAATAGTGTAATACAAAACAGTCATCACTTGGTGAACATAAATCTTGTACATCGTTTGATACTTCTGGATCGTTATTATGATTAATGACTAAAATAATTTAATTTATCGCATCATTAAACGAGTACCATAATTACAAAGCTTCGAGTGTGCTCTTATTATTATTTATTATTATTATCTTTAAGAAGAGCTATAAAATATTTGTATGATTTTCATAGACAGAACGTGAAGAACGGAATGATATGCCACTGGGATCCGTATTGCAAGTTAGAAGTTTTGCGGTACAAGAAAACTTATTTCAAGGAAAAAAATGTTCAAAATACATACTTTTTATTTAAATTAGTATTTATGAATATATATCATATAAGGTAAGTATATTAATTCATTTAAATAATTTTATTACTATAAAAAAGAAACTTATCGGTCAATTCATCTTATTTTAGTAACGATTTACCGTTACTGAGCTGGCACAAATTACTACCAGGAAAATGAATCGCTTTATTTGCAAAAACGCATTGTCGCTATCGTAATAGTTTTTTGTACACAAATAGGTGGCTAAATACTATAATAATAAAGTATATTCAAATTTCAATTTGTCACTTCTATCAAAGAAATAGATTGAATATTTTGTTTATTATTATTCTTAGTATACAATTATTTAATACGAGTACTTTTAAGGAACGGAAGCTTTTAATTAATAATTGAGTGACATTTAGTTTATCTTAAGTACCCACACAAAAACCAGGAATCAAAATGGAGATAAACTCGAAATGAATATTTTTAATTATAGTTGTCATAAGTAGCTACCACGCGTTGTAATAACCACTCGATTTTCGTATGGTTAAATTTTATAAGAGCTCTTTTAGAGCAGATGTTCCCATTCAATGCGACAGACAAAAGGCGTTAACGCGTTAAGATGGTTCACAACGCGGCAAACAGATGCGCAGCTCGACGTGGCATTTGTCTGTAAATCACATGGGCAAATAGCACGCACACTGAGCTTGCAGCTCGTGGCCACGGCGAGCGTGGGTGTGTGAGTACCTACAGTCAAGGCTGAGCGTACCTGCCCCTACCTGCCTATCGCATTCTTGCTCTATCTGCGGAATATCAGAGGTTCGCGTGTGTCGTAACGGTTCAAGCTTCTCAGGCCTGTCTTGAATAAAACTTGGACGGTTTTCGATGATTGACAACGTAATTACAAATGCAAAAAAGTATTTCATTATTAACCTTGCACAGTTTTGACAAGGTGAGCTTAGACTCAACGTGATACATTAGTGACAAGTGTGTAATAGAATCAAGCATGTTATGAATAAAATGATAAATATTAAAATTTTAATTTAAAATATTTAAAATAGACACTTTACGTACAGGTATATGAATTATATGAGAAAAACTAAACATTTTAGAAATCGATAATAATGTCACGCGTAGCGCGCTAGTATATCTTGCTGATTTTAACATCGTAAAAATTAATCGCGTTTCAATACGTAATATCTAGGTCATGGACTATTCAATCTGCAACGCGCTCAATCCTTCCTAGGAAATAGAGATCAAAATTAACATTGCAAATTTTATATGTTTCCGATTTCATTTTATATAGAAACCAATTTGTGACTTCCATTTGAAGTTATTACAACTATCAGCTTCAACGATAAAAGACGTTCGATTTCAATTTGATTTTGCGTTTCGCCACATAGGTAAGTGTAGATATTTGTAGGTTACTAGTATTTTAATATTGTACGAAAAGATTTTATTTTAAAAAACGAGAGTGATATAGTAACGTTTATGGATATAAAAAATATTATTACTATACTTGAGTACTTTGAATTTAAATCTCAGACTGCATTATGATTACGCTTTGTTAGAAATTGTACAAGTCTCGACACTGAATGACGTATTGACGCCTCTCTTGTGTTGTTTGTTTTAATATTTTTAAATTATATTAAATAGGAGAAATAATGCCATAAAAATGAAATAGTAGCTTGATAAAAATAAAAGAAATAAGTATTGACCTTAGTAAAATTTATCTTGTTTTGCAATTTTTTTGGAGGTAAAGCTCAAATCTTTAAAACGAGATGTTTATTTTTGTAATTTTATTATTCATCTTGGATCTTAGCCATTCAACGACGCAAACACTATTTATAACACTCACCTCTTTGAGACCATCGAGCCTTCCAAGGGATTTAGATTGACGTAGTGGCAAGAAAGCTTTAAGCGCATCCATACGAGATGTTCGTTCCGGTTCACTGTTGGTAACCGTAGTAAGATCAGCGCAGGATAAGCGAGCCTTGCGCCGTTTGTCCAGGAGATGCTTGGCAGTCCTGGAGCGTCGCTGCACTGGTGCAGCCTCTTCTTCTGGCTCGCTACATACTTCCCGTGCCGCATGTACAGTATGCCGCCGCCTCGACACCGGCGGCGACGTCAACCGTGACACCAAAGACTCAAACATTGCACTATCCGCTGTGATATTTCGAGGACCAATCGCGCGGTATTCTCACATCACCTTCACTAAAACCCATTTTTCGTTGTTCCCTCTATCTTGGGTCGCCGAAATCCTACAATCAAATAAAACTATTTCACAATAACATCACTTTGCACTCTTGGGTGGTGAACTTCGTGATGCCTCAAATGCTAAAAATATATATAATCTGTAGGTGCAGATCGTTGACCGTTCTGAGTCGTTATTGTCATTGAACTATTTTTTATGAGCTCACTCGATATGGTTCGTATGGAATTCATTCACACAGAATGCACACCGTAACGGACAACACGCAATTCCGGAAGTGACAGAATGTGATCGCACATTAGGACCATGAATTTTTACTAGTATTTTTGTAACGATACTTAACGAAATTTTCTAACAATAAACATTATCATTTTCGCACGTTCCGAGAGTCTCTCGATAGGTTTGTTAGCCCGGTTACCGCGTTTTGTAATTATGAGAGACTGGGACCGTGTCCTAATGTGAGCGTCTCACAACTCGGGCGGGGCACAGTGCTGGAAAGTGTGCCATCTCCGAATACAAAACATTGCGATGGCACCTTGCCACGCACGAGCTGTCTAAATAGATTCACACAAGGTTAATCACTGATAGTGAAAATAGAAAAAACTCAATGTTAATTCCTGGTAGTAGCCGAGAATTGAAGTCAAGTACATTTGTTGTGTGATAGTAAAAACGGTTCAATCCCATTGAGTCTATACTGATTCAACCATTTTAACCAAGATTATAACGTACTTAGTCCATTATAATTTAATTTTATTTGTTTGATATATGAACTAAATTAAAAATTAAGCTATACTGATATAAAAGGAGTTTAAGTAACTTTAGAATCATAACTTATTTTTACACAAATCTTGAATGAGCGAGATTTTCTCTGTGATTTAGATTTACTACTACGCATTGAGCGAACTACATACAATGATTACTAAAAACGTAGAATTTTATGTCATAATTTGAAATCAGTACTTTTGATTTATTTCATTTTTAAAAGCAAGTGTTAAATTTTAAAATGACTTGTACCATTTTACGTAATAAAATCAGCAAAGTGTGATTACGAAACGAACACCTGTGTCAAGAGGTTTATTCATTTTTGTGCCACGTTTGTAATGACTTTTCAATGTAGCGACGTAAAAACTGGAATAATTATAATTTTTTCACGTACTTTATGTGTTAAATATAGACGTATAATACTTTATCTCGGCTTTTATTAACGATATTATGAATTAAACTTGTTGCATAGCATGTTATATAGGCAATGATTCATAAAACACAATTGCCTCTTGTATAAGGTGTCGTAGAGGCGGCCCCGGGGGCTGTTAGCTCCGGTCGGTGGCGGTCGTTTGTGGAGCATGGCTCAGCTAATAAAACGGTTACTCCTAAGCTAGCCCGCGACGTCGAAGCAAACCGGTACGGAGACCAGTCTACCGCCCCCCGCGCACGCTTCCTCTCCGCACGCTTCTAAAATACACGCATCCACATCACCTTATCAAGAAAGCCATTGCGGCTAAGCTTGTTGTCTGTCCGCTCTCCTATTTCACAGCCCGCTCGAACTTGAGATAGCCCATATCGAATTCATCGTTGGGAGCGAGCTCGGTCTAACTGACTATATGATATAAGACCACTGATCCGGCTAACCACAGTTTAGATTTCATTAAATAAAAATAGCTATAACAGCTAACATAATTTCTAATGAAACGTGTTTTAAGGGCACCATGCCAATTATAATTCGTTATGGCTCGCATTGTTGTGATGCAACTGAGACGTTTTCAACCGAAGAGAAGACATCTAATGTACCGTGAAAACAATTGGCGAAAGTCGGGTGAACTAAGTTAACCAATAGGCGAATAGTGACAAAGGCACAGATTAGAAAGTGTAGTGCGTTGTGTATTACAAAGCCTGTAATACGGTGAACGCACACGCTCTGATTGGCGTCCTATCTGTAAATCTGTCACAGCGAAGTCTATTCTACACCATAGTACACCATGGCGGCGTTGCAAGGTGACGAGGCAACCGACACTTCAAACAACGTGGACACTGAAAGCATGCGCCACTTAAATTAGGCCACGTTCAACAAGAAACAGCTCTCTTCTAATAGAATCGCCAGTTGCAAGAATAAATTACGTTACAAACCAACAAAACTAAAAGTACATTCAAAAAGCTGTATTCTTTTATTTTATATTTGCTACTCTACTAAAGTATAACGAGAACATCATAATATTCTGTGTTAAAATAAACAATACGTAGTAGTTGTGGGAGTTTTTTAATAAATTTAATGGTCTTTTTTTATTTTATAGATACAAATTTTATACCATATAAGCAACAAATTAAGTGCTATTCTATATAAAACGTGACAATAATATTATTGCTTGTCAAGCATGTTAAACTGTGTGACGACAACAGCTCTCAGACTGTTCAAAATAGTGGCATAAAAATTGAGAGACATCCCTTATAAGCTATGTACATCCATTATTACGTAGTATATTTTTTCCAGTATTATTATAATTTTCAAAGAACTGCATCAAAACAAAGGTTCACATTCTACTTATGTATGTTAAGCACGCAATATCAATAAGCTACTTAGTGACAAAGCAGCGCAAAAACATTCCACTCGAGTCGCTTTATACCTCTAGCAGGAAACTTTGAGTAAAAAGAAACATTTTGAAACAAAAAATTGTTAACTTGTTTAGAGTGAGGTCCTAGTTAAGTTGAAGGTGTCAAGACAATGTCAAGACAGATCAAAACATGAAAAACATGACACCACTTTGACAGTTACCAGTGTTCAATACCATGGCAGTGATAAATTGTTTGTCTTAACCTATGCTGAACTATTCTACAAAAGTACGGAAATAGAGAGATTAGGAGGTCAGACGGTGACCTTGGTTGAAAGTGTGTCAGTCGTGAGATGGGCTATCGGGTGTCGCTGAGGCAGACGTCACGCTTCAAACACCAGCTCGTGCCCAAGGTGGGCATTTTATTGTTGAAATATAGACAGTTTTTAATTTATAAAGCTAGTACCTAAAGAAATCCAAATTTTACCTTGGTACTCTGTCTTTGTAGTGTATTTAAAAAATTAAATTTCGTTTAAATCTCATGTTATATTTACAGTGTTAAAATAATAATATAGGTCTTGGATATTTGAAAATAGCCTCTTAAAATATTTACAAAACATTTATATTAGTGTTCAAGACATAGAACTCTTAAAGTAAAGTAAAATAACATTTTTTTTTTTCTTAAAAAAAAGTAAAACTCGCGTACCATGTGTACTCAGGTTTCATGGAGTTTGAAGGAAATAAAAATTCTGTCATAATAACGGGTAATCGTTTTCATTCAATTCATGAAATTAAATTTCATGTTATGAAAGAAGACAGCGCAGTTGGCCGCTTATAGCAGTATGTTTACGTTTGCTTCAGTTATGCAAACAACTCGTCGGATAGGTTTATAGAGTGTCAAACATTAACGAAATTGTGCCGATGGAGTGGTCTTGGAAACACTTTAAAAATGAAGGTTATGCCGTTATATGGCCCTTAGTTATAAGTGTTTATATTTAGGCATGTGTGGCAATGACGTGACAAAGTTATTTACATGTAACTGTTTAAAATTTAAAACAACTCTAATCTGTTACCTCTTTGAGACCAGCTAAATAGTTGCCTTTACCAACCACCTCATTACTTGGCAATTGGTGGGAGTACAATTTTTCCAAATGGCAAAACTTATTTTTCTTTTAAATATTTTAATGAAGAAAAAGCGCAGCATTAGGTACCGCCTTTTAACACGCTATGTCTTCTTTTCGTGTGAATTTTCATAAGACAAAGTGTTTTGACACTAGGCTTTATATAACTATTCTGTTAAGCGGGAAAAAGCGTGAAGCGTTTTAAAATGAATATGATGCCAACTGTGCTTAATTTAAAACCATTAGAGATTTACTCTTAGGTCCAACAAAGTAAAGAACATAATTTATTCGCAAAAGGTCTAAAATGACAAATCGATATCATATCTTCTAAAAAGATTGATCGATACGTGATCAATAAGCTTCATTTGGTTTCTTTGGTTATGGCTAACACAAAGTGTTTACCTCCCTACGTTTGTCTTTTAAATTGCTAGATGTTTTAATTTTACGTGTTAATACGTAACTAAACAAAACGATATGTTACAAACCAACATGTCAATAAGTAAAATTTTAAATAGGTATTTGAAAAGTGTATTTTTGAAATGGAAAATATTAAAATATATAAAATGTATATGTTATTACATAGACAAAAAAAAACATAAGTTTAATATATTTTATAGATATATTAGTTGCCCTCATTAGATTTGTCATTTACATATATATACTGTCTACAAAACATAAATTCAATTCATATTTGTTAAAAGAATATATTGTTTTATATATAATTTTCTTTAATTAAATACGAAAACTAAAATAAAAATTTAGAACGACCGAATTTTAGAATAATTTAATGACCGTTAACTACTCAATCTTTTGGGTCGAAAGAATAAACTTTTATGTTCCCTTTTGGACAGCAATAAAAATTCTTTCTACTGGTTTAAAAGCATTGTAAAGCTTAGAAACTGTCATGAGATGTTAATCCGTTCCAAGTCATCAAAATACCATAAACAATAGTTGAAACCTTTTTAAAAAATGTTTAAATAGCCTGCTTGATGTTTAATATATCCATTTACACTTCACTCGTACAGATTTCCAAACACAAAGTTGTAGAGTAGTTTCGTAACAAGCCTCGCCGTACTTGATAAAATTGAGGTAACAATATTTATTTTAAGATAACTAGTGAAAGACGCGTGAAATTTGATAATAATTACTTAAGTAATTATCTTATCTAGCACCTTCAGCTCCACCCACTACAGCGTTTAGTACATTTGGGTCAATTCTCGGAGTTTGTCAAAACATCACGTTAAGATAAGTTTTTTATTCTACGTAAATACTAGTAAACATTGCTCAAGGCTTTTGGTTTTTAAGTATGCAGCTGACACATTTATGTAACTCTATCACGAAGAGCGCATGTACTTTTCTAATAACACAGTCCAGCCACTTTGAGCCGCATTTTTACTTTTTGCTAAAAACCGCATAACAGAGTAGTCAGAGATCCTATTCATAGACAGACATTCTGTTTTCCATTTTCCTGAAATCAAGACATTACGTGCTGAGTGACGGAAGAAATCTCTTGCTTGAGAATATATAATAATTTGAAATCGAACCCATAATCGTCGCGTTAATAGTCAGACGCTGTCCCACTGCCTCTATTCTACTCTATTGTATTGGTATACCTATACGTAAATTATGGATAATATTCGACTCCTCAGGCTATTAACGACTTCCAAAAATTTGGTCATTATAAACCGATCTAAAATGACTTCATAATGATATTTTAAATGAATAAATGAATAGCCGTTACATAAAAACATATTTTTGCATAAATCAATACAAAAATGAAACCTTTCATTTTCAGTTTATTAAGCATGTAGGAGTCTCATGCATTTGTTTTTCTATTTTATTCCCAGAGATATAACGGATATACTATTATATATTGGATCTATGCAACGTGAAGCCTCACAATAACCTAACCCAATACGGTATCCTTTAATATGAGGATTTATTGTAAACTGTTGATCTGGTATAGTTATTTATTATACCTTGATATCCATGATGTTATTTTTACTAACTACCAAGCTAAAAATGCTCCTACAATTTTTATGGTTTGAGCCTTGACTGCTTTACTGTAAAACATAAAATTAAATGTAAAAAATAAATATTAAAAAGGAAGGATACCAATTTAGTTATAAATCCATACTTATATTATAAATGCGAATGTCTGTGTGTTTGTCTGTCACGCTTTCACGGCTAATCTACTGGTCCGATTTGGATGAAATTTAGAATGAAAGTAGTAAAAACGACTGGGTCTAACATAGGCTACTTAATTTTCAAAAATCAACCTCTAAAGGGTTGAAATAAGGGATGAAACTTTATATGTAAAATCTACACCGCTTGACCGATTGTGACAAATTTTGGCATATTTATAGTTGATAATCTAAGGTTAAACATAGACTACTTTATTTTTCAAAAATCCACCACCGAGGGGTACACTATACCGAAACAGCCACGTAGATCACGCGGCGAAGCCGTGAGCGGGCCGCTAGTGTTATATATATTTGTATCTATAATAATTTCATCCTTCATTATATCATTTATAGTCTATTAACAATAATAACGATTAGTGCAAATTAATATTAAAGTATATATTTCAAGATTTTTTTAATTTAATTATATGATCATTATAAACTATGAAATATGTCAAAGGAAAAACTTGGCCGCTCTTAACGATAAATAGGTCAGTGATTACAAAATATGGTATCCAAAGGTGAGTAAAATTTGGTACAGTTATCGTTTATATAGTAAAAATATATTAAATACAATAAATATTAACACACTAGTATGCGTAGTTTACGAATCAACAGGGCTGCTAGTACTGTAATATTTTATAGTATAATAATTGATACAAGTTTGGAAGTTACATTGTTATATGTACGTTAGATAATAATTCACACGAGAAAGATTTACGTAAGGATGAATAGAAAAAAGTATTGAACCAGATTTACTTCTCACGCTACTCTCTAGTGCAGTGACTAATCTCTGGCACAAAGCTCTCAATGTCTTGTGTACTATAGGGAAAACGAAAGCGAAACTTTAGTGCAACAAGTGTCATGTAGTAATGAGGTTATAATCAGCCTTTCCGGCGTCGCATCCGGCGCTTTCTTTATTTACCTACTAGTGATAGAAGTTTGATCTAAACAGAAGCTTGTTTATTTTACTATATTCTACGTCTAAAATTCTTATATTGGAACCGCCCTATGACTGAAATATTGGCTACGTAACATTAATTATTTTATCAATTAGCAGCATTTCTACAACAAAACCAGTAGTCTGATATTAATAAACATTTCCAATGCTATTATAACTTTGTTATAACGCATCAAATTTTATAACGATCAATATAAATCAAAACTGCTGTTTTTATTTTGGAAATCAAATCTTCTTTTATTACTTTTTCATTATCGTGCATTCGAATTGACGTATATTGTTGAAATATTTGCGTATAACCTTTCGATACCGGTTATACCATATTCTGAGCCGTAAAAACGCATATATATTCATTTTTTTTATAAAAGGATTTTTGCTAAAAACCTGTCTAATATATCACAGTGTGTCTCATATTAATATATAAAGATTAACCTTAAATATTTTAGACTGCATAAAATAGACAAACAATGATGTATAAGCTCTACATTGTTAAAGAATTTGGATAGTTTCATCTAGTATCCATCTAGTTGTAAATTAAAAAAATATATGTACACAAACGTAACTATCAAATTATGCGCTTATTGGTTATTACTATGGTTAACTATTAAACATTACAAAAACCAGCTTTACGCTTTTCTAGAATAGAGGTATAGGCTAGAGGTATTGGAAACCTGGCAGACATTGCACTCCGCTTTGCGTTCGAGACATTGTATTGAGTGGCGGAACTCAACGCCTCTCGTACTAACTCGTATTTGTATACTATGGATACTACAAACTGTTTTTTCTTAGACTACATCATTAATAACTTAATTGTAATATTTTTTTGTTTCTTTTTACTCTAGGATGGAATCCGGTTCCTGAGGGACACAGTCCATCATCAAATTCAACGCTAGCGAACCAAAGGTCTATAATTAGGAATAATTTATTTTTTGTTTGTAGATTAATGTTAATAATAAGAGATTACCATTTGAAAAAAAAAGGATAAGGTAAATATTTCTTCACTACATCATTATTTAAACTACTATATCCTAATATAAATACATATTTTGTTTTTGTATTAGTATTTTTGTTTAGATAAAAATGATAGAATACAAACTTTAATTTTGTGCTTAATGTATCTTATGACGTGGATCTGGTCCGATTTCATTGATAAATAGTTTTTCAATCACTAAATTCCTGAGCGCTTAATTAGTATTCAATCTGACTATCAAATTGATTCCTGTCCGTTGAATTTACCAGTTGTCCGTTACAACGTGGACTGAGTCCGATTTTACATTTTTCGTTAAAATGTTAGTGTCGTGACGTGACGTACGTAAATGCTTTTTATCATTTAAAATTCATGTATTGTTTATTGTTTATTAATGCTGACTCAAAAATAAGAAACGATCTACATCGAGTTTAATTAATATAGTTTAAAATTATATCATACAACGTATCAACAATACTCTTAAAGATTTTTTTAAGTTAACGGAACGTATCAGACGTGCACAATGAGGCCGCAAAGACTCACCACCCGTCGAGTAATCATAATTTCATTCCTTACTTAATTACAAGTTTTGTTTTTTACCGTAAATTACAGAACATTTCCAAGTTCCGTAGATATTGCAGCAATAGCTTCAAGCAATTTTTCTCAAACAGAATAGTCACTCATACACGATCGCGGCTTTATAGCCTATCGATGCACGCAATCCAAAACAAAAAATAACACGGTTTACACACTGAGTCAATGAAGTTTCCAATACCAGTATATTCTTATGGGCCACACAAAACTCAAACAAATTGTAAATTTTAGAACAAATCACTTAAAAGTTTCGACACCGACTATATTCGACACGGAAAAGTTTGTTGACAGATAACTTGCGCAGACGAACAAGCAAGACGTTCAGACTGCTCTCGCGCATATTTCAGTGTGAAGTCGGCCGCAGACAGCGCCGCGTTCGACTCTACTCGGTAGCGCTCGGCATCACTCGAAAAGAATGTGCGGCACGCAAACTGAGCCAGAGGCTACAAGTTCTGCCGGTAGGTACTGATTCTGATCTACGTGGCGTTTGCTTCACATCACATACTTAAAATATAATTAAATTGCAACGATCGCTATATCAACGCTATAATGTACTAAGATCAGGTTCTGTCCAAAGTCGGCATTAAGTCAACGGGAAAGTACAGTTAGGTGCAAGCGCGGGAATGCGTGAGCGAGGTCACGGAACTAGTTGTAAAATGACATGTCTTCCAAAGAAACAAATTTTTGCTATAAAATAAGCACAATGCAACCCACTGAATTCTTTTATTTTGCACAGTACGCGATTTCAAGTCTTCAGAAATTGTGCTAGCGGGTGGATCTGAGCGAAAATATGTTTTTCGAATAAAACCTTAATAACTATTCTTTTGCAAGATTTTGAAATGATAAATTTTTTCTTATTTTTTTTAAGAAAAGCCGTAACTATATTCCAAAACAACATCACTTCAAGATACGATGTATATCAAAAGTAATGTTTGTCACACAGAGTCCTTTTTATACTGGCCCTGATTCTGTATGGATAATTAATGAGTACTATTGTTTCTTTGGCAAACTAAAATAAAGAGTGAATAATTGACAGTAAAGGTGTTAAAGATGAGAATTTCTCTTCATTCACGTCAGCAATTAATACTAACACCGATAAGGTTAATGAACACTTTTTATCCTACATTATATTTTGATTTTTTACTATTGTATAAATTAATATTCAAGTTAGTCGTCGAATGCGGATCTGCGACTTTTGCGGGTCATTGACGCATCAACACCCACTCAATTCCTGAATAAAGAACCTTTAAACAGCCTAAATTCCAGTCGGGCTAAATCGGCAATAGATGGAGTTCCACTGTCATGACTGTACTTCGAAAGTTGTGTATAAACTCTAGCCCTTTCAAACAATCCGACATACATATGTTTATATAGCGAATAATGAAGATTATACATCAAAACTTAGATTTCTTTTAGGCTGCTTGTCGCCATTTATTATGTACCTTCTCAAAGTTCTTTTAAAGAATAATAGTAGGCGAAAATTCGCATAGTACTGTTTTATCGCTAAATTACCACTTTATTTATGTTCACTTAGAGTTTTTGTACCATAACATTAAATAATAAATTAATTACTTCTAAATAAAATAAACAACAATCATTTTTATCACTAATCATTTTAAACATAATTCATAATTGTCTTGAATAAATGAATTCATGTAAAATGTTATTGAATTTTTTACTCCTAACCATTTTAATTTCAACCTACAATTCATTGTAAACTGGCAACAAACACAGATTGCTATACCTTTTTTGTGATGCAAATAAGTCGTAAGATTTAGTCATAAAAATAACAAAATATAATGAGCATTTACCTTTTAATTTGTTTTGTTTCGGTAATTTTTATTTAATAATAAGCAAGTAGTTTTAAGCAGCACGAGTGAAATTTAAAAGATGCAAATGATAAGTTTGACACTGATGTCAAATCGTATTTGTTTTTATTTATTTTTTTACTCTAGAGACTATACTGAAACGTTCGGAACGCTCTATTTACGTTTACTTTTGAGGCTCCACATTAAAGACTTGTGTTCACAAAAACATAGTTGTTTGGTAAGGCGACTTTTTTACCTGTTACCAAATCTATTTGACCAAACACGTGCAGTTGAGCTTTTTTCGTTTTAACTGACCCTTATTATGAAAAATATTAAAGTATATTTTAGCTTTGGCTTAAAAAAGTTGGTATATTATATTTAGAATATCTTTCAAATTATCTTTTCTTGCGTTTAAAGACAAGGCTAAACAACTTTATAACAAATAAAAATACTTCAACAGATATTTCTTAGAATTCAACCAGTGTGCATAATACCATATTGCATCATGATGCTTGGCTATGAGATTAAATTCATACAAAAGAACGGATGTTGTGCGAACAGAACAAGCGTAATCGTACAAAGTGAACTTCCGTTGTGTCCATAGTAATACGTAT
This sequence comes from Dryas iulia moderata, assembly GCA_019049465.1. Classification (NCBI taxonomy): domain Eukaryota; kingdom Metazoa; phylum Arthropoda; class Insecta; order Lepidoptera; family Nymphalidae; genus Dryas; species Dryas iulia. Next base: position 7,264,182 of record CM032431.1, read on the forward strand.
TTTAAAAATCCGGTACCTTACAAAACATTACGCTACTATACTATATATAGGTATGTACAATACCTGCGTTATGTGTTTAAAATGAAGAAAACGTGCATATTTTAAATATTCATTTAGTTATTTAAAGAAAGAAGCAACAAACAGCTTCACTTTTCCCATATAGCAAGGTAGATAGAGAATTTACTTTTCACTTAAATTTTTTCTGACTAGATCGATGTGTCAATCGATCGATGGTATCGATTTTAATTGTTTATTTACTAGTATATAAACAATTAAAATCTATTATAAGTCTATCTCGTTACCTACTAGTATAATGCATTAAGATATATGTTTACACGTTTATAAGATGTATATATTACCTTAAGAATAATAATTTTACGTTTATTGTTTTTATTAGACTTAGAATTTCAGGTATTCTTATATAAAATTTTAAGGCAAAAATTCTTCTGACATAGGTATTCGTATTTACAAATGGGTACGTTATGTCCTTTAATATGGACAAGTACTACATTTTTACTGTACCTGAATATTTTAAGTATGATAAATATTTAATATTCTGATAGAAAGAAATACTTTTATAAAAGTATATTTTGTTTGTTTACATGTGCAAATATGTATAGTTTACATGCAAAGGTACGTACGTATGTTATACATATATAACATACACACATATTGACAATCGCAAAAATTTTAATTACGCGCTAAAGTTACAAATCAAGTTCTCAACTCTTAGGGATTTTTGGTGTGAGTCAGATATGAGTCATCAGCTTTAGCGCAGCAAAGAAAGCCTTTATAGACGGCATTCTTGCGCGCACTGATATAGCCGAAGAATCCTATTGTGATCGCTGAACGGTTTATGACCTTATCTACTTAAACTGTTGAAATATTTAAAAATATTATCAACATTAAAAGTTGTGATTCATTAACAATACAGTTTAAATGTAAAAATATTGAGGACAAGAATGTCAATAAAATTCAGTAAAACAATAAAAAAATAAAACAAAAAAAAGTAACTTCTCGCATTTTTCCGTATAGCAGGATCAGTCAGTCAGCCTAATGACAAAACACGCTGTTCTCCATTTTCCACCTGAAAATCGAGACATTGCGTTTTAAGTGATTAAATTAAACGCCGTGCTCTATCTACATACCAGAGAAAAGAAATAAGAATGTATAATCTTTCCCTCGAGTGGGAATCGAACCCACAACCATCACGTTTATAGACGGTTTTCCACTGCGCCACGATGGCCTCAAAAGATATTAATTTCTCAAACAATCATAACTTATTTTAACAGTCCCAATGCGTAACAGGTGCTAAAATAACAGGTATTCGAGGAAAATCGCGTGCGCAGATACAAAAAACGAGTCGGCGCGGGCCCGGGCGCCTCCATCAGTGAAATCGTAGAAAGCAGAACTTAGGAGGGGACGTCCACACGCACTGTTGGTTCTAGCCAATAATATAATATTATGTTCGCTATTCACAAGACAAGCGAATTCTTATTGATTAGGTAAATGACTTGAATAATACATTTGATACGTGCCTAATGCCTGAATAAGCAAAAATATCCCTAATTAAAGATTGAATTAATATTGGCCCCACTTGGATGTCATGTTAAAAAAAACACACACATTTATTGCCATAAGAGAAAGAAAAAACAAAAGATAAAGTATAAACGTATGACGTAACATAAAATATTACTAAATAAACCTGGAAATCACTTTGTTGTGGTGTTGAATTTGTAAAAATAAATTGAAGTTTTGTTTGTTTATCGCAAATATTATTGCAGTTTTGCGCGTTCCCTTTAAGTAGAAACGTAGATCAAATCATATGAGACATACTTATAAGTGTGTACATATAATTTTATAAACTTCATATTCTCATGTCGAATAGGTTAAATAATTAAGACTAGTTACATATTATGAAAATGTGAATCTTATAATTTTAAACAAAGAAGTAACGAAACATAGTATAGTAAACTATCTGCAATCGTGTTTTATCAAGCGCTGTACGCCTAACTTTGCATAATATGTGAATTTGCGTAAACACACGATCGCTGTTCCACATGACAAGCGGCTACCCATAAATTATCTAGTGGTTACGAAAAAGCGTAGCGTATTTTACGTCAACGTGAAAAAGTATGACCTAAAGTAAAGTACAGTACATTATATGAGTACAACACATTATTCCGTACATTCATTTAAAAGCATATAAAGAGATACAGGTAGTTAAGTTTAGTTTGAAGTTAGAAAATTAACATATATTAAAACAACTCACATTCAGCCCCACAAATCTTTATAAGGAAACATTGCTACTTGTTGACTAACATAAGATACGGTTGCAGAAGAATGAGAAAATGCAAAAAAAACATATAGGAACGTCGATTGGAAACTTAGTTTGTGAAATACACAAGACCTGTGTTTCATTCTATTAAGATTTTAAAATATAGCTCACACGAATAAATTCACAGGAATTTCTTTTTGGCTTAGATAATTACTTAATTTGAATTTCTAACTTTAACAATTCACCTAAGTTCACACAATTCCTAGATAAGATGTTACATCTTATATATAAGATTTGAATGAAACAACGTATGCAGTAACGGTGTTCATTTACATTGTATATTTAACAGTATAAATTTTTAATTTTACCCTATTTTATTTAAATGAATATAAATGTATAAGTAAATAGATATTTTTTTATTATTATTAATTTTCGGTGGAGTAACGAAATGAGAGTATGGAGGAGAAATCTAAACTCTAAATCGATTTCGGTGAATTTTCTCGGGGCGATAGTGAATGACACGAACGTAGGCTACCTATTTTTTTCCTCCTCTAAATCCAACCTCAGTGGAACTGAATATGAGATGAAAAGTGTAAAAAATGGTAATATCATTTCTTCTTGACCAGATCCTGCACGGACTTCAAAACCTCACTCTTATCGTGGAATGAGACAAGCACAGAAAAATATAATAATATTTAATTATTAATTATGTTCTGATAAAATAGACACATGCCTAAACTAAATCATCTTTGCAAACTAAGAGATTTTAACGAAAAAGTAATATGATATACTAGTTTATATTACCTAGCATTGCCAAGTTGCAAAACAAGCTCATGACGCGCACACGCAAACAATATCACAGTGTTGCATATTTATGTAAGCAATGCTTGAAATATTGAGATATATGTACTTCCAAGTTCCCTTACCGTGCTTGCCAAGTCTGATCTCAACATATTATTTACTTGAACGTAATTTTGATATTGATATCATAGTTTTAAATTGTAAGTGGAACAAGGACTATTTTTATACAAAATCGATTAAATAAATCCAAGCTTTAGTGGCCAGTCGTGGCCCAGTGGCGTAAGCGTGTGACTGTAAACGACTGGTTGTGAGTTCGATTCCCAATCGAGGGGTGGAAATTATATTTCCATTTTCTTTGCTCTGGTGTCGAGGTAAAGTGAGGCGTTAAGTTCTGCCACCTAACACGCAAGCCTCCGAATTCGGTGGAAAGTGGGGAACGGAATGTCTTAACACTAGGTTCCCTCTGCCTACCCTGCTGTGTGCGGGATACAGCGTAAAGCTAAATCAAAACTTAAAAAGTTTTCTACAAATTGATTTATTGAAATTGTATTGGCAAGTCGATTCAGTAAACAGAGGTAATGAGCTAAAGCTGTTACATTTTTTTTCGAGCTCTTTTACAGCAATTGATATTTTTCATACCAAAAAATATCTGTTTTTATATGAAGTAGGTACCAGTCGGAGTAGCTAAGCGACGCAGTATTTTGCTATGAATAAATATAATTCTAAAAATGTAATAACCGCCAAATAATGGCTCTCAGAACAACTGAAGACCAAGTAGTGAGATGCGCAAATAATATACACAGGTTTTAAGGTGTTACTGCTGACAGGTCTGTATGCTGTGATCTAGCCGAGTTTATTATGAATATAAGTATACTAATATTAGTGCATCCTTGAGCGCTCAGATTTAAATTAATAATAATAAATATTGGCGTAATTTATTAAGCAATAAAGTGGCGCAAATTGTTATTACATTATTTCTGCTTTATTTTCTTCTTGTTCTTACTCTAGTTCTCTTTCAGACCAGTAACATAATATGTGACTTTATATGTACTTAACATAACATTATTATGTACTTACTACTTGACGCACACATTGAAGTGCATAAGTTTTAAAGCGAAGGATCTTTTAACGGAGTAGTATTTGGATATTTTTTTATAAATAGTTATGTGATATATACTTATATCCGTATATTTTTTTAATAAATGTAAGTTTGACAATATATTGTTAATAATCCATTCTTTCGAATATTAATTAACCTTTAACTATTCCCATTTCATTTATAATGATATTGCGAACTGTTGTATTAATGGTCAGTCAGTCTTATACAAATTATTGTAAGGTGTTATATTGCGTAATATTCCTCTTTTTTAGTAAATAGAAACTTAATAGACAAATTTAAACAACGACGTTCACCATATGGATCGTGGAACTCTATCAATACGCGGATTTGTAGGATCTTTTATTCACGTGTCATACAAGTATAGAATGGCCTACCAGCGGCAATGTTTCCAAGTCGATAGGTATCTTCATAAAGCGAGTCTATCTGCACCTCAAATGCTATCAACGCACTTGAATCTCCTCTGGTGTAACACGAGGTTGTGGACTGCGGTGGTCACCTAACATCTAGTGACCTGAACGATTGTTGTGTACTTTGCCCTTACTAAAAAAAAGGACCAAAGGAAGTTTGATCAAGTAAGTTTAGCCACGACGTCCTCTCAAACATCGATAACGTTTCTTTATTAACGGTAATTATTACTCACTATACTTGTATTATATAAGCTCGTTAAGCTTTTTATACTTGTCTTGCAATAATTATATAAAAAATAGACGAAACGATATGCAAACAATTTCCGCTCCGGAAGTGAGGGGATTGTAACAAGCGAGTAGAATTTACTAATTTTACGTATGTACAAATAGAAAATGATTCTTTGCTACTTATTGTCCACCACTTTATTTGCATGCTATATAGAACTTGAAAGTTAAATTCAATATCAACTACCCAGATTCAGTTAATCTCTTCACTAACTATGTTGAGATAATAAAACTGTGTGTTCTACCCTTGTACCCTTTCATACGGTTTCTAATAGTTGATATAAATAAATAACTATCTGAGCAAATAGCATGTATACGAAAAAATCTGGTAGTTAATATAACATATTTTGGCTATATCTTAATTCAAGTGTACTTTTAACAGGTTGTATAGCTAAACAAATCAAATGATCAGAGATTTTTATATATACATAAACATTAGTAGTTTACATACTAGGTTACATTCTCTGGGCTGCTAACATTTGATTTAAAAGAACTCTTAAGATTTTGAACATATTGTGGAAAAATAACACAAGTATAGTAGTTTTATTATTGTTCGACATTCGTTTTCTAAAAAATAGCATATTCTTAATTATTTACTAAACTTAGCAAATGGAGGGTTAAATCAATATTAAGACCACAATCCTTGGGCCACTTTCGATCGACTTAATACCTGTATATATAAAAGAAAATATGTTGTAAAAGACAAATCTATACAATCTCCGCAACATCTTTATGGAGTACATTAAGTTGAAAGTTTATTGGAATTCTATATCAAAACGCCTTGAATCTATTCTATACTACTATATTTGTTTTTCATTTACAAGTCAATTTTATCAATTTGTATGCTAGTGCGTGAACACAAGGCAAAGTTTTATGTTATGAAATATCCAATAAACAAAATAACCTGGTTATACTTCATAAATACAGTCCCGGATTCATTATTCACTACTTTATGTTCGATTTACATAAAAAATTGTGGCAATTCGACTTTTTTCTTTGATTACCCGACAGACGATGTCTGCCGGGTATGAATCGGGAAACTTAGCTATGGATAAAGTTTTTCTAAAAGATAAGAGTTCATTTTTTTTCATCTTTATAGAAAATAATATTGTGCCTATTTTCGGGTGCGTAATTACTCGGAATTAACTATGACATTATTTTTGAACAAATACTAAAAAACTCATTGCATAAAAACTTTAAACTACACTCTATCTTTATATTTTTTATACAATAAAAATTAAAAATAGCACCTTCACGTTTTTTCGAGCATATCATGGTTATCAAAGACTAGTGTCAAACACTGCGTCCTTCACTTTCCACTCGAAGTTATTTTTCATTGTGTGTTAAGGGCGAAATTTAACGCCGCATTTTGCCTTAGGTGCCAAAGAAAATTATATATAATATTTCCCAAGAGTGGAAATCGAAACCATAACCATCGCGTTTACAGTCAAATTAAGCCTAATTGCTCCACGATGGCCTCAAACTTAAAATTAAATAATTTTCCAGTTGTTTATATTTTTTTAATAAATATTGTAATCTATAAATATATACTGATAGATGTTGATATGAGCTCAAATGTTTAGTTTTAAATTTGATTAGTTTTAAATTTGATTGAAATGTTATAAGGATCAGCGCTTTTATCCTTCTACAAATTATTATAAATTTAAAGAAGCGTATTAAAAAACATAAGCGACATGAGTAAAACCGCTCTCAAGTTATAGCGTGATCAGTGGGAATAGGGATTCATTTTTATATAGTTACATAAAACACACATTAAATGTAAAATATGAGTTCATATAAAGAATTTCAACACAGTACCTACTTATATTTTTATTCTTGTGTTACAGGCAGAGAGAATTTCAGTTGTTAACTTTTGTCTATTGCGTGCAAAACCACTCATCATAACAGGATATTTTTTAATTCTCTCGGTTAAAAATCCTGTTAGCTTGAGTACCATGAACTCATATCCTATATATATTATTATAGAAAAGTAATTATTACTTACGTGTACATAACAATAGTGGTTTGGCAATATTGAGCTTGGAGTAACCTTCACAATCAAATTTAGTGATTTGGCATTTTAAGTAATTACCTTTGATCTGATGACAATAAACGTGTAGGCGAACGGCGAAATAATGTGGGCGGGCTTCGTCTGTCATCCAGGACACTTGTTTCGATATTACGTCATACAAGACTCATAAAAAGTATAAATTATGATATAGATATTTTTAGTTGTTTCAATCAAATCCATATACATTATATTATATATATCTATATATACCTAACAGTGGTAAAAGGTATTTCAAATGTTTGTAACCTGTAATTTCTTTAATTTCTTTTTTTTTTAGCTTCACCTAGTGTTAAGACCTCCGTTCCCCACTTTAATAATTTAATTTTTACCAAAAAAATATTTCTGAAATATCAATTTTTCACAAATATATTAAATAATATTTTGGCTTAACAATTGAAGACTTTCTGTTTCTAAACTGTTAATCTTATCTCTTTAGTTTTATTTTCTTGATTTTGAACTGACCAATCTACGTATATCGTGTCTTTTCTATTTAACGTGATATTAGCAAAGTAAATTGTGCTCAACTAGCATGCCTAAAATCCATAAAACAAAAAAAAAACAGCATAGAATAGTACATAATAGGCATGTTCTAATTAATATAAATAGAACAGTAATAAGTATATATAAATTGGTTAAAAAATATCCACAGCTTGTTTTAGATTTCCCATTGGAAATATTTAAAATAGTAAAATTGTAATTTTTACATTTCAAAAGAGCAACTGTTGAGTTTCTTGCCGGCTTTTCTCAGCAGAACTGCCTTCCGAATCGGTGGTAGCTTTGTGTTCATCGATTTTTCATCGATAGTTCATCGATCGACTATTGAAAAGTGCTTGAAAAAGTCTATTTGAATAAAGATATTTTGAATTTTTAATTATAAATAATTTCTTAAGTTGACCGTTTTAGATTTGAATGTTATTAACATCATAATTTGCAACTTATTATGATCATTAAAATTATTTTTTTTATTGATCACGTCATTTTCTACAATCAATCTAATATAATCGATTAGCACAAAAAACTTAGTAAGAAAGGTCAGTAAAGAGTGGGAACATCATGCTTAATTGAACACCAGATGCATTATTATAAAACGTAATGAAACCAATTTGAGGCCGTCCAGGCGCAGACGCTGCATCAGAATGCAAACGCAATAGTCGTGGGTTCAATTCCCAATCAGGGACATGTTTATACAATTTCTCTGCTCTGCTCTAGTACCTCTACAAAGCACGACGTAAAATTTAATATCTCAATTTCAGATGCAAATTGGAGAACGAAGTGTCTTGACACTGGGTTATCTCTGTCTATCCTGCTGGGATGGAAAAACTTGAAACTGCTCATTAAAACTCATTTCTTGGGAATAATTTACCAATCATCCCCTCAACGTACAGGATACCCCAACGATGTGGTTTGAATAAACAAACTGTGAAAACCTATCTCTATTAGAATTAGAATGTTTGTCTATATGCAAAAAAATAAAATTGAATGCCTGTGTGTAATATTTAAGTTACCGTTTTTTACTAATTAGATATTTATGTATATTTGTTATGTGCACCGTGTGTAAATAACATTTAGGTATATATTTTTTGCCTTACTATTTGTTCCGGCTAATCCTTAGATCGAATTTGAAGGGACTTCAAAGGCAGACAGTTGATGTGATGAGGAGTAAAATTATAACTTTTTTTAAATTCAACTTTGATAAATTCACGAGCACACCTAATAGTATATATGTGAGGGGTATAAAAGCAAAGACGCTTCAGTTCAAAAATGCATTTTTTAACTGAGTATACGAAATTATAGAGCTCACAAAGGGCTACACTATATTATGAGAGGCAAGTTGTAAATCCACCGCGGTTCTATAAAAAAAGCACTTAGAAAATAACAGCTTCGATCCAAAAAAATTACGAGCAAATACGCCACAGTCACAATCAACCAATTAAAAATCGCAATTTCAAAATATCTAAGATGGCGCATCTATCATTTTTCGTAGTAAGTCGATTGTATTTTAGGTATTTTGTGACTGAAGCGCCTTTGCTTTTATACATGATAATATATTACAAACATTCACCTAATAGAGATTTGAGTCCAGAGCCATCACATACACTCTAGTCTGATGGTGAAATATACAAAGCTATCAGATATAAAGTATTATATAAAATTTACGTAACACTTTTACAGAAGTGTCATCAACCTCTATATCTGAATATGCGAATGTATTCGATACAATCTGAATCACGATTCCATGCTCGCATAGCCACAGCGACGAAAGCTTCGTAGATAGGTACTCACCTACTAAACACACGAAAACCACACGTGTTCTGTTACAACCATTGAGGTTTATAAAATAGGTAGCTTGTGCAACGTAATATTCTGTTTGCGAGAAAAATTGTCACGTTAATATTTTATTATATTTAATTGTTGACATATGTGTAATGTTCACGTATTTTCTATCGCTTTTTAATAAATAAACCGTATAATATAACATTTTAATTGCTATAAATAGTAATAAAAATAGAAATAATCGAATGAGTAGTTAATTGTAAGTTTTTTAAAAAAATTGCCAAATGCAATGCAAAACTTTAGAGGGGGGAAACAATGCTTATAATAGCCGAGAGAGAGAGTTACACGGGTACTCTTCCGGCCCATTAGCATTGAATGGCGACGCGTGCGCAAGGCGCGTGTATCATTGTCGCGAGCCGCCATCAAACCCACACTGAATCAATCTTATTCCTCTCCGTGTAACGTATTGTTCTCGATTAAATGTAATGACCACATTTAATACGAACTTTTCATTCCATCGATATAGCCGCTGGAGTTAAGGTCAAAGGCGTGAAATAAAAGATTACATCTCATTACACGTTTTGAATGCCTCGACTTTTCCTGTGACGAAATTTTATCAGACACGCATGCGAATGCATTTCTCTTCGTGGCTTTTATAAACCTTAATTTACATTTACAGTACATAAGGATTATATAAGAAAGGATTTTTATAATAGTGACGCCATTAACAAAGACGTTCTCGTTCTCAACTTAAAATGTTAAATAGGAGGCTAGCGCATACGTATATTTTTGTAGGTATAACAAAATGTAATAAAAAAACTTACCGGTAACTCCAGGTATTCGCTGATGGTGTACTTCGCAGCACCTCGCCTGATGTCAGCTAGAGCAGCAAAATGTTCATCACGGCGGATTTTCCGTCGCAACAACGCTCTTGCGTAAGGATATGCCGACAAATATTCACCATATGCATCAAGCAATTCACCCATGAAAAGCTGTCTTAATAATATAGTACTTTCGTTCAGATCAGCACCAGCCGGCGGGGATGGCAATTCACGACGTTTTACTGACTCAGGAATAATCTTAGGATTAAATGAGCTCACTCCACTGGTGGACTCGCAAGACGTATAGGCACCAGTAGAATCGCTCGAACCACACTTTGAGAATGGAAACACAGATGAAGTACTTTTATCACTACTTGCTGAACTTTGTCGAGTGGTACTGGACTTTTCGTAATAATCTGGATATTGAAGTTCTGATTGACATTCAGTTGAAGGCGACGATTCCTCTGCAGCAATATTGTTATAAACTGTATTTTTTATACAATCATACAAATCTTCTATCGATTCATACGGCGTTATACTTCCACAAGATTCATCTTCATCATTCCGTAATGTTTCATATATATCTTCATTACGCCGTTTAACTATAGGTGTCAAGGCGGAATCAGATCGACTTCGCTTCACATTTGGAACTTGATCATATCCAAAATCTGCTGGGTTTAGAAAATCCCATCTGACATTCGACCACACGTTATCAGTAAGATCTGCTGATATCCGATGATCGGCACAACACTGTCCGCCACTTCTTATTGTAACAGTGGTTATGTTGTCACTACTCTCTATAATAGAGCCATCTGCAATCGATTCACAACTGTCAACTGGAATGTCAACAACTACTCTGCGCAGCGCCGAACATACAGAAGAGGTACTAGAACGATTATCGTCGTCCAATTTATTATTAATAAGATTTTCATCATTACAATCAGAGTTCGTAATTACAGAAGACAAATCTATATCATGTTGTGACAGTATGCCTTCCTGGATTAATTCTGTGAGTATGCTTTTAGAATGATCTTCAGTCACACCTTCAAGATTTTTGGTTTCGAGTTCCTTTCTACAATTTTCATCGTCTGTTTTAGTTTTTATTAAGCCAGAATCTATATATTTTCTCATTCGCTGTGTTAGAGCTTCACTTGCTTCGGAAACGGATTCTAAATAGTAGAAAAGAAGATGATACTCTTCTTTATTAATAACCGAAGCACGCAGTAGTGGTTTTCCGAAAAGTTCCAGTGCGGAAAACAACGTTGACGCTGAAAAAAGCAAAAGAATACCTATTTTATTCAATTACAAAGTAGCGATACTGTAAAAAAAAGAAAAATGATATACAATTATCTTATATGTTAAGTTTCAAGTTATAATTTTTTCAGGTAATGCAGTTGTTGACACATTTTATATATTTTTTGGTATTTAATTTATTTATAATATTAACAGATTTGTTATTATATCATATAAGTACATATACTTGTTTAATTGTTGTATGGTGGCATTAGTTACTATGTAATGTAGGTCGTATGTTAATAAACATGCTGTAACACAGCACTGGCCCTAAACAGACCCACAGCCCACTATGGAAAAAACATAACTAAACAGACGGTACTAATCAATATGAGAGTCACGGTAGCTGCATTAGGTTTGCATACAAGTCGTTTCTGCGAAAGATTACCGGACAATGGCGCGCGTTTCATTATTGCCAAACAGCTTTCTACAAACATCGCTTGGTTGCCGCCTGAATACTCAATACGCTGTACACTGTACGCTGAGATAATCAACGATAAGAAAGTAAAACAAATAACAGTTGAACCTAGATAGGCATAAGTCTTGTGTAACTGAGACGTTAATTGATATTTAACCATTTAACAAACCAATTAACAAGTGTAATGATTTTGTTAGCTAAGTAATTAGCGTGTTGAAATTAATTTGCTAGAAATCACTACCGTACCTATTCACATGTGTAATCTTATTTAATGTGTCAACAATTTATCATTATTGAAATAATATATGCGGGTATATATTTTCACGGATAGCAGATTAGAGTTAACATAATTGTCATAATTATTATTTACCATAAATCTTTTCCCACGCAAGGAAAACTTCGAGATCTTTCCCATCCCATTGCGGTGGTTCGTGTTCAACTACCAGCACTTCCCCTTCTAATGACATTGCGGATGCTCGCGGTTCGACCGGTGCTTTTGAACCTCCTAGGAATAGTAGAGCCGTTGGTGGTGCAACAGTCATAGTAGGAGGTGGTAAAGGTTCTGATAATGGTAGAGTAAAGGGAGCTGATAGAGGTCCAGTTGGTAATCCAGCTAGAACTACTCCTACTTCATGAAGAGTTTCACAGACGACCTCTGCAACTGTGCTATGGCCCCATACTGTCACCTGAAACAAGAGCAAGACTGGAGTTATTCTTTGTTTTTTGTTTTTTTCTCATTATGGTTTTATGTTGCATAATTGGGGCTACGCAGGTAAAGTAAGTTTTATCATAGAAAGCATATTTAAAAAAAATGTCTGAAATGTTTATGGCTAACTGCACATTAAACATTTAAACTTCTCATGATGTGATAACATCTTAAGTAGAAGTTTATTTGCCAAAAGATTCATGACGTCATATTCTTTCTTATCAACTTTTAAAATATGCAGACAGTAAATTTGTTTTATTACGTGTATATAATATGCTTTATTATGCTAGTAGACAAAATTTATCTACAGTGTATTGACGTGTCGTGTTCTCCTTAAGATTTCTCGAAACTAATCTGCTGTGGGCATCAACAGTCGACATAAAATACAAAAGTGCGGCCACTAGAAACGTAATATTTCTTAGAAGTAGCATTTGTGTTATCTTTCAGGAACGTCAAACATTTAAATAATTTCAAATGGATTTTAAACAATACGATTATGTATGTGATTAGAGCTATTTACAAATCACAATAGAAAAAAAAGTTGTATTATTGGTTGAGCATACATCGTTTTTTTGACACTGAATATTTTATTTAGTAGGCATTTAGCAATCTTAAATTGTTGTTATAAGTATTTCAGTAATATTTAACTAAATCATTTGAGATTAAATATGTAATATATTTTACGACAAACAATTTTATTTCTCGATACCGCAAATAAGCATAAAAGGCTTTGTATATGTTTGTATATAGCAAACATGTAAATGTAAGTCTCGAAGACCTTGACTACCCGGGTTCATGGAGTTTTTACCGTCCCGCGTGACGTCACACTCGAGTTATGCGCACGCGCTCCTCCCCGCGCATATATCTGCCGCACCCAAAAATGAACCTACAGGATAATGCGTTGATATATCTTGAAGGTACAAAAAAACTGAAACAAGCTCCGTGCAACAAGAAACAGTAAGTTTTACAAAGCCAACACGTTTTAATATTAAGGGACTCAAGAAGATGGTCATGTTATTTTATTTTGTAAGTTGATCCAGCGTTATATTTTATCCTCCGACAGCTTTTCAGTATGATGAGCACGATGCTTGGATTAAAAATCATACGATATATGTATAATAACTATATAACATATAAATTCTGATTTTTGGTTAAATTAACTATAATAGGGAGAGCTGTTTAAGTAAAAATAAATATTTTGAGTTATTTATTTATTCATATTCTGACGCACCTAGTACACCTAGAAATACAACCTAGATGTAGGTACAAATTACATGTACAACCTACTATAGTTGTCATACTATAGAAAATTATAAGCAACAGGTGACTCACGACTTCTCGCAGATAAAATTTTATGGATATTAAAGAAAACTATTTTGATTCATATACGAGACACTTATCTTAAGAGTATTATTATAGTACATCATATACTTAAAAGCGGGTGATAGGTTACAAAACTATTGGATAGATTATAATGCATTCATTTATCTCGCATTAAGCAACAAGAAAGAAATGAGTACTTATTTATATAAATGTTAAAAAAACTATACAATGTTAACTCACACTTATTGTAGGTTCGATCCTAAACTTGAATTTAAATTACTTTTTGTTTCCCTACTCTGGTTAGAAACTACTGCGTTGAGTTACGTCTCTAACCATACAATATCTCAGAAAAAAATATCTGACTCTAAATCATTATTATTTAGGTAAATATTAATATTGCTAACTCTGGAAAAGATTTACAATTTAACAAATGCATAAAAACATCAAACTTTGTTATATAATCAATATTTTATGATGATATTATGAAAAATAGTCTAAACCGTTAGTCTGAAAAATTAAAAGAATGTCTAGAACAGATTTTTGAGGCACAACTCTTATTCTTACTAAGCACTAGTGTCCGACCGAAGGTTCGGTTTCGGTTTCGGTTTCGGCAAGTTTCGGCAAAAAATTGTAGTTTCGGCCGTAGTTTCGGTTTCGGCAAAAAAACTGCCGAACCTTCGGCAATGCCGAAACTCATGACGTACTCAAGAATTTTCACGTAGCTTAGATAATATAAAACACTCAAAAGAGTGTTTTATAGCTTGTGAGCCTAATCTTAAGATATAGTAAATTTTAATATATTATAAATGAATGATGAGAATACTATGAACTGCTGACAACAGATTAAATGAACTATCCCTGTAAGTCTGTAACGAAACTGTGTGTCTGGTCGCGTAAGTGTGGCTCCTTTCAGGGGTCGAATACCTATGATTGATTGATATTTTGCGAACCCTGGACTAGTTACCTTAATAATGCTTTGCCTTAATATTATTTAAATATAACGGTTTCTATATAAATGTTACACAGTATAAAGTCAATAAGTTAATATAATTATATATGTTATGTAAATCTTATCACAAATTAGCACATAAATTTCTCTGCAAGAAATGCACAGTTACGTTAAAGGTACCTTTTTGTGAAAAATACCTTTTAACCAGGGTTGCCAATCTTAAGTGGCGACCGAGGGCCTTGATAGCCCACAGGTTCTGGGGCAACAGATCAAAAAACCTTTATGTAAGTCCCTAGGAGCCTTGGGTAAAGAGAACTGGCGTAGGTCTAGACTAACAAGTTATCCGATCCATGTAGTGGTCAAGTTAAAAAAATATGTTCCAATGAAAAAGATCGATTTTTTTCTCTTTCAGCATTTATCAGTATAGAGCGGAACACGTCGTTTGAATATATTTTTTATCTTAAGATCTCAAAACTAGACAGTTTAAGCTTTAAAATGGTTTTTTTTTATTTTAATGCGACTATTTTTGAGGAAAATACAGCCACTTGGAAATCCTTAAAAATTTGTTTTTTTTATGATACTTTAATTATTTCCGCTAGTATATATAATAAAATCAACGTAATCACCAAAATTAAAATGCACGTGTAATTTTTAAAGCGAAAAAAAAATGTATTTTTTTACATATTATTCAAATTTTATGACGTCATCAGCAGTTTCGGTTTCGGTTTCGGTTTCGGCCGAAACTGAAGTCAGAACCGAAGGTTCGGTTTCGGTTTCGGTTTCGGCTAAAAATTCAGTTTCGGTCGGACACTACTAAGCACTAAGCATCTTTTGTTTGTGGCTGTTAATGCATAGATATAATTCATTTAATAAAACTTCCCAAAAAAAATCACTTTTCCCTCTGTTCTAAATTTAGTCTTTTCACAGGACAAGCTTTATAGTAACTTAAACGACTCAGATATTGTGGCCAATAATGTTCTTAAAAGTTATATGACAATAGACATTTTAAAGGACACTAAATGCATAATAAAAACGTCTACCAAAATTCGATTAAACTCAGTGACTAATAAGTGACTGAGTAATCTATCTCATTTTTAAGTTTAGGACATAAAAGTCATATTTCAAAAGACTAAAACTGCTTAGCAAAAAATCATATTCTTTCAGTCAACTCGTAATAAGGTGAACGACCTTGGATTTCAGTGTACAATACTCGGTATGCGAATAAAAATACAAAAGTTTCCGCTACGTAATTAGCACCTACTATATATAACTTATAAATACATAATTCAAACTGTACATTTAATTATTTTTTATTAATTATTATAAGTATTATTCATAGTGGACGCGATTTTTTATGTTTAAATAGAAACAATATCACATATAAAAATACTATTCAAAGAGTCACATGTTTTAAATGTTATGAACGATCAATATTTTTCTTTTCTAATGTATATTTTATTTTGTATACAGGTATGCCCTCTTGTGAACAGATTTTTTTAAAATTTCAGATACAGCGCCATCTAGTACAAAAGTAGTATAACATAAGTACAAATTTTGTACGTTGAATACGACATAGTACGTTTATGAGAAAACAGATGGCGTTATTATAATTTATTGACTAATTTCACAAATTATATATTAATATTTATTACAAAATTATTACACAAAACTTCACAAAATGTAACACATTAAAACTTTAATATAGTTAATAAATATCGAATTAAACTAATAAATCAAAAAAAATGTATATTAAATATACGAAATATATATATTTCGTTATCGTATTAATATCTAGCATTTAGAATTGAGATTTTCATATTTTTCCTTTCCTTAGGGGAGAACAGAGTATCTTTGCACTAGGTTCTCTCTGACTACAATGCCTTGCGA